>CM075443.1:21971145-22571145 GCA_037832335.1 Carallia pectinifolia
TAGCAGTAACGGTGCTACTTTCCAAGAGGCAGTTCAACAATTTTAAAAAATAATTAATCAGTAAAGTCCTCCTATGTGTAAGAATATTTGGGTCCAGAGAAGGAAAATAGTGCATCTTACAGCAAGTAATGTCTGGACATAATGTTCATCAGGTATGCAATTGTGCTGACTGGATGGATCAGCTGGCTGCAGTGACAAGAATTACAAGAAAAAGCAACATTAGACACCTCATCTCCTGTAGATGATTTTTAATATACTTCAAAAGCTTATATATGCATGCATAGCTCATTCTTGGCAGACTCATTTTATGTATCAAACAGAAACTGATCAATAATTCAGCCAAGAGATAAATAATAAAACACTTACAAAAGGGTGGTCCCGCCAAAATTCAGGTAACGGTCTCCTCTGGAGGATTTGCATGCATTAACAACATAAATTAGAAAACTTGACTTTTTCAAGAAACAATAAATCTTTACTGCATTTAATTATTTGCTCCTTCCGTCACAGGGGCAATGAATAATGTTTTCCTGCGCGAAAAGATCTTTCTGAAAAAAAGGTCCAATGTCATATCTCAAATTCAGTCTTTCAAAGGCCCGCTTAAGCCAATTTGTCTGACTAAAAATATAAACATTTTGCAACGAAGATAATACAGACTAGCTGTCTAGCTTTTTTATTTGCCAATTACAATAAGCATATCTCCATACTAAAACTTATGCTTGCCTTGCAGTGCTGCTGAAACATAGGAAAGACAGTGGTGTCATTCACTACAACATCAGCGAGCTTTCTGGTCAGAACAGCCCACTGCAAAAAGATGAAGTAGAAGACAGGGATTACACAATCTGCAACAAGCTCGCATGATTGAAGATGCCGCTGAATGCATGTCCTCTTGTTCAGTACTTATTTAGCTCAGATAGCAGTTATGCCATTAAACAGGGACAGTACCTGGGATCCTTTCCTCCAGTTATGGACAGCGATGACTGGACCCATTTTTGGATTATAGCGACCCTCCTTTGTATCAGCAAAGCTGCAGAGATGTAAGGTGCACAATTGCAGACAAGCAATCATTAAAATGTGAAACTTGTTTCATGGAAAATATGAATCAAGCATCCCCTGGATAATGATTACTGCCTGTTTAAAGTTGTGATGTATCACTTTTGGTTTTCCACTGAGTAGTAAAAGTGATAACACTAAATCAAAAAGCATACAAAATAACTCTCATTAACTTCTGAATAAGAAGCATTCTCAGCAATAAATTGCAGGTGAGAAGCATAAGACAACTAATCTAAATACAAATAAAATTATTGCATGGTCCACCTACTTACCTGTCTACAAAACTAGTTGATGTTGACATGATGTACTCATATGTGTAGCTGAAGTTGTAAAGAGGTATACAGCTGAGAAAAACATCAGGTAACTGAAATATTGTAAGGTATGAGACAGAGAAACTTCAAGAAAAGTACACTTCACTTCAAAAAGCGAACTAGCACCTCTTACAGAATTGAAGCAAAAAATATGATGAAGCTATTTATTGACAATTACAGGCAAACTGCAATCAATTATAGGAAGCAAAAACAGAACCAAACTAAGTAGCCATTATTGACATCAATTCTCACCTGTCTGAAAGGAAAACAAAGCGTTTGTTTAGAGGATCCCCCAGGGCATGGCGAAGCAGTATGCGCTCCGCCAGAATCATGCTGGCTTCTCCCCAATCTACCTGGAATTGAGCACCAGACCCAAAAATATTATGCCGATAAAATCAACTGAATACAAATTTTGTATTTTGTTGAAGTAAAACCATCTGATAACTATTCATGCCAATACATGAATACGTGCACATACACTAAAAAAAAAATCACGTGAGTTATAGTATCTAATCATCTTAGACACTTTTAACCAACCATGGGCCCCTTGTTTTCATGTCGTTAAAAATAAGCTAAATGAAGGATCAAAAAAAAAAAAAAGCTAAATGATTCTGTCAATTATCAAAAAACACATACTTGTGCAAGTTTATGACACAAGGAATTGGCTTGAGCCCCTAATTGCAACATTTGCAAAATTTTCTCAGACTATGAGGATTATATAATCTGAATTTATTTGCAAGAAATCGATGCAGCCAATATGTAATTATGTATGCAGTCAATAAGAAATTTATTGAAAAGAAAGGATTTTTGCTTCCACAAAACATTCTTAAATAATTTCACTGCAGTTAAAATTTGGAGATTGATTACTTAGAAATGACAAACCTGTACACTATCATTAACTTGTCTGTTTAGAAAGTACTGAGATCTTGTTGTTGCCTTGTTGAACAGAAACCCAGGCCTAGAGTGAACATATATTGAAAATTTAGACTCTTCGCTCTGCAATTAATGTAATTACTTCGTTAATTCGAATCTAATATACAGACAGGATAGCCAATTAGAATTTAGCTAGCAAATGAATGTGTTTCGGTAACTTACCTTGAAGAAGGCATCCCAAACCATTTCAAGAGGGAGCCGATTGCGGGAAATGAACAAAAACGCGATCTTTGGCTGGGGAACGAGCCGAGACTGAGAGCGGAGCCTGAGAATCCGGTTGTACTGGCCTTGCATAATCAAGACCAAAGTCCCGAAGCAAAAACCCAACAGCAACGCCGCGAACAGTTTCCTCTTCCATTTGGAATGAGATTTCTGGTTGTGTTGCGCCGCCGCCGCCGCCGACTTTCGGTGCTTCATTTAGCCGGCTTCCTTTCCTTTTTTTCTTTTTTTTCACTCCGATTCCTCCTCTACCATGGCCCAAAAGACTGAAAGTGAGGTATACGAAAAAGAGAAAAAACAAAAAAAAAACGACGGCTTTTTGCCCGACTTGTTGGCTCGCCGGAAAAATTGGGAAGACCAGGCAGTCAGAAACGCCAGTCGTCGTGAAGTGGAAATAGGAGTGGAAGGAGCGTGACTTGACCTGACATGGAAGTGAGCTTCTCGCCTTTTTTATGTTTTTCTTATTCTAGCCATCTTTATTCTTCTATCATTTAGTAGGTGCGGTGTCGTAATGTCGATTGTGTCTCGCTTCCTGATTGCTTGTTACGTAGGGAATCGCGACCATGTGATCAAGTGAATGATGGTGGTTGGAAGCCAAAGGCCCCCTTTTTGACTCGAACATATCTAAAATTTGTGTACTCATTACTCAGGAAGTAGCGCAACAATCGTAAACTCGTTACCAACGAACTGTAATTTAATTAATATTAAAGTTATTTTTATAATTAAAAATTATAAATTCAAGTTTTAATCAACTTCAGGCAAGGAAAATAATAGTTGACTTGTTAAATTTATAAAATTTTATCACAAAATTGTTACATAAAGTGGTTTTTTTTTTTTGTTGGTGTGCCTACAGAATATAATCACAAAGTATTACGTAAGTGAGGTTTTATAGTGTGCCTAATATCACATTAGGAATTTGAAGCAAGTTTATGGAAAACAAATGTATAATAAATTATAATGATCTTCTCACATCATTCATTTGCATTTGTGGAATGAAATGCTTACAATCAATTATATATATATAAATTATATTACTCGGACGTGACTTGTCTCGTGAAAGTTTATTGATATAATAAAGATCTCATTGCTTTAATTCATTAATTATAATTTTCAAAATGCAAAAAGAATTCTAAATTTACAGCCTAACATAAGTTATGAGAAAAATATGATACTCCATCGAAAGATAGAGGTAAGAGGCAGCAAAAGAAATTGAAAGATAATGCATTTGTAGAATACAACTAGTTTATTTATTTATTTTTTTGGTACCTCTGAAATAACAAAATTAAAGGAATATGCTAGCCTCTAAAGAACAAAACCTTATGACTATTTCCATCTAAGAAAGCACGTAAACTAAGGGGAGGATGATTAGAGAACACCTCACCATTGATGCAAATATTACCCAATTTTAGTAGAAAATGGACACATGAATTCCCCTTCCTTAAGATATGCTGCATACGTAAATGCCAATCCCGAGCAAGTAAGCTCTTAATGTCATTAGAAAGCACTCCTAATGGATGAGATGTTGCATGGTGCTTCTTGAGTTAATTCAAAAATTCGAGAGAATTGGACTCCAATAGTACACGGCGATGGCCCAATTCCCATACGTATTAAAGACTTCTCCTAATGACCATGACAAGTTTATGGTAGAAGCATGTTATTGTAAAAAAACGAGTAAGTAAAGAATACCAAAAAGAGTGAGCCAAGCATGACAACTACCAACACAGTTGTCATAGACTTAAGTGCATCAATTTGTTGAGATTCATTATGATACACATAGCCCATTAGGTGCCCATTCCCGGCCGTTGTCGTTTTGTTTAATTGAAAGCAAAGTATCAATCGATTAAGATACTGAAAAGAATCGAGGTTGCTATCTTATGAAGCCATTTAAAAAGCGCCATTAGGTTTCCAGTCGACTTATATCTATATCCTATAGATGACTTCTATAGAAAGTTAAGAAATTTAGAGTATAAACTATTAGTTTTTTTTTTTTGTTTGGTTTATCACCATCACTTTATTAATCAATGATTAAACCAAACGACCCCAAATTCTTTATTATTATTATTATTATTATCATTACAACAACCCTAAATTCTTTGCGATTAAAAGGCTATATAAAAGCTGAAGACTTGTAGTATGAGTTTTTTTTTATAATCAAAATGAAAACTTAAAGCCAAGAAAAACAAAAGCTCAAAATAAGGTCTTTTTTTTTTTTTTTTTTTAATCCTGAAAATACGGTCATTCTCTGAGGCCAAGAGACTCTACACCATCTGCAGCATAGTTTATGTGGATATCAACAAGCCTTATTACCGGATCCAAGCTCAAAATGTTGGGCTCCAATGCGGGTAGCCGAGGCCCAACAAGCTTGTGCTCGAGCCCCATAACATTAACATGCAACGGCGTCGTAAAACGATAGACAAAAGTCAATTCCTCCTGCGCTCTCCGTCTGTTTCTCTCTGTGTGGAGTTGCCTAAAGATGCCGGTGGGGTCGTTGTCGCTTCCTCCTCAAAGCACCGTACAATGGCGTCCAGTGAACCAGAGTGGGAGAAATCGTGGGCGGTTATTTCCCGAATTCTCAAAATTGCACAAAGGTCCCTTGAAAATGGAGCCCACAAGGGCGGAGTGCGCTGGAAACGGCGGGATTGTGAAGAACCCACATGGGAATAGGATAGGCAAGAAAGATGGTGTGATCATCGTCGATCATGGGTCGCGTCGCAGAGAATCGAACCTCATGCTAAGTGGGTTTTACTAACTCCAGTCTGTACTTATATTCTGATGGGGGTTTATTTTCTAAATTTTGTCAATTTTTTTCAGGTGAATTTGTGGCTATGTTCAGAGTGAGAACTAAATACCCCATTGTAGAGCCTGCTCATATGGTAATTTTATTCACCTTTGGTTTTACTTTTAACTTTTTTTTTGTAATTGATTAATGAAGTTAGAATCTTTGCCCTTCTAACATATGCAAATTGGAATGCAGGAGTTGGCAGAGCCCTCAATTAGAAACGCTTTTGATTTATGTGTCCGACAAGGGGCAAACCGCGTGATTGTGAGTCCATTCTTTCTCTCCCCGGGCCGGCATTGGCATCAGGTGGCTAATTTTTTTGTCAATCTTTTGTTTTAGTAACACTGGACAGTCCATTTGATTGGTGACTTAAAAATTTTTCTGCTATTCATGAGAAAGATTTACCCATGAGTGTTGTTTGAAAGGATATACCTTCCTTAACGGCTGAAGCTGCCAAGGAGCACCCTGGTGTGTCGTATCTTATTGCTGCACCTCTTGGCTTGCACGAGCTACTTGTGGTATGTAACTTTTTCGATTGTCTTATGTGTTTAGCTATTTCCATTAGTATCGATATGATGAGCATGGTCCTACTCTCCTACTTTCTTTCGCACTCTGGCTTGGCATGCTTTGCTCACATGCAATTGATATTTGCTGAATTGTATTTATTCTCGGAGTTGTTACCGCAGGCCTTCTTCTTGCTTCCCTGTCTAGTTTCAAATGAAGGTTTGTCTGTTTTTTTTATTATAAGGTTTGAATAAATTGTTCGCAGGATGTTGTCAATGATAGGATTAATCACTGCCTCAGCCACATAGCGGGAGAAGCAGAAGAGTGTGCAGTGTGTGTTGGAACAAACAAATGCAAGCTTCGTTAATATATGAATTTTTTTTTTTTATAAAAAAAAAAGGAAGTTGCAGGGGCTGGCCTATGTTGAGTGCATAAAAATGCCACCAAGTGTGGTGTACATGTCTGTAGAATCTAATATAATAGAATACCCATCATGCATCCATACAATTGCTTCATGTGGTTTGTTGCAAGGAGAGCCACGTCATATGCAGGAAATGAGATTAATATACATGTTTCACTGAGTAGCACACACGGATGAAGTCAGTGTAGATACAGAATGTGGAGAAGGTGCTGATGTTGCTGCTTTCAGAGGTAAGATTCTTGGCTAGTCAAATAATTTTGTGCATTAAATTTTACTTAATAGTACTTGCCAGCTACTTTGTCTTCCCCCATCCCCCTAACCCCAACTCGTCTTTGGCATAGACTCATGTTTTAGTTTTTATTTAGTTTATGCATTTCTGCGAACATTGATTAAGTTTTACTGACATGATCTTTGTTAAGCAAGGCTTGAGCAGAGCTTTATCCCTCTTTTTTTTTCTTAGGATGGTTAGATGCAGCAATATCAGCACAATGATTAAAATTTTAGGAATAAAATTTATGCCTTTACATTGGTATCATAGATGTGCTTCTGAATATTTTATCTTGTTTGGGTGTTTGTCCCCATTCCAATGTACAGGACCCGTCATCAATCTGTCAAAGGAGTTCTGAGATTAGAAATTGAGAAGCACCAGACAGGCCATGCTGAATTGGAAAATCTATCAGAAAGTGGCCGCATAACCAATGATTCCATTGATCCCGGGGACCATTCCTTTGATTCCAGATTTACCAAATGCCCCAGCAATGGTTCAGATGGACCTCAAACTACCAGCTCCAAGTGGAATATCCTTGATAGCAAAGGAGTTTCTGGAAATGGATCAGTTGGTCGTGGAATTGTTGATTCCTTTGTTGACACCTTACGTATGAAATATGTTTTATAACAGTATTTGTATCTGGATATTGCATCAATTAACATGTGCATAGTCCTCCTTGCAGAAATTTTAAGTAATTCTTTAGGTATGCTGCTTTTGCATGTCAACTTGTAATCTGATTTCTCCATTGGTATCGGAATACATCAATTCTTAATGGTTTAGCACATCTTTAAACTTTTTTGATAAAAAAATCGTGTTCAATTTTATTGAGACTAGTTTTGGCAGGACTGGATTTTTTTGGATAGATATCATGACATCAAAGGGCTGTTTTGTATAATTCATCACCCATTTTTAATCTCAGTTAGGTGTAGTTACTTGTAGAGAAGATGAGAACCTAAAAAATATCTATATATTGTGCTTCTTTTCCTTGAAGTGTGTACAGCCATTTTATTATCTAGGACTTTAGTCATTTCAGTTGTATTTATCCTTTCTAAACTTGTCCTTTGGGGGGAAAAGAGACAGGAGAAGTGGGATCTAAGAGGCGATCAAATCTTTTACTTCTCAACAATGGAGGGAAAAAAAAAAAATTATGTATGAGCCGTAGGAATAAATAACATGCATGCACATCAACAAAGCATTCAAAATTTCTTTCTGCCCAAAATTGATTTGTGAAATCTCCAGCTTTGCCGGCTCCTCCATCACCTGTGCCTGTCAAGTTAGGCTTGTCTCTGTAATTTTTGTTGTAACAGATTTTCTCCAATTGTACATCATCGTCCAAGAAAGGCATTCATGTTGACAGGAAAGCATTTGAAATATTCTGACCAATTTATTAAGAAAGATCAATAGATCTGACATAAGATTTTCAAAATGAATCATAGGTCACAACTACATACATCCTATTTAATTATCACTGGAATAGGTATAGACCATATGTAATGGTACCATATATAATGGGCCCACTTTTAAAGTGACGGCCCTGGCTCCCTTGGATGCATTGCCTGGAAAGATTGGGCCAACAATGAAGCAGATTACTTGAGCTCATGAGGCAAAATGCCTTATAATCTAAGGCCTCCCCTTTCTCCTTAATGGAGCTCCCTTAGCTACTAAGCTAGCTGAGAGGAAAAATAATGCCATTACCTTCAAAGGTTGTCTCCGAACATCTGCATCATACTTTCTTAATTCAACCCTTGCAAACAAATTCCTCTTTTGGCTCAGAACAATACTTAAAAAAGATACACATACAGACAATGAAAAAGTTGCATGAAAGGCTGATTGCGCATCGTTGAGCGGAAGTCAAATGCTTGGAACTGTCAATGTAGCAATTTAGGAAAATCACAATATGCAGATTGAGCATCCATCTGAGGCAATATGCTTAAAATTAATATTAGTTGTTATTAATTGAATAAATAAAATAATTATTTTAAATTTTAAAATTTTATTTCATTATAATAAATAATTTTTTAAATTGTAATTAATATAAACTAGTTTTATAATATATTTATAAATAAAAATTTTTCTGATTTAAAAATCAACTGTAACTTATAATAAACATATTAAAAATCATGGATACAGATGAGTTTTATTTACTTAATCAAACGAACACACAATTATACCACGTTAGACTGGATTAGCTGCTCAATTTTCGTCTCTTGCTGACGTGTCAAGTAATAAAACCGTTACTACTTTTATTGAAACAACATATTCTTTAAACTACATTTCCTGTGTTTTTTTTTAAAGAAAAAATTTGGGGGCTCTAGTCATAGGGTCCATATCCCCCAGAGGAAAGGGAAGGGGGGCCTATGAACCCCTATGACTACGGGTCAGAGCCCCCAAGTCCTCCTTTGTTTTTAATTTTTGTTGTGGATCCCAAAAGTACTTTTGTTACAGTCTTTTTTTTTTTTCTCCAGCTGTTAGTTGTTGGTTATTTTATTTTATTTTTTTAAATCAAAGATCTCTTGATTGTTATTTTTTGCAAAATATTAACAAAATATATGTCAAAATTAATCTTTGCTTTTAAATTTCGGTTTTATGACTAAGGAATTAATTTTTTTTCTTTAATTTCTATATTTTTTGATTGCTCTTAATACTTAGTACGCGAAGGAGAAGAAATTACAACCCATCTCTTCTCTGAGAGGAAAAAAAATTAAACAAGTCGAAAAACTTCAATAAAAGAAAAATTCTTTTGGAACGTAATTAGTGGATACATAGTAAATAAGTAGAAATTTGAATTATTGAATGACAAAAAATATATTAAAGATAAATCACGAATATCATTAAATTCAGTATATATTTAATGTATGTCTTACTAAATATATCTATGTAGTTTTAATCTTTTGATAGAAGACATTGGATCCCCTTTATATTTAAATACTGCAATAATAATTTTTGAGCACTAATCTTAATTCATGGAGAACAAGATGCTTTTTCAACTAGTAACAGAATGTGAATTTGAAAAGATTAAAACCTTTTTTTTTAAATTGAACAAGTAAAAAGGTAGGATCGATAATATGATTTGTTGAAAACACTAATGGTTTAAGTTGCTTTTTTTAGAGTATTTTGCTAGTGAAATAAATTGGAGTGAAGACAAAGCAATCCCCATGTAAAAACTCTTAGATGATTACATATGTCTTTGTTTTGATTTGGCTTTCCAATGTGCATCGCTCTAATTACAATCCTTGTGGATTTGGAAAACATAAATCGTGCATCATATATAATGCAAAGGTTACAAATCTATTTAATTTTGTTTTCTATCTTTCTCTTTTCTAAATGATGTAAATTGCAAAGTACTTACGGGCGGCTATGCATTGCAAAGCTGCACACATTGTAGTTGCAAAAAATGCATGACACCTGGCTATTGATGGTGCTATGGTCATTAGCCAGGAAAATGGGGCTGCATGGGCAACATCACAATCATTAATACAGGCATTTTTCAGCTAAAAAAAAAAAAGCATTTTTATCCTATTTAATAAAAATAAACAAAAATATTCGTAATATTAAATTTCAATAAATAGCATATGGTAAGTGGTAGAGCTGCTCCTGCTTCAACGACCAGTCGATCTAAAAATATTTTTATTGATCAGAAAATCAATTTGGCAAGTAAATTTCCATAGTCAAATATGAGTATATCAGGTGTACCGAAAATAACCAATAGCGAAATTAGGCTAACAAAAAATTGGTAGGTCCCGTTGGTTACTAGTGGTCGGCTTAAATATAGGTAATTAAATTTGTCACGGGACCGACTGACCACTTCTTTTGAAAAATATGATTTAATAGTAATTACACTTATTTTCTTTTTCTCCGGACTGAATAAGTGGGGTTCAGATAACCTCTTTCTCCGTGTAAATAAGATTCGATGGACCAAATAATTAACTAATCTTGCACGGTATTTATAAATAAAAATTTGTAGACTTAAAAAATAATTATAATTTAAAATAAATATATTAAAAATCATGGTTATTATTTATACAATAAAAAATATTATTATTGTATTTAAAAAAAAATTATTTTTTATTACCTTAAGTTATTGTTTGCATAACAACTCAGAAAAAAAAATCTTACTCCTTTTGGACAAGAGAAATTGATACGTATTAGCAAGATTTATAGTTTGTTTAGATTTGTGAGAAATTATGAGAAAAACAGTTGTGAGAAAAT
The DNA here is from genome assembly GCA_037832335.1 of Carallia pectinifolia. Lineage (NCBI taxonomy): Eukaryota > Viridiplantae > Streptophyta > Magnoliopsida > Malpighiales > Rhizophoraceae > Carallia > Carallia pectinifolia. Next base: position 21,981,840 of record CM075443.1, read on the forward strand.
AAAAATATTTAAATTAATAAAAAAAATTGTGAAAAAAAAAAATAATGAGAAAAAATTGATAATAATTTGTGAGAAAAAAATTACTTGAATTGATGAAAAAATTATAAAAAAAATTTAATTAAGTCTAACATTTCATTTTGGGGACAACTATATTTTCAAAAGTAACACAGGGGATGAGTCAAGTTATATCTTTTGAGCGTAACCGAAAAATAAAAGGAAAAAAAATAAAAGGGGGAAAAAAGAAAATTAAAAAAAAAAAGAAAAAGAACATAAAAAGCCTTCAGCATGTGATGAACCCACTTTTGTTAACCCATGGTCCGAAACTTGATACTTGATGCAGGATGAAGACATGTCAATAAATTACGGGAAATTGCAGCATTGGTAGCTTCATTTACAACAAATTGGCAAATCTATAGGGAAAAAACTAAAAAAAAAAACTTAATACAAAAACTTTTAATTAGAAGTGTTGTGAAAAAGGAGGTGACCTCCTTAGAAATGTCAAATTAGAACTGAAACTAGAGTTAAAAAATATGTTGCCAAACAAAAAAGAGGACAAGGTGATCAAGATGTACAGAGGTGAAAGCTGCAGCGAAAGAGACCCGAATTCATGTATGAGCAGAAAGTGAAAGAGGCGCTAATTTGGCTGCAAGCCTGCAATAACCAGTTACTAGTGAAAAGTATTCATCAATCATCTAGATCACTCTGTCAAGAAAAGCACTTCCCTCAATTATAAAATTAAATTCTATATAAGAAAGGCACCCCCACCCCACATTTTTAGACCACCTTCCCCTACGGCTTGATTTCCCTTGCCAACCGAACAAATAAAATTAGCAAACGGGGATAAAAGATGAGCCGAGAAAAAAGGACAGATAAGAAAATTTGGAAACAAGATGCTTCAAATCAACTTAACAGAAAGCTTAAAAATGGAGAGTAGGAAAAAGTAAGTGCACTTAGGGTGTGTTTGTTTCCAAGAAAAAATTTTACAGGAAAAAATTTTACAGGTTTTCTGGCGTTTGTTTCACGGAAAATATTTTACATAGGTAAAATTTGGGAAAAATTTTTAGATTTTCAGGTAAAATAACTTCTCCTTTTGCAGAACTGAAGTTATTTTCAGAGAAAACACAAACTGTGCTATAAGTAAGTGACAAATAAAAATTATTATTTTTACTGCAAATATTTTCTCCTGTAAATATTTTACAAATGTAAGTTATTTTACAGCAAATAAACGGAACCTTAAAATGAGAATCTTTTTTTGTAAAGAAATCCAAAGTTTTTACCAGCCAAAATCAAGACCAAAGCAATTTTTTAATCAGATTTAAATCAATCAATTAACTTGAATCACATTTTGATGCCTCTATTTTTGGGAGACGGTGGAAGTATGTATATCGATGGATTTTATTTATTTAATCAAACAAACACACAATTATGCCATGTCAGGATTAGCTGCTCAACCTTCATCCGTTACTAACGTGTCAAGTAATAAAATCGTTGCTATTTTTTTAAAATAACATTTTCTTTAAACTACATTTCCCTTTAATTTTTTTAAGTAAGAATTTGGGGGCCAAAGCCCTCAAGTCATAGGGTCCATAGCCCCCAGAGGAGAGAAAGGGGGCCTATGGACCCCTATGGCTAGGGGTCAGAGCCGCCTAGTCGTCCTTTGTTTTTTATTTTTGTTGTGGATCAAAAAGTACTCTTGTTACAGTCTTTTTTTTCTTTTCTCCAGCTGTTAGTTGTTGTTTATTTTATTTTATTTTTTTTAAATCAAAGATCCGTTGGTCGTTATTTTTTTTGCAAAATATTAACGAAATATATGCCAAAATTAATCTTTGCTTTTAAATTTCGGTTTTATGACTGGGGAATTGATTTTTTTATTTAATTTCTATATTTTTTGATTGCTCTTAATTCTTATTACGCGAAATAGAAGAAATTCCAACTCATCTCTTCTGTCAGAAGAAAAAAATTAAACAAGGCAAAAAAAATTCAATAAAAGAATTTTTTTTTGAAACATAATTATTGAATATGTAATGGATAAGTAGAAATTTGAATTATTAATTAGTAAAAAATATATTAAATAAATAAAATTAAATTATGAATACTATTAAATTGATTAATACGTGTCTTATTAAATATGTCTGAATAATTTTGATACTTTGATAGGAGACATTGCATTCCCTTTATATTTGAATACTGCAGTATTAATTTTTGAGCACTAATCTTAATTTAGGGAGAATATGTTGCTTTTTTAACTGGTAACAGAACGTGAATTTGAAAAGATTGACACCTTATTTTTACTGAACAAGTAAAAAGGTAGTATCGATAATATAACTTATTGGAAACATTAGTAGTTTAAGTTGCTTTTCTTTAAGCATTTTGCTAGTGAAATAAATTGGCCTGAAGGCAAAGTAATTCCCATGTAAAAACTCTTAAATATTTAGATATGCCTTTCTTTTGAATTGGCTTTTTAATGTCCATCGCTCTAATTACAATCCTCGTGGAGTTGGAGACATAAATCGTGCATCATATTTGCTGCAAAGGTTTCAAATCTATTTAATTTTGTTTTCTATCTTTCCCTTGTCTAAATGATGTAAATTGCAGAGTACTTACGGGCGGCTATACATTGCAAAGCTGCACACATCGTAGTTGCAAAAAATGCATGACACCTGGCTATTGATGGTGTTATGGCCATTAGCCAGGAAAATGGGGCTGCATGGGCAACATCACAATCATTAATCCAAGCATTTTTCAGCTCCGAAAAAAACAAAACACTAGCATTTTTATCCCATTTAATAAAAATAAACAAAAATATTGGTAATATAAAATTTTAATAAATAGTATATGGTAAGTGGTAGAGCTGCTCCTGCTTCAACGACCAGTCGATCTAAAAATATTTTCATTGATCAGCAAATCAATTTGGCAAGAAAATTTCCATAGTCAAATAACAGTATATCACGTGTACCAAAAATAACCAATAATAAGAATTACGCGTAACTCCCGTTGGTCACTAGAGGTCAGCTTAAATACAGGTAATTAAATTTGTTACGGGATCGGTTGACCGCTTTTTTTTTTTAAAATATAGATTTAATAGTAATTTTATTCGTTTTTTTTTCTTGGGACTAAATAAGTGGGGTTCATATAAGCTCTTTCTCTATGTACATAACACTTTATAGTTTAGATTTTTTATTCTAAACTTTAATATCTAAAAATTATATTAAATTTTAATTAATTTAATTTAAATCAAGAAAAACTCGTTAGAGAGTAAAATTCTCTTAACGTTTATTTTTTTATATATATATATGAGTCTAACATAAGATTTTATTTAAAATTAATCAAACTTTAATCACTAGCAACAAACATTAATCCATGGTTCAGATTACTTCTCTCTCTATATCGGAAACTTCACCGTAAAAATCTAATTTGGTTGGATCTCTATTGTAGACTGAAAAAAAGAGACCCATCTCCTACTTGAACAATTCCCTATGCATTTGGAGAAAAAAAGATGATAATTTTATCCTAATGACCGTTAGTTTAGAGGATAGTTTATTGGTTTCTTAATTTGGATAATTCACCTTGAACGTCGAATTTCACGGTATAAAGTGTGTGAGTTTGAAAATGTAGTTAATCAAGTCGAGCCCTTTTTTTTTCTCAAAAACAATAGTCAAACCTTTTAAAGCAATCCATTAAAGCAGGAACCATGGATGTCCAATAATGGGATTTGACAAAAAAATTATATAGAAACGTAATAATAAATATAAAGTTAATATATAAAAATTTAGATTATTGAATAATAAAATTATATAAATATTTTAAAAAATAAATCATTAAATTAATTCTATATATTCTAAATAATAAAAATTGTATATCTACATAATAGGTCCTTTACAAGCAACATGCGTTATCTTGTCCGGAAAATTAATAATAATACACCTAAATTTCTTTTTAATTACCCAAAATAAAAAAAATAAAAATAGTTATACTATGAAGACACATAATATACATCATATAGAAAATATGTAATTAATTTACATTTTATTTATTTATTTATTTTAAATTTAATGTACTTTATACTATTTAATGATCTAAGTTTTTATATACTAATTTTATGTCTTCTATTTTATACCTATGCAGCCTTTTCCAAATAAAAATAACCAACTACGTTGCAACAAAGTCTTAAATGCTTCCCTCTCAAAAAAAAAAAAAAAAAGGTCTTAAATGCTTCGTGTCAGATAGGCAAAAACATGGCCACTCTGTGTTTAGTTTTGCCATTGCTGATTTATGATATTGTTTACTAATTATTATTATTGAGTGTTAATTATTATTATTTTTATTATTATTTAAGTATTAAATAAATTATAATATTTAATTAAATTAATATTATTTATTATTAAATAAATAAATAAAATGATTATTTTGTTATAATAAATTATTTTTTAAGTTGTCATTAATATTAACTAATCTCATACCGTATTTATAAATAAAAATTTATAAGACTTAAAGAACAACTATAATTTAAAATAAATATATTAATAATCATGGTTATTATTTATATAATAAAAAATGTTATTATTGTGCTTGAAAAAATCATATTATTTTTTTATTACGATTAAGTTATTGTTTGCATAATAACTAAGAAAAAAAATCTTACTCCTTTTGGACCAGAGAAATTGATAGTTCTTAACAAGATTTATGATGTGTTTGGATTTGTGAGAAATTGTAAAAGAAAAATGTGAGAAAATAAAATTATTTAGATTAATAAGAAAGCTGTGAAAAAGAAAATGATGAGAAAGAAAAATGAATAATAGTTTATGAGAAAAAAATTATGAAAAAAATTGTTGGAATTGGTGAAAAAATTATGAAAAAATTGTGAGAATATAATAAGTAATGATTATATTTTATTTTTTAATATTTTTTAATGATTTTCTAACAAACCAAGCAAAGCATTAAGATTGATATTTTTTAATTATTTTTTATTATTAAAATGAATAAAATTTTATTTTTAATAAAAAATTATTTTTTTAATAGCAGCCACTTTATTTTTTCTTTTCTCACATTCACCCACATTTTCCCGTAGTCCCACGTATTTATTACTTTTAATGGTAGGCGAACAGTAAAAGTCTTTATACCTGTATCGAAAATGGTTTTGTCAAAAAAAAAAAAAAAAAACCCAATGATAGTTTCTAAAACAGAAAAGGTTAGTCGCCAAATAATATGGCCAAATTAAAATAAGATAAAAAAAAGTTTGAAATTTTTTTAAAAAAATTAAGATTTATTGATAACACTAAATATATTTAGAATAATATTAAATATATTTAAATTTTATTTTTTAAAAAGAAAATATAACCATATATGTACAACTAGTAATGAAGCCATTTCTAAAAATAAGTTTGAGTTGCTTTTTTCAATACTATTGATGAGAGAAAAACGTTACCTAAATCGTAACAAAATTTTTTTAACCAAATACTTCAACTCTTATTTTTTAGAAAAACAACAACAGTAACACTCATCAACAAGACTGAGCATCCCCTTAGCATCTCTATCTCTAATTATTCACAAAACGTTTTTCTAATTATTTACTGATTTTTTTTTTCAGCTGTTAATTTTTTATTAATATATTATTTTGTGATAGAATATTCATAATCTTGATGAGAAAAATAAATCGGTATAAAGGGTGTCCAATTCAATACTCAAGTTCACAACCACATGCCATATTATTAATCATTTCCACGGACAAATTTTCTTTTTGGTACAATTATTTACAAAAAAAATTAAAATTAAAAACTTCAAATAAGAAATTTCAAAAAAATTTAAAATAATATAAATCGTTGATTAGTTAAATTCAGAATAATAAAAAAATAAATAAATTATTAGTTATTATCAAACGAGATTGTGAAGTTATTTTAATATCTCTTAAATGAAATTTCTTATGGATGAGAATTTCCATCGGATTAATTAAGAAAGATTGTCCACGTTGAGGAGGAAGTTAGAGAATCCTAGAGTGGGCGGGGACTTATGAAAATACGACATCAAAATTTGGTGGTAATTAGAATATTTAATTGAAATTTTTAGTTTTGTATTTAAATTTTAATGATTACTTTTTTTTTTTTTTGGGTAAGTATGATTACATTTTCTTGGCGTTAGGGGGAGACTTTTTTTATTAATATGCTGTTCGTTTGGGCAGCTGTTTTTTATTTATTATACGATGACTATTATTTTAAACATTTTCTTTGATAGTATCCCTGTCATTTATTGTGTAACATAATTTTTTTTTTAACGAAGAGGAAAGCCTTCGTTATAGAACAGGTCAAGCCATATTACAAAGAGAGTCAACTCATAAAACAGTCAACACCAACCCCCACCAAGCTCACGAGCACAAAGGCACTTGATCAAAGAAGGTGACCCACACTTATAGCAACAGCAACCGAAACAAAACCAGACAACAGGACAAGGTCCCACACAAACCCACGAAGGGTAGAGAGCTCATAGAGAAGTACGACCACTCACACCAACCGAGAGGCCAATCGAGTGACTGGAATAGAAGAAAAAAGCTCGCGACACATATTAATATAAACATGCACACAATAGCAAACCTCTATTGAATACATTGTATTAACATCATTAAGAATGATGATATAATTTAATTAATGAATCCACAAATATTTTTGTAGTATTTGTGAATGTAATTATTAGACAAGATTCATTTTGGTATGGCCGAAATGTGGACTTCCTTTTGGGTTTCTCTGGATAGGACCGTATCAATTATTTTTATTTTTGGCAATATAAAGAGTAGATTGAAAATAAATGTATAATAAATAAACTTTTCATTAAAAGAAATTCCTAATTCGGTCGTAGTTATTTTAAAAGAGCTTTCCTATTCCAACTTTATTTTACATAAAGTTTATTTATCTCTTTCATGTGTTCATAAGTGAACAGAGAGTTAAACAAACAAATTATATTTCAAATAAAACATATTTATGGTTTTAAAAATGAAAAAATTTTAGTTGTTTCACTTAAATAATTTTAAAATAGTAACAAAATGATATAGATTATTGAACTATTGAATTCAAGAAAAAATAGAAAAAAATAAATTGTCAGACATCGTTGATTAGACTGTTTAACTACTCTGAAACTACCGAAACGAAGCCATCTAGTGTTATTTTTGAAAATATGGTTGTCTCCAAAACAAAATGTATGACGTAATTAAATTTTGATAACAAGTGAAAACTTACTCTCAAATGTGTGGTCGTCTAATAAACTGCACAAAAAATTTATGCTAATTATATGAAGTTAATTTGTTTGATTCATTTTCTCTAGATAAGAGCAACGTTTAATTAATAATTAAGAGAAAAATAAAAAAATTATATTCAAAAACAAATTCGCATTAAATCTCAAAAAAATACTACTTTCCTTTTTAGGGTTCATTTAATTTAGGGTTAATGTAAAAAAAAAAAACATAAAGTTTTAACTTTTTTCTAATTTTAGCATTAACTTTTTTTTTTTTATCCAATATAACACGAAGTTTATAACTGGGTCTAAACATATCAATTCATCAATATCTGTTAAAAAATTCCATTATTTCAGTGATGTGAAACACCAAGTTGGCACAAAAGCCTACATCACCATGCTATGTAGATGCTTTAATTCTGACTTAATTTTTGTAATAAAAAATTAATAAATATTAGTTGTCATAGCAAGCATGTAAAAAATAATAATTGTTTCTTGACGTAAATTTATTTAATGAAACCTTAGGGCACATTCACATTAATTTGGGAAAATTCTTCTTTTGTCGATAGAAGATATGACAAGACTATTATGCAATGGATCGTGATCGTCAAGGTGTAGTATTCATTTTGACCTTTGCTTTTTTTCTCGTATTGTTTGTTTAGATTTCATTTGATGTACCCAAAAAAAAAAAAAAAACTCCCACCTCTATCTTCAATCAAGTAGAAGTTGCTGACCGTTGGGGAGAGTTAATGTCGGTGACTTTTTAATTTCTCAGCCTTGTGTTGCGTTTTGCAAGATTTTCTTATTCTTATTTTTATCAACTTGCGACATCCTGACGATTGATTCTTCTTCATCTAGGGAGTCTTTGCCCCCCGGCAGGAAGTTTACAAAATAATAGTAAGATAATAATATTGTCTGTAAAATGCTTCTCTTAAGAAAACTATTGGTCTGTGCACGAACGATTTTACATTTGGCAAAGTCTGTATTGGACTGCAATTGAAGAGCTAGTATGACGTTACATGCCTCATGTCATAAATAGCGAGTCATCAAGTCGGACCGAAATAGTCGAACCCCTTTTCTCTGTCCAAGAAGTTTCCTACTTTCCTCCATTTGGAAATTAAAACATGCCCTCCAAATCACCATTCTCTAGGTCACTGTTTTCAAAACCGGACCTGACCGGTTGGTTGGACAGGTTGAACCGGTAATCGGCAGAGGGTTCGGGCCGATTTAGGAAAATTTGAAGGGATGACTCGGAACGGTTAAAACCGGTCAAGAACCGGTAAAAACTGGTGAAAATCGGACCGGTTGAATACGTTTATTAAAATTAAAAAATTCATAAATTATAATTTAACTTCAAATGTTATTTAAATTATAATTTAAGTACTATATTTAATTAAAAAGTTCAATTTAGTTTTAAAAAGTCATTCAACAAATTAAATAATCATATCATTTTATTATTAATTTATTATTATCTAAGTATTGTTGTTTAGTATTACTATTCTCAATAATTTTTTTTTTTTTTGTGTATAGCAACATGAAAGGATGAATAACAAATATCTAGTTTTTCTTTTAGATCATCTCTTTCAAAATTAAAAAAAAAAAAAGTCATTTCTTTCTTGAAGAAGAGTATGCACATCTGCATGGATATGAATGCTGCCACTTGTGTTTTCACAAGTTGGGCATTGCATGCGTTGGGCGGGTCCAAATTAGTTAATTTTCCATATGACTACACGCCTACTCTATTTCAATTAAGGAAACAGGAAGTAATATTCAACTACTTTTGTTGCTTAGCTACCACAAAAGCCCCACTCCGAAGGCTTCCAACGACACGTGTACGGTAAATAATAAATAGTTAATAGGCTTATAATTATTGCAAATTTTCTAGAGAGACGCATAACGTCGCTAATAAATATTGATCGCGAAATTAAAAACAAGACAACTGGTTGGCGGATTCTAAGCCGAGAACAATAAACACAAAGATTCCTAGGAGAATAGAAAAGGTCAGATTAGTTGCAAATTTAACGCTAACGTTTTCGTGTCGCCGTGAATTGGGAGTCAATTAATTGGCAACATTTTTGCTTGCTTCACTCCTCATTTTTAATTTTATAAATTGTTTTTTTCTCATGCACAAGTGCTATAGTGAGTGGAGAATTTAAATTGGATAGGTACACCATGCACGCGTACAATGCATTTTCTTCTAGTCATTGCATTTGCAATATAAGTAATTAGCAATTGGAGGCCAATTACTTTGGTTAATGAAGAAATTGGAGCCCATAATTTAATCTAATTGATGTCATTTTCTGATTTTTTTTTTTTTTTTTTTGTGGGGGTGTTGGCAGAGAGAAGGTAAGGGAAAAGACTCGTACGAGGAAGCCATTGAAGGTCTCAAGAAACTCCTCAGGTAATTAGATAATAAATAAACTGAAAAAAAACATAAAAATAAAATTTTTAAAAAATAAAATAAAAGGACAAGAGGTACTGTGTATATCTTTGCTTTCAACACTGACATTAATTTCTGTCTTTAATCTTCATGTCCATATGTATGCACCATATTCATGTAAAAATTGGTATCTTCAGGTTAATACTTTTGTAATTTGCAGTGAGCGAAAGACGCGCTGATATACAATAAAAAGGATATAAAAATATATTATATTGTTAGACTCTAAAATTACGTTTAAAATTACGTTTAATGTAAGTGTTTTTGAGTGGTTTGCAGCGAGAAAGGAGACCTGAAACCGGTTGCGGCTGCCAAAGTGGAGCAGATAAAGGCTGAGCTAAAAACTGCGTCATCTGATAACAAACCATTCAACCCAGTTGAGTGGCTGAAGGACGACTTTATTTACTCCAAGAAAGAGAAATATAAATCAGTTATAACTCACTTTTCAAATTGGAAAAAGTTACTGTTGTAAATAGACAATTTTACTATTTTACTTGCGGAGCCAGTTGAATTTTTCTGGCTTTTTGCCCTTTTTTCTTGTCTTTGATTGCAGCAAAAATCCAGCGTTGTATGGTGAGCTTGCCAAAGGCCAAAGTCCCAAGGTAAATAATTTGTTTCAATTTATTGGTAAAATATATCAAAATCTAGTTTCACGGTCATATTTAATTAACTGGGAGTTAATTATTACAATTATCTGGGTTCCTGATTGCATTGTTTGTTGCAGTTTATGGTATTTGCATGCTCGGATTCCGGGGTGTGCTCATCACATGTCCTGGATTTTCAGCCTGGAGAGGCCTTTGTGGTCCGTAATGTTGCCAACATGGTCCCGCCATATGATGAGGTTCCCTCTTTAACCCAATTAGTATTACAATTACTAGTCTATGTAAATTGTTAAAACCTATATTCCAATGACAATTGGATATGCAGATTAAATACTCTGGAGTGGGGCCTGCTGTTGAATATGCAGTTCTGCATCTCAAGGTGGATAATATATCTGTCCCAAAAACCTGTTCTGATGTGCTAAATTTCTGTATATATAATAAAAATTTTGCTTGTCTGGATTGTTATTCTAAATTCTTCCCCAGGTGGAGTACATAGTGGTCATTGGTCACAGCAGCTGTGATGGAATTAAAGGCCTGATCACTTTCCCATATGATGGAACTTCATCCACGTAACGCCTTATCTTTCTCACATTTTCTTTATCAGCCAGTGTTACGTTCAATCCTCTGCAACAACTTCATGAAATTACTTAGATGATTAATGCAGTTGTCCCTTGATTGATTATGATCTGCAGTGATTACATAGAAGAATGGGTCAAAATTGGTTTGCCTGCCAAATCAAAGGTTTTATCACAACACGGCAGTTTACCTTTAGGAGAACAGTGCGGACACCGCGAAAGGTAAATCCCTGCTTCCAGCTTCTCTAGCACAGATTATGTCAATTTGGCTCTAGAAATATACTTTTATGCTTGAAATTACGCAATCATTCATGGAAAACTAACTACAGATCAAAACTTCTTTCGAATGCATTTGTTTTGATGAACTTAATTCCTAGCTAGGCAGGAACAAAGCATATACTTGTTCGAAGGGTATTTGTTGCTCACCATGTGTAATGAACTATGATGCAGGAGGCAGTGAATGTATCTCTTGGGAACTTGCTGAGCTACCCATTTGTGAGAGATGGGTTGGTGAACAAAACTCTGGGATTGAAGGGTGGTTACAATGATTTTGTCAAAGGATCATTTAAACTCTGGACACTTGATTTCGGCCTTTCTCCCCAGCTTTCCGCATGAACAAACTATGAGTGACCCCATCATCTTTGTTGCCTAACTGTTTTCTTTCCACAGTGTACTACTTTGTTGTATATGCCCAGCTGGAGAAATGGTTTCCAATAAATATAAAATGGAGCTCTCCAGCCTCTCCTTTTCTCCAAAATGTGGGATAGACTTTCTGTTCTTGTGTAGTGGCAAGCCTGCTCTAATAGACTTTATTGACTACTGCATTTTCCTTGTCTTCCTTTGCTAGGTAAGAGATGTGGCCACCATACTACATTGGAAGCTCTAGAGACATGCGCTAAAAGTCATGCCTGCAAAGATGATCTCTCTTCAATGTCCACTTTCTCACTTGGGCCCTTTTCTCCAAAGAATAGAGAATTATTGAAGGGAATGTTTCAAGCCAAGTTTCTTAACTTGGTTTTTGTTTCTTCAACTGATTCCTGCTTAGTTACTTATAGCCTGGGTAATTACTAGCACTACAAATTTAGTTGGAAAAATGCCATGCATGTCCACAAGCTACATCAATAGTTCTATTATAAACTACGACCAATAGCCCTATGAGCATCTAGTCAATGCATTGATTAAGACCAACAACCAATCATCAATTTGAATCTAGAATATCAGCAAATGATTACATAGTTCATAAATAATTACAGAAGCTGTTAGAGAATACAAAAATTATACCTACGATTCAGTAATTAAGTTATATTTTATGACTTGAATGGAGAAACTTCAATTCCCAATGCTGAAGGCACTGTAAATTCAAAGAGTTCCATCACTCATCTCAGATTTTCAAGAATTTGCGTTCGCTGCAATTGGCTGCAACTCTGCTATCAAACTTGTGTCCCTCACAATTAAATAAACGAAAGCACAACAAAACAAACCAAACCGGCACAGTTTATGATAATTTTGAGTCATTGGTTAAATTCAAGGAATCTCGGCCAACCGACTCGTGGTTTGTACGAGACATTTTGTTCTTCAATTTCAAAACTCCACGCGTCAGTTGGATGAGATGATTTGTAGCTCGCCCCCATTAAATTATGCACAGGATTAGGTAGATATAAATTGTATAACATGCATAAGATATATAATTAATTTAATATTTTATTTTTTTAAAATTTAATATATTTTTAAGATCTAACCGTTTAGATCTTGCGTACTAACTTTGTTGCTAATATACTATGCAGTTTTTTCTAAAATTATTTGCCATATCTCTCCTGCATCGGAAATCCTTCCAAAAAATCGGCAGCCCTGCCTGAACTGAAACTCCAGGATACTGAGGAAGGGAAGATCAGCCAAATTCGTGCCCACTCGTGCAAATTAGATTTTAATTTAATGGTCCCCCTACAGCTTGTTTTGAGTTGTGGAATTAGGGCTCCAAGTACAGTGGTCAATGGCTGCCGTTCGGAGGGGAATCAAGAATGGGCCTTTAATGATCACAAGTGCAGGCCTGAAACTGTGAGTAGTTCAGCAACCCAACCCAAAATTAAAAATTAATAGAGGGCTGGGCCGGTAAGTAAGTCATTCACCCCCAACTTCCCAAACCCAAGAGCTTGTCAGGCTTGAGACACAGCCATGGTTAGGCTCCCGTGGAACAGGAGTGCCTTGCTTTTTTCAATTTTTGATTGCTGGATGTCAGCCAAGTGGTCTATCAAAACTCAAAATTGGTATTTGTCAAGGAAGAAGTATAGTGCGTGAGATTTTATATTTGTAATATTGTTTAAATATAATGATATTATAAATTTTTGTTATTATCGTGATATTTTTATAACAAAAAAAGAAGTATATTTTATTATTTATTTTATCATAAAAAATATTACAGTAATTATAAAAAGTTGAAGTATAATTGTATTCGAATAAAATTTTGAATATAAATTTTCTTAGTGCTGTAATTGTGGGGGTTAGTGAATTGTTTGTTATAATTGATTTTACTGTTGTAATCATACAATGGATCGATCCTCTAATGTACAACTATAAGTATAGGTGTCAAAACGGGTCATCGGGTTGGGTTCGGGTTGGGTCACTTCGGGTTCGGGTCACTTCGGGTCGGGTTACTTACGGGTCAAGTTATCTTCGGGTCATTTTGGGTTGGGTCACTTCGGGTTCGGGTCGGGTTCGAGTCAACCCACGGGTTGGCCACGTCATCAAAAATGATGACGTGACATTTTTTATTAAAAATTTTAAAATTTTAAAAATTTCAAAAATTTTACTAAAAATTCTTAAAAATCAAAGAAAATCATATGATTGAAAAATAATTGAAAATTTTTCTTTTAAAATATTTTTAAAAATTAAAATAAAATTTAAAACTGTATAAAAAATCTCAAAATATTCTAAAAAAATTTATAATTAAGATTTATATTGAAAATAGTATAATCTATACTTTTTATAATATAAAATATGCTAAATTTTTTCATTTTATTTTTTTGTTCCCTTAAGAAAAAAAAAAGTTCGGGTCAACGGGTCGGGTTAGGGTTGGGTCGGGTTTGACCCAAAAATTTTCGGGTCATTCGGGTTCGGGTCATTTCGGGTTAGGTCATCCTTCAGGTCGGGTTCGGGTTGTATTTTTTCGGGCGGGTTCGGGTCAACTCATCGGATCGGATCAGCTTTTGACACCTCTAACTATAAGTGGTTCCCCTGCTAGTCCAAATAATTCCCACAAAACAATGAAAACAATTGATTCCTTTGAAGGAAATACATGGCTGCAAATGCAGTAAAAAGTCGTCATTATTCCAACAACTTGGTTTTTTCTGGTTCCAGTGCTCCGAACTCATTCCTCCATAAGTACCCACGCGCAATCTTCTTCACTTGCCTTCAAAGTAACGTCCTGCCATTGCCAGTCTTTGTTTCAATCTCGCCAAGTAGAGTCAGTTGGGTGTGGGATTAGGCGACCAAGACCTCTAAAATACTGACACCACCACACCCCCCAGGCCCCTCCCTCAGGAAAAAAAAAATAAAATAAAATAAAAACAATAATAATTTGCCTGTGGTTAGTGAACTGAACAAGGGAACGCTATTTAACTTGTGAAGCAATTGTTGGGAGTGGTACAATGATACAGCTGGCCACCACTTCATTCTCAAATTTTATTTGAAAAAAATAATACACACTCTCTCGTGTATAGATATATATATATAATAATTATTTTTTATACTGTATTGATAAAAAATTTTAAAAAAATTAAAAAATTTTATATAATATCTACATTTTTTATTTAAGGATAATAATTATTTAAATTTTAATTTTAATTTTTTATAAAAAATAAAGAAAAATTTTTATCAATATAATATAAAAAATAATAATTATATATATATATATATATGAATGTATGTGTATCTATTTAGTATCATTCCATTTCATGGACCCAGTTTCCACTTTTGTGACAAGGCAAAGCCCAGCAAGGTCTGTGCTGCTCCGAAAAAAAAAAAGGAAATCTGTTTTTGTATGTTTTTCTGGAACAGGGCAAACTTCAGATGCAGTCGAAAATATGGGACATCCATGGATTTAACGATAGTTAAAATAATTAGAAATAATGATCTTTGATTAAGTTATCATACTCTAATTGAGGTGATTGGAATTGCAAATTTTTTTTACTGTTTCTCAGCCTCAACCGGTAATCAATTTTAAAAGATAAAAAAAATATATATAGGTGGCATCCCATGATGTCGATCTGTCCCAGATTTCATCCACGATTGTAAATGAATCGATTTTGATTTACCCAAATCAAAATAGTGGTTATAACAGACTACTTTCTTTTCTGATAATTTCTTCCACAGTCGCGTCACCAAGCCTACCTACTCCACTTGCTAGCAAAATATCGTATTTTCTCCCCTTTTTCTCTTATCTCAATCCTCCGGTTTTGTGCACGTTTTTGTTCGTCTCCGTCGACACACATCTTCGTGCTGAATTATACACCTTGCCGGTGTGCGTTGGTACATGTTATTATTTTATTAATAAAAATCGGTGCATGCAATGCATGCTTATCTTTTTATAAATATATAATAATTTTAAATCATATAAATTTATTTTATTATTTTTAAATTTAACTTAATCTCATATAAATTTTTATTTTTACTATGGGTAAATATATGCAGACCAACCCAAATTCACATTGATACGTTGTTAATATTATTATTATTTAATTACATATTAGTAGTCTTCGTCGTAAATTATGTTTACACATAAAAAAAATTAAAAATAAATAATAAATAATTATTATAGTAACCTGTGTTCGCCAAACATATAACATTGGCATAAAGAAATATTATGTTGCAATATTTGAGTAATAATAAAGTGATATAAATTATATTATAATAGTTAAAAGTTCAAAAAATTTTAAAAAATAAATTAACTATTAAATATCATTACATAAGTTATTATTTTAACTTTATGTGAGATAAAATTGATTAATGAAATTTAAAATTAATTAAGACCTACAAAGAAAGAAAACCTCAATAATCTTTATATATATGCATATAATAATCAGAGTCATAGCTCATGTACCAAAATAGAGGCAGAAGTAGACAGATGATGGTGCCCATGGCCAGACAGGTTTCTTTTTCCTCTCCCATTGCAAAATTCCAATCCTTCCTCACGTTCCTTCTTTTGCCATGATTCAACTTCAAGTCATGGCAGAAAATCAAGGCTATGCGTATCCCGACTTATATTTCGGCGTCAAGAAACAAAAACTTAGCCATTTTCGTGTCTACTGGCATGACATCTACAGTGGGACTAGGCCCGCCGCGGCGGCCATCTTGCAACCGCCTTCCGATGCGTCCTCGACTTCTGTCGGTTCCGTCAGCGTGATCGATGATCCGCTCACCAAAGGGCCGGAGCTCAGCTCAAAACTGGTGGGACGAGGCCGCAACTTATAATTTTGATCAAAACGCGGGAGATGCTGTTGTTGAGTATAATCTCCATGTGTTGCATTATTGATCAATTTGACAACTTGTGAGGGGTATTGCAAGGGCTATTTGAGAGCGCCAAAATAAAAAAGTTTGCTCATAATAAGAAAAAGGAAAAAGATAGGCCCACAAAAGTTTGTACATAGGGAGTATATAAATTTAATAAAATAATAATATTTTTTTATCATTTTAATAAAAAAATTTTTGAAGGAAAAAAATTTTGTGTAAAAATTTTATATAATATTTATACTTTATATTATAAGATAACACCTATTTAAATTTACGTTGAATTTTTAAAAAATAAAAAAAAAAAAAAAATTTGTTCCCTCAATGCACCACTCGTGGTGCACCTCAGGGGTATGTAGTAGGGTTCTAAGAAAAAATAAAAAGTTGGTTGTATGCAATTGT
Organism: Carallia pectinifolia; assembly: GCA_037832335.1. Taxonomy (NCBI): domain Eukaryota; kingdom Viridiplantae; phylum Streptophyta; class Magnoliopsida; order Malpighiales; family Rhizophoraceae; genus Carallia; species Carallia pectinifolia. Next base: position 21,998,576 of record CM075443.1, read on the forward strand.
TCATCTGTTGTTGTGCAAAAACAATTAACCAAATTGAAACAACAATGGTACCTAAAACGGTAATTCAGTGGTAAATAAGCGTATTTTCACGTTAACGACTCGAGTTTGAGTTTTTGCATGTGAACTCTATTTTGGCAAATGCTGAATGTTCGTATTTTATGAAGAAAGTGTTGAAGAGCGACGCGGGAGTTCGACTTAATAATTGCCCTGATCTCCTGTGACAGAGTCGCGCTCAATCCTGCTAGTACTTGGATAGTGGGTTAGTCTCTTTAAAAGTTGTTGAAGAAGACATCAAAAAACAATAATTATCTCGATCTCTGTCAATAGATTTGACGATCAAGATATCCGCAATAAATCTTTTTTCTTTGGTTAAAATAAATGAAACAAGGACATAAAAAAATTAAGGATTGAGGCACTTTAACCTTTTGTCAGTGATCACACTGTAATTTAGGTAAATTCAGAGAGAATCAAAAAATAGTGCAAGGTAAGTAATGTGGCTATCATCAGGCTTATCGTGTTGTTAATTTGCATCCATGAAAAAACTAAAATAGAATAGCAAACTAGGTGAACTTACCACTTATGGTGGCACTAATTAAGCGCTGACCAAGGAGGCAACAACTCTTGCACTAATTAATGTGGCCAGATTTTATTTGCAAATGACACCCTCTTGCTTGCGCAGGCAACAACTCAGGAGGCAACCATAATATTGAAAATTCTAAAGCTCTATTGCAAATTTTTTCTGGCCAATCTATTAATTTCTCCAAATCTGGGGTCCATTTCAGTGCAAGCACTCTTAGGGAATCAAGGGACCATATCAAGCGAATAATGAAGATTGAGCCAATTATCGACTCTGATAAATATCTTGGCCTTCCGCTCCTACTAGCAAGGTTGAAATTAAAGGCTTTAGAATTTCTAACCAATCGGGTAGAGAACAAATTGAAGCCATGGAAGAAAAGGCTGTTGTCGCAAACCGGAAGAATGGTACTTATCAAAGCAGTGGCCACAGCCATATCAATGTATGCAATGTCAGTCTTCAAATTTCCAGTAGTAGTGTTTTCTAAAATAAAATCTCTTATTGCTAATTTCTAGTGGGGTCAACAAGAAGATGAGAACAAGATTCATTGGGTAAATTGGACCATGTTGAGTCTCCCCATAGGAAAAGAGGCCTCGGTTTTATGTCTTTCGATTTTGCACAGCACTCCTTGCCAAGCAAGCCTAGTTGTTAATTAAGGAGCCAGAAAAATTATGGGCTCAAGTCCTCAAAGGCAAATATTTCCCAGCCACTATTTTTTTCTCTACTATGCATACCGCTCATGCTTCATGGTCCTGGAATAGTTTACTTCACTCTCGAGAGCTCTTGAAAAAAGGCATAAGATGGAGTATTGGAGACGGCAATGATGTGTTCATATGGGATGAACCTTGGGTCATAAGTCTTCTGGGTTTTTGCATTAAATCTTATAGCCCACCTACACCCCATACTCATTGGTCAAACATCTCATTGTTCCTAATTCAGGAAGATGGGATACACACAAGCTCGATGCTCTGTTCACAAAAAGGAGTCCAAAGCAATACGCCTTATTCCTCTTAGTATATGGCCAACCTGAGATTCCCTTATATGACACTATGATAAAGTAGGGTGTTACACTTAAGGGTGTTCAAAAAAATTGAAAATTTCAGTTAACTGACAAAACTGAACTGAACAGAACTGAATTTTCAGTTAACCAAACACAAAAACTGAAAAAAACTGTAGTTAACTGAACCGAACCGAAATGATATATATATAATTTTTTAATAATAGGAAAAAATATTACTAATACAATAACTATTAATAAATAAATAAATGTTAACAAAATATTATTACATCGCAAATAATCATTTAGTTTTTTTTATATATGATGATAGGTATACTTTTTAAAAAATATTTTTTCACATTTAGATTATAATTTGAAATTTTTTTGTTATTAAATTCAGTTAACCAAATAGTTAACTGAAACCGAACCGAAATTTTTAATTAATCGAACTTCAGTTAACCGAAGTTTCAGTTCGAGAACAATTTTTAATTTTACATAACCAAAAATTTTAGTTCAAGAAAAGTTATAGTAGTTCAGTTCAGTTAATCGAACCGTGAACACCCCTAATTACACTGTGAGGTCGGGATATCATTTGCTCACTGTTGACCAGAGGAATCATTGGCAACCAAGTCACTCCTTTTATGTTCACCCAAGAACGTCGCGGTCTATTTGGCATATGTGGTGCCCTCCCAAGGGTAGACTTTTTATTTGGAAAGTTATGCATAACTGTCTATCCACACAGGAGAACTTGAATCGTAAAAAAGTATACTTGAGTCCAGAATGCAACCTATGTGGGTATGAGGTTGAATCATTAGAGCACTTAATTTTCTTTTGTCCCCACGTATCTGCTACGTGGAGGGGGGGAACCTAGGCTACTATCCAACACAACAGGGCTTCCCCTCTTTCGCGTTATGGTGGCAGGATCTCTCAAAGTCCTTATCTTCAAGTGGACACGAGGATATTGTCCCAAATATGGCTATACATTGCTGGCAAATATAGAAAGCAAGAAATGAATTTATGTTCAACCAACAAAATCCACAGCCTGTTAGAACTTTGAATAGAATCCAAGCTATGATACAGGAGTCTATGTTTCTACAGCCTGAACCACCTGAACCACCGCTACCATCTACAAGCCGCAATGCCCAATGAGTTCCTCCATACCCTAGTCAACTCAAAGTCAACTGCGATGCCTCTTTTGATCCAGTGACTTGCAAGACTGGGATTGCTTCAATATGTTGGAACTCAGAGGGAGTGTTGATTGAGGGACTAGCAGGAACGAGAAGAACAAATTCAGCTCTTTAAGCGGAAGTGACAGCGGTATTGATGGCTCTACACCTCATTGTTAAACGGGGCACTGTCCTTACTATCCTTGAGACAGATTCCAAGACGATTTTCTTAGCTCTACAACAGTAAAGAACTCAATAGCCTTGAGAGACTACCCCTGTATTAAGTGACATTAAGAAACTTTTGTCTGATCTTAATTTATGTGAAATAGCTTATATTAGTTGAGTAGCTAATTCTCCCTCTGATTGGGTTGCAAAATAGTCTATGGAGGGCCATTGTCTCTAAGACTGGGTTTGCAAATCACTCGTTGTACTAATGCAGCTTTTACGTCAAGACTTTTCTACGTAATATGATAACTATGCACTTGTCTGTCAAAAAAAAAATTAAGCACTAACTAAGGGAGGGGCATTAATTCGGTAGATAATCACAACGGCTGGTCTCTCTATGTAATCTTTGCAAAGATCTTTAGCATGTGACAACGCATTATATTAGGCGTCTTTTGATCATCCTTCTTCCGATTTTTATATTACAATCTATAGTTTGTTCCCAAAATTCTTAAACTTTTTTAATTTTTTATTGTCTTTCTATCTTCTGGATCTCAATTATCCTATTATAAATGTTGAAATAGAAAAAAGCCGTAAAATTGAAAATGAAAGAATTTACTTCAATTCGTTTAATAGTATTACCTTTTTAAGAAAAAAATTCATTCTTATATCGATACAAGTAGGTTAAAATGAATTTCTTTATAAGATAAAATGAAATACATTTAACTATAATTTATATTATTAAAATAAAGTTTTCAAAAAGTTATTAAAATAAATCTCAAGATATATATGAATTTTTTTTCAAAAAGAGCAAATTCAATGCCATTGTCGGCCCTATCTCCGATGACGATGAACAATCTCGCTTCTCCTTCCAGCTCTCTCAAGATTCAGGGGCTCTTTTATTATATCCCATATTCGAATTGAATCTGATAAAGCATTTTTATTTACTTTCGTTATTCGTTTTTTATTTCTTTCTTTCTTTTTTTTTTTTTTTTTTGTGTTGTTGCATTGGTAACGGTCCCAATAGTCGAGTACTACTTATAATTTGTTGTACTATTAATTGAATTGCACTTTTGTACGTTTATTTGCTTTTCGTCTATCCAATTCAATTAAATCATTTTTTTTTTCCTTTAATGATCTTGGATTCAATTAAAGAACTAAATTTATTTAATATTTTTTAAAATTAAAAAAAAATTTTACTATACAACTTAACTTAAAGTCACAATAAAATAGTTACGTAATTCATTAAACGACATTTAACTGTTTATTTTTTTCTTTTTTTAGATTAAAATCATCAAAGGTCTTGTATTATTTTATTACTACTATAAATGTGATTACATAATATTTCTCATTTAAAAATAACACAAATATCTTGCATAATTTTAAAAGGCAAACACTATTTACACTTACAAAGAGCCTGATACACTCACCAAAAAAATAACACTATTTATATTTTATTTGTGCTTGTATAAAGTTTTTTCGTTTCATGGGAATAGCAATTCCCATTTCGAAAGTGGGGATAAGTAAACTAAAATGCAATAGAGCTACTAGTCACCTTGTCATTTGTGAAGTTGTAAAATATGGCCAATTCGCCTAACTGCATAACAAAAAAGAGGGGCCAGGGGATCTTCATGAGGAGCAAGGTGTTCCAATAAACAGGCGGACGCCTGTCATCTCACTATCTCTCTCTCTCTCTCTCTCTCTTTTGTTGTCTATACAGAGGCAACAAAATTTTATGCTGTGACAAATTCCAACTCATTCACCACTTCCCAGCGGCAGCACCTGTTCAAGTTAACTTTCGCCACCTCTCCCTTAATTTCTCTTTTCTGTTTCTCTCTCTTTTTTGTGTTCTGGTGTCACTTATAGCCATGCAAGCGACATTGAAGCCTATTTCATATCACCACCACCTTCTTTAGCTTTTGCAACAGCTTCAGCCAAAATACTTAGTACTATACTTTTTGTTATTCTCTCAGGTTGTTTTCCTGATGGCACCTGCAGCAGCAGCAGTCTTGTTCTTCTGCTATTTCTTGCTGTTACTGTTTCCTCTTGTTGTTGTTGTTGTTGTTGTTGTTGTTTTTCTTCAAGGGCACCAAAGAAAGGGAAAACGCCTGCCTCCTGGATCAATGGGTTGGCCTTACATTGGAGAGACACTCAAGCTCTATACTGAGAACCCAAATTCCTTCTTCTCCATTAGACAAAGGTATGCAGTACTGTGCTCATATGCAACATAAATAGTGTCTCGATTGATATTTAAAATTAATAAAATTAATAATTTTTATAATTAAAATTAAAAATTATTTTTTTATTATAAATATTATCAGTATTGTTCTAAAAGTTATATTAAGACACAAACATTTTCTCTACAAAATATGATACGATATATTATACTATCATATTAATTAAAGAACACAACTTTTTATTTTAAAAATTCTCTAACAATAAATTCCACAATCTTCACTAATTTAATTCTCTCTCCCCTTCTTATAATTTCCACATCCTCCATGGCCTTTCCAGGAACCTTCTCTCCTCTTTTTTTTTTTTTTCCCCCTTTGATCAGTCTGAAAAGAACGGTTACAATCCTTGCTGCTCAGAAAGCAAAACTGGACATATTCATGGTTGGACTTTATGCCTTTTAACTAAATTTTCTATTTAGTCAACTAAAAAAAAAAAAACAAAAGTGTAGTTTCAAATGAACGCTATCCATTGTCATTGTCGATGGTTAGATTTTGTTTCTCTCAACTTTTTTTTAACTCTATCCGCATAAACTATTACATTATACACTTTTACTGATTTAGATTGCTTTTTCGATAACAATGTATTTTAAAAAAAAATTATTTATGAATTTATTTTTTTAACTTTTTCCTAATTTTTCCTCAACGTTTTTTCATTAACGGTTTTTCTGTTACATGTTTATTAATATGAAAAGTTATATATTTAGTTTAAAGCTCAATTTCGTCCACTAGATTTCAACAATTTCTATATCTCATCCATAACTTTAAAAAAAAATCACTTTCTAACATTATATTTGTCAGTTTAAATTAATTTTTTTTATATAAGTGACGCTAAATCTATTAATGTAACGTGACAGTATTAACATATTAATTTATCATGTCACCATTATATTGACGTAACATTTTTAAAGTTTTGAATAATGCGTGACCATTTGAAAATTTTGGATAATTTTTTGGAAAAAGAATTTAAAGTTTTATTATTTTAAAAATCTATTTAATAAATAGAACAAAACAAAATAGAAAAAAATTTCCTCTCTCCTCCTTCTCCCTCTGCCCTGCACGACCATAGCACGAAGAAGAATAGCGTGTTCAGTTGGATTAGAGGAGATATTAAGTTGGGGGTTTGCCATCACAGGCAAAGAAATTTTTTTTGTTGCACTATTGATTATCAGGATCTTTCAAATTTTCTTGATTTGAAGCCTTTTTCTTTTTAAAAAAGGAACGGAGGGGGATTAGATTCATCGCTAATCTTGTTCGGTTAACATGATTGGCTTTCACGATTTTGGCAATTTCTTTCCAGATTCTCATACATGAGTTTGAAGACTCCCCGATAAACATTACATTCCTCAAGCTGCCTTCATTAACCGCGCCAGAAATTCGAGTAAAGGGGCAATTAGGACTCCAATCAGTGAGGCAGCGGCCATGGCCAGCTCATTGAAGCCGAGATGAGAGACGATGGGACCGAGGATAGAAGTGTGGGAGACGGAGGATTGATCGTGGGGTTTTAAAAAAATAGAAAATTTCAAATAATCGAAAAATTCAAATCGAACTTCATAGAATTTTTAGTTAATAAAATTAATTTTTAATCAGTTTATCAAATTAAATAAAAATTAAAATTTTTTATTTAATTTCAGTTTCTAATATTAAAAAATTATAATCAATTGAATTGGACTGAAATACTTATATATCTATATATATATATATATATATATATATATATATATATATATTATTAACAAGTAAATATTAATAAAATATTTTTATTTTTTAATTAATTACTTATTTATTTTTAATATATAATAATAGTTATAATTTTTTAATATATATATATATATATATTAAAAATATTTTTTTATATACAGTGCCTGTGATATATTTGAACACTTTTTGAGTTAAAAACATAACTTTGTCTTAGCTGGGAAAGAAATTGATGATTTCCTTTCTTCTTTTCGGCGTTTTATAGTATATTATAATTTTAAATTTTTTAGTCATTAAATTCAATTAACTGAACAGTTAATCAGAATTAAATTAAAATTTTTAGTTAACTGAATTTCAGTTAACAAAATTCTCAATTCCAAAATAATTTTCAATTTTATATAATCAAAAATTTCAGTTCATCAACAATTATAAAAGTTCAGTTAATTGAACTGTAAACACTTCTAATTGATTGTGAAGAGAAGAAGAAGAATCAGAGAAGAAGAAGAAAGAGGAGAGAGAGCTCTTAGTGAGAGAGGAATTTTTTTATTATCTATTTTGTTTTTTTATTAAATAGATTAAAAATAAAATTTTTATTTTTTCCAAAAAAATTATTTAAAATTTCAAAAATACCACATTAGCATCTTAGTTGATATGTTAAAAAATCAATGACATGTAACGTTAAAAACTAATTAAAAAAAAATTATGAATAAAATACAAATGAGTGAAATTAATATTTTATGTCTAAATATTTTAATCCATTAATATCAGTTTACCTCTTATGTTAAAGAAGGACTCCATTAGAATTTAGGAGTCAGAGGCCCCAACCCATAAGAATAAAGAAATTTTTGATAAATTAATTAATGTTTCAGAATCTGACCAAAATTATGTTAATTGATGATTTGACGTTAGATAAGGTTATCTCACTAAAATTTCTATTTTAGATAAATTTTTTATTCTTAATAGTAACAGTTATACTTAATTATTTTTTTTTTGTCTTATCTCAATATATGATAGATCTCATTGAGTTTCACACTAATTTGATTTGATCATTATCGGACTTATATTGTGCGGCGGTTGTTTCATTGTCATTTTTTTTATTTATAAAACTCAAATTTGAGATCTTATTTAAGGGATATGAAATCTCTTATTATTCGAACAAACAGTTGTTGGTGTTGTACTTAGTTAGTATCCCTGCATCCCACTATATCATTATGGTAATTAAATTTTTTTTTCAAATGGTAATGAATTATTTGGTATCAACATTTGAATAATAATATCAAATGATCGTAAAGAATCAGTGAACAATAATGATTAAATTAAAAAAATAGTGAAAACCAATTTTTTTTTATTAAAACACACCTAAATAAGGATAGAATGTTACCGAATAAAAATTTATATTGATGATCATACTATATAGTAACATGAGCATAATAAATAGCAAATTATTATTTTCTCAAAACAAAAGAATTTGTTTTGACCAATAAAAAAAAATAATTAAGTAATTTGTCTTTGTCAAAAAAGAAAGTGACATTAAAAATCTATATTAATAATAAAACTGCATAATAATAGATATAATATACTATTAATTCTTTAAAGTAAAAATTTTGTTCAAATCAATAAAAGTGAAATTAATTAGATAATTTAATTAAAATAAAAATAAAAATAATTAAAAATAATGAGAAAAAAATATAATCACAGTGCAGCACAAACTGAATCCCACTAATAATATCAACAAGTGATGCGTTAAATTATATGGCTGTGCAAGAGAGGGAAAGGAAGACAAGTTCGATGGCGCGAGACAACTATCACTAGTTCCCTAATTCTCCAATGTGCAAGTCACCGCATGGTGACATTAGCAAACCCCAACTTAAAGTACAACAGCAGTTTAAAGTACGCCCCCACTTTGGAGTCTGTCTCCTGCTCTTCTATCTCTTAAACCCTAGGCGGTCGTTTCAAAGTCTTCCGTCTTTAAAAAATTTCATCTAAAGATCCAGTCGATAGATCTTTTCTGCTTCTGTCTTTTCTCTGTGTCTACTTTTTTTTTTTTCCCTTTTTTTTTGTCAATTAATTGGTTCGAACTCCAACTCGACGACTCCAAACCTTCTCCAAACATGAAGCTTTCAACGAGATCGCTGCAGCACTTGAAGGTACTTTCTATTATTTCGCTTTTTCATAAAAAAATTCAGCTTTTATTAACATCAAGCCCTGAAAGTACTTAAATTTTTTTCGTTGATTGTACTAGGACGGATTCCGACACTATTTATTTACTGTCTTTTTAGTTGGTGGACTTCCATATGAATTTTATATATTGGACTCTAATAAATAATAACATATCATTCTCAGTTTTTTATTTTCCTAATTTTTCAGCCTTACTTATATTAATTTGTTATATCAACGATCCACCAAGCTCATGAACATTCCCGAGATCTAGATACTGAAGGGTCATCCTTACCTTTTTTTTTAGAGAGAAAAAAAATTAGTGCTAAACTTTTATGTATTTTTATAATTGAATTTTAATTTTTTTTAATTATCATTTCCGTTATAATGTACAGAGTAATTTAATTTCATAAATTCTGTACCTTAAATATTTTTCCTTAATCTTATGCTCGGTACATGGAGAAGAATACTGCCGCAGAATTGACCTACTGCTGCAGAATGGTAGGTTCATGTACTGTATTAAATGGTTTGATCCAATACCTTTTATCTAATTTTTCTTTTGTCTTTTTTTTTTTATTAATAGACATTAATCATTGTTAGCTGTTGTCCACGAAGTTCTGTAGAGACTACCACTGGTTCTTTGGTTTTTTTGATTGGTTTTTTTGATGGCTTTGTTTTGACGATGTCTTCTTCTTTAACTGACTTGTTTGAAGTGTTCAATTTTCACGTCTTATATGTTAATTAGGAGCCCAGCTTGCTTGCCCAGCTTGCTTGTTAGCTGATCTAGTTTTGGTTTCAAAGGCATGACTAAATTATTTTAAGTTAACTGTAAATCAAATTTCTCTTCTGGCAATTTTACTATTCTTTCATTAATTGTTATGGTCACTCCAAAATTTCTCATGCATTATGTTACCGGTGGAATTCCTAAGTTCGCTGGTGCCGCTGCTTGGGGTCTCCGATTCCACGCATCATTTAGGACTTATATGACGAGTAGGCCTTCTCACCAGGAGAAACCTCAGCCGCAGTCGTCAACTAGGTTGCCACCGCTTGTCAGTTGCATCACCGATCAGGCTCCCCATCTGGTTCTGCCGTCTGTTAACATCGAAGCCACCGGCGATATTGTGTTTCGTTTTTTCAATCCTGTGAATAAACAAGTTTTTGGCATTAAGAAGAAAAGAAGCAGTATTCTGCCAAATACTGCTCGCTATTTCTGGTCTTCCAACGGTTTTGTGGCCTTCGCTGACTTCAACGAATGCGGGTTGTACCTATGGGCTCCTCCATTCTCTTCCTCCTCAGATAAATCTGAGGATGTCATCCAACTCCCATCCTTGGTATCACTTCCCTGTGTAGTGGGTGTGACTCGAAACTGGGATGGCTCGGCAGAAAAGTACATATTACGATTGCGTGGATTTCAGTCCTTCCATTTCCGGGATATAAGACATGAACTCTACCATTGCCTTGTAAGACAACTTGCTTTGTCATCGTTTCCATCGTCAGCCTCAACTATAAGCAATAGTAATTGCACAGTTATGGCTCTATATGGCGGAGATCTAAGAACACGCCTTGCTTTTTGTAAGCTCGGGGATACAACTTGGGTTGATGTGCCGGCACCATATGACCAATATGATTCGGTCACATATTGCAGCAAAGACCAATTATTTTATGCCATTAGTTCCCATGGAACAATAGAAGCTTGGGATGTCCATGACCCATCTTCTATAAAAAGAATTTCAGTCGACAGGTATGTAGATTACCCCATGCCCAAGTACCAGGGATCTGAACAAATCTCGGGAAGGCTACGCATCAAGAAGCTTTATTTAGTGGAGTCGTCTGGAGATTTGCTTCTAGTTGTTAGGCATCTTTTAAGGAACTTATGCGGTAATCCTCCCTACAATAACAGCAGCTACAATACTATTGACTTTGATGTCTACAAATTTGATCTTGCATCACCTACAAATTGGACTCGTGTAGAACACTTGCATGATCGGGCTTTATTTGTAGGTCAGACAAGTCCGTTCTCTCTTTCTACCAGAGACTTCCCAGGATTGATGGAAAATTCAATTTATTTTGCAGATGATGAGCTAAGTATGACCTATAAAAACTATAGTTGTCGTCGTGATGATCGAACCAATCATGATGTGGGTGTCTTCAACTTGGAAGATAACTGGGTGGATTATTATTATCGAATTATGGGGATTGATCATTTAGATATTGAAGATCCTCCTGCCGTGTGGATTGCTCCGAATATGTGTGGTTAGCAAGGGAGATTGATCTATCACATAAGTAAACTCGTTCAGTATGTTTCTCTGTCTTGGAACTTGTTTCATTTTTGTTTTGGGATCTTAATTATCAAGCAGCCTTATCCCTTACGTTTGTTGTTTATAATTTTTTGGTACATCGGAAAATCTTATGTTTGTATTTTATTTGCCTTTTAATTTAAGTTTGATTTTCAGCCGTTGCTTCATAATATTGACTTTATTATGGATTCGTAAAATCATCGTAGCAAACGCTAATAATAGTCCAAACCAGCTAAGCGTCCGCGTTACTGGTGCATGGGTTGCTAACTAAGCGACTAATTGCTTGTTTTTTTTTTGAAATAAAAAAAATTTATTAGGCCTGATAGTCATTGGTCTTTGGAACGGGTTGGGACCTGATTAGAGTAATTTTTGATTAGAGTAATTTTTGTTTATTTGTGTTATATTTAACAATTTTAAAGAGATCGATCTATCTACTGAATATTAGTGTGATTAAGTTTAATACTGTATATTACAATTTATGATTAAAGGGATCTGTAGTGTGGTTCAATTGGGGGAGAATATAAGTGTAGAAAAATACGTCGACTCACTACTAAATCAACATTTCGAATGATAGTATTTGCATCTTCTTGATGCGCTTTTTATGCTATTTACCTCAATGGGCCTCTACGTGTCCAACAATATTCCTTCTCGATGGTATAAAATTTATTTTTAGATCATAAGTTTTTTGATTGTTTATTGTTAAATTGAGATTTTAAAAATTGTCTATTTAAGGTATAATGTTAAAAAATTTATTAATAAATTAACAATTTTTAATTTTTGTAAATCAACGTTAAATCGTGATGCGGAGTTTGACCTAGGTTATTTTTTAAGTTGAATCGAAAAAAAAAAAAGAAGCCATGTAATGCTTTTTTTTCTCTCATAGGTGGACATATTTCCACCCTCGGAGCACCCAAAAGTATGCAAAAATGAAGATGACCAACAAACAAAAATCGGTTCTTAATTTTTCCCATAATTACTTGATAACCAAACAAGAAAAGGAAAACGAAGGCTACAAGCTTCTCCTTGAGAGAGATAACAGAGAGACATTAGTAAACAGAGAATAGGAGAGAGAATAATTAAAAGAGAAAATAGGGGTGAAAAAGTAACGAAGCCAGAGAGGCCGATCTGGGTCGTTAAATTAGGAGAAAAAAAAGGAAAAATTGATTAATTTAAAATTCCTTAGATATACAGAATTATTGAAAAAGAAAAGAATAATCCAATAACTAGATCAAAATAAAAAATTTAAAATATAAATTATTGATCTGATAATTTTTATTATTAAATATGATTTGCAAATAAAAATTAGTGAAATTAATTGACTATAATGATTTGCAGAGCTGTAATAAGGTAAGGACAGTTTTCGAAAAGCCTGAAGTAGAGTGCTGATCGTTGAAAGCGGATTCGGTGGTGGCGGCCGTTGGATGAGAAGAGGAAGAGTTGGGACTTGGTGCTGGAGTTGTCGTGGTCCAATTCTTCTCCGGAGACATCAGTGGAGGCGTTGAGTAGTTCTTCTTGTTGCCGTACGCAGACGAATCCAAATTTTTTCGGCAGTAATGCACCAACCACCGACGCCATCTTAACGATAAAAATCCCAGATGGGCGACGGGAGGATTAATTGCAACCCAAAATTATACGCAAAAAACAAACAAACAAAAATTCTCTCTTTCTTTCTCCCTCTGTCTCTGTCTCTCTTTCTGGATAGATAATGACGGGTGAAATCGATGGATCGCTGTTGGAAGAACAGAATTTGCTCCGCTTTTGCAATACCGGTGGGTCAGGGTGGACGATCTGATTGGCATCAGGTTTTGTAATAGGACTCAATTTATAATGCCTTAGAAGAATAATAGTCCGAACGAACGAGGAGTTAATTAAATTTGCTTTAGAGGTCTCCGGCGACACGTTGTTTTTGTATCGTAGTGTACGAATACTTTCAATGGACACACACATAGAAATAGAGAGAGATGGCTATGAGTTTATCGTCTTCGGCGACAGTAGCGGTGGAGAAGGCGACGAGCTGAGACTGCAAATTGCAAGTTTTTTCCAAAATACAAAAGAACCAATGCTGCCAAGGAAAACAGGGATATGAAAATGTTGGAAGTTTCAATACAAGATCCAGACTTTCAAACAAATGCTTCAAAAAACCACCCACACCTAAAAAAAAAATCCTTTCCAAAAAATCACCAGCTTTGTATTTTTTTTTTCCAAATCAAGCCCAAAAAGACAGAAATCCATACGATCCAAAATTCCAAGGCCTCCCTTTCTTCTTCCTTTTCATAATCGGTCCCATCTTTTAACCCTTCTCTCTCCCAAAACCCACTGCTGTCTCTTTTTCGCTCTTTCCCTAGAAATCAGTTTTTTTCTAGAAACCAGCCCCGAATCTGACGAACAAAATACCAAAAACACCCAACCCTGATCTCCCTGCACTGATTCCCAGCTTATTTACACCCTTCTCTCTCTCTCTCACAACGCAGAAAACACTCTTTGTAAGCAAGAAGGTCGAAAAAGAAACAAAAATAAGAAAATAAATTAAAAGCCAAAGCTTTTCATTCGCGAAAAGCCTAAGTTAAGCCAATTTTATTTGGGGGTTTTTTTTTTCTATACTCCCTTTGTTGTTGCCGCTGCTGTTCTTGAAGCTGTCTTGGCCCTTGGAGGGAGATAGAGAGAGATGGAGACCATGAAGAGAGAGAGATGGAGATTGGGGTGGTGAAGAAAGAGAAACGTGACGCGGAATCCGGCTTCTCGTGTTTTCTTGCAGTTTTGATGCTTGGTGTCTGGTGGCAGTGTTGGTCTGTTGGTAGGTCGACGGCGATGTCAGGTCTGAGAGTTGAAATTAGGGATTTTGGGGATTTTCTATAAGGTTTTCTTGAAAGAAATGGGTTTATTCAATCAAGACCTTGAACAAAAGGTAAAGTAGGATTAGAGAGAAGGTAAGAGGAAGAATAGAAAGAGAAAGAAAGAGATTGACAGTGAGATAACAATATTTTAGAGAGAGAAAATCGATTACGCTCTTCGTTAACTTCCTTAACCACTTTAGTGAAACGATGTGTTTCACTACAGTTGTTAATCCCGTCCTATCAACGGCAACACCCCATTAATATCTTCTTCAAACGATTGCAGTCCTACCTAACGCGGAATGAATTTTATTTTACAAGAGAAAAATAAAAGAATAAAGGAATGGAAAAAGCATCTTCCTCAAGCTCGTAACAGGTAAGTGTTGCGTTGACGGCATTACTGTTGACACCGGCGACTTTCGGTTCCAGTCTCTTCCGATCAAGGGAGGTTGTGAAGCAAGGCATTTTCTGTTGCTCTGTAGACCGAATTGAATTTGAGCTTTAATCTGAATATTATCGGGATAAACCATCTTTTAAGTCTAAACCTTTGACTTTTTTTCTATTTAAGGCCTATTCCTTTTAAGTTTTCTATTTGAGACCTATAACTTTAATTTTTATTCTAGTTCAGTCATTTCAGTTAGATTTAACGGAAAAAATTAAATACCAAAAAATTTAAATACCAAAATATATTTTTAATAATACAGAAATACAGTTTGAACGTATATACAATTTTTCTTTTAAGATTCAAATAAAAAATGAAAAAGAATAAAGTCTCAAATGACGTTAGATTTTTTCCATGAAAAACGACTCTCTTACAACAGGAAAACGATTTTCTTTTAGTGTATGTTTAGGAGTTGATTAGGTATGAACGATTTGGGGAATAAGAGAGTCGGGATTGAGGGATTTGGATTCAATTTGGGAGGGGCAAAGTCTCATGGATTTGTTTTAAATGGACGGATGGATTTGTTTTAGAATGGACGGTGGGATTTTGTTTTTTTTATTATTATTTATTTAGTTTTTAAAATTATAAAAACGTATATATGTATAATTTTTTTTATTTTATTTACTTGTATTTAAATATGTATTTTTATATTTTTTGAAAAAATATTTCGATATTTAATCTTATTTCCGTCAGTTTTAACGGAAAGTTAACGGTTCCACCAGAAAAGGCCTCAAAATAGAACAAAAAATAAAGGTATAGGCCTCAAATAGAAAATTTAAAAGGTATAGGCCTCAAATAGAAAAAAAGTAAAAATTTTAGGCCTAAAAGATGGTTTATCCCGAATATTATCTAGTCAGTTTGTATCTTATTTATAGTCTGTTCACCTCTAAATCTCTAGGATAGGATTAGGTTGCAGAGCTTTACGGGGATAAACATTTGTTTTTGTCTTAAATATTTAGGGTTTTATACGTTTAAATCTTAAATTTTTTTAAAAATTTATTTCAATTTTAAAATTTTTTATTTTTTATTACATCAATTTTTTAATTTACAAAAAATTGTCAATTTATTAATAAATAAGTTTAAGTTAATAAATTTTTTTAAAAAATTAAATATATGAATTAAATATTTTTTTCATCAACAAAATATATATATTAAATATTTTTTTAATCAACGTATATACAAATTAAATAAGTAATATGCATATTTTTAATAAAAAAGATATTTAATTTATATATTTAATTTTTAAAATAATTTTTTGTAAAGTTAAAATTATTTTTTCATAGATTGATCACTTTTAATAAATAAAAGGACTGATTTGGTAGAAAATAAAATAATATAAAATTTAAATGAAATGTCAAAAAATTTAGGATTTAAACGTTAATATATTTAAAAATTTAAGACAAAAAAATACTTATCTCGAAATTTATGTATAGTAGATTTTTACGCCTTTGACTGCGTAATCTTTTCCTATATGCAATGAATATTTTCCCTTTGTTGGTAAAAAAAAAAAAAAAAACAGAAAAGATTATGCAGTCATTTTCCTGAACTAGCTCCAAATTTCTGCATACATTTTTGTGTGAAATAAATTTATCATATCTTATATTATTAAGATATATTTGATATACAAACTAAATAATATAATATTAAAATAATATAAAACAATTTAAATTATTCATTTATATTATGTTTAAATATAATTAAATTTATCTTATTTCATATTTAACAAATATTTGACAAAATAAGATATTACATTAAAATGATTTTTTTATCTTTAAAAATGGCAAAAAAATAAAAAAAAAAGGAAAAGAAAAAGGGATTATGCACGGAAAATCGAGAAGATATTATCCCGACGCTGACGAATTAATCAAAAAAATAAGGTAGAAGTCAGTTCTACATGCAATGGTGACAGGATGCCATCCATGGCGTAAAGGGTCTTTGGAGGAGGACTGAGCCCATGACCTATGTGTTAGTGATCTTCGAGTAATTTCCCCTTCAAGGCCCTGTACATGAATTTGGAAAGGGCAGGTAAGACAGACATGAGAGAGACAGAGAGGACAATAAAATACATTTGATCATGCGTTATTCTAATTCAACGTGTTGTAGGAACAATGCCATTTTCCAAGAGGGCAGTTCACCAATTTTAACAATAATTAATCAAAAAAGTTCTTGTTCTTATGCTTTCCGGTCAACATGCTTTTTTTTTTAACCCATTATTTGATGGTGAATTTGAAAATAAAATAGGGCCACAAATATTTCCAGCAAAAAGTTCCTCCAACACATGTTAAATGAGACATGCCGTGTTATATACGATCAAATTTTAGAAATTTATTTATTTTGTATTGTGCCTTAACACGATTTATTTGTCTTTTGTGTTATACTGTACTGTGTTTAAAAATTTATATAATAAGTCCAACGCGGCTTATAAGACCGAGTACTATGAGTTCGTGTCGTACAGTATTTGAGCCGCTCATCGACTGTGCTTCGGCCACTCATCTTGCCATTATTGAGCCTCTCACCTTAATTTAAGTCATTGATCATGCTTAAACTATAATGTGCTTAGACGATTGATCATGCTTAAATCGAGTTACGCTTATATCATACATCGCTTTTAAATAATGTCGTGTATTTTTATAAATAAATAAATATAAAATTTAAGCAAAAGATAAAAAAATATTATTTTTTTATTATTAAATACTTAAACTTAAGATTTAAAATAATTAATTACAAAAGTGAAATATTAAATTTTAACAAAAAAATACAAACAAAATATTATATCACATATAATTTTTTTGTTGAAATTTAAATAAATATATCATATAAATATTGTCTCTAACTTTTATAATTCATAATTTATAAAAAAAATAAATAAATAACCTTATGAAATAGTGATATGTTTTGTTCTATTAAATAAAAAATAAAAATATATATATATAAACCATTACAATTACTCTAGTGAAAGAAATTGATACTTTTATTCTCTTAAATCATGGTTCAAGGCTTGTTACCTACATTTTTCATTTTAATTTTAAATTTATTTTTAAAAAGACTTGTCCTGGGTTCATTTATGAGTTGAGATTGAGTCGTGCCTAGACTTGGGCCGTAGTCGTACTCAAGAAGTACCTAAGCTCGGACCCACGACCCTGAGTCTAGAAACATAAGGTAAGTTCAAGCTTTAACATTAGTCGTGCCTATCCTAAACCTAATACTATACAAGCCACGCGAGGTTGGGCCAGGTCAACCCACTGGCCGCCTGGCCCAATTGACTTGCCTAGTTCCTCCCATGTCTGAGGCCATTTGGGTCCAGAGAAGGAAAATGGTGCATCTTACAGCACGTAATGTCTGGACATAATGTTCATCAGGTATGCAACTGTGCTCACTGGACAGATCAGCTGGCTGCAGTGACAATAATATAAGAAAAGGCAAAATTAGACCGCTCATCTCCTGTAGAAAATTCTAATATACTCGCAAAGCTTATGTATGCATTCATAGTTTATTTTCGGCACTCATTTTTAAAAACGCTTACAAAAGGGTGGTTCCGCCAAAATTCAGGTAGTGGTCTCCTCTGGATCATTTGCATGCATTAACAACATAAATTAGAAAACTCGAGTTTTTCAAGAAACAAGAAATCTTTACTGTTTTTGATTATTTGCTCCTTCTATTACAGGGGCAACGAATAATGTTTTCCTGTGTGAAACGATCTTTCTGAAAAAAAAAAGTCCAATGTCATATCTCAAATCTAGTCTTTCAAAGCCCTGTTTGAGCCAATTTGTATAACTGAAAATATAAACATTTTACAACGAAGATAATACAGACTGACTGACTGGCTTATTAATTTGCAAATTATAATAAGCAAGTAATGTGGCATTATAAGGGACTCATAAATCTCTATAATAAAATTTATGCTGCCTTGCTATGCTGCTGAAACATAGGAAAGACAGTGGTGTCATTCACAGCAACATCAGCAAACTTTCTGGTCAGAACGACCCGCTGCAAAAAGATGAAGCAGAAAACAAGGATTAACACAATCTGCAACAATTCGCATGATACATCACTTTTGGGTTTTCCACTGAGTAGTAAAATTGATAACATTAAATCAAAAGGCATACAAATTACTCTCATTAACTTCTAAAAAACAAGCATTCTTAGCAATATCAATTGCAGGGAAGAAGCATGAGACAGCTAATCTAAATACAAATCAAATTATCGCATGATCCACTCACTGACCTGTCTACAAAACTAGTTGATATCGACATGATGTACTGGTATGTGTAGCCGAAGTTGTAAAGAGGTATGCAACTGAGAAAAACTCAGGTAACTGAAATATTCTAAGGTTTGGGGCAGCGAAACTTAAAGAAAATTACACTTCACTTCATAAGGCAAGCTACCACCACTTACGCGATTAAAGTGAGAAATATAATGAAGCTACTTATTGACAATTACAGTCAAATTCAACCACTTATAGGAAGCAAAGGCAAAAACAAATTAACTAGCCATTATTGACATCAATTCTCACCTGTCTGAAAGAAGAACAAAGCATTTGTTTAGAGGATCCTCCAGGGCATGGTGAAGCACTATGCGCTCTGCCTGAATCATTCTGAATTCTCCTCAATCTACTTGGAATAGAGCCCCAGACCCAAAATTATTATGCCGATAAAAATCAACTGAGTGCAAATTTGTGTTTTGTTTAAGTAAAATTATCTGATAACAATTCATGCGAATATATGAATACATGCACATACACTTAAAAAAAAAAAATCACACGGGTTATAGTATTTAATCATCTTAGATGCTTTGAAGCAACCATAGGTGTCTTGTTTTCAAGTCGTTACAAAAAATCTAAATGACTCTGTCAACTTCGACAAACACATACTTCTGCAAGTTTTCGACACGAGGGATTAGTCAGAGCTCCTAACTGCTACATATTCAAAATTTTTGCAAATTACAAGGATTTATCATCTTGACCTATTTGCATAGCTAAAGCAATAGAAGAAGAAATAGATACAGTCAATAAAAAAATGAAATATATGCAGTCAATAAGAAAATGAAATGTATACAGTCAATAAAAAAAATGTAATAAAAAAAAGGGATTTTGCTTCCACATAACATTTTTAAATAATTTCACTCAAGTTAAAATGTTGAGATTGATTACTTAGCAATGGCAAACCTGAACACTATCATTAACTTGTCTATTTAGAAAGTACTGAGATCTTGTTGTTGCTTGTTGAACAGAAACCCAGGCCTCCAGTGAACATATATTGAAAATTTAGACTCTTCGCCCCCAATTAATGTAATTACCTCGTTAATTGGAATCTAATATACAGATAAGACAACCAATAAGAATTCAGCTAGCAAATGAACAAAAACGCAATCTTCGGCGGGAGAAGGAGCGGAGACTCAGAGCAGAGCTTGAGAATCTCGTTGTACTGGCCTGGCATCATCAAGACCAAACTTCAGAAGCAAAACCCCAACAACAATGCCGTCAACACTTTCCTCTTCCATTTGCGATGAGATTTTTGGTTGTGTTGCACAGCCGCCGCCGCCGCCGACTTTCAGTGTTTCATTTACCCAGGTTCCTTTTTTCTTTTTTGAAAAAAAGAACGACGTCTTTTCGTGCGCCGGTGACTTGTCGGCTCGGCTGGAAAAATTGGGGAGGCCAGCCAGTCAGAGACGCCCGTCGTCGCATGGTGGAAAAGGCAGTGGAAGGAGCGTGACATGACCTGACACGGAAGTGACTCTGCCCTTTCGTTTGATCTGTTTTCTTTTTTTCATGTTTATTTTATTATTATTATTATTATTTTTTTAATATGGAAGTTTAAGTTAATGGATTGAAGTGAACTTTATTTACTTATTATTCTGGGTAGGACACTTTGATAAGGTCTTGTTGTAAGTGGGAAGTCATCCCGAAAGGAAAATGTGAAAAACGTATAAGTCCTTAGAAAGAGAAAATACCTAATTCACTATCTAATCTACAATCGAATTACCTTTTCCATAAATATGAGAGAATTTAATATGCCACTCATGGCATGCCAATTCACGGCAAGCACCAATTAGGTTGGCTAGTGGATGCGTTTTGGGGGGGGGGGGGGGGGGGTGTGTAGGGGGACCTTTCTGTAGAAACTCCAATGCCACTCTAGAGTCCAACTCCACCCATATTTTCCGAAAGCTATAATTCTAAAGCAAGTCCAACCCTGATTAAAACCCCCACAATTCAGCTGCTAGGGAAGCACAGAAACCCATGTTCTGAGCAAAGCTTACCACCCATTCACCATCTCCATCTCTAATGACCCCCCTCCCGACAGCACACACCAGCCCTGGGTTGCCTTTAGTTGCACCATCCGAATTAAACTTCACCCAATCACCGTATGGGGGCTTCCAACCCACCATTAACTCCCTACTAGGTGGCCTGACTCCAACCTCCTACAGACTCTTTAGGCTTAGTATATTCTTTTAGCAGTGAAATAATTCTAAATTTTGGGTAGTGGGTCCATTTTGTCCTCTCAAAAACTTGATCATTCCTCTACCTCCATATACACCAACAGCTAATGGCAAAGATTTTTAGCCATCTATCACCCCGAGAACTTGCCAAGTCTCCGAACAAATTGGCTTTTAGCCACTCAAAGAATTGAAGCATAAAATCCTCCCCTAGCATGAGAAGGCAAAAGGTCCCACCATCTTTTTATATCTTGGCCCTGTTGGGCTTATATTGTTGTGGTGTTGTAAGTTCAAGGTTCATTTTTTGTGTGTGTGAATGACGGTAATTGAAAGCCCAAACACTTGGAAGCCCAACTGTTAAAAAAACAACATAGAGCTCATTTTAAGTTAACAAGCATGTAAACAATATCAAAGAGATTGAGGGGCATTTGATTCCTAGTTCGAAATCAGAATTTTAATATAAATGAAAATCAGGTGAAATTAAAAACAGAACAATTAATTTTAAAATATGTTTGGTTTATTTTGAGAAATGAGAATCAATATCAAATATTATTTAAGAGAATTTTTTTAAATTAATAAATTAAATGGAAATTTAAAATTATGAAATACAAAAAAATATATAATATTAAAATTACTATCAATCAAGAATTTATCTACTAGTAGTAATAGTAATAATGATAATATGAATTTTATGTTAATATTTTCATACTAATAATAATAATAAGAATAATAATAATAATAGACATAATTTTCTCTTAAATAATAATAATCATTTGTCAATTAATTATTATTATTATTATTAACTTTTATATTATATTTAATATATTCATTTGATAGTTATGGTTAACAAGTTGTTGTTGTTATTATTATTATTATTATTATTATTTAGAAAATATAATCTTTCATATAATAATAATAATTATTATTATTATAAGTGATATAATTGTTATTCTATTTATCAACAATATTTTTCATTTCATACAAATAAGATCTGAAGTATCTGCCTTATTAGATAGAATGTCTTCTGCTCTAGGTTATCAACCTACTTTTAACACTGAAATGGGTTTACAATAAATAATTACGGGCTGTTTGTTTCATAAATTTTTTATTAGGGAATGAAAATGAGAATGAATGATTCCCACTCATAATATTTGATAAGAGAGAATTTCATTCTCATTCTTTTACTTATGGGAATGGAATTTTCTCATTCCCTAGTTAATCTCATTCCCACTCATTTTTACCTTTTTTTTTAAAAACTTTTACACACACACATGCATACATATATATGAAAAAGAAGTAAATAATTTGAATATAATAGAATATATTATGATAAATACTAATTATATATATAAAATAATAATTATGATAATATAATAATAGATAATTAAATTATGCATTATAATGGCATTATAACACTTGAAATAATAATAATAATTATGATAAAAAAATTATATATTTTTTAAAAATTAATATAAAATATATAATAATAATAATAATAATAATAATAAAATTCATATTATTATCATTACTATTAGTGGATTAATTCTTGATTGTAATATATTTATAATTTTATTTTGATAGTTGTTTTAATATTTTTATTTTTGTTATTATATATAATTTTTTATTTCATAATTTTTAATTTACAGTTATTTTTTAATTTTAATAAAATTTCTTTTCAATTATATTTGATATTGATTCCAAATTGAAACAAATAGTTACAAAGGGAATCTGATTTCGACAAAGTAAACCAAGCATTTTTTTAAATTTCTTATTTCATTTTCGATTCCACTTAATTTCCATTCTGATTTCGCTTCTGATCCCAAACCATAAACTAAATGACCCCTTACTTCTACCAAAGAAGGGGGAATGGAATGGGAATGAGATTATTTATGAGTAAAGGGGAATGAGTGATTTTTATATATAAGGGAATCTCATTTCCAAAATTAAAGGAATGATGATGAGATTACCTCTTATCAAACACTAAAAAAGGAATGACGTATTCTCATTCTCATTCAAATAAAAAAATCCTTGAACCAAATATCCCTAAGTCAAGCATATCAACTACAATACCAGTTGCATGGTTTCAATACAACCATTAACAAAATACTCATTCTATACAATTAATTGCTTAGTTTCAACACAACTATTAACAAAAAACCAGAATATAATTAGGAAGGGCATATGTAGAGTTCATCTTTTATCTCCTATCAAAAGCATATGTGGAATTCATCTTTTGTCTTGTATCAAAAGCATATGTAGAATTTATCTTTTGTCTTCTCTATAAAAAAAAAACATAACAAAAGAGACATATATAAAGTTAATTAAAAACTTAAAAAGCCTTTTTAATACTAAAGTTGTTTACCATAACGAAACTTGCAAGTTGTTCACCATAGCAAAACTTGAGCTCTTCACCATCTTGTTTTCAATGTAGGCTCTCCCAACAGCTTTAGCATGCCAACCATTTTGCAAAAAAATGAAAATGAATATAAATTAGTGTAGAGCTTAATAACAATATAATAAAGATGAATCTAAATTAGTGTAGAGCAAAGGCCAATTTGAGAAACCGTCTTAAAGCAACTTTTGAGACTAGAGGTAGCAGCACCGCAGCAAAAGAGAAAAATTAAACTGTGAGATTGTTGTCTGGTTCAAGATGTAAACAAAGCTCTTTTGATGATATCAATTACTTTAGTAATTTGAAAGAGTTTTGTGAGTTGCTTATGCTGGAAAGTGATCTTCCTTGTTTGGTCTATAATTAAAATGATTAAATAACCAACTATGATCTGATTCTAACTTTTCCAATTCGCTATTGAGATGGGACTCACATTCACATGAAAGTTTGGGAAAAAGGTGTTTACTCACAACATTTAGGCTATTCTTTCGATGCTTGCAAGTGTTGTATATTGAACTTGTGGTCGTACATAATAGCTTCAATCTAAAAGCTAATTGGATTGCCATTAATTGGATTTTCTATTTTTATTAAAATCAGATCATATGTGTAGCTCAATTATGGACCCAATATTATAAAGTGATCCAATAGACTTGATATTTTTGCCTCTACTTGTACAGCCAAAGCCTACTTATAAAGTGTCATTCTGATTTGGTTATAGCCTGAAGAACCATCCATGAAAGACAATGCTTTGTGACCCTTTGTTGCATCGACTGTGATATTCATTATGGACAACGGAAAGTCATCTTTCGGACAGACCCTGTTAAGATCTCGAAAATCAACACATACCCTTAACTGTCCATTTTTCTTTCTTACCGGAACTATGTTGGCAATCCATGTTGGGTAGGTGACTTCTCGGATGAAGTCAGCATTGATCAGCTTGTTAACTTCCCCCTCGATTTGTGGAATGAGTTCCGGGCAGAACCGTTGTTGTGGCTGCTTGACAGAACAAACAATTTTCTTTACTGCTAGACGATGCACTGCAATCTTTGGGTCAAGTTCAGGCATTTCTTTGTAACTCCATGCGAACACATCCCTGTATTAACTTAATACCTGAACATATTCTTACTCTTCTTCTGCAGTAAGTAAAGCACTTACAAATGTAGGTCGAGGATCTTCCAGAGAGCCAAGATTGACCTCCTTGAGTTCATCAACAGTTGCTTGGCCACCATCTTCAAGTTCTGGGGGAGACTCTTTTACTTTGCCGTTTGACGAGTCGGACTCAGCCTCCTCGCTAATTGTGACATGAAATATAGAGCCTCTAACTTCACCTTCTTCATTTGACTGGATAAGACTATCTTGTTTGGTGGTGGTGGTGGTGGTGATGGCACGTATATCAGCTGCTCGGCTTTGGCTCTTTAGCGTGATTCGCACAGGTGACTTCTCCTGATAGCCTAAGCCAAGTCGGGATTGTGATGATTGAGAAGCGGCGCCATGTGTGGACGGCAGCATACCCATTGTGCTCGGGTTTGAGAAGTCATAGTCTGCCTTGGCCAAAATCTTGTATGCATTAGGATCAAATCCTTCGTGTGTTCTTCTTTCTAGAAGTGAGCCGCCTTCGATTACTCCTGTGTGTGGTTTGACGAAACATTTTAATGGTTTTGAAGACAAAACCAGCTCAATCTTTGGTATCGGTGGAGTGTAAGTCTCCGTCTAGTTGTGCAATTCCTTTGTTTTGGGTTGGCTATGTCATTGTTCCTGTTTAGGATCAATACAATAAGAGAAAGGGGGTTGCCCTTCTGGACGTCGTGACTTCGGCACATATCGTAGGACTGGAATGGAGCTTGAAGATGCAACATCCTTCGGACGAAGTTCAGCAAGCTGTGGCAGCTTTTCATTTGTCAGAGCCTGAGGTTGAGCATTGGCAGGTTCTGCGACAGCTTTTCCCTTTTTGTGAATGCCCCCAGTCCAAGTAACTTTTGATGGAATGATCTCCGGATTGTCTGTGTCGGTATAAAAGACTGCATCCACCAAGTGTGATTCATCATCATCAAACCGCTTTAAGTTAGCATTGACCTTTTAAACGCCACCATTGTAGTAGTTGAAGCACTGATGTAGGCTTGAGAGCACAACTCCATTTCCATGAATTCACGGTCGTCCTAACAACATCTTATATGTAGTACATGCATCGATCACATGAAATAGAGTGTTAGAAGTAAGATTACCGATAGTTAGCTCCAAACGAAACATCCCAATTGCTTTCTATCCTCCTTGATTAAAGCCATGAATCATCAAGCGGCTATCTGATAATTCATCAATGCCAATGCTGAGCTCCTTTATGGTAGATTTTGGAATAATATTGACTGCCGAGGCATCGTCGATCAGAATACGTCGGACCTTCTGTTCTCTCATATAGCCTGATACATACAACGGCCGATTGTGGGGTTTGGACCCCAGCAGGAGATCTTCATCTGAAAATGAGATAGCGGAATAACATCCGACGTGATTTTGGGCCGTCTGTTGCTCCGTCGAGGTGGAATCACTTGATGGCAGAGGTTCAGCTGAGGTATGGAGAGTGTTGTTGACTTGGTTCTGTCATATTTCTTTTGATTGCACAAACAACTGAGGGTTAGCGAGAAAGGTTTGGAGAGCTTCATATACCTTCTCCGTTATCGACTTTTTGTTGTCAAGCGGCTCCTCCTTACGGTGTGTCACCTCTTCTGATGGTTTTGAAGTGATGGTGGTTTGGTTTGCAGAGGTTACGCCTTCCTGGTCAAGAATGATTTTATTCTGCCTCTTGAGCTTCATGATTAACTCCTTCAGTACGAAATATTTCTCGGTTGGATGACTTACTATGCGGTGATATTTACAGAATCTTAGATCGTTGACTTGATCCTTTTCATTGGGCTGCTTGCACTCTGAGAGTTCGATCAGCTTTGCCTCCAATAGTTGTTCAAGAATGTCGGGAACGTCTGAGTCGGGGAATGGATACTGCTTCTGCTCCAACTCTCGCAATGTCACCTTCCGCCTTTCCTGTTGTTTTGGTTGAGTTATTTGAGTCGGAGGATTTACCTTACATTTGGCTCCCACTTTTACTAGTGCGGCTTCAAGAGTCATCACTTCTTTTCCTTTTTCGGAACTGTTGGCTTTCTTAATCTCTCTTCTGCCTCCTTGCTGGTCCAACTGGATGGGAACCGTACCCCCGGAAGTCTGGATGCTTATCTCCATATCATGTGCGAGGGTCGCCAGTTCTTCGAAGGTTCGAGGTTTGATGCCCTGCAAGATGTATAACAGCTCCCAATGCATTCCCTGGATGCACATCTCCACAGCAGAAGTCTCTGTCAGACGATCTTTGCAGTCCAAGCTGAGGGCACGTGCATCTGTTGATGTATTCGACAACGGGCTCTCCTTTCCTTTATTTGGTGCTGGTAAGCTCCATCATACTTACCGTCCTTCGAGTGCTGAAAAATCTATTGAGGAACTCTCGTTGTAGCTGTTCCAAACTGTCGATCGATTCTGGTTCAAGATTTATGAATCAGGTGAAAGCGGTCTCCCTGAGTGAACGAATGAATTGCTTCACCAAGAGATCTTCATAAGTTCCTGCATTGTTACAGGTTTCAACGAAGTGGGCGATGTGCTGTTTGGGATCGTCTCGTCCATCGAATTATTGAAATTTGGGCGGTTGGTAGCCTAAGGGCATGTTGAGACTTTCGATCCGTCTGGTGTACGGTTTGACGTACATCTGTAATCCTTTGAAGGATGTAGCTTGTTGCAGGCGGATCATATTAGCTATCATTTCCTGCAATTGTTGAACAGATAGTGAAGCTACAGAATTTGAGGTAGTAGCTGTGTAGAACTACCTGGTCGCTTTTCTGCAGTGAAGATGTCGACTGGTGTGGCTTCTAGAGTGAAACTGGGTGGATATGGTTGCTCCTCGCGGATTTCGAGATCAACTTGGATCGAGACTTTTCCTTTGAGGGCAGCCATCTGTTGATTTTTTTCCTCCACAACTCTGATCAGCTACAAAATCTTGTTCTCCAATTCTGAAATCCTTTCTTCTGTGCTGGTTGTGTTGGTCATCATGACAGCAACAGATGAAGCTCCGCGAATGACTGGAGGAGAAAAATCTTCTAGTTCCTCTGTATGGATCTCTACAGAATGTGTTAGATTTTGTTGAGCGAGCTTCGTCGTGTTGCCCCCGACTTCGATCGGGATTGGTGATCGACTCCTTCATGCGGTAAGAGAGTCAGGGGAAAGATCCTGTTGTGCGAGCTGTGGACTCTCCATTTCGATATTTTGTCGGGTTTGGACGGTAAGAAATTGTGTCCGTCCCTGGGTTTATAGACTTGCGTACCTAGGTAGAATAATTGATGCAGGTAATGGAGCCGTTGTCTTCTTATTGGTACCGGCAACTGTACATTTCTTTGGTGCCATTTGATATGCTAAACACCTGTTAAATTATTTTTTTCACTTTTTTTTTACTTTTTTTTTTTTTACTTTTTTACCGTTTTCGTTTTTTTCTCTATTTTGTTTTTTTTCTCTTTTTCTTTTTGTTTTTCTTTTTTCTTTTTTTTATTTTTCTTTTTCCTTTTCTTCTTTTCTAGGCTCTTTTTTTTTCCTTTTTTTTCTTTTTCTTTTTTTTCTTTTCTCTGCTGCTTCTTTTTACTTTTTTTTTTTTGTTTTTTTTTAGGAATAAGAGATGAGAGTTGAAGAGGTCCAATCGAGCGTGCCAAAAATTTGTAACTGGTAAAATTTGAGTTTAATTCCTATCTAGGCAGGAACAAAGCATATACTTGTTCGAAGGGTATTTGTTGCTCACCATGTGTAATGAACTATGATGCAGGAGGCAGTGAATGTATCCCTTGGGAACTTGCTGAGCTACCCATTTGTGAGAGATGGGTTGGTGAACAAAACTCTGGGATTGAAGGGTGGTTACAATGATTTTGTCAAAGGATCATTTAAATTCTGGACACTTGATTTCGGCCTTTCTCCCCCGCTTTCCGCATGAACAAACTATGAGTGACCCCATCATCTTTGTTGTCTAACTGTTTTCTTTCCACAGTGTACTACTTTGTTGTATACGCCCAGCTGGAGAAATGGTTTCCAATAAATATAAAATGGAGCTCTCCAGCCGCTCCTTTTCTCCAAAATGTGGGATAGACTTTCTGTTCTTGTGTAGTGGCAAGCCTGCTCTAATAGACTTTATTGACTACTGCATTTTCCTTGTCTTCCTTTGCTAGGTAAGGGATGTGGCCACCATACTACATTGGAAGCTCTAGAGACATGCGCTAAAAGTCATGCCTGCAAAGATGATCTCTCTTCAATGTCCACTTTCTCACTTGGGCCCTTTTCTCCAAAGAATAGAGAATTATTGAAGGGAATGTTTCAAGCCAAGTTTCTTAACTTGGTTTTTGTTTCTTCAACTGATTACTGCTTATTTAGTTATAGCCTGGGTAATTACTAGGCACTACCAATTTAGTTGGAAAAATGCCATGCATGTCCACAAGCTACATCAATAGTTCTATAATAAACTACGACCAATAGCCCTATGAGCATCTAGTAAATGCATTGATTAAGACCAACAACCAATCATCAATTTGAATCCAGAATATCAGCAAATGATTACATAATTCATGAATAACTACAGAAGCTGTTAGAGAATACAAAAATTATACCTACGATTCAGTAATTAAGTTATATTTTATGACTTGAATGGAGAAACTTCAATTCCCGATGCTGAAGGCACTGTAAATTCAAGGAGTTCCATCACTTATCTCAGATTTTCAGGAATTTGCTTTCGCTGCAATTGGCTGCAACTTTGCTATCAAACTTGTATCCCTCATAATTAAATAAACGAAAGCACAACAAAACAAACCAGACCGGCACAGTTTATGATAATTTTGAGTCATTGGTTAAATTCAAGGAATCTCGGCCAACCGACTCGTGGTTTGTACGAGACATTTTGTTCTTCAATTTCAAAACTCCACGCGTCAGTTGGATGAGATGATTTGTAGCTCGCCCCCATTAAATTATGCACAGGCTTAGGTAAATATAAATTGTACAATATGCATAAGATATATAATTAATTTAATATTTTATTTTTTAAAAATTTAATATGTTTTTAAGATCTAACAGTTTAAATCTTACTTACTAACTTTATTACTAATATACTATGTAGTTTTTTTTTAAAATTATTTACCATATCTCTCCTGCATCGGAAATCCTTCCAAAAAATCGGCAGCCCTGCCTGAACTGAAACTCCAGGATACTGAGGAAGGAAAGATGAGCCAAATTCGTGCCCACTCGTGCAAATTAGATTTAAATTTAATGGTCCCCCTACAGCTTGTTTTGAGTTGTGGAATTAGGGTTCCAAGTACAGTGGTCAATGGCTGCCGTTCGGAGGGGAATCGAGAATGGGCCTTTGATGATCACAAGTGCAGGCCTGAAACTGTGAGTAGTTCAGCAACCCAACCCAAAATTAAAAATTAATAGAGGGCTGGGCCGGTAAGTAAGTCATTCACCCCCAACTTCCCAAACCCAAGAGCTTGTCGGGCTTGAGACACAGCCATGGTTAGGCTCCCGTGGAACAGGAGTGCCTTGCTTTTTTCAATTTTTGATTGCTGGATGTCAGCCAAGTGGTCTATCAAAACTCAAAATTGGTATTTGTCAAGGAAAAAGTATAGTGCGTGAGATTTTATATTTGTAATATTGTTTAAATATAATGATATTATAAATTTTTGTAATTATCGTGATATTTTTATAACAAAAAAAGAAGTATATTTTATTATTTATTTTATCGTAAAAAATATTACAGTAATTATAAAAAGTTGAAGTATAATTATATTCGAATAAAATTTTGAATATAAATTTTCTTAGTGCTGTAATTGTGGGGATTAGTGAATTGTTTGTTATAATTGATTTTACTGTTGTAATCATACGATGGCGATCCATCGATCCTCTAATGTACAACTATAAGTGGTTCCCCTGCTAGTCCAAATAATTCCCACAAAACAATGAAAACAATTGATTCCTTTGAAGGAAATACATGGCTGCAAATGCAGTAAAAAGTCGTCATTATTCCAACAACTTGGCTTTTTCTGGTTCCAGTGCTCCGACCTCATTCCTCCATAAGTACCCACGTGCAATCTTCTTCACTTGCCTTCAAAGTAACGTCCTGTCATTGCCAGTCTTTGTTTCAATCTCGCCAAGTAGAGTCAGTTGAGTGTGGGATTAGGCGACCAAGACCTCTAAAATACTGACACCACCACACCCCCCAGGCCACTCCCTCAGGAAAAAAAAATAAAATAAAATAAAAACAATAATAATTTGCCTGTGGTTAGTGAACTGAACAACGGAACGCTATTTAACTTGTGAAGCAATTGTTGGGAGTGGTACAATGATACAGCTGGCCACCACTTCATTCTCAAATTTTATTTGAAAAAAATAATACACACTCTCTCGTGTATAGATATATATATATATATAATAATTATTTTTTATACTATATTGATAAAAAATTTTAAAAAAATTAAAAAATTTTATATAATATCTACATTTTTTATTTAAGGATAATAACTATTTAAATTTTAATTTTAATTTTTTATAAAAAATAAAGAAAAATTTTTATCAATATAATATAAAAAATAATAATTATATATATATATATATATATATATATATATATATATATGAATGTATGTGTATCTATTTAGTATCATTTCATTTCATCGACCCAGTTTCCACTATTGTGACAAGACAAAGCCCAGCATGGTCTCTGCTGCTCCGAAAAAAAAAAGGAAATCTGTTTTTGTATGTTTTTCTAGAACAGGGCAAACTTCAGATGCAGTAGAAAATATGGGACATCCATGAATTTAATAATAGTTAAAATAATTAGAAATAATGATGTTTAATTAAGTTATCGTACTCTAATTGAGGTGATTGGAATTGCAAATTTTTTTTTACTGTTTCTCAGCCTCAACCGCTAATCAATTTTAAAAGATAAAAAAATATATATAGGTGGCATCCCATGATGTCGATCTGTCCCAGATTTTATCCACGATTGTAAATGAATCGATTTTGATTGGGGATCAACTACGTATACCGAATATCTTGTACCAAATTGCAAACACATCCACGTGGTCGCATTCGTGTGAACAGAAAATTAGATTGACAAGCAACACTTTTGTCCAACGTGTGAGAGCATAAGGTGTGCTAATAAAAAGACTTAATTACCCCTATGAAATACAAATACCGTCGAGGATAGAAACAGTGCAACTGAAAGTAGGGTTATCGTTTGGGAAATACAACAAGAAAAGAAGTGGTTGAAGATTACTGTTTCGCGACGGTGCGGATCTATCTGGTTAACAAATCACGACTTTGAATTGTAGTGAGGAAAGCTGTTGATGATTGTTGGGGTGGGCATTAAAAGTCCAAATCATTCTTTCCAGTCTAACCTCTTCAACCAAAATTGAGTCTTCAGCTCCAACCTTCTACTACACTGGCAGATCATCAACTCCTTCCTATATCTTTGATTTCTGCGTAATTTCCGTACCCAACCACCAATAACATACCTTCTTAGCAAACTTTCTACAGCCCACGGTGGCTACGCGAAGGAGAAGTCTTTCTAATTTTTTGCACTAAGTTTTTAGAATATAATCTAATTAAGGGAAACTGCGCTGTCCATTTTTTTTTTAACGTCCAAAATAGAAAATTTTCACGTTTCTGCCCTCATAAGCTGCTCCCGTCCACGTCAATAAAAGGTTGCAAACTCCACGTCATATGTGTATGTAATTCGATTTTAATTTTCAGTATACATAACATTTATCTTTTATTTACTCAAATTAAAATAGTGGTTATAACAGACCACTTTCTTTTCTGATAATTTCTTCCACAGTCGCGTCACCAAGCCTACCGACTCCACTTGCTAGCAAAATATCGTATTTTCTCCCCTTTTTCCCTTATCTCAATCCTCCGGTTATGTGCACGTTTTTGTTCGACTCCGTCGACACACATCTTCGTGCTGAATTATACACCTTGCCGGTGTGCAATGGTACATGTTATTATTTTATTAATAAAAATCGGTGCATGCAATGCATGCTTATCGTTTTATAAATATATAATAATTTTAAATCATACAAATTTATTTTATTATTTTTAAATTTAACTTAATCTCATTTAAATTTTTGTTTTTACTATAGGTAAATATGTGCAGACCAACCCAAATTGACATTGATATGTTATTATTATTATTATTTGATTACATATTGGTAGTCTTCGTCCTAAATTATGTTTACACATAAAAAAAAACTAAAAATAAATAATAAACAATTATTATAGTAACCTGTGTCCACCAAACATATAACATTGGCATAAAGAAATATTATGTTGCAATATTTGAATAATAATAAAGTGATATGAATTGTATTATAATAGTTGAAATTTTAAAAAATTTTAAAAAATAAATTAACTATTAAATATCATTACATAAGTTATTATTTTAACTTTATGTGAGATAAAATTGATTAATGAAATTTAAAATTAATTAAGACCTACAAAGAAAGAAAACCTCAGTAATCTTTATATATATGCATATAATAATCAGAGTCATAGCTCATGTACCAAAATAGAGGCAGAAGTAGACAGATGATGGTGCCCATGGCCAGACAGGTTTCTTTTTCCTCTCCCATTGCAAAATTCCAATCCTTCCTCACGTTCCTTCTTTTGCCATGATTCAACTTCAAGTCATGGCAGAAAATCAAGGCTATGCGTATCCCGACTTATATTTCGGCGTCAAGAAACAAAAACTTAGCCATTTTCGTGTCTACTGGCATGACATCTACAGTGGGACCAGGCCCGCCGCGGCGGCCATCTTGCAACCGCCTTCCAATGCGTCCTCGACTTCTGTCGGTTCCGTCAGCGTGATCGATGATCCGCTCACCAAAGGGCCGGAGCTCAGCTCAAAACTGGTGGGACGAGCGCAAGGCTTGCATGGCTCTACGGGACAAGAAGAGGTTTCTCTACTAAAGGCAATGAACTTTGTGTTTCTTGAAGGGAAGTACGGTGGTAGCACCATAACCATAATGGTATGAAACAGTGTGTTTTCCAAGGTCAGAGAAATGCAGGTGATCGGCTGCAGCCGCCTTTTTTGGTTTGCTAGGGGATCTGCCAAGGCCGCAACTTATAATTTTGATCAAAACGCGGGAGATGATGTTGTTGAGTATAATCGCTATGTGTTGATTTATTGATCAATTTGACAACTTGTGAGGGGTATTGTAAGGGCTATTTGAGAGCGCCAAAATAAAAAGTTTGCTCATAATAAGAAAAAGGAAAAAGATAGGTCCACAAAAGTTTGTACATAGAGAGTATATAAATTTAATAAAATAATAATATTTTTTATCATTTTAAAAAAAAAAATTTGAAGGAAAAAAATTTTTTGTAAAAAATTTTATATAATATTTATACTTTATATTATAAGATAACACCTATTTAAATTTACGTTTAATATTTAAAAAATAAAAAAAAGTTTATTCCCTCATTGCACCACTCGTGGTGCACCTCACGGTATGTAGTAGGGTTTTAAGAAAAAATAAAAAATTGGTTGAATGCAATTGTTCATCTGTTGTTGTGCAAAAACAATTAACCAAATTGAAACAACAACGGTACCTAAAACGGTAATTCAGTGGTAAACAAGCGTATTTTCACGCTGACGATTCGAGTTTGAGTTTTTGCATGTGCGCTTTATTCTGGTAAATGCTGAATGTTCGTATTTTATGAAGAAAGTGTTGAAGAGCGATGCGGGAGTTCGACTTAATAATCGCCCTGATCTCCTGTGACAGAGTCACTCTCAACCCTGCTAATACTTGGATAGTGGGTTAGTCCCTTTAAAAGTTGTTGAAGAAGACATCAAAAAACAATAATTATCTCGATCTCTGTCAATAGATCTGACGATCAAGATATCCGCAATAAATCTTTTTTCTTTGGTTAAAAAAAATGAAACAAGGACATCAAAAATTAAGGATTGAGGCACTCTAACCTGTTGTCAGTGATCACATTGTAATTTAGGTAAATTCAGAGAGAATCAAAAAATAGTGCAAGGTAAGTAATGTGGTGATCATCAGGCTTATCGTGTTGTTAATTTGCATTCATGAAGAAACTAAAATAGAATAGCAAACTAGGTGAACTTACCACTTATGGTGGCACTAATTAAGTGCTGGCTAAGGAGGCAACAACTCTTGCACTAATTATGGTGTCCAGATTTTATTTGCGAATGACACCCTCTTGCTTGCGCAGGCAACAACTCAGGAGGCAACCATAATATTGGAAATTCTAGAGGTCTATTGCAAATTTTTTCTGGCCAATCTATTAATTTCTCCAAATTTGGGGTCCATTTTAGTGCAAGCACTCCTAGGGAATCAAGGGACCATATCAAGTGAATAATGAAGATTGAACCAATTATCGACTATGATAAATATCTTGGCCTTCCGCTCTTACTGGCAAGGTTGAAATTAAAGGCTTTAGAATTTACAGCCAATCGGGTAGAGAACAAACTGAAGCCATGGAAGAAAAGACTGCTATCGCAAACTGGAAGAATGGTACTTTATCAAAGCAGTGGTCACAGCCATACCAGTGTATGCAATGTCAGTCCTCAAATTTCCGGTAGTAGTGTTTTCTAAAATAAAATCTTTTATTGCTAATTTCTAGTGGGGTCAACAAGAAGATGAGAACAAGATTCATTAGGTAAATTAGACCATGTTGAGTCTCCCCATAGGAAAAGGAGGCTTCAGTTTTAGAGACTTTTCAACTTTTAGCACAACACTCCTTGCCAAGCAAGCCTAGTTGCTAATTAAGGAGCCAGAAAAATTATGGGCTCAAGTCCTCAAAGGCAAGTATTTCCTAGCCATTACTTTTTTCTCCACTATGCATACCGCCCATGCTTCATGGTCCTGGAATAGTTTACGTCACTCTCGAGAGCTCTTGAAAAAAGGCATAAGATGGAGTATTGGAGACGACAATGATGTGTTCATATGGGATGAACCTTGAGTCATAAGTCTTCTGGGTTTTTGCATTAAATCTTATGGCCCACCTACACCCCATACTCATTGGTCAAACATCTCATTGTTCCTAATTCAGGAAGATGGGATACACACAAGCTCGATGCTCTGTTCACAAAAAGGAGTCCAAAGCAATACGCTTTATTCCTCTTAGTATATGACCAACCTAAGATTCCCTTATATGACACTATGATAAAGTAGGGTGTTACGCTTAGGGGTGTTCAAAAAAACCGAAAATTTCAGTTAACTGACAAAACTGAACTGAACCGAACTGAATTTTCTGTTAACCGAACACAAAAACTGAAAAAAACTGTGGTTAACTGAACCGAACCGAAATGCTATTATATATATATATATATATATATATATATATATATATAGTTTTTTAATAATAAGAAAAAATATTACTTATACAATAACTATTAATAAATAAATAAATAAATGTTAACAAAATATTATTACATCGCAAATAATCATTTAGTTATTTTTATATATGATGATAGTTATACTTTTTAAAAAATATTTTTTTTACATTTAGATTATAATTTGAAATTTTTTTGTTATTAAATTCAGTTAACCAAATAGTTAACCGAAACCGAACCGAAATTTTCAGTTAATCGAACTTCAGTTAACCGAAGTTTCAGTTCGAGAACAATTTTTAATTTTGCATAACCGAAAATTTCAGTTCAAGAAAAGTTATAGTAGTTCAGTTCAGTTAACCGAACCGTGAACACCTCTAATTACACTGTGAGGTCGAGATATCATTTGCTCACTATTGACCAGAGGAATCATTGGCAACCAAGTCACTCCTTTTATGTTCACCCAAGAATGTCACGGTCTATTTGGCATATGTGGTGCCCTCCCAAGGTTAGAACTTTTATTTGGAAAGTTATGCATAACTGTCTATCCACACAGGAGACATTGAATCGTAAAAAAGTATACTTGAGTCCAGAATGCAACCTATGCGGGTATGGGGTTGAATCATTAGAGCACTTAATTTTCTTTTGTCCCCACGTATCTGCTACGTGGAGGGGGGGAACCTAGGCTACTATCCAACACAACAGGGCTTCCCCTCTTTCGCGTTATGGTGGCAGGATCTCTCAAAGTCCTTATCTTCAAGTGGACAAGAGGATATTATCCCATATGTGGCTATACATTGCTGGCAAATATAGAAAGCAAGAAATGAATTTATGTTCAACGAACAAAATCCACAGCCTGTTAGAACTTTGAATAGAATCCAAGCTATGATACAGGAGTCTATGTTTCTACAGCCTGAACCACCTGAACCACCGCTACCATCTACAAGCCGCGACGCACAATGAGTTCCTCCATCCCCTGGTCAACTCAAAGTCAACTGCGATGCCTCTTTTAATCTAGTGACTTGCAAGACTGGGATTGCTTCAATATGTTGGAACTCAGAGGGAGCGTTGATTGCGGGACTAGCAGGAACGAGAAGAACAAATTCAGCTCTTTAAGCGGAAGCGACAGTGGTATTGATGGCTTTACACCTCATTGTTAAACGGGGTACTGTCCCTACTATCCTTGAGACGGATTCCAAGACGATTTTCTTAGCTCTACAACAAGAAAGAACTCAATAGCCTTGGGAGACTACCCCTATGTTAAGTGACATTAATAAACTTCTGTCTGATCTTAGTTTGTGTGAAATAGCTTATATTAGTCGAGTAGCTAATTCTCCCTCTGATTGGGTTGTAAAACAGTCTAGAGAGGGTCAGTGTCCCTAAGACTGGGTTTGCAAACCACTCGCTGTACTAATGCAACTTTTACGTCGAGACCTTTCTACGTAATATAATAACTATGCACTTGTCTGTCAAAAAAAAAAAGCACTAACTAAGGGAGGGCATTAATTCGGTAGATAATCACAACGGCTAGTCTCTCTCTGTAATCTTTGCACAAATCTTCAGCATGTGACAGCGATTATATTAGGCGTCTTTTGATCATCCTTCTTCCGATTTTTATATTACAATCTATAGTTTGTTCCCAAAATTCTTAAACTTTTTTAATTTTTCATTGTCTTTCTATCTTCTGGATTTCAATTATCCTATTATAAATGTTGAAATAGAAAAAAGCCGTAAAATTGAAAATGAAAGAATTTACTTCAATTCGTTTAATAGTATTACCTTTTTAAAGAAAAAATTCGTTCTTATATCGATGTAAGTAGGTTAAAATGAATTTCCTTATAAGATAAAATGAAATACATTTAACTATAATTTATATTATTAAAATCAAGTTTTCGAAAAGTTATTAAAATATTTAAAAATTACTCTCAAGATATATATGAATTTTTTTATATTCTCTATATTTATATAAATAATAAAATTAAGTGAGATTAAGGAGAGAAGATATCTTCTCTCTATCTTCTATATATATTTATAAGGAGATTAAATTAGTAATTATTTAGCCAACAAATACGTTGTTTGCATCTAATAAATACGATTCTTTAATGTATCTTTTTACCAACAGATACGACTCTTCAACATATTTTTTTATCAATAAATGCAACTCTAGAACTACAATATTAATTAAAGAACATAACTTTTTATTTTAAAAATTCTCTAACAATAAATCCCACAATCTTCACTAATTTAGTTCTCTCTTCTCTTCTTATAATTTCCACATCCTCCATGCCCTTTCCAGGAACCTTCTCTCCTCTTTTTTTTTTTTTCGCCCTTTGATCAGTCTGAAAAGAACGGTTACAATCCTTGCTGCTCAGAAAGCAAAACTGGACATATTCATGGTTGGACTTTATGCCTTTTAACTAAACTTTCTATTTAGTCAACTAAAAAAAAAAACATTGTAGTTTCAAAAGAACGCTATCCATTGTAGAAAGCAAAACTGGACATATTCATGGTTGGACTTTGTTTTTCTCAACTCTTTTTTAACTCTATCCGCATAAACTATTACATTATATACTTTTACTGATTTAGATTGCTTTTTCGATAACAATGTATTTTAAAAAAAATTTATTTATGAATTTATTTTTTTTAACATTTTCCTAATTTTTCCTCAACGTTTTTTCATTAACGGTTTTTCTGTTACATGTTTATTAATATGAAAAGTTATATATTTAGTTTAAAATTCAATTTCATTCACTAGATTTCAACGATTTCTATATCTCATCCATAACTTTAGAGAAAAAAAAATCACTTTCTAACATTATATTTTTCAGCTTAAATTAATTTTTTTATATATAGTGACGCTAAATCTATTAATGTAACGTGACAGTATTAATATATTAACTTATCATGTCACCGTTATATTGACATGACATTTTTTAAATTTTGAATAATGCTGATCGTGACCATTTGAAAATTTTGGATAATTTTTTGGAAAAAAAATTTAAAGTTTTATTATTTTAAAAATCTATTTAATAAATAGAACAAAACAAAATAGAAAAAAATTTCCTCTATCCTCTTTCTCCTTCTGCCCTGCACGACCATAGCACGAAGAAGAATAGCGTGTTCAGTTGGATTAGAGGAGATATTAAGTTGGGGGTTTGCCATCACGGGCAAAGAACTTTTTTTTGTTGCACTATTGATTATCAGGATCTTTCAAATTTTCTTGATTTGAAGCCTTTTTCTTTTTAAAAAAGGAACGGAGGGGGATTAGATTCATCGCTAATCTTGTTCGGTTAACATGATTGGCTTTCACGATTTTGGCAATTTCTTTCCAGATTCTCATACATGAGTTTGAAGACTCCCCGATAAACATTACATTCCTCAAGCTGCCTTCATTAACCGCGCCAGAAATTCGAGTAAAGGGGCAATTAGGACTCCAATCAGTGAGGCAGCGGCCATGGCCAGCTCATTGAAGCCGAGATGAGAGACGATGGGACCGAGGATGGAAGTGTGGGAGACGGAGGATTGATCGTGGGGTTTTAAAAAAATAAAAAATTTCAAATAATCGAAAAATTCAAATCGAACTTCATAGAATTTTTAGTTAATGAAATTAATTTTTAATCAATTTATCAAATTGAATAAAAATTAAAATTTTTTATTTAATTTCAGTTTCTAATAATAAAAAATTATAATTAATTGAATTGGACTGAAATGCTTATATATATATATATATATTATTATTAACAAGTAAATATTAATAAAATATTTTTATTTTTTAATTAATTACTTATTTATTTTTTGTATATAATAATAGTTATAATTTTTTAATATATATATATATATATCAAAAAAAAAATTTTATATACAGTGCCTGTGATATATTTGAACACTTTTGAGTTCAAAACATAACTTTGTCTTAGCTGGGAAAGAAATTGATGACTTCCTTTCTTCTTTTCGGCGTTTTCTAGTATATTATAATTTTAAATTTTTTAGTTATTAAATTCAATTAACCGAACAGTTAATCAGAATTAAATTAAAATTTTTAGTTAACTGAATTTCAGTTAAAAAAATTTTCAATTCCAAAACAATTTTCAATTTTACATAACCGAAAATTTCAGTTCATCAACAATTATAAAAATTCAGTTAATTAAACTGTAAACTTCTAATTGATTGTGAAGAGAAGAAGAAGAATCAGAGAAGAAGAAGAAAGAGGAGAGAAAGCTTTTAGTGAGAGAGGAATTTTTTTATTATCTATTTTGTTTTTTTATTAAATAGATTAAAAATAAAATTTTTATTTTTTTAAAAAAATTATTTAAAATTTTAAAAATACCACATTAGCATCTTAGTTGATATGTTAAAAAAAAGTTATGAATGAAATACAAATGAGTGAAATTAATATTTTTTGTCTAAATATTTTAATCCATTAATATCAGTTTACCTCTTATGTTAAAGAAGGACTCCATTAGAATTTAGGAGTCAGAGGCCCCAACCCATAAGAGGGCTAGAGGCCCCTTTGCTCGGAGAAAGCAGAATAAATCGCCTCTCTCTCCCCAAAATAAGAGGCCTCTGGCCTGTGACATCCCTTTGGGCTTGGCACTGTTAAGCACCACTGCAATTGGAACTCTGCATGGAACAATAAACCAAGCAACAGGTGCACGCTTTGTGTTTGCCTATGCCTTCACATTCAGCAACCAAAATTTCTTGATTTATGCTGCACCTGATACCTGATACCAAAAGAATGTCGCATGAATCCTTACCTTTCTTTTTTTCTCAGTGGCAGGCGATGAACAACCTTTTCGTCATCCCCATCACGAGCTGCAGCTTACGGTCCATGTGTTTTACACTGTCACAGGACCCTCGGAAATCTTATTTCCATAGAGCTTAACATTGTAATGCAAAATGATGGGTGGATCAGGCTCCCTTGGAAGTGCTTCCAGGACTGTTGAGTCAATTCAAAAGTTACCAAGGAGACCATTTAGCATTCCGATAATTGTGATGGAAGAGCCCTGAGTCAAGCTGCAAGGAAGCTGCAACTTAAAAAGTTTTCCTAGATCATGAGAAGATGTCAACAGTTAAGGATGATGCTGAGATTCTTCGACGTGATGTGCCGCTTCAGCAAGCACACCAAGACATTCTATTTGGCAGACTTGGACTACGTTGTTTTTTTCTCTTCAGTTGGATCCCCCCGCTTAAGCAAGGACGTTTTGAGTTTGCTTTGCAATAATTTTCGAGGTCACCGTTACAACCACTAATGGGTAACCTAGAGACCCAAACAAATGAGACATTGAGAAAGATTAGAAGAAACACGACCAAAACCACAGAGCAAATTTTGAACCCTTGCTGGACAGGGCCTCGGATGAAGCTTCTGCTTCACTCACTGAACTCATGGTTGTGGGCGCACGGCAAGGGCCTCTTGTTGCAACATTATTGCAGGCAACCAAAGAAACTGGAGCATTTACTTGGCTGAGAAAATGAGGACAATGTTTTTCTTTCCCTCTCCCCCTTGAACTTTCATTTGATGAACGAGTTTTTGAACTTTAAGAGGAGCCAGATGGCTGTCCCATGCATTGCCAGGTAGCCTCCAATCCATTTGCCGAATATTTCCCATGTGCGAGCAGTTGTTACTCTGTCAGTTCATC
Source organism: Carallia pectinifolia (assembly GCA_037832335.1). Lineage (NCBI taxonomy): Eukaryota > Viridiplantae > Streptophyta > Magnoliopsida > Malpighiales > Rhizophoraceae > Carallia > Carallia pectinifolia. Next base: position 22,039,994 of record CM075443.1, read on the forward strand.
ATTCTCCCACCAATGAGCTAAAAAAAGGTGAGGGGAGGAAAAAAATACTCTTATCTAAAAATTGATCGTAGAGAAATATAAGGGAGAGAGAATGATTTAAAAACTCAAAGAAAGAAAGAAGAATTTCCAAATCAAACAAGTCAATTTCCTTCATTTGGCTCAAATCAACAACATAAAACAAAAGGAAACGGAAAGACTTGATAGGTGGTGTCAAACTTGTCGTTCATTGCTAAGTGGTGATACTAATTTTCCCAAGTGATTGATTGAGCACACACCAGCTTAGTTATGCATTTGCTCAAGTTGTCCTTCAAGAACAGCGGGTTAACCTGATAGTGAAGCCAAGAATTTGGAGTAGGAGTAGGAACAGGAAACAGTAACAAATAAAATACCAGGAGTTCAAACTAAATATCATAACAAACAAGTTCACCAACAGAAACACCTCATCATAGAAGCAATCTAACTAAAACTAGCTAGCCAATCAACAACCAGTCTTCTCATTGATAAACTGAGACTTTATGGCAAAACAACAACCGGTCTTCTCAACGGTACACAGCGATAGTACTGCTGCACAGAAGAATAGTTGTCATCTTCCACCATCGATAGTAGAGCAGAGAAATCATTACCATTCAAAGCGAAGGTGAACAACGAGGAGCAACCCAGAAGGGTGGTGGTATTATAGATCCATAACGCCACTCAGGCTTCTGATAGCGAGCAAGTTGATCATCATATCGATCAATTTTCTCATCTGCCAGGTGAAAAACACCAGAATCCTGACCACCATACTCACCAAATTTGTCGGCAGGGGCAAAATAAATGGCATCTCCCTCAAGTCCAGAATGGTCACAAGCACGAAGAGAGAAGCTCTCGCCACTCACACCCAAGAATATGGCATATCCGTTCAAACAATTTACAGCTTCCCACGTTCTTAGACCAAAATTCAGCTTGCGAACGACAAATCCATTTGTTCTATAATAGGACATACCATTAAACCTGTCATCATTAACATAATGGTGTATGTACCTGGTGACTAACAAAAGATCCCCAGATGATTCAACCAAATAATCAAACTCTTGCTTATAATAAGTCCGACCATTCGAATCTGTTTTGATTAGATAATCATTCTTAAAAGAGATACGATGGGCCTCAGTGACCAAAGTCCGTTTTATGTTAGAAAGGTCCCTAAGATCCCAAGCTTCAATCTCTCCAGGAAGATTACGGGCAAAAAATAATCTATCGATTTTAGATGACGCTAGCACTTGATCGTAATGGCCTAAAGGGGCATCCAAGGCTTTCCAGGCGGAGCCTCCAATCTCAGAGTAGTGAAGAGCTGAAGCAGATCCATAACAACCAAAGGCAATGCAGCGATTGTCATCATCTGGTGCTTTTGAAAAAGATCCATTGGTTGATGCCATCTCTCTGTTAGTCAGCTTAGCTCGGTGCCTGATAAATTCGAAAAGAGCAAAATCTCTGATGGTAGTGGTAGGAGAACCATTTCGCCGGACAAATCGAATGTCCACCACAATAGGGAGAGTTCCAGCAGACGGCAGCTTAAGGACATCCTTATGCACGTCAGAATCAGACAAGGGATCCCACACATACAAGGCACCATCACGAGGGTTGAAAGAAGTCACCCAACCTTTCGATGATGTCATCGTTTGAGCACTGTGAGGAAGATTGATGCGCTTCGTAACAACACTGAATTTCTTGTCAACGGGGTTGAAAAGCCGGTAGAACAAGCCACCATCTTTGCGCACGCCCATCCTAGGAAGCATCATTAGCGGTGGCGGTGCAGCATCCGCCTGAGATGCTGCCGCTGGTGTCGGTGGTGGTGGAGGCGATGGGCTCGAATATGTGCTAATCAGCTCTTCCAATAGAGATGTGCTGCTGGTCCAAGTACAGGAGAATCGTCCAGCATCACCCAGATTCATAGTTCTAACGATTGGAGTCCTCATGATGAATCTTGCTAATAATTAACAAAAAAAAAATAATAATAATAAAGCGGAATTAAATGTACAGAAAGGCACAGAATAAAGAACAGGATTACAGGAAATACAAAAAAGCATAATGCACAGAAAATCGAGAAGATATATTCCCGACGCTGACGAATTAATCATAAAAATAAAACAAGAAATTTCTCAAACTCCTCTACACTTTCATATTCAAGAATTGAAAGAAAGATTAAGGACTCACCACATGCAAAGAAGAGTGTAGATTGCGACGGCGACCAAAACGCTACTGCGATAATATCGTCTGTCTGGAGGGTTTAGGTTAGTTTAATGCTTCTGGGGTATATGACAACGACATGTAGAGACAGCGTTTTTTTATATTAGATCATTTTTATATCTATTTTCTTATATTTATATATATATTTCTCATTTTAGAGATAATTTTTAAGATAAATCTTACAGTTAATATTATATTTAAGAATAAAGAAATTTTTGATAAATTAATCAATGTTTCAGAATGTGACCAAAATTATGTTAATTGATTATTTGACGTGATATAAGGTTATCTCACTAAAATTTTTATTTTAGATAAATTTTTTATTCTTAATAGCAACAGTTATACTTACTTATTTTTTTTTTGTCTTATCTCGATATCTAATAGATCTCATTGAGTTTCACACTAATTTAATTTGATCATCATTGAACTTATATTGTGAGGCTGTTCTTTCAGTGTCGTTTTTTTTTATTTATAAAAGTCAAATTTGAGATCTTATTTAAGGGATATGAAATCTCTTATTATTCCAACAAACCGTCGTTGGTGTTGTACTTAGCTAGTATTCCTGCATCCCACTATATTATTATGGTAATTAATTTTTTTTTTCAAATGGTAATTAATTATTTGGTATCAACATTTGAATATTAAAATTAAATGATCGTAAAGAATCAGTGAACAATAATGATTAAATTAAAAAAATAGTGAAAATCAATTTATTTTTTTAAAAACACACCTAAATAAGGATAGAATGTTACCGAATAAAAATTTAAATTGATGATCATACTATATAGTAACATGAGCATAATAAATAACAAATTATTATTTTCTCAAAACAAAAAAAATTTGTTTTGACCAATAAAATAAAAATAATTAAGTAATTTGTCTTTGTCAAAAAAGAAAGTGACATTAAAAATCTATATTAATAGTAAAACTGTATAATAATAGATATAATAAATTAATAATTCTTTAAAGTAAAATTTTTTTTCAAATCAATAAAACTGAAAATAATTAGATAATTGAATTAAAATAAAAATAAAAATAATTAAAAATAGTGAGAAAAAAATATAATCACAGTGCAGCACAAACTGAATCCCACTAATAATATCAACAAGTGATGCGTTAAATTTTGTGGCTGTGCAAGAGAGGGAAAGGAAGACAAGTTCGATGGCGCGAGACAACTATTACTAGTTCCCTAATTCTCCAATGTTCAAGTCACCGCATGGTGACATTAGCAAACCCCAACTTAAAGTACAACAGCAGTTTAAAGGACGCCCCCACTTTGGAGTCTGTCTTCTGCCCTTCTATCTCTTAAACCCTAGGCGGTCGTTTCAAAGTCTTCCGTCTTTAAAAAATATCATCTAAAGATCCAGTCGATAGATCTTTTCTGCTTCTGTCTTTTCTCTGTGTCTACTTTTTTTTTTTCCCCTTTTTTTTTTGTCAATTAATTGGTTCGAACTCGAACTCGACGACTCCAAACCTTCTCCAAACATGAAGCTTTCAACGAGATCGCTGCAGCACTTGAAGGTACTTTCTATTATTTCGCTTTTTCATAAAAAAATTCAGCTTTTATTAACATCAAGCCCTGAAAGTACTTAAATTTTTTTCGTTGATTGTACTAGGACGGATTCCGACACTATTTATTTACTGTCTTTTTAGTTGGTGGACTTCCATGTGAATTTTATATATTGGACTCTAATAAGTAATAACATATCATTCTCAGTTTTTTATTTCCCTAATTTTTCAGCCTTACTTATATTAATTTGTTATATCAACGATCCCCCAAGCTCATGAACATTCCCGAGATCTAGATGCTGAAGGGTCATCCTTACCTTTTTTTAGAGAGAAAAAAAATTAGTGCTAAACTTTTATGTATTTTTACAATTGAATTTTAATTTTTTTTAATTATCATTTCCGTTATAATGTACAAAGTAATTTAATTTCATAAATTCTGTACCTTAAATATTTTTCCTTAATCTTATGCTCGGTACATGGAGAAGAATACTGCCGCAGAATTGACCTACTGCTGCAGAATTGTAGGTTCATGTACTGTATTAGATGGTTTGATCCAATACCTTTTATCTAATTTTTCTTTTGTCTTTTTTTTTTATTAATAGACATTAATCATTGTTAGCTGTTGTCCACGAAGTTCTGTATAGACTACCACTGGTTCTTTGGTTTTTTTGATTGGTTTTTTTGATGGCTTTGTTTTGACGATGTCTTCTTCTTTAACTGACTTGTTTGAAGTGTTCAATTTTCACGTCTTATATGTTAATTAGGAGCCCAGCTTGCTTGTTAGCTGATCTAGTTTTGGTTTCAAAGGCATGACTAAATTATTTTAAGTTAACTGTAAATCAAATTTCTCTTCTGGCAATTTTACTATTCTTTCATTAATTGTTATGGTCACTCCAAAATTTCTCATGCATTATGTTACCGGTGGAATTCCTAAGTTCGATGGTGCCGCTGCTTGGGGTCTCCGATTCCATGCATCATTTAGTACTTATATGACGAGTAGGCCTTCTCACCAGGAGAAACCTCAGCCGCAGTCGTCAACTAGGTTGCCACCGCTTGTCAGTTGCATCACCGATCAGGCTCCCCATCTGGTTCTGCCGTCTGTTAACATCGAAGCCACCGGCGAGAATGTGTTTCGTTTTTTCAATCCTGTGAATAAACAAGTTTTTGGCATTAAGAAGAAAAGGAGCAGTATACTGCCAAATACTGCTCGCTATTTCTGGTCTTCTAACGGTTTTGTGGCCTTTGCTGACTTCAACGAATGCGGGTTGTACCTATGGGCTCCTCTATTCTCTACATCCTCAGAAAGATCTGAGGATGTCATCGAACTCCCATCCTTGACATCACTTCCCTGTGTAGTGGGTGTGACTCGAAACTGGGATGGCTCGGCAGAAAAGTACAGATTACGATTGCGTGGATTTCAGTCCTTCCATTTCCGGGATATAAGACATGAACTCTACCATTGCCTTGTAAGACAACTTGCTTTGTCATCGCTTCCATCGTCAGCCTCAACTATAAGCAATAGTAATTGCACAGTTATGGCTCTATATGGCGGAGATCTAAGAACACGCCTTGCTTTTTGTAAGCTCGGGGATACAACTTGGGTTGATGTGCCGGCACCATATGACCATTATGATTCGGTCACATATTGTAGCAAAGACCAACTATTTTATGTCATTAGTTCCCATGGAACAATAGAAGCTTGGGATGTCCATGACCCATCTTCTATAAAAAGAATTTCAGTCGACAGGTATGTAGATTACCCCATGCCCAAGTACCAGGGATCTGAAGAAATCTCGGGAAGGCTACGAATCAAGAAGCTTTATTTAGTGGAGTCGTGTGGAGATTTGCTACTAGTTGTTAGGCATCTTTTAAGGAACTTATGTTGTAATCCTCCCTACAATAGCAGCAGCTACAATACTATTGACTTTGATGTCTACAAATTTGATCTTGCATCACCTACAAATTGGACTCGTGTAGAACACTTGCAGGATCGGGCTTTATTTGTAGGTCAGACAAGTCCGTTCTCTCTTTCTACTAGAGACTTCCCAGGATTGATGGAAAATTCAATTTATTTTGCAGATGATGAGCTAAGTATGACCTATAAAAATTATAGTTGTCGTCGTGATGATCGAACCAATCATGATGTGGGTGTCTTCAACTTGGAAGATGACTCGGTGGATTATTATCATCCATTTATGGGGATTGATCATTTAGAAATTGAAGATCCTCCTGCCGTGTGGATTGCTCCGAATATGTGTGGTTAGCAAGGGAGATTGATCTATCACATAAGTAAACTCGTTCAGTATGTTTCTCTGTCTTGGAACTTGTTTCATTTTTGTTTTGGGATCTTAATTATCAAGCAGCCTTATCCCTTACGTTTGTTGTTTATATTTTTTTGGTACATCGGAAAATCTTATGTTTGTATTTTATTTGCCTTTTAATTTTAGTTTGATTTTAAGCCGTTGCTTCATAATATTGACTTTATTATGGATTCGTAAAATCATCGTAGCAAACGCTAATAATAGTCCAAACCAGCTAAGCGTCCGCGTTACTGGTGCATCGCTTGCTAACTAAGCGACTAATTGCTTGTTTTTTTTTTAATAAAAAAAAAATTTTTTTAGGCCTGTCAGCCATCGATTCTTTGGGACGGCTTGGGACGGATCAGAGTGATTTTTGTTTGTTTGAGTCATATTTAACAATTCTAAAGGAACTGATTTATCTACTGAGTATTGATGGGATCAAGTAGGGACTGATCTATCTACTGAGTATTGATAGGATCAAGTGTGATTAAGCTTAATGCTGTGTATCACAACTTTTGATTAAAGGGGTCTGTAGCATGGTTCGATTAAGAGAGAATCCAAGTATAGAAAATCACGTTGACTTATTATTAAATCAACATCTTAAATGATAGTATTTGCATATTCTTGATGCGCTTTTTATGCTATTTACCTCAATGCGCCTCTATTATGTATCTAACAATATCCCTCCTCGATGGGATAAAATCTATTTTTAGATCATTAAGTTTTTTGATTGTTTATTGTTAAATTGAGATTTTAAAAATTGTCTATTTAAGGTATAATGTTAAAAAAATTATTAATAAATTAATAATTTTCAATTTTTGTAAACCAATGTTAAATCGTGATGCTGCGTCTGACCTAGGTTATTTTTTAAGTTGAGTCGAAAAAAAAAAAAAGCCATGTAATGCTTCTTTTTCTTTCATAGGTGGACATATTTCCACCCTCGGAGCACCCAAAAGTATGCAAAAATGAAGAAGACCAACAAACAAAAATCGGTTCTTAATTTTTTCAATAATTTCTGGATAACCAAACAAGAAAAGGAAAACGAAGGCTACAAGCTTCTCCTTGATAGAGATAACAGAGAGACATTAGTAAACAGAGAATAGGAGAGAGAATAATTATAGAAAGAGAAAATAGGGGTGAAAAAGTAACGAAACCCAGTTATAGAGAGGCCGATCTGGGTCGTTAAATTAGGAGGAAAAAAAAGGAAAAATTGATTAATTTAAAATTCCTTAGATATACAGAATTATTGAAAAAGAAAAGAACAATCCAATAACTAGATCAAAATAAAAAATTTAAAAAATAAATTATTAAATCTGATAATTTTTATTATTAAATATGATTTGCAAATAAAAATTAGTGAAATTAATTGAGTATAATGATGCAGAGCTGTAATAAGGTAAGGACAGTTTTCGTGTTTTTTTTATTAAATCTGTAATTTTTTTTTTCTATACTCATTCCTTTGTTGTTGCCGCTGCTGTTCTTGAAGCTGTCTTGGCCCTTGGAGGGAGATAGAGAGAGATGGAGACCATGAAGAGAGAGAGAGATGGAGATTGGGGTGGTGAAGAAAGAGAAACGTGACGCGCAATCCGGCTTTCGTGTTTTCTTGCAGTTTTGATGCTTGGTGTCTGGTGGCAGTGTTGGTCTGTTGGTAGCTCGATGCCGATGTCAGGTCTCAGAGTTGGAATTAGGGATTTTGGGGATTTTCTATAAGGTTTTCTTGAAAGAAATGGGTTTATTCAATCAAGACCTTGAACAGAAAGTAAAGTAGGATTAGAGAGAAGGTAAGAGGAAGAATAGAAAGAGAAAGAAAGAAAGGGAAAGAGAGAGAACAAAATTTTAGAGAGAGAAAATTGATTTCACTCTTCGTTAACTTCCTTAACCACTTCAGTGAAACGATGTGTTTTACTACAGTTGTTAATCCCGTCCTATCAACGGCAACACCCCATTAATATCTTCTTCAAACGATTGCAGTCCTACTTAACGCGGTTACCAACCCAACAATGAATTTTATTTTACAAGAGAAAAATAAAAGAATAAAGGAATGGAAAAATCATCTTCCTCAAGCTCGTAACAGGTAAGTGCCGCGTTGACGGCATTACTGTTGACACCGGCGACTTTCGGTTCCAGTCTCTTCCGATCAAGGGAGGTTGTGGAGCAAGGTATTTTCTGTTGCTCTGTAGACCGAATTGAATTTGAGCTTTAGATCTGAATATTATCTAGTCAGTTTGTATCTTATTTATAGTCTGTTCACTTCTAAATCTCTAGGATAGGCTTAGGTTGCAGAGATTTATGTATAGTAGATTTTTACACCTTTGAATGCGTAATCTTTTCCTATATGCAATGAATCTTTTCCCTTTGTTGGTCAAAAAAAAAAAAAAAACAGAAAAGACAATTACCCTTTCCCCCTCCCCCACCCTGGGGCCTGGACATGTGAAGAAAGACAACAAAAAAAAAAACATTACGAAAAAAGCCCATTGGGAGTTGTGATTCAAAGAAAGTCAAATCACAAAAAGAAAAAATGTATGCAGAAATTTCCGAATGGAGCTAGTTCAGGAAAAACATTGGGAGTTGATAGTCCCGTTAATTCACAAGTAGGAAACCTAATTTAACAGTAAGTATTCTTCGAAGATGTGTTTAATATATAATATAAAATATGATAATATAAGATAAATTAGTATTATATTACATAAAATATGTTAAAATAAACTTATCATATCTTATATTATTAAGATATATTTGATATACAAACTAAATATAATATTAAAATAATATAAAACAATTTAAATTATTCATTTATATTATGTTTAAATATAATTAAATTTATTTTATTTCATATTTAACAAATATTTGACAAAATAAGATATTACATTAAAATGATTTTTTTATCTTTAAAAAAGGCAAAAAAATAAAAAAACAGGAAAAGAAAAAGGGATTATGCACGGAAAATCGAGAAGATATTATCCCGACGCTGACGAATTAATAAAAAAAATAAGGTAGAAGTCACTTCGACATGCAATGGTGACAGGATGCAATCCATGGCGTAAAGGGTCTTTGGAGGAGGACTGAGCCCATGACCTATGTGTTAGTGATCTTCGAGTAATTTCCCCTTCAAGGCCCTGTACATGAATTTGGAAAGGGCAGGTAAGACAGACATGAGAGAGACAGAGAGGACAATAAAATACATTTGATCATGCGTTATTCTAATTCAACGTGTTGTAGTAACAATGCCATTTTCCAAGAGGGCAGTTCACCAATTTTAACAATAATTAATCAAAAAAGTTCTTGTTCTTATGCTTTCCGGTCAACATGCTTTTTTTTTAACCCATTATTTGACGGTGAATTTGAAAATAAAATAGGGCCACAAATATTTCCAGCAAAAAGTTCCGCCAAGACATGTTAAATGAGACATGCCATGTTATGTACGATCAATTTTTAGAAATTTATTTATTTTATATTGTGCCTTAACACGATCTATTTATCTTTTGTGTTATACTGTACTGTGTTTAAAAATTTAGATAATAAGTCCAACGCGGCCTATAAGACCAAGTATTATGAGTTCGTGTCGTACAGTATTTGAGCCGCTCATCGACTGTGCTTTGGCCACTCATCTTGCCATTATTGAGCCTCTCACCTTAATTTAAGTCATTGATCGTACTTAAACTATAATGTACTTAGACGATTGATCATGCTTAAATCGAGTTACGCTTATATCATACATCGTTTTTAAATAATGTCGTGTATTTTTATAAATAAATAAATATAAAATTTAAACGAAAGATCAAAAAAATATTATTTTTTTATTATTAAATATTTAAATTTAAGATTTAAAATAATTAATTACAAAAGTGAAATATTAAATTTTAACAAAAAAATACAAACAAAATATTATATCACATATAATTTTTTTGTTGAAATTTAAATAAATATATCATATAAATATTGTCTCTAACTTCATAATTCATAATTTATAAAAAAAAATAAATAAATAACCTTATGAAATAGTGATATGTTTTGTTCTATTAAATAAAAAATTTAAAATATATATATATATATATATATAAACCATTACAGTTACTTTGGTGGAAGAAATTGATACTTTTATTCTCTTAAATCGTGGTTCAAGGCTTGTTGCCTACATTTTTTATTTTGATTTTAAATTTATTTTTAAAAGGACTTGTACTGGGTTCATTTATGAGTTGATATTGAGTTGTGCCTGGACTTGGGCCGTACTCGTACTCAGGTAGTACCTAAGCTCGGACCCATGACCCCTGAGTCTAAAAACATAAGTTAAGTTCAAGCTCTAACATTAGTCGTGCCTATCCTAAACCTAATACTATACAAGCCGCGCGAGGTTGGGCCAGGCCAACCCACTGGCCGCCTGGCCCAATTGACATGCCTAGTTCCTCCCATGTCTGAGGCCATTTGGGTCCAGAGAAGGAAAATGGTGCATCTTACAGCACGTAATGTCTGGACATAATGTTCATCAGGTATGCACTGCTCACTGGACAGATCAGCTGGCTGCAGTGACAAGAATATAAGAAAAGGCAAAATTAGACCGCTCATCTCCTGTAGATAATTCTAATATACTCGGAAAGCTTATGTATGCATTCATAGCTTATTTTCGGCATTCATTTTTAAAAACGCTTACAAAAGGGTGGTTCCGCCAAAATTTAGGTAGTGGTCTCCTCTGAATCATTTGCATGCATTAACAACATAAATTAGAAAACTCGAGTTTTTCAAGAAACAAGAAATCTTTACTGTTTTTGATTATTTGCTCCTTCTATTACAGGGGCAACGAATAATGTTTTCCTGTGTGAAATGATCTTTCTGAAAAAAAAAAAAAATCCAATATCGTATCTCAAATCCAGTCTTTCGAAGCCCTGTTTGAGCCAATTTGTATAACTGAAAATATAAACATTTTACAACGAAGATAATACAGACAGACTGACTGGCTTACTAATTTGCAAATTACAATAAGCAAGTAATGTGGCATTATAAGGGACTCATAAATCTCTATAATAAAATTTATGCTGCCTTGCTGTGCTGCTGAAACATAGGAAAGACAGTGGTGTCATTCACAGCAACATTCGCAAGCTTTCTGGTCAGAATGACCCGCTGCAAAAAGATGAAGCAGAAAACAGGGATTAACACAATCTGCAACAAGCTCGCATGATACATCACTTTTGGGTTTTCCACTGAGTAGTAAAATTGATAACATTAAATCAAAAGGCATACAAATTACTCTCATTAACTTCTAAAAAACAAACATTCTCAGCAGTATCAATTGCAGGGTAGAAGCATGAGACAGCTAATCTAAATACAAATCAAATTATTGCATGATCCACTCACTGACCTGTCTACAAAACTAGTAGATATCGACATGATGTACTAGTATGTGTAGCCGAAGTTGTAAAGAGGTATGCAGCTGAGAAAAACTCAGGTAACTGAAATATTCTAAGGTTTGGGGCAGCGAAACTTAAAGAAAAGTACACTTTACTTCATAAGGCAAGCTACCACCACTTACGCGATTAAAGTGAGAAATATAATGAAGCTACTTATTGACAATTACAGTCAAATTCAACCACTTATAGGAAGCAAAAGCAGAAACAAATTAACTAGCCATTATTGATATCAATTCTCACCTGTCTGAAAGAAGAACAAAGCATTTGTTTAAAGGATCCTCCAGGGCATGGCGAAGTACTATGCGCTCTGCCTGAATCATGTTGGATTCTCCCCAATCTACCTGGAATAGAGCCCCAGACCCAAAATTATTATGCCGATAAAATCAACTGAGTGCAAATTTGTGTTTTGTTTAAGTAAAATTATCTGATAACAATTCATGCGAATATATGAATACATGCACATACACTTACAAAAAAAAAAATCACACGAGTTATAGTATTTAATTATCTTAGATGCTTTGAAGCAACCATAGGTGTCTTGTTTTCAAGTCGTTACAAAAAAGCTAAATGACTCTGTCAACTTCGACAAACACATACTTCTGCAAGTTTTCGACGCGAGGGATTAGTCACAGCTCCTAACTGCTACATATTCAAAATTTTTGCAAATTACAAGTATTTATCATCTTGACTTATTTGCATAGCTAAAGCAATAGAAGAAGAAATAGATGCAGTCAATAAAAAAATGAAATATATACAATCAATAAGAAAATGAAACGTATAGAGTCAATAAAAGAAATGTAATAAAAAGAAGGGATTTTGCTTCCACAAAACATTTTTAAATAATTTTACTCAAGTTAAAATGTTGAGATTGATTACTTAGCAATGACAAACCTGAACACTATCATTAACTTGTCTGTTTAGAAAGTACTGAGATCTTGTTGTTGCCTTGTTGAACAGAAACCCAGGCCTCCAGTGAACATATATTAAAAATTTAGACTCTTTGCCCCCAATTAATGTAATTATCTCGTTACTTGGAATCTAATATACAGATAAGACAGCCAATAAGAATTCAGCTAGCAAATGAACGTGTTTTGGTAACTTGCCTTAAAGAAGGCATCCCAAACCATTTCAAGAGCGAGCCGATTCCAAGCAATGAACAAAAACGCAATCTTCGGCGGGAGAAGGAGCGGAGACTCAGAGCAGAGCTTGAGAATCCCGTTGTATTGGCCTTGCATCATCAAGACCAAACTTCGGAAACAAAACCCCAACAGCAATGTCGTCAACACTTTCCTCTTCCATTTGCAATGAGATTTCTGGTTGTGTTGCACAGCCGCCGCCGCCGATTTTCGGTGTTTCATTTACCCGGGTTCCTTTTTTCTTTTTTGAAAAAAAGAACGACGGCTTTTCGTGCGCCGGCAACTTGTCGGCTCGGCAGAAAAATTGGGGAGGCCGGCCAGTCAGAAACACCCGTCGTCGCATAGTGGAAAAGGCAGTGGAAGGAGCGTGACTTGACCTGGCCCGGAAGTGACTCTGCCCTTTTGTTTGATCTGTTTTTTTTTTTTCATGTTTATTTTATTATTATTATTATTATTTTTTTAACATGGAAGTTTAAGTTAATGGATTGAAGTGAACTCTATCTACTTATTATCCAGGGTAGGACACTCCGATAGGGTCTTGTTGTAAGCGGGAAGTCATCCCGAAAGGAGATTGTGGAAGACGTGTAAGTCCCTAGGAAGAGAGAATACGTAGTTCGCCATCTAATCCACGATCGAATTACCTTTTCCATAAATATGAGAGAATTTAATATGCCACTCATGGCATGCCAATTCACGACAAGCACCAATTAGGTTGGCTAGTGGATGCGTTTGGGGGGTGGGGGGACCTTTCTGTAGAAACTCCAATGCCACTCTAGAGTCCAACTCCACCCATATTTTCCGAAAGCCATAATTCTAAAGCAGTCCAACGCTGATTAAACCCCCCACAATTCAGCTGCAAGGGAGGCACATAAACCCATGTTCTGAGCAAAGCTTACCACCCATCTACCATCTCCATCTCTAATGACCCCCTTCCCGACGGCACACACCAGCCCTGGGTTGCCTTTAGATGCACCATCCTGTTGGTCCCTTGGGTGAAACTTAGAGGGGGAGGTGAATAGGCTTTACCAATGAAATCCTCAAATAAAAATTTCTGCAAATGAATGTAAATAAGGAATTGAAAGAAATACAATACCGATTTTTACAATGTTCACTAAATGGCTACGTCATTGGTCTTCTCAACAATCCCTCTCTTGGAGATTCTTGAGAGTTCAACTATGGGGTGCCTTTGGGCGCACCAATCACCACCGTACAGTTTACAAGAAAACTCCGCAAACACCCTTGCGTCCGCCTTCAAAACACTTGTTGCACAAGTCCCACTTGCCAACACCACTTTCCCTTTTCTTTTAGGTTTTCCTTCTTGGAGTTCCATCCTAACTCCTTACAAGATGATCCTCACAAGTCCCACTTGAGAGCTTTCACCTATTCTCACAATGTATTACAATACAAATGAAACTTACTAGCTTGAATCCTAGTTTTACAATGAAAGCACTTGGAGTAAAGAAAGCATTTTTTCCTTGAGAGAGATTGTACAATACTTGAATATGACTTTCTTCCCCTGTAAAACATTTTCAAGTGATGTTTTAGTAGCTGCAAGATAGGTTAGAAACTTGTTAGAGCCGTTGTCATGGGTTGCGCATGCATACTTTGTTGTTTTCCTCTTCACAGCTTTGCATTGATTTTCTTGTCTGACACTTTCTGGTAGAACAGCTATAACGTGGTACAGACAGCTTGAAAAATTACGATTCCTTTTTTTCTGTTTAGTGGACTGTCAGAGCTCTCTACGCACAAAATTTGACTATTTATGAATGAGTATAGAATAGTCAAGTAAATATTGGAATACTGACGTTAAAGTTCCGTTAGACAATCTGCACACTTTTAGTAGAACGGTAATATCTTGCAGATGACTTTGAATTTTGATGTGATTATTTTTTCATTGATCAATAGACAGAACCGAGAATCTACACACAAAATTTTGCTTTCAAATTAGTCGTGTGCTCTTCTAGGCAGCCGTTGCAATTCACTCCATGTGCACTGAAGGTTCTTGACAGCTTGTACCTTCTTGGTATAAAATTCATAATTTTTTCTCTAGGGCTCCAAAAATTGCACGACCAAGCTCATTTGAAACTAGACTTATAGTCCTGCAAAAATATATATATTTTAGGTTCAAAATATATCTCAAGTGAGTAAGTTTGGTACCTGGAATCTGCCCTAACAGATTTGCTCTTGTGCTGTCTTTCTAAGATAGTAACTTAATAAGGGTCAATGTGATATTTCTCCTCAATACACGTGTAAGATGGCATATGTATACCTCTTTGGACTTCTTGAACCTGAATTGTATACTTGAAGAACATACAAATGAAATTCACTTGTACTTATGTTAGATTGGTTCATAGCTCATTATCAAAACACTCATCATCAAAACATAAATTCACACTTAGTAGCATTTTCCTAATGTATGCATGGGGTGTGAATTTTCCAACAATCTCCCCCTTTTTGATGATGACAAAACCTTTAAGATAGATGCTCCCCCTTAATCTAAGTTTCCTCTAGAAATGCTCTTTCTTGATGGCTCTCTCTTAATTTTCTCCCCCTTTTTGTCATCAATAAAAATGGTTGAAACAAAAAATATGAATGCTAACTAGGTTAAGAGATTAAGACTCCCCCTTAATGTATGCATGGGGTGTGACATGCCCAATTTTCTTCTTAGATAACAAAAATGATCTATCAAAAGGTCTTTATTCAAAATTAGGTCACTATGTTACCAAAAATCCAATGTGGATCATTACCTTTAATAATAGTTCATGAGTAGGTCAAAAATATTACCGCAGTCAAATTGCTTACGTGGAAGTCCATCTTAGCAGTCAATTGCTTATGTGGAAGCTAACATGGTATACAATCAGAAACGGTGCAGATGTGGCACACAGTCAGAAAAGTCGCGAACGGTCAGACGGAAGTAGCTGACAGTTAGGTGAAAGTGGAGGACAGTTGGCCAATTATTACGCCAAAGAATCAGGCGTAATTTCCGGATCAATCATCTTTCATCTTTCATCTTTGTTGTTTCCAGAATCTCAAAATTTTCACTCACCTTTCAGATCAACAAGATGAGACCACCATTAAGCCATCAGAACTTGGAGATTGGAGACTCTTCCAATTCTAGATGGAGACCAGAACCAGAGCAACTGCAGATCTTGGAAGATGTTTTTTGTCGCATTGAAGGAGCTTGTCCCACATCACGACAACTTGCTCAGCTTGCCTCACTGCTGAGACAATATGGTCCAGTTCAGGCAAGTCATATTAGAGTATGGATGCAGAATCGAAGGCGCGATCTGAGAAGAGCCGTAGCGCCTCCTGTTGTAGATCTCAACAGTGCAGGCTCTATTTTGCCAAATGTTACTGGAATGATTTTTCACGAAAATCCCAACCAGCATCACCTACCACCAGAGATTTTCTCCTTCCCATTTCAGATCTTTGATGTGGGTCAAAGACCAAACTCTCATAGGTATTTTTACCCAGTAAGGAGCATCATTCCAGTAAGCAGCAGTTCAGTCGACCCTCCTCATGAGGAAGAAGGGAAACACTCACTCTCTTTCCTCTTTATCCAGGCGATGTCAATCAGCAAAGAAATCCCGGTAGCGTCAACATTACTATTCCGCCAAATGATGAGGACCCTGTGGATTTAAAACTACGCCTTGGACCTTACAGGAGGGACTAAAAGGGGTAAGATCTGAAGACGTTTTCTGGCGTTGGAATATGAATTCCAATATGCAAATCTTTACTAGAATGTATGTATGTGTAGGGATGTTGGTTTGTTTTGTAGTGCATAGTACATGCATGAGTAATGGTTGGTGTATAAATAAGTGGTTGATGTTATTTGTTCTGTAAGTGTGTACTTATCAATTTTGGCAAGTCTGTTTGTACTGCCGAGATAAAGAAGTGGGGCAAAATGTAAAACCTTGTGAAAGTGTGTGAGATGTCGATCTTGGGCTCTTGCCCTGATCTAGAAAATGAAATATGTATCTATTTTATTCTAAGCACATGCATCACACAACTAATTCTAAAGCATTGGCAAACCTCTTACTAAATTAAGCTTAGATGATTATGGAATGATACTCATGCTAGAATTTTCAAGCTTTCATATTTGTACTAACAGTAGCTTTATGAGATTCGAAAAGCTTCTTTTTTAGCTCACAATTTTGTTCAAACGGATCTCTTTTGGACAGCATCACCAAGACTCAATTTAAGCTTGTTTCCTTTCTCAATAGGACAGCTCTGACACTTCTTAAAAAATCAATCATAAGTCTACCTGTATAACTCCAAATC
The DNA here is from genome assembly GCA_037832335.1 of Carallia pectinifolia. Taxonomy (NCBI): domain Eukaryota; kingdom Viridiplantae; phylum Streptophyta; class Magnoliopsida; order Malpighiales; family Rhizophoraceae; genus Carallia; species Carallia pectinifolia. The sequence continues at coordinate 22,056,845 of CM075443.1, forward strand.
ATATCTCGTTTCTTTCATTTGAAAGTAGACTCATAGAGATTTTCATACATGTCTAGATCATGGTCTGATTCCACTCCAGCTAGCCGTGGTGCCTTCTGGAAGTTGACTGATCCTGCTGGACGGGACAGGCTGTACATCCTTTAGTATTTTGGCAATATCGCCTTCTATAGAACTCCAATTTGCGTGATTCTGGTCAATTTAGAAACTAGACAGAATTATATTTGTACGAATATAAAACTCAACAGCTAGTTCCTTCCCATTTGGTCGCAATCATCTCTTAAAGTGCACTGATCCTGTCTACCTTGACAGATTGAGCACCTTTCAGTTCATAGACTATAACTTCCTCCAAAAATATCCAATTGAGATGATTCTTGAAAATTCAGAAACTAGACAGAATTATCCTTCTAACCGTATATAACATATTATCTAGTTCATCTACATGTGAGCAAACGAGCCTTTTAAAGTTCACCATACTTACACTGAATGTGACCTATTATCAATGGTTGCCTTATGCTAGCATTGCTTCCGTTTCAATTGATGTTTATTTGATTAAATCATTTAACTACACACTTAAATTAACATATTAGTAACTCTCAATGTTTAGCAATCATCAAAACCAAAAAATAAAACCTTAGGGTTTTAACATGCACATACACATTTCCTTTTCTTTTTCCTACAAATCTCAATGCATTAGTATGGGGATCATATACTTCACAAGTCATGGGTTTGAATAATACCTCAAAACCTTTATCACACAATTGACTAATGCTAATTAAGTTGTGCTTTAAACCACTTACCAAAGCAACATCCTCAATAAAACTTGATACATTGTTACCTATAGTACCAACCCCAATGATTTTGCCTTTTTCATTGTCTCCAAACGTGACACATCCTCCATCCTTGCTTTTTAGTGTGGAGAAAAATGATGCTTCTCCGGCCATATGCCTTGCACATCCACTATCAAGGTACCAAATGACATCTTCTTTAAAATATGTTGCCTTCAAGCACTTTTCCACTTACAAAATAAGATGTAGAATATTTTGGTACCCATATCTTTTTGGGTCCTTCAATGTTACAACAATCATTCTTCTTCATTGAATCTTTAACCATCCATACTTGTTTGAATTTATTAGGCTTTGCCCAAGCTTTAGAAGACGACACATACTTGTTGGGATCACTAGGTCTTCTAAGTCTACAATCATGAAATTTGTGTCCTTCTTTATAGCAATAAAAACATGATACAACAATTTTCTTTTCTTTTATGGGATTAGTTTTATTTTTAGTGAGGTAACCCAAACCGGATTTGTCAAAAAATTTCTTTTAAAAAGATAACATCTCATCTAACTTATTGCTACCTAATGTGAATTTTGAAAAAGACTTTTCTAAATTTGAATTCTTTTTTTTAAGGTCCTCAACTTCTTTTTCCAGAGCATGATGTAAATTGTCTTTGATGTAAGGCCCTCTTTAAATATTGCAAGCTCTTGTTTAACAAAATTTAACTCACTATAAGTTGATTTATGATCTAATTTAACCTTTTCAAGTTCTTCTTTTAAAAGACTATTTTCCAAGATAATTTCATCTTTCTCTAACAAAAGTTTTTCACATGCTTTCTTTTGCTCTTTATATTATTTACATTTCCTTTTAAATGTGATCAATAACTCATCAAAAGCTTCTCTAAGTTCTTCATAAGAGGGAAGATCCATTACCTCATTGTCACTTTCATCGTCATCATCTAGGGCCATGAGTGCTACATTTTTTGAGGATGATTCTACTTGTGGTAATGCACTTCTCCTTTTGAGTTTGATCTCATGAGTCATCAAGGACCCAAGTAACTCTTCCATGGTTAGCTCTTCCACATTGTGAGCTTCTTCAATGGCATTAATCTTCATTTCGTATTCCTCATTCATCGAATTCATTAATTTCTGCACAAGTTCACCCTTTCCAAACACTTTGCCAAAATCGGTTAGTCCATTAGCAATAATCATGAGTCTATCATACACACTTTTAACCGATTCATTTGGTCTCATAGTGAAAAGTTCAAAGTCTTTCATAAGCATGCCAAGTTTAACTTTCCTAACTTTTAATGTCCCTTCATTTGAGAGACACAATTTATTCCAAATTTCCTTAGCATTTTTGCAATGTTTGATGGTGTTATATTCACTTATAGCTATGAATGTTTTCAAATAATAATATGCTCTTTCATCTATTTAATTTTTCTGATAGTCCTCTTCATCCCATTTTCGTATTGGTTTTTCTCTCAATGTTTTCACTCCCTTATCATCAACAACTTCTTCCTTAGGCACATATGGTCCCTCTTCTACACTTAGCCAAACTTTCATCCCCATAGATTTAAGATAACTTTCCATATGATCTTTATAGTATTGAAAATCACTACCATCAAAGAAAGGTCTCTTGTTTTCATTGGATGAGGATTCCATGGGGATTCCTCAAGGATGTTAAGCCTTACAAGTGAGGTTAAACTCTGATACCAAATATTGGTCCCTTGGGTGAAGCCTAGAGGGGGGTGAATAGGCTTTACTAATGGAATCCTCAAATAAAAATTTCTACAAATGAATGTAAATAAAGAATTGAAAGAAATACAATACCGATTTTTACAAGGTTCACTAAATGGCTACGTCCTTGGTCTTCTCAACAATCCCTCTCTTGGAGATTCTTGAGAGTTCAACTATGGGGTGCCTTTGGGTGCACCAATCACCACCGTACAGTTTACAAGAAAACTCCGCAAACACCCTTGCGTCCGCCTTCAAAATGCTTGTTGCACAAGTCCCACATGCCAACACCACTTTCCCTTTTCTTTTAGGTTTTCCTTCTTGGAGTTCAATCCTAACTCCTTACAAGATAATCCTCACAAGTCCCACTTGAGAGCTCTCACCTATTCTCACAATGTATTACAATACAAATGAAACTTACTAGTTTGAATGCTAGTTTTACAATGAAAGCACTTGGAGTAAAGAAAGTCTTTTTGCCTTGAGAGAGATTGTACAATACTTGAATATGACTTTCTTCTCCTGTAAAACATTTTCAAGTGATGTTTTAGTAGCTGCAAGATAGGTTAGCAACTTGTTAGAGCCGTTGCCATGAGTTGCACATGCATACTTTGTTGTTTTCCTCTTCACAGCTTTGCATTGATTCTCTTGTCTGACACCTTCTGGTAGAACGGCTATAATGTAATACAGAGAGCTTAAAAAATTACGATTCCTTTTTTTCTGTTTAGTAGACTGTCAGAGCTCTCTACCCACAAAATGTGACTATTTATGAATGAGTGTAGCATAGTCAAATAAATGTTGGAATACTGACGTTAAAGTTTCGTTAGACAGTCTGCACACTTTTAGTATAACGGTAATATCTTGCGAGTGGCTGTGAATTTTGATTTGATTCTTTTTGCATTGATCAATAGACAGAACAGAGAATCTACATACAAAATTTCGCTTTCAAATTCATCTTGTGCTCTTCTAGGCAGCCGTTGCAATTCACTCCATGTGCACTGAAGGTTCCTGACAGCTTGTACCCTCTTAGTATAAAATTCATAAGTTTTTCTCTAGGACTCCAAAAATTGCACGACTAAGCTCATTTGAAACTAAACTTATAGTCCTGCAAATATATATATATATTAGGCTCAAAATATATCTCAAGTGAGTAAGTTTGGTACCTGGAATCTGCCCTAACAGATTTGCTCTTGTGCTGTCTTTCTAAGATAGTAGTTTAATAAGGGTCAATGTGATCTTTCTCCTCAATGCACGTGTAAGATGGCATATGTATACCTCTTTGAATTTCTTGAACCTGAATTGTATACTTGAAGAACATACAAATGAAATTCACTTGTACTTATGTTAGATTGGTTCATAGCTCATTATCAAAACACTCATCATCAAAACATGAATTCACACTTAGTAACATTTTCCTAATGTATGCATGAGGTGTGAATTTTCCAACACATCCGAATTAAACTTCACCCAATCACTGTATGGGGGCTTCCAACCCACCATTAACTCCCTACTAAGTGGCCTGACTCCAACCTCTTGCAAACTCTTTAGGCTTAGTATATTCCTCCAGCAATGAAATAATTCTAAATTTTGGGTAGTGGGTTCATTTTGTCCTCTCAAAAACCTGATCATTCCTCTATCTCCATATACACCAACAGCTAATGGCAAAGATTTTCAGCCATCTATCACCCCGAGAACTTGCCAAGTCTTCAAACAAATTGGCTTTTAGCCACTTAAAGAATTGAAGCATAAAAGTCTTCCCCTAGCATAAGAAAGCACAAGGTCCCGCCATCTTTTTATATCTTGGCCCTATTGGGCTTATCTTGTTGTGGTGTTGTAAGTTCAAGGTTCATTTTTTGATTGTGTGTGAATGACGGTAATTGAAAGCCCAAACACTTGGAAGCCCAACTGTTAAAAATACAACATAGAGCTCTTTTTAAGTTAACAAGAATGTAAACAATATCAAAGAGATTGAGGGGCATTTGATTCCTAGTTCGAAATCAGAATTCTAATATAAATGAAAATCAGGTGAAATTAAAAACAGAACAATTAATTTTAAAATATGTTTGGTTTATTTTGAAATCATAATCAAATTTCATTTGTTACCGTTTGTTTTAATTCGAAATTAGAATCAATATCAAATATTATTTAAGAGAATTTTTTTAAAATTAATAAATTAAATGGAAATTTAAAATTATGAAATACAAAAAAAAATATAATATTAAAATTACTATCAATCAAGAATTTATCTACTAGTAGTAATAGTAATAATGATAATATGAATTTTATGTTAATATTTTCATACTAATAATAATAATAATAATAATAAACATAATTTTCTCTTAAATAATAATAATCATTTGTCAATTAATTATTATTATTATTATTAACATGTATTTTATATTAATATATTCATTTGATAGTTATGGTTAACAAGTTGTTGTTGTTATTATTATTATTATTATTATTATTATTATTTTCTAGAAAATATAATTTTTCATATAATAATAATAATTATTATTATTATAAGTGATATAATCGTTATTCTATTTATCAACAATATTTTTCATTCATACAAATAAGATCTGAAGTATCTGCCTTATTAGATAGAATGTCTTCTGCTCTTGGTTATCAACCTACTCTTAACACTGAAATGGGTTCTTTACAATAAATAATTAGGGAGTGTTTGTTTCATAAATTTTTTATTAGGGAATGGAAATGAGAATGAATGATTCCCACTCATAATATTTGATAAGAGAGAATTTCATTTTCATTCTTTTACTTATGGGAATGGGATTTTCTCATTCCCTAGTTAATCTCATTCCCACTCATTTTTACCTTTTTTTTAAAAAACTTTTACACACACACACACACACACACACACGCATACATATATATGAAAAAGAAGTAAATAATTTGAATATAATAGAATATATTATGATAAATACTAATTATATATATATAATAATAATTATGATAATATAATAATAAATAATTAAATTATGCATTATAATGGCATTATAACACTTGAAATAATAATAATAATTATGATAAAAAAATTATATTTTTTTTAAAATTTAATATAAAATATATAATAATAATAATAATAATAATAATAATAAAATTCATATTATTATCATTACTATTAGTGGATTAATTCTTGATTGTAATATATTTATAATTTTATTTTGATAGTTGTTTTAATATTTTTATTTTTGTTATTATATATACTTTTTTATTTCATAATTTTTAATTTACAGTTATTTTTTAATTTTAATAAAAATTTTTTTCAATTATATTTGATATTGATTTCGAATTGAAACAAATAGTTACAAAGGGAATCTGATTTCGACAAAGTAAACCAAGCATTTTTTTAAAATTTCCTATTTCATTTTCGATTCCACTTAATTTCCATTCTGATTTCGCTTCTGGTTCCGAACCATAAACCAAATGACCCCTTACTTCTACCAAAGAAGGAGGAATGGAATGGGAATGAGATTATCTATGAGTAAATGGGAATGAGTGATTTTTATATATGAGGGAATCTAATTTCCAAAATTAAAGGAATGAGAATGAGATTACCCCCTATCAAACACTAAAAAGGGAATGACGTATTCTCATTCTCATTCTCATTCCCTAATAAAAAAAATCCTTGAACCAAATATCCCTAAGTCAAGCATATCAACTACAATACCAGTTGCATGGTTTCAATACAACCATTAACAAAATACTCATTCTATACAATTAATTGCTTAGTTTCAATACAACCATTAACAAAAAACCAGAACATAATTAGAAAGGGCATATGTAGAGTTCATCTTTTCTCTCCTATCAAAAGCATATGTGGAATTCATCTTTTTTCTTGTATCAAAAGCATATGTAGAGTTTATCTTTTGTCTTCTCTTAAAAAAAAAACATAACAAAAGAGACATATAAAGTTAATTAAAAACTTAAAAAGCCTTTTTAATACTAAAGTTGTTTACCATAACGAAACTTGAAAGTTGTTCACCATAGCAAAACTTGAGCTCTTCACCATCTTGTTTCAATGTAGGCTCTCCCAACAGCTTTAGCATGCCAACCATTCTGCAAAAAAATGAAAATGAATATAAATTAGTGTAGAGCAAAGGCCAATTTGAGAAACCGTCTTAAAGCAACTTTTGAGACTAGAGGTAGCAGCACCGCAGCAAAAGAGAAAAAATTAAACTGTGAGATTGTTGTCTGGTTCAAGATGTAAACAAAGCTCTTTTGATGATATCAATTACTTTAGTAATCTAAAAGAGTTTTGTGAGTTGCTTATGCTGGAAAGTGATCTTCCTTGTTTGGTTTACAATTAAAATGATTGAATAACCAACTATGAGCTGATTCTACCTTTTCCAATTCACTATTGAGATGAGACTCACATTCACATGAAAGTTTGGGAAAAAGGTGTTTACTCGCAACATTTAGGCTATTCTTTCGGTGCTTGCAAGTGTTGTATATTGAACTTGTGGTCGTACATAATAGCTTCAATCTAAAAGCTAATTGGATTGCCATTAATTGGATTTTCTATTTTTATTAAAATCAGATCATATGTGTAGCTCAATTATGGACCCAATATTATAAAGTGATCCAATAGAATTGATATTTTTGCCTCTACTTGTACAGCCAAAGCCTAAACTTGTGGCAGCCGATCATTCTAAGCCTAAGAAGAGAAGCATGTTGGAATATGACATGTGGAAAAGAAAAAAGCAGGGGTTGGGGAATGAGTGTTGGGATGGTGATGATGAGCTACTTTAGCTCCCCAATCCAACGATTCTGATAATTTCTTATCAAACTGTGAAAGGAGCTTTCTCGATGATTTTTCAGACAAACAGGTTTGAAATTGAGGTACTTAAATCTTCTTGGCTACAATGTATTACTATATGCAAATAATCTGCAGATTAAAGGAGTGTATACTTATCTAGAACTGTAAGACAAAAAAAGCTATAACTATCATTGTTTTGCTCACTCCATAAATCAGATGCTCCAATAAATTATTGTATAAATAAATAACCAGTAAAAAAAAGAGAAAGGAAAATTAGCCAGAATCTCCTCTTGTGTGCCTTTAAGGACTTGTATTTCTAAAAACTGTTGCCACAATCCTTGCATTACCTCGCCGAACTAGTCTCATCCACCTTGCAACCATAAGGAATGACCTTCTTTAAAAAGAGTACACCACAGTTGATGTAGATTTTCTTGCATCTTTTTTTTTTCCTATTCTCTTCTTTTTTTTTCAGCTCTAACCTTCTTTTCTTGAATATCCTTGAAGAGCTTATTAATAACCTTGGGCTTGTTCTTATTCACCTTGGAGACCTTGCAAGCTAGACCATGGCAGAAGCTGATGGTGCTCATGGGTTGAGGAAATGGGAGCAAGGGCAGGGGAAGGGGAGTTGTCGTGGTATAGCGATATTAATGTCCATCAATGGTGGAAGAGAGGATATACAAAGAACAGATCCTATGATACATAATTTCAAATAAAAGAGAGAAAGTAAAGAAATGGCATAATGTTTGTTTCTTTCAATAGAGGGCAAAAGTAAAAGGGCAAAGGGGGAAATGGAGAAGAGAGAGTGTAAGGAGAGTGTCAGAGAGAGACTCGCTTTTTTTTTTTTTTGTAGGTAAAGCTCGTCGTTTCCACTTTTTGTAATATAAATAGCTCCTACTGGCCTGACTTTGTTTTTTCTTTTTAAGTAAAATCGCAGGCAAAATCTGTCAATCTAATTAATGAATCTGCAAATATTTTTGTGTTATTTGTGAATGTAATTATTGGGAAATTGACCGGGTAAAATCCTGCAAGCGTACAGGGCCGATCGTAGCAATAAAATCCTGGTGAATACTCCAGGTGTCGAACCCAAAGGAACAAAGAATTAATTATGATTTAAGTTATTCAAACCGAAAGTTATGTTGAGACAATTAATGAGAAGCAGAATTATTAAACTAAAAATTAAACAATTTAACTAATGAAAAATCAAAGGCAAATTAATCAAAACTAAACACAAGATAGAGGGTACCAGGGCTATGGGTTTTCACCTAGAAGGGGCTGAATTACATGAATTTTGTGGATTAATGATTTGAATGTCAAATCCTCTTCTTTAGTTAGTGTTCTTTGTCAAGCAACCCTAACCGTATTCAATCAATTTATGATCTTCTCTCGAACTCACACAAAGTAGATTAAACCCATTAAGAACAGAGAATTTATAATGACATCATATAAATTTATCTCATGTCTGACTCAAAGTTCATATGTTTATCTATTTAGTGCACGATTGTGTCTCATCTGTCGATCTCAACACAAATCATATGACTACTTTCATGACGGCTAGGCACAAAAGCATATTTAAGAACAAAATAGATAAATCAAATCGAGTTCTCAACAGATAATTGCAATAAAATCAAAAGAACATCTAAACATCCACAAAATCAAATAATCCAACCCTAAATTAGGCTACATCCCTTTCGCCCTAATTTAGGGTTCTAGCTACTCATGCTAAAAACCAAAATTAAGCAAATATCTAATATCATTAAGTTCAAAAGAAAAAGAAGGGAAAGAAAAGGAATCGAAAAAGTTCCTCCCTTATGCTCTTCTCCTCTTCGCTCCCTACGCTTTTTCTCTGTCTTGTGTCTACAAGAATAGCCTCCAAAAAGTCCTCTAACTCTGCTGTAACTTCAGTATTTATAGTTCCCTCAAATAATAAAATTGTAAGCCCTAAAGAGTCCAAATTCGAGTCGGAAAAGGATTAGTAAATTTTCTAGACAGTTTCAACCCTGTATTTTCGGACCCAAATTTCTACCCCTTCCACGTAGAATCCGAAGTTCATCAAAACAGTAAACTTGTAGCCCTATCTCTTAGCTTCAATTTGGATCAAGAATCATCCAATTCTGACTTGTGTAGAGGAAGTTATGGCTGAAAAACCGAGCAGTGCGCAAAGCAGTGAAATCTGCCCGAATAGTATCAAATCCGCTCCAATTACTTCTATTTGCATCCAATTGACCTACAAAATATAAAATAACAAATAGATGTAAAATCCACCAATAATCATAATATTTGCATAAATAAATATCAAATAAAATACCAAATTACACGTAATATTTATGCAAATATTGAATCTATCAAAAATATTCATTTTGATATGACTGTAATTATTGGGAAATACTCATTTTGATATGACCGTATTAATTACTTTTATTTTTGGTAATGTAATTATATAACTATTGTATTAAAAATAAATACATAACAACTAAACTTTTTATTGAAGGAAATTCTTACTCGGTCTTAGTTATTTTAAAAAAGCTTTCCTATTCCAACTTTATATCTAACAAAGTTTATTTATTTCTTTTATTGCAGAATTAAACATGATAGATGAAGAAAATGAAATAAGAACACACAAATTTTATGTGGAAAACTCTAATATGGGAAAAAACATGGGCAGAGAGGAGAAATTCATTAAGAATGAAAAAGAGTACAAAGGAGAGTTCAGGGTGACAGTAACAAAATAATAAGGTTATAAGCCCTAATTAAAAAGAACAAATATACATGTGTAAGGCGAATCCTAAACTCCAAAATAAATGTAAGTCTAAAATCTAACAAGTGTATACCACTGGGGCCCCACTTCCCCAACGCAATCAACGGTCTCAGGCCTTCGGCCTGATCCCTTCGCTTACACCACAGATCTCTATCGAAAATTCATATAATGTCACACGACGAACTTTTTGGGTCGGGTTGAATAAGATTCGGATCACTACATTCCAACAATTTTCATAAATTCATAATTGAACAAACAGTTAAACAAGAAAATTATAGTTCAAATAAAACATATTTATAGTTTTCAAATTAAAAAAAAATTAGTGATTTTACTTAAAACATTTCAAAATAATTATAAAATGATATGAGTTATTGAATACTTAAATTAAAAAAAAAATAAAAAATTTGTCATATGTCGTTGATTAATTTATAAAACTACTTTAAAACTATTTCAGCAAAACTACATATTATTTACTCTTTAAAAATATAGTAGTCGCCAAATGCTAGACTTAATTAAACTTCTATAAGAAGTGAGAAACTTGCTCCCAAATATGTAGCCCTAACAAAAAATTTGTACTACCAAATTTATATATAGTCTAAATATATCAAGCCGTTAATATTTGTTAACATACTTCATTATTTCAGTGATGTGAAGTGCCATGCTCGCACAAAAGGCCACGTGACCTTTTTCTAACAGAGCGGGCAACATGGGGTGAGTGTGAGAGGGAAAGAGGGAGCGCTCGCTGACAGCGAGCACGATTCGTTTTTTAGTTTTTTTAATTCGAACGTCTTCCCTATCTGGTCGTAGGCAATTTTTTTTTCTTTTTTAATTGCTGTTTTTTTTTTTTGCAAAGTATAACAACATATATGCCAAAAGTAATCTTTCGCTTTATTTCGGTTTATTGACGAAGGGATTGATGCTTCTTTTTATTCCTATATTTTTTTGATTGCTCTTGATTCTTATTATGTGAAAGAGGAGATATCCCGACCCATTTCTTCTGTTAGAGAGAAAAAAAAAATTAAACAAGCCAAAAAACTGTCGATGAAAGTAAAAAAATTTTTTGAAGCGTAATTAGTAAGTATGTAATAGATAAGTAATAAATTAAATTATTAAATATTATTAAGTTGACTGTATATTTTAATATATTTTATTAAATATATTTAAATAATCTTAAATAAATAAAAAGAAATTAATGTTAATTATTGATTAAATATGGACAAGACTGGCTCCAAAGGAATAGCGTGTGATGGCTTTCCATTGTAAAAATGCGTGCACCAAAGTGATGCCACTCCCGGACAATACCAAGCATTAATTGTTTTTTCGCAGATCTCCGAAATCTTCTAGCAGGGAGTTCTTTGCCTTTTTAATATAAACAAAAAAAAAATCTCCTTTCCCTGTCAAACTTCAGAATATTAGCCGAGCAGAATTACACATACATGTCGGTGTATTACTGTGCTTTTTGATAGTCCCAGGAGGGTAGGCGTCGGCAAACTTCCTTGCTCCGTAATCCCAGCGGATATTTGCAAATCTCCAGTACACAACGTCTATTTAATTGCTCCAAATATTGAGGTTATATGTACATCAACTGCATAATAAATGAAAACATTCAACTTTTTATATGTTAAATATTGAGAATTTTTATTTCAAATTTAATACTGAAAATATAATAACTAATCATGCTTTGTAAGTTTATGCAGAGTGTAGGTCCTATGTTCAGAGACAATAGAAATGTAGGCTCATACACACTCTTAGAGAAATTAATTATTGTGCTGATTATCTTGCGGACAATTATCATTGGTGCAATTAGCTATTTGTGAAGATCCTTTACCAGACATGCTAAATCGGATAGAGTAAGAGTTGCACTGCCAAGAGGAGGTTAGCACACTTGTTGGCTTAGCCAGGGGTTGAGTTTTTTAAGTTCATTTCTTCTTCTCTATCAAAAAAAAAAAAAAAAAATTCATTTCTTCTTCTTTTGATCATATATATATATATATATATATATACATGAGTTATTTTGTCTACATTGTCATTTGACACACGAAAATTGTTAAGCAAGTTAATATGAGGGCTGGCGTGATTAATAATAATTGAATATGTTTTGTTTTTCATTTAATATTTTGGTACCCTGGAAGCAAGCTGAAATTGTGCTACCAAAGAACCATATCGTAATTTATCAAAACGATGAAGCTTTTTCACTAAGGGCTGGCACGACGTGATTAATAATTGAATATGTTTTTTTTCTTTAATTTCATTTAATTTTTTTAGTACAATGCAAGCTTAAGACCATATCTATAGCATGCTGAAATTGTGCTACCAAATAACCATATCGCAATCTAACAAAACGATGAAGTTTTATATTAGAAAGTGTGAGAATGTTTCAAGTCGTCTAAATGCACAAATAGGAATATGGATAAACAGCGAACGTCTTATTGTATGACCAGAAAATTAATTTAGAATTCAACCAGATTAACATCAATATTCTTTTATGTCTTACATGTTATTTTTTATTCACATGCCATCAAAAGTAATGTCATACACACGGATAGAATGCAATATTCCGACAATATTAGGGACGTGATAATCCGCTTATATGTGCTCTTGGATCTCCAACATTCAAACCTCATCTGCAAAGCAAAGGCAATTATAACAAGAAGCTTTCCTTCACCGAGCTTTTGCTTTCGTTATCTGATAATATGTTGTAGCTAGCGAAAGTGGGCATGCATGGTCACTCGATCACACAAACAGCGCACTCTTATAAAGCCACCGATATCAAGTGTTCCGTGGCGAAATGTCGACGGCTTCAATCAATGGTTGGTGCCTAATTAGTATTACAATTACTAGTCTATGTAAATTGTTAAAATCTATATTCCAATGACAATTGGATATGCAGATTAAATACTCTGGAGTGGGGCCTGCTGTTGAATATGCAGTTCTGCATCTCAAGGTGGATAATATATCTGTCCCAAAAACCTGTTCTGATGTGCTAAATTTCTGTATATATAATAAAAATTTTGCTTGTCTGGATTGTTATTCTAAATTCTTCCCCAGGTGGAGTACATAGTGGTCATTGGTCACAGCAGCTGTGGTGGAATTAAAGGCCTGATCACTTTCCCATATGATGGAACTTCATCCACGTAACGCCTTATCTTTCTCACATTTTCTTTATCAGCCAATGTTACTTTCAATCCTCTGCAACAACTTCATGAAATTACTTAGATGATTAATGCAGTTGTCCCTTGATTGATTATGATCTGCAGTGATTTCATAGGAGAATGGGTCAAAATTGGTTTGCCTGCCAAATCAAAGGTTTTATCACAACACGGCAGTTTACCTTTAGGAGAACAGTGCGGATACCGCTAAAGGTAAATCCCTGCTTCCAGCTTCTCTAGCACAGATTATGTCAATTTGGCTCTAGAAATATACTTTTATGCTTGAAATTACGCGATCATTCATGGAAAACTAACTACACGACAAAACTTCTTTCGAATGCATTTGTTTTGATGATGAACTTAATTCCTAGCTAGGCAGGAACAAAGCATGTACTTGTTCGAAGGGTATTTGTTGCTCACCATGTGTAATGAACTATGATGCAGGAGGCAGTGAATGTATCTCTTGGGAACTTGCTGAGCTACCCATTTGTGAGAGATGGGTTGGTGAACAAAACTCTGGGATTGAAGGGTGGTTACAATGATTTTGTCAAAGGATCATTTAAACTCTGGACACTTGATTTCGGCCTTTCTCCCCAGCTTTCCGCATGAACAAACTATGAGTGACCCCATCATCTTTGTTGCCTAACTGTTTTCTTTCCACAGTGTACTACTTTGTTGTATATGCCCAGCTGGAGAAATGGTTTCCAATAAATATAAAATGGAGCTCTCCAGCCGCTCCTTTTCTCCAAAATGTGGGATAGACTTTCTGTTCTTGTGTAGTGGCAAGCCTGCTCTAATAGACTTTATTGACTACTGCATTTTCCTTGTCTTCCTTTGCTAGGTAAGAGATGTGGCCACCATACTACATTGGAAGCTCTAGAGACATGCGCTAAAAGTCATGCCTGCAAAGATGATCTCTCTTCAATGTCCACTTTCTCACTTGGGCCCTTTTCTCCAAAGAATAGAGAATTATTGAAGGGAATGTTTCAAGCCAAGTTTCTTAAGTTGGTTTTTGTTTCTTCAACTGATTCCTGCTTAGTTAGTTATAGCCTGGGTAATTACTAGCACTACAAATTTAGTTGGAAAAATGCCATGCATGTCCACAAGCTACATCAATAGTTCTATAATAAACTACGACCAATAGCCCTATGAGCATCTAGTAAATGGATTGATTAAGACCAACAATTAATCATCAATTTGAATCCATAATATCAGCAAATGATTACATAGTTCATGAATAACTAAAGAAGCTGTTAGAGAATACAAAAATTATACCTACGATTCAGTAATTAAGTTATATTTTATGACTTGAATGGAGAAACTTCAATTCCCAATGCTGAAGGCACAGTAAATTCAAGGAGTTCCATCACTCATCTCAGATTTTCAGGAATTTACGTTCGCTGCAATTGGCTGCAACTCTGCTATCAAACTTGTATCCCTCACAATTAAATAAACGAAAGCACAACAAAACAAACCAAACCGGCACAGTTTATGATAATTTTGACTCATTGGTTAACTTCAAGGAATCTCGGCCAACCGACTCGTGGTTTGTACGAGACATTTTGTTCTTCAATTTCAAAACTCCACGCGTCAGTTGGATGAGATGATTTGTAGCTCGCTCCATTAAATTATGCACAGGATTAGGTAGATATAAATTGTACAACGTAATATGCATAAGATATATAATTAATTTAATATTTTAGTTTTTAAAAATTTAATATGTTTTTAAGATCTAACAGTTTAGATCTTGCATACTAACTTTATTGCTAATATATTATGCAGTTTTTTTCTAAAATTATTTGCCATATCTCTCCTGCATCGGAAATCCTTCCAAAAAATCGGCAGCCCTGCCTGAACTGAAACTCCAGGATACTGAGGAAGGAAAGATGAGCCGAATTCGTGCCCACTCGTGCAAATTAGATTTTAATTTAATGGTCCCCCTACAACTTGTTTTGAGTTGTGGAATTAGGGTTCCAAGTACAGTGGTCAATGGCTGCCGTTCGGAGGGGAATCAAGAATGGGCCTTTGATGATATTTGTAATATTGTCTAAATATAATGATATTATAAATTTTTGTCATTATCGTGATATTTTTATAACAAAAAAAAAATATATTTTATTATTTATTTTGTTATAAAAAATATTACAGTAATTATAAAAAGTCGAAGTATAATTGTATTCAAATAAAATTTTGAATACAAATTTTTTTAGTGATGTAATTGTGGTGGTTAGTGAATTGCTTGTTATAATTGATTTTACTGTTGTAATCCTCCAATGGCGATCCATCGATCCTCTAATGTACAACTATAAGTGGTTCCCCTGCTAGTCCAAGTAATTCCCACAAAACAATGAAAACAATTGATTCCTTTGAAGGAAATACATGGCTGCAAATGCAGTAAAAAGTCGTCATTATTCCAACAACTTGGTTTTTTCTGGTTCCAGTGCTCCGAACTCATTCCTCCATAAGTACCCACGTGCAATCTTCTTCACTTGCCTTCAAAGTAACGTCCTGCCATTGCCAGTCTTTGTTTCAATCTCGCCAAGTAGAGTCAGTTCGGTGTGGGATTAGGCGACCAAGACCTCTAAAATACTGACACCACCACACCCCCCAGGCCCCTCCCTCAGGAAAAAAAATAAAATAAAATAAAAACAATAATAATTTGCCTGTGGTTAGTGAACTGAACAACGGAACGCTATTTAACTTGTAAAGCAATTGTTGGGAGTGGTACAATGATACAGCTGGCCACCACTTCATTCTCAAATTTTATTTGAAAAAAAAATACACACTCTCTCGTGTGTGTGTATATATATATATATATATATATATATATATATATATATATATATAATTATTTTTTATACTGTATTGATAAAAAATTTTAAAAAAATTAAAAAATTTTATAGAATATCTACATTTTTCATTTAAGGATAATAACTATTTAAATTTTAATTTTAATTTTTTATAAAAAATAAAGAAAATTTTTTATCAATATAATATAAATAATAGTTATATATATATATATATATATATATATATATATATGAATGTATGTGTATCTATTTAGTATCATTTAATTTCATGGACCCAGTTTCCACTTTTGTGACAAGGCAAAGCCCAGCAAGGTCTGTGCTGCTCCCAAAAAAAAAAACGGAAATCTGTTTTTGTATGTTTTTCTAGAACAGGGCAAACTTCAGATACAGTCGAAAATATGGGACATCCATGGATTTAACAATAGTTAAAATAATTAGAAATAATTATCTTTGATTAAGCTATCATACTCTAATTGAGGTGATTGGATTTGCAAATTTTTTTTTTACTGTTTATCAGCCTCAACCGGTAATCAATTTTAAAAGATAAAAAAAATATATATAGGTGGCATCCCATGATGTCGATCTGTCCCAGATTTCATCCACGATTGTAAATGAATCGATTTTGATTTACCCAAATCAAAATAGTGGTTATAACATACCACTTTCTTTTCTGATAATTTCTTCCACAGTCGCGTCACCAAGCCTACCTACTCCACTTGCTAGCAAAATATCGTATTTTCTCCCCTTTTTCTCTTATCTCAATCCTCCGGTTTTGTGCATGTTTTTGTTCGTCTCCGTCGACACACATCTTCGTGCTGAATTATACACCTTGCCGGTGTGCATTGGTACATGTTATTATTTTATTAATAAAAATCGGTGCATGCAATGCATGCTTATCTTTTTATAAATATATAATAATTTTAAATCATACAAATTTATTTTATTATTTTTGAATTTAACTTAATCTCATTTAAATTTTTATTTTTACTATGGGTAAATATATGCAGACCAACCCAAATTCACATTGATACGTTATTATTATTATTATTTGATTACATATTGGTAGTCTTCGTCGTAAATTATGTTTACACATAAAAAAAACTAAAAATAAATAATAAACAATTATTATAGTAACCTGTGTCCGCCAAACATATAACATTGGGATAAAGAAATATTATGTTGCAATATTTGAGTAATAATAAAGTGATATGAATTGTATTATAATAGGTGAAATTTTAAAAAATTTTAAAAAATAAATTAACTATTAAATATCATTACATAAGTTATTATTTTAACTTTATGTGAGATAAAATTGATTAATGAAATTTAAAATTAATTAAGACCTACAAAGAAAGAAAACCTCAATAATCTTTATATATATGCATATAATAATCAGAGTCATAGCTCATGTACCAAAATAGAGGCAGAAGTAGACAGATGATGGTGCCCATGGCCAGACAGGTTTATTTTTCCTCTCCCATTGCAAAATTCCAATCCTTCCTCACGTTCCTTCTTTTGCCATGATTCAACTTCAAGTCATGGCAGAAAATCAAGGCTATCCGTATCCCGACTTATATTTCGGCGTCAAGAAACAAAAACTTAGCCATTTTCGTGTCTACTGGCATGACATCTACAGTGGGACCAGGCCCGCCGCGGCGACCATCTTGCAACCGCCTTCCAATGCGTCCTCGACTTCTGTCGGTTCCGTCAGCGTGATCGATGATCCGCTCACCAAAGGGCCGGAGCTCAGCTCAAAACTGGTGGGACGAGCGCAAGGCTTGCATGGCTCCACGGGACAAGAAGAGGTTTCTCTACTAATGGCAATGAACTTTGTGTTTCTTGAAGGGAAGTACGGTGGTAGCACCATAACCATAATGGTATGAAACAGTGTGTTTTCCAAGGTCAGAGAAATGCCGGTGATCGGCGGCAGCCGCCTTTTTTGGTTTGCTAGGGGATCTGCCGAGGCCGCAACTTATAATTTTGATCAAAACGCGGGAGATGCTGTTGTTGAGTATAATCTCTATGTGTTGCATTATTGATCAATTTGACAACTTGTGAGGAGTATTGTAAGGGCTATTTGAGAGCGCCAAAATAAAAAGTTTGCTCATAATAAGAAAAAGGAAAAAGATAGGGCCACAAAAGTTTGTACATAGAATTTAATAAAATAATAATATTTTTTATTATTTTAATAAAAAAAATTTAGAAGGAAAAAAATTTTTTGTAAAAAATTTTATATAATATTTATACTTTATATTATAAGATAACATTTATTTAAATTTATGTTTAATTTTTAAAAAATAAAAAAATAAAAAAAAAAGTTTATTCCCTTAATGCACCACTCGTGGTGCACCTCAGGGGTATGTAGTAGGGTTCTAAGAAAAAAAAAAACAGTTGGTTGTATGCAATTGTTCATCTGTTGTTGTGCAAAAACAATTAACCAAATTGAAACAACAACGGTACCTAAAACGGTAATTCAGTAGTAAATAAGCGTATTTTCACGCTGACGACTCGAGTTTAAGATTTTGCATGTGCGCTCTATTCTGGCAAATGCTGAGTGTTCGTATTTTATGAAGAAAGTGTTGAAGAGCAACGCGGGATTTCGACTTAATAATCGCCCTGATCTTCTGTGACGGAGTCACGCTCAATCCTGCTAGTACTTGGATAGTGGGTTAGTCTCTTTAAAAGTTATTGAAGAAGACATCAAAAAACAATAATTATCTCGATCTTTGTCAATAGATTTGACGATCGAGATATCCGCAATAAATTTTTTTTCTTTGGTAAAAAAAAATGAAACAAGGACATAAAAAATTAAGGATTGAGGCACTCTAACCTTTTGTCAGTGATCACACTGTAATTTAGGTAAATTCAGAAAGAATCAAAAAATAGTGCAAGGTAAGTAATGTGGCGATCATCAGGCTTATCGTGTTGTTAATTTGCATCCATGAAGAAACTAAAATAGAATAGCAAACTAAGTGAACTTACCACCTATGGTGGCACTAATTAAGCGCTGACTAAGGAGGCAACAACTCTTGCACTTATTATGGTGGCCAGATTTTATTTGCGAATGACACCCTCTTGCTTGCGCAGGCAACAACTCAGGAGGCAACCATAATATTGGAAATTCTAGAGCTTTATTGCAAATTTTTTCTAGCCAATCTATTAATTTCTCCAAATCTAGGGTCCATTTCAGTGCAAGCACTCTTAGGGAATCAAGGGACCATATCAAGCGAATAATGAAGATTGAGCCAATTATCGACTCTGATAAATATCTTGGCCTTCCGCTCCTACTAGCAAGGTTGAAATTAAAGGCTTTAAAATTTATAGCCAATCGGGTAGAGAACAAACTGAAGCCATGGAAGAAAAGGTTGTTGTCGCAAACCAGAAGAATGGTACTTATCAAAGCAGTGGCCACAACCATACCAATGTATGCAATGTCGGTCCTCAAATTTCCAGTAGTAGTGTTTTTTAAAATAAAATCTCTTATTGCTAATTTCTAGTGGGGTCAACAAGAAGATGAGAACAAGATTCATTGGGTAAATTGGACCATGTTGAGTCTCCCCATAGGAAAAGAAGGCCTCGGTTTTAGAGACTTTTCAACTTTTAGCACAGCACTCCTTGCCAAGCAAGCCTAGTTGCTAATTAAGGAGCCAGAAAAATTATGGGCTCAAGTCCTCAAAGGCAAGTATTTCTCAGCCACTACTTTTTTCTCCACTATGCATACCGCCCATGCTTCATGGTCTTGGAATAGTTTACTTCACTCTCGAGAGCTCTTGAAAAAAGGCATAAGATGGAGTATTGGAGTCAGCAATGATGTGTTCATATGGGATGAACCTTGGGTCATAAGTCTTCTGGGTTTTTGCATTAAATCTTATGGCCCACCTACACCCCATACTCATTGGTCAAACATCTCATTGTTCCTAATTCAGGAAGATGGGATACACATAAGCTCGATGCTCTGTTCACAAAAAGGAGTCCAAAGCAATACGCCTTATTCCTCTTAGTATATGGCCAACCTGAGATTCCCTTATATGACACTATGATAAAGTAGGGTGTTACACTTAGGGGTGTTCAAAAAAACTGAAAATTTCAGTTAACTGATAAAACTGAACTGAACCGAACTAAATTTTCAGTTAACTGAACACAAAAACTGAAAAAAAAACTGTAGTTAACTGAACTGAACTGAAATACTATTATATATATATATAGTTTTTTAATAATAGGAAAAAATATTACTAATACAATAACTATTAATAAATAAATAAATGTTAACAAAATATTATTACATCGCAAATAATCATTTAGTTATTTTTATATATGATGATAGGTATACTTTTTAAAAAATATTTTTTTACATTTAGATTATAATTTGAAATTTTTTTGTTATTAAATTCAATTAACCAAATAGTTAACCGAAACCGAATCGAAATTTTCAGTTAATCGAACTTCAGTTAACCGAAGTTTCAGTTCGAGAACAATTTTTAATTTTACATAACCGAAAATTTCAGTTCAAGAAAAGTTATAGTAGTTCAGTTCAGTTAACCAAACCGTGAACACCCCTAATTACACTGTGAGGTCGGGATATCATTTGCTCATTGTTGACCAAAGAAATCATTGGCAACCAAGTCACTACTTTTATGTTCACCCAAGAACGTCGCAGTCTATTTGGCATATGTGGTGCCCTCCCAAGGTTAGACTTTTTGTTTGGAAAGTTATGCATAACTGTCTATCCACACAGGAGAACTTGAATCGTAAAAAAGTATACTTGAGTCCAGAATGCAACCTATGTGGGTATGAGGTTGAATAATTAGAGCACTTAATTTTCTTTTGTCTCCACATATCTGCTACGTGGAAGGGGGGAACCTAGGCTACTATCCAACACAACAGGACTTCCCCTCTTTCGCGTTATGGTGGCAGGATCTCTCAAAGTCTTTATCTTTAAGTGGACACGAGGATATTATCCCAAATGTGGCTATACATTGCCGGCAAATATAGAAAGCAAGAAATGAATTTATGTTCAACCAACAAAATCCACAGCCTGTTAGAACTTTGAATAGAATCCAAGCAATGATACAGGAGTCTATGTTTCTACAGCCTGAACCACCTAAACCACCGCTACCATCTACAAGCCGCGACGCCCGATGAGTTCCTCCATCCCCTGGTCAACTCAAAGTCAACTGTGATGCCTCTTTTGATCCAGTGACTTGCAAGACTGGGATTGCTTCAATATGTAGGAACTCAGAGGGAGCGTTGATTGAGGGACTAGCAGGAACGAGAAGAACAAATTCAGCTCTTTAAGCGGAAGCGACAGCGGTATTGATGGCTCTACACCTCATTGTTAAACGGGCTACTGTCCATACTATCTTTGAGACGGATTCCAAGACGATTTTCTTAGTTCTACAACAGGAAAGAACTCAATAGCCTTGGGAGACTACCCCTATATTAAGTGACATTAAGAAACTTCTGTCTGATCTTAGTTTGTGTGAAATAGCTTATATTAGTCGAGTAGCTAATTCTCCCACTGGTTAGGTTGCAAAACAATCTAGGGAGGGTCAGTGTCACTAAGACTGGGTTTGCAAACCACTCGCTGTACTAATGCAGCTTTTACGTCGAGACCTTTCTACGTAATATAATAACTATGAACTTGTCTGTCAAAAAAAAAATTAAGCACTAACTAAAAGAGGGGCATTAATTCGGTAGATAATCACAACGGCTAATCTCTCTCTGTAATGTTTGCACAGATCTTCAGCATGTGACAACGCGTTATATTAGGCATCTTTTGATCATCCTTCTTCCGATTTTTATATTACAATCTATAGTTTGTTCCCAAGATTCTTAAACTTTTTTAATTTTTCATTGTCTTTCTATCTTCTGGATCTCAATTATCCTATTATAAATGTTGAAATAGAAAAAAGCTGTAAAATTGGAAATGAAAGAATTTACTTCAATTCGTTTAATAGTATTACCTTTTTAAGAAAAAATTTGTTCTTATATCGATGCAAGTAGGTTAAAATGAATTTCCTTATAAGATAAAATGAAATACATTTAACTATAATTTATATTATTAAAATCAAGTTTTCGAAAAGTTATTAAAATATTTAAAAATTACTCTCAAGATATATATGAATTTTTTTATATTCTCTATATTTATATAAATAATAAAATTAAGTGAGATTAAGGAGAAAAGATATCTTCTCTCTATCTTCTATATATATTTATAAGAAGATTAAATTAGTAATTATTTGGCCAACAAATACGTTGTTTGCATCTAATAGATACGATTCTTTAACGTATCTTTTTACCAATAGATATGACTCTTCAACATATTTTTTTATCAATAAATGCAACTCTAAAACTATCATATTAATTAAAGAACATAACTTTTTATTTTAAAAATTCTCCAACAATAAATCCCACAATCTTCACTAATTTAATTCTCTCTCCCCTTCTTATAATTTCCACATCCTCTATGGCCTTTCCAGGAACCTTCTCTCCTCTTTTTTTTTTTCCCCCCCCTTTGATCAGTCTGAAAAGAACAGTTACAATCCTTGCTGCTCAGAAAGCAAAACTGGACATATTCATGGTTGGACTTTATGCCTTTTAACTAAACTTTCTATTTAGTAAATTAAAAAAAAAAAAAAAAGAGTGTAGTTTCAAATGAACGCTATCCATTGTCATTGTCAATGGTTAGACTTTGTTTCTCTCAACTTTTTTTTAACTCTATCCGCATAAACTATTACATTATACACTTTTACTGATTTAGATTGCTTTTTCGATAACAATGTATTTTAAAAAAAATTTATTTATGAATTTATTTTTTTAACTTTTTCCTAATTTTTCCTCAACGTTTTTTCGTTAACGGTTTTTCTGTTACATGTTTATTAATATGAAAAGTTATATATTTAGTTTAAAGCTCAATTTCATCCACTAGATTTCAACGATTTCTATATCTCATCCATAACTTAAAAAAAAAAATCACTTTCTAACATTATATTTGTTAGTTTAAATTGATTTTATATATATATAGTGACGCTAAATCTATTAATGTAACGTAACAGTATTAATATATTACCTTATCATGTCACCATTGTATTGATGTGACATTTTTAAAATTTTCAATAATGCGTGACCATTTGAAAATTTTGGATAATTTTTTGGAAAAAGAATTTAAAGTTTTATTATTTTAAAAATCTATTTAATAAATAGAACAAAACAAAATAGAAAAAAATTTCCTCTCTCCTCCTTCTCCCTCTGCCCTGCACGACCATAGCACGAAGAAGAATAGCGTGTTCAGTTGGATTAGAGGAGATATTAAGTTGGGGGTTTGGCATCACAGGCAAAGAAATTTTTTTTGTTGCACTATTGATTATCAGGATTTTCAAATTTTCTTGATTTGAAGCCTTTTTCTTTTTAAAAAAGGAACGGAGGGGGATCAGATTCATCGCTAATCTTGTTCGGTTAACATGATTGGCTTTCACGATTTTGGCAATTTCTTTCCAGATTCTCATACATGAGTTTGAAGACTCCCCGATAAACATTACATTCCTCAAGCTGCCTTCATTAACCGCGCCAGAAATTCGAGTAAAGGGGCAATTAGGACTCCAATCAGTGAGGCAGCGGCCATGGCCAGCTCATTGAAGCCGAGATGAGAGACGATGGGACCGAGGATAGAAGTGTGGGAGACGGAGGATTGATCGTGGGGTTTTAAAAAAATAGAAAATTTCAGATAATCGAAAAAATCAAATCGAACTTAATAGATTTTTTAGTTAATGAAATTAATTTTTAATCAATTAATTGAATTAAATAAAAATTAAAATTCTTAATTTAATTTCAGTTTTTAATATTAAAAAATTATAATTAATTGAATTAGACTGAAATGCTTATATATATATCAATTATTAACAAGTAAATATTAATAAAATATTATTATATTTTAATTAATTACTTATTTATTTTTTATATATAATAATAGTTATAATTTTTTAAAATATATATATATCAAAAATATTTTTTTATATACGGTGCCTGTGATATCTTTGAACACTTATGAGTTAAAAACATAACTTTGTCTTAGCTGGTAAAGAAATTGATGATTTCCTTTCTTCTTTTTGGCGTTTTCTAGTATATTATAATTTTAAACTTTTAGTTATTAAATTTAATTAACTGAACCGTTAATCAGAATTAAATTAAAATTTTTAGTTAACTGAATTTCAGTTAACAAAATTTTCAATTCGAAAACAATTTTTCATTTTACATAACCAAAAATTTTAGTTCATAAATAGTTATAAAAGTTCAGTTAACTCAACTGTAAACATTTCTAATTGATTGTGAAGAGAAGAAGAAAAATGAGGAGAGAGAGTTTTAAGTGAGAGGGGAATTTTTTTCATTATCTATTTTTTTTATTAAATAGATTAAAAATAAAATTTTTATTTTTTTCCAAAAAATTATTTAAATTTTTAAAAAATACCACATTAGCATCTTAGTTGTTATGTTAAAAAATCAATGACATGACTTGCGTTATCACAGCACATGTAATATTATTATAGATAAAAAAAATCAATTTAAATCTATAGACGTAACGTTAGAAACTAATTTTTTTAAAAAAAAGTTATGAATTAAATACAAAAGAGTGAAATTAATATTTTATGTCTAAATATTTTAATCCATTAATGTCAGTTTACCTCTTATGTTAAAGAAGGACTTCATTAGAATTTAGGAGTCAGAGGCCCCAACCCATATGAGGGCTAGAGGCCCCTTTGCTTGGAGAAAGCAGAATAAATTGCCCCTCTTTCCTCAAAATAAGAGGCCTCTGGCCTGTGACATCCCTTTGGGCTTGGCACTGTTAAGGGCCAATGCAATTGGACCTCTGCATGGAGCAATAAACTGAGCAACAGGTGCACGCTTAGTGTTTGCCTATGCCTTCACATTCAGCAACCAATATTTCTTGATTTATGCTGCACCTGATACCTGATACCAAAAGAATGTCACATGAATCCTTACCTTTCTTTTTTTCTCAGTGGCAGGCGATGAACAACCTTTTCGTCATCCCCATCACGAGCTACAGCCTGTCCATGTGTTTTACACTATCACAGGACCCTCGGAAATCTTATTTCCATAGAGCTTAACATTGTAATGCAAAATGATGGGTGGATCAGGCTCCCTTGGAAGTGCTTCCAGGACTGATGAGTCAATTCAAAAGTTACCAAGGAGACCATTTAGCATTCCGATAATTGTGATGGAAGAGCCCTGAGTCAGGCTGCAAGGAAGCTGCAACTTACAAAATTTTGCTAGATCATGAGGAGATGTCAACAGTTAAGGATGATGCTGAGATTCTTCGACGTGATGTGCGGCTTCAGCAAGCACACCAAGACATTCTATTTGGCAGACTTGGACTACGTTGTTTTTTTTTTCTTAAGTTGGATCCCCCTGCTTAAGCAAGGACGTTTTGAGTTTGCTTTGCAATAATTTTCGAGGTCACCGTTACAACCACTTATGGATAACCTAGAGACCCAAACATATGAGACATTAAGAAAGATTCGAAGAAACACGACCAAAACCACAGAGCAAATTGTGCCTCGGATGAAGCTTCTGCTTCACTCACTGAACTCATGGTTGTGGGGGCACGGCAAGGGCCTCTTGTTGCAACATTATTGCAGGCAACCAAAGAAACTGGAGCATTTACTTGGCTGAGAAAATGAGGACAATGTTTTTCTTTCCCTCTCCCCCTTGAACTTTCATTTGATGAACGAGTTTTTGAACTTTAAGAGGAGCCAGAGGGCTGTCCCATGCATTGCCAGGTAGCCTCCAATCCATTTGCCAAATATTTCCCATGTGCGAGCAGTTGTTACCCTGTCAGTTCATCATTCTACCACCAATGAGCTAAAAAAGGTGAGGGGAGGAAAAATAAACTCTTATCTGAAAATTGATCGCAGAGAAATATAAGGGAGTGAGAATGATTTAAAAACTCAAAGAAAGAGAGAGGAATTTCCAAATCAAACAAGTCAATTTCCTTCATTTGGCTCAAATCAACAACATAAAACAAAAGGAAACGGAAAGACTTGATAGGTGGTGTCAAACTTGTCATTCATTGGTAAGTGGTGATACTAATTTTCCCAAATGATTGATCGAGCACACACCAGCTTAGTTATGCATTTGCTCAAGTTGTCCTTCAAGAACAGCGAGTTAACCTGATATTGAAGCCAAGAATTCGGAGTAGGAACAGCAAACAGTAACAAATAAAATACGAGGAGTTCAAACTAAATATCATAACAAACAAGTTCACCAATAGAATCTCCTCATCATAGAAGCAATCTAGCTAAAACTAGCTAGCCAATCAACAACCAGTCTTCTCATTGGTAAACTGAGACTTTATAGCAAAACAACAACCAGTCTTCTCCACGGTACACAGCGATAGTACTACTGCGCAGAAGAATAGTTGTCATCTTCCACCATCGCCAGTAAAGCAGAGAAATCATTACCATTCAAAGCGAAGGTGAACAACGGGGAGCAACCCAGAAAGGTGGTGGTATTGTAGACCCACAACGCCAATCAAGCTTCTGATAGCGAGTAAGTTGATCATCATAGCGATCAATTTTCTCATCTGCCAGGCGAAAAACACCAGAATCCTGACCACCATACTCACCAAATTTGTCGGCAGGGGTAAAATAAATGGCATCTCCCTCAAGTCCAGAATGGTCACAAGCACGAAGAGAAAAGCTCTCGCCACTCACACCCAAGAATATGGCATATCCGTTCAAACAATTTACAGCTTCCCACGTTCTTAGACCAAAATTCAGCTTGTGAACGACAAATCCATTTGTTCTATAATAGGAAATACCATTAAACCTGTCATCATTAATATAATGGTGTATGTACCTGGTGACTAACAAAAGATCCCCAGATGATTCAACCAAATAATCAAACTCTTGCTTATAATAAGTCCGACCATTCGAATCTGTTTTGATTAGATAATCATTCTTAAAAGAGATACGATGGGCCTCAGTGACCAAAGTCCGTTTTATGTTAGAAAGGTCCCTAAGATCCCAAGCTTCAATCTCTCCAGGAAGATTACGGGCAAAAAATAATCTATCGATTTTAGATGACGCTAGCACTTGATCGTAATGGCCTAAAGGGGCATCCAAGGCTTTCCAGGCGGAGCCTCCAATCTCAGAGTAGTAAAGAGCTGAAACAGATCCATAACAACCAAAGGCAATGCAGCGATTGTCATCATCTGGTGCTTTTGAAAAAGATCCATTGGTTGATGCCATCTCTATGTTAGTCAGCTTAGCTCGGTGCCTGTGAAATTGGAAAAGAGCAAAATCTCTGATGGTAGTCGTAGGAGAACCATTTCGCCGGACAAATCGAATGTCCACCACAAAAGGGAGAGTTCCAGCAGACGGCAGCTTAAGGACATCCTTATGCACGTCAGAATCAGACAAGGGATCCCACACATACAAGGCACCATCACGAGGGTTGAAAGAAGTCACCCAACCTTTCGATGATGTCATCGTTTGAGCAGTGTGAGGAAGATTGATGCGCTTCGTAACAACACTGAATTTCTTGTCAACGGGGTTGAAAAGCCGGTAGAACAAGCCACCATCTTTGCGCACGCCCATCCTAGGAAGCATCATTAGCGGTGGCGGTGCAGCATCCGCCTGAGATGCTGCCGCTGGTGTCGGTGGTGGTGGAGGCGATGGGCTCGAATATGTGCTAATCAGCTCTTCCAATAGAGATGTGCTGCTGGTCCAAGTACAGGAGAATCGTCCAGCATCACCCAGATTCATAGTTCTAACGATTGGAGTCCTCATGATGAATCTTGCTAATAAATTAAATAATAATAATAATAATAATAAAGCGGAATTAAATGTACAGAAAGGCAAAGAATAAAGAACAGGATTACAGGAAATAAAAAAAAAGCATAATGCACAGAAAATCGAGAAGATATATTCCCGAAGCTGACGAATTAATAAAAAAATAAAACAAGAAATTTCTCAAACTCCCCTACACTTGCATATTCAAGAATTAAAAGAAACATTTAAGGACTCGCCACCTGCAAAGAAGAGGGTAGATTGCGACGGCGGCCTAAACGCGACTGCGATAATATCGTCCGTCTGGAGGGTCTAGGTTAGTTTAATGCTTCTGCGGTATATGACAACAATATGTAGAGACAGCCTTTTTTTTTATATTAAATCATTTTTATATCTATTTTCTTATATAAGAATTAAAAAATTTTTAATAAATTAATTAATGCTTCAGAATCTGACAAAAATTATGTTAATTGATTATTTGAAGTTAGATAAGGTTATGTTTCTAAAATTTCTATTTTAGATAGATTTTGTATTCTTTATAGCAACATTATACTTAGTTAGTTTTTTTTCTCTTTTTACCTTATCTCAATATTCAATAGATTTCATTGACTCTTCAATTAATCTGATTTGAATACTGTTAGACCTACATTAGGCAGTTCTTTTAATATATTTTTTTTATTTACAAGACTCCAATTCGAGACCGTATTTAAGAGATATCAAATTTGTTATTACTTGAATTAATAGTCGTTAGTATTATACTTGACTAGTATTCCTACATCCCACTGTATCATTATGGTAATTATTTTTTTTTGTCGGATGGTAATTAATTATTTGGTATCAACATTTGAATATTAATATTAAATGATAGTAAAGAATCAGTGAACAATAATGATTAAATTAAAAAACCAGTGAAAATCAATTTTTTTTAAAAAAAAATACACCTAAATTAGGATAGAATGTTACAGAATAAAAATTTATATTGATGATCATACTATATAGTAACATGAGCATAATAAATAACAAATTATTCATTTCTCAAAATAAAAGAGTTTGTTTTGACCAATAAAAGTAAAAATAATTAGGCAATTTGTCTTTGTCAAAAATAAAAATGACATTAAAAATCTATACCAATAGTAAAACTATATAATAATAGATATAATAAATTATTAATTCTTTAAAATAAAAATTTTGTTCAAATCAATAAAAGTAAAAATAATTAGATAATTTATCATCGTTAAAATTAAAAATAATATTAATTAAAATAAAAATATAACAATTAAAAATAGTGAAAAAAAAATAATCTCAATGCAGCATATAGACTGAATCCCACTAATAATATCAACAAGTGATGCGTTAAATTATGTGGCTGTGCAAGAGAGGGAAAGGAAGCAGGTGCGATGTGGCGAGTCAAGTGTTACTAGTTCCCTAATTCTCCAATGTTCAAGTCACCGCAAAGTGACATTAGCAAACCCCAACTTCAAGTACACCAGCACTTTAGAGTACACCCCCACTTTGTAGAATGTTGTCTGTCCTGCTATCTCTTACACTGTTATGAAATAAGGAGAAATTGGATAGAAAAAAATAAAAAATAAAAAATAGTATAATAATAATATTATTATAATTGATAAAAAATAATAAATAAAAATTTGAGAACATATTAGCTATACAAGGAATGGAAGAAGATGGAATCGCTCAATTTGGAGTAAAACATAAAAAGGAGTTTGCTCCTGCTCCCACTGAGAAGCAATAAACAAACACTCATGTGTTGTTACCAGCCCTTGTTTCCGGGTTTCTTAAACATCCATTTTGGTCAATTTCAAAAAATAAGGTACTGAGATTCCACATTAAACTGCTTATTCTTAAGCATATGAATGATGCCTAAGTTTGTATTGACACTAGTGTGTACATGCATCCTCAGCAGCTCACAATCATGTTCCGCGGAGAGTTCAAGTAACGTGTGACTACAGAGTGCAAGTACCTGATACATATATTAACTTCATGAACTAACTTGGAAAGTTGAAAACTAGCAACATAAATTAAAACTAGCAACATAAATTAAGAATGAACATTTGAAAGATCCAATGGGTAATACAATAGTGATCAAAGTTTATACCCACCATTGGTACCACAATCCTGTCATGGCCTGTTTGCCTTAAAAATGTATAAGAGAGAAGACCAACACTTTGAGTCACTGAGCTCGTCTCCACATGGCAGCTGAAGACGATAACATCAGCTCCAAGTCGCATAGTGCTCGTCTTGAAACCATTTCCATCTAAAAGAGGGGCTGTGAATAAGCAAAACTAGAAAGGAATACATAATAAAGCTACAATCAACAGAATCTGGTCCATACACTGTCCAATGGAATGCTTTGTGTTCTCTGTAAAGCCAAAGCTCATACAGTTCCTTATAGCTTCCAGACCCATTCCCCTACCATTGTCTTCTTGTTGAAAATCATCGAGTTTCAGACGCAAAAGCTTTAGTTGAGGATCTTGTCAGCAACTCGGCATATAATAAAGCAATTATAAACACTGAATGAAAAAGATACCTTGAATTAGCAAAGCGGGACTCCCATCTCGGGAATTTGAGACCTTGTTTATGATGATAGATGTGGCCCCATTTTGTATCTGACAAAAGAGCAGCATTAGAGGATGATCACGCTAAACCTTCATCAGAACCAAACTTTAACAACAATGAGAACAGTTTTCAATTCATTCCATAGCTTTCTTTCTAACACAACATTCTGGCACAGATTATTCCCTGTAGGACACAACTAAGAAAGAAATTTTGTCTTTAAGACTTCACAAAACTATACAAATTGCTGCCATACTATTTTTGAAAATGCTGTTCTTAATTGCCCAGAAGCTATTCTCTGAAGAAATAAAAAGTCGTACTACTTTGAAAACAGTATTCTTAGATATCCAGAAACTAATCTCTGAAAACAAAAGAAGTCCAATCATTAGACTTTACCTCATCAACTGCATTGTCAACCAGCTCTGCTATCGCTGC
Organism: Carallia pectinifolia; assembly: GCA_037832335.1. Classification (NCBI taxonomy): domain Eukaryota; kingdom Viridiplantae; phylum Streptophyta; class Magnoliopsida; order Malpighiales; family Rhizophoraceae; genus Carallia; species Carallia pectinifolia. Next base: position 22,087,656 of record CM075443.1, read on the forward strand.
AAACAGAGCTCAACAAAAGGAGACAGAGGAGAGGACTACACGTTAGATTCAAAAAAACAAAAGCGCAGCACATTAAAGCAAAGCATATTAACTAATATCATCCACAAACTAAACATACCGCCAAAGACCCACTTATGTGAGGTTGCATTTGAATGAAGAAACATGGGATGCACATGCAGGTGATTTTTGTTGTCTGCAATCAACAAGCAAAATCAATATTTAGATAGATAGCGAAGGTAAAACACTCAAATTTGAGCAAAAATGGAGAACTGTAATAACGAAATCAAGTTTCGCAGGTTTTCTACTAAATTCTGAATCCCGGTCAACAGTAAGGCTTCTTCTTGTGAAATTTTTTAATCAAGACTTGGCTACTTTCCGCGTCAATCATTATTGCAATTTTTTTTTTTTTGGGCATACCCAGATAAAGTCAGTAAACAAAAAGAATTTTGAACCAACAAGTATTGGTTCAGTTGGTTAGTAGGCTGATCTCAAGCGGATTCACCTGCCAATACGTAGGGTTTCAAACTTGGAAAAGGGACTTGTTGGGAGGGAAAAAAAACCCGTAGTGCTCTAATCGATTGGCCACCATTTTTTGCACCAAAGCAAACAACAAGAATTTTGAAATAGCCAATTTCTTACTTAGATTTGAAGCTTTGCAATCCTGTGTCAGCCCAACTTCATAGTTCCCAGCTTTCCAGAATTTCCGACAGATTGGAGCAGTAGATAGTTGGAGTCCTGAAGCACCGCCTTTATCTGAAACATTAGAGTCCCTCAAGCTAGTGCTAGAAACATTTGCATTTCCGTTGCCATTCAATTCCCGAAACTCATCATCACCACTACTGCACATTTCTAAAAAACCTGGAGGCCTCATTTTAATTGCTGCGGAAAATACAACAATCCACATCATTTTTCTTATTAAACCAAAAAAAAATAATAATAATAAAGTAACGCTGAGGTTGGAACACTGCAGCTAATGAATAATAATCAAAATCAAGAGCACACGAGTAGTAAGACAGCAACAGCAAACAAAGATAGTCAAAATTAGGAAGGAAAACCAGTCAAATGCTTGGGAAACAAGTTCAAAATCACTTCAAAACAGCTCTTCACAAGCAAATAATTGAAGATCAAGAGGAGATGAATTTTTTCTATACTCTGCAGGTTTTCTTGGAGATGAGCGGACGGTGGCTAAAAGGAAAAACCTGCTTCTGTAAACTTTGAAGGCAAGGCAAGAAAATGAAGCTTGTTCGGCAAAAACTTTTCCTTTATATTTTTTATCGCAAAGAAAAATACGCAAAAATTTAGACACAGAAAATTTTATATAAAAAGTTACGTAGAATTTTAATAATAAGGGTTAAATATATTTATTATCTAATGATTTAGTTGTTTTACGTTCTATTCTTTTATAATTTTAATTTAAGTAATAAATTTTTTTATATTTTTTAATTTTAGTAATTAATTTCTGAACAGTAATTTATTAAATTGATTAATAAAAATTGACCATAATTATATTATTTTATGATTATAGGAACTTTATTATATTTTATGTATAAATTAATTATAAAAATTATCTCAGATACTTTTATATTAATATTTGAAGTATATTGAAAATAACAAAAACTGTGAAGTAAATAATATAAAATGTAGTTAAAATACATACCGAAATTTAATTTAAGAAATAAGTAACATATTTTTTAATAGAGATAAAAAAATTACAAAATAATATAATTTTAACTAATTTACCTTAATTGATTTAACAAATTACTGTCAATTGGTTAGTTGATAAAATTAAAAAGTGTAGGGAGGTTTATTATTTAAATTAAAACCACACGAGTAAAATGTAAAATAATTAAATTGTAAGGGGTTAAATGTATTTAACTTTAATAATAATTATGAATTTGATATATAAAAATTTATATTAAAATTTAAAAAATATATTATATTTTAAAAATAAATAAATTATTAAATTATTTATTTATTTTAAGTGCACCGTAAATTTCGCACTGCGGTTGACGATACTGTAAGGAATCCGAAGGATTGAAACGCGTGATCCTGACAAGGACGAGCAAGTACGCAAAAGAAGCGAGGGAATGACCACGTGTCATTTTCATTATCCCTATTCTTGACATAAAAGTGTCACTTCCATTTATAAACCTGCTTCGCTAATTTTTTTTTGGTTGAATAAAAAACGATAATAATTTTTTTATTAAGATATATTTCGATCATGAGTTATATAAATTTATTTTTATAAATTTTACATCTTTATAATATTATTTTCTTTAGCTATCATGTAATGTAAATAAATGAAATAGCAAGCATTAAATTATAGTGAACCCTTATTTGTAATTATTATTTTTGAGTATAATTATATATAAAAATTAAAAATTTACAATTAAGCATTGGCTGCATTCATTTAATCTCGTTCATTCATCTTTTTTCCCGTCCAAAGAGTTGTTTGGTGCTTACTCATGTTTTTGAATTTTTCTCGCTAAAGTCATTCAATCCTAGAATTCTCATGGAATCCGTCATTCATGATTCAACTCGAATAAGATAAACGGAGGAAAAAAAAAAAAGTAATTATTAGCAGTCATATGAATGGCCACCTAATCAAAAGCTTCATCTATCTTTCCAAACTAATGCTGTGTTAGATTGAAGGAATTTGGATGAAAAAAAAAAAAAAAGAAAATTAAAAATTAAAAAATATTATCATTATTGTATTATTTTTTATAAATTTTTTGTTTATTTTTTATCAATTTAAATAAGTAACATGTACTTTTTCTCTTATAAATTATTGTCCATTTTCTTTCTCACAAATTCTTAATTATTTTCTTTCTCACAACTTTTTATCAATCATAATATTATAATTACCGTATTATTTTTTATTTATTTTATTTTTCTCTACTTTTTATCAATCCAAACACCTTATAAATGTCCTCATAAGACTTTAAAAAAAAAAAAACAAAAAAGTGAATTTATAAAAATTTTTTTGTAATAACTAGCATCTCAGCCAGATATCCTGGCCTAGGTTGTGCTTGGCAATAAATCGGTGGCTTGAAGAAAACGAAATTAACGAGAAAGGCGGACAAATGACTAACACATTAATCTGATTAAAGAAAATTAAATGTTGAAATAACGGTAGGAGTGTTTTTTGGTTTGGTTTTGAAATCGGTGGTGCTCTTGTTTTTTTTATCCAATTGAATCAAGAGTTACGTCATATAAACAAAGGAGACTCGAGCGTTAATCGATTTTCTTAAGCCCCAAATTGTAGACGTACCAGTAGATTCAGAACCAGTCTTTGCCACCATATTAGATGGTCAAATGGTCAACGAGTTTATGCAATTACACCATAAATGCTGTCAATTTTTTTCAATTATACATTTTTTAATTTAATTGTTTGTGTATTTTATTTTTACTCAACGATTCCCATATTTTTATTTGAAAAATGTGTGAATCTCACACAAAGTCCTCTTCTTCTTCTTCTCAGTCTCTCACGCTGGATCCGCACATTTCACTCTCTATTTCAAACGCCGAAGTACCTCTCCGTATCTCCACCGAGCTGATCGATAGCTCCATTTCTCTCTCGAAGGTCTCTCTCTCTCTCTCTCTCTCTCTCTCTCTCTCTGCTTTCTTTCCCCTAACTTTTTAAGTGAATGGAGCCCCAGATTTTGCTCCGTGACGCTGCTACTTTGAGCAAAATCGCGGTTGTTTTCGCAGAAACTGAAAAGAAATTTGCATTTGAAGAGAAATTGGCGCAAGAGTGAGATTGTTCTGTTTATGAAACCCTAACTTGGATTTGAACTTTGCTAGCGATTCTGCTCCAGTCACGAGTTGCTTACTGCTCTTTTCTTTAACTGATCATATCTGAAACTTATTCTGCATTATATTTGTCTTCTGTTTTCAAATTTTACCTACACGACTTCCGATCTAACGGCTATGGCTTGTGCGCACTAACTCATAGTAACTATAATGGAGAAATAGCTGTTTGGTGGCCTTCTTTTTTATTTAATTTTCTCTTATTTTTTTATATATATTTTTTAACGAAGATATGGTGTTAAAATTAAATCGGATTCGGATATGGATAAACAAGCCTCGGTAGGCTTATGGAATGTTTGTATTTTCTGGATGTCTAAAGGCAGTTTCTAGGTAATGGAAAATAAATTGCACTTATCTCAACTGTTCGTTTCAACTACTTAAATATGTCGGCATTTTTAGGTTATTCGTCTTACTAATAGATTGTTTCCTTGTCTTGTCTTTCTCCAGTCTGTTAGGAAACAAGCTTATAATGGATTCATACACTCTAAAGTCTGTTTCAGATTTATCCCTGCCATTTCGTTCAGTTTTCAGCTTCAGGTAATATCATCTGGAAGGGTTTGTCGATACGGTGTGGAAATTCGTTCGTTGGTATAACTTATAGCTTGCATGTTGGATTGGGTTCCTTTTTTATGCTGTTCTGCCAATAATTTATATCACTTCTAGTGCTATTACTGTTTGTCACCGCACTTTCTCGCCCTCAGCTGCAAAGACAACTTGCTTCTGACTGAACAATTGCCTAAGCTCGATACATAGCACAAATGTTTCCCTTTTGTTAATAGGTTTAAGTGAGCAGTGATCTGAAATAATTGCTTCCCCTTATGCTCAGTGCTATTAGCTTCCAGCTGAAAACTATTTGGTATCGCGTGTAGACAGTATGTTAACATTCTTACGCTTGTAGGTACTTTAACTCACTGCAAAGTGAATGCTTTCCTGTTTGCTTCCACTCTGATGCAAACATGGTCATCTCAGCACCAACTGGAAGTGGTAAAACAGTGCTGTTTGAGCTTTGCATACTGAGGCTTTTCTCAAGGTTCATTTTTGAGGGGGGTTTTGCCCATTTTAGGGGAACACTGAAAACGGTAATTTCTTGAACTTATTACTACAACGGTAACAAGTTTGCTAATGCTTGTATTCAGTAAGTGCAACAATTAGGATGCCACCTTGGTCATGCACATCAGTGGCTTAGCAGATAATAGCATCATTCTAAATTATCTTCAAAAACTGTGATGATGAATGGCATGGTTAACAATTTTCTCATGGCACCCCATCAACTGCAGCCGAATGGCTTAATGTTCCAGCCCATGGAGTTAAGAGGTGCATCTAGTGCTATTTCCATGAGTGGTGTAACTCTTCAGTCCCTATGTGTGATTATTAGAATTAGCTTTCCAATGGTTTTCACAGGTTTGGAGAAGAAATGAGGCCTGTAAAGCTGACAACTAAGGTTTTCGGTATACTAATCTTCCTTAAATGTCTCATTTACTTATCAAGTGCATTATTGTGCTAATTCCAATAGATGTAGCTGACAGAGATACATACTACACGATGTTCTCCTTTTATCATTTTTTCATCTCACTTCACGTCATTTTGTCCGCATGGCATTTTTTGAATGGCATCAAGGAGAATGGGCTGGGCTACATGTCCCTTCAGGAGTTCATTCTTTTACTTTGGCCACTCTTTTGCAGGCTATGCCCCAGCGAAAAATGACTTTCTATTTGAAAAGGTAAGAATTCAGCAAAGTTTCTTTGCTTCGTTTTGATGCTGCTATTGATTTGAGAGGCAAATTTCTAATTGGAATATTCTCAACTTCTTCTGATGCCTCGCTTTTATTGCATATCCAGCGACTACAAAATTATGTTTTCGGTAAGCATACATTTGCTAGTCGCTCTACTTCGAGGAAAAGCCCTTTTGTTTGCTTCTACATTGTTTTTACTCCTGGCTTTAGCATTCTCAATTGCTTAGATTTGCACTTACAACCTGATATACAGATCTTCTGATGCAATACTCGAGAGGGAAATCGGCTCTGGTTTTTTGTTCAACTAGAAAAGGAGCACAAGAAACAGCACGGCAACTGTCTCAGATGGCAATGAGATTTGGTTATTCAAATCCATTCATTAAAGACGGAGAACAGCAGGAAAGGCTAAGGGAAGCTTCACTATCATGCAGTGACAAACAAATGCAATCCTACATTCTTTATGGTGGTATGGAGCTAACTTGCTCTGCTAAGAAACATCAAATGCTGCTATGTCCTTAACTCGTCCCCCATGCCCATCAAAAGTGCTTTATATGGCTCGTAATGAGTGTTTTGTTTCCAGTTGGCTATCACAATGGTGGGCTTTGCCTGAAGGATCGCAATCTTGTTGAGGGTCTCTTTCTTAGGGGTGATATTCAAATTCTGTGCACCACCAATACCCTTGCACACGGAATCAACTTACCAGCTCATACACTGGTTATTAAGTCAACACAGCACTTGTACGTCAAATTGTTTCTCAGAGTCTTTCTAGCAGAAATTTGAGAGATTGAGAAGAAATATGTTGTTATTAAACCACAAAATTTAATTTTTATTCCAGCAACAAGGAAAAAGGTCTTTACATGGAATACGATCGATCCATGGTATTACAGGTTTGACTTCTCTTTTCACAATTTTAACAACTGATTTCACTACGTTACCTTTTTTTTTCCCTTTTTTTTATTTATGTATGCCAAAGCTATAACCTGCATATTCAAGTATTCCAAGCTACCATATGCGCTAATCCGTATTTTTCCTATTTCGTAAATCCCTTTTCTATTACAATCCATTCGTGGTCTTAATTTGAATGAGAATTTTCAAGGCAGATCTCCCTTACATTTTATCATGAAGTGAGCACAAAAACTTGAATGGCTTTCTTTTCATTTTACTTCTCTATCCTTATCTACCAAGTAAGTAAACTATAAACTTTTGCAGATGTGTGGGAGGGCAGGTCGACCACCATTTGATGATACTGGGATGGTTATAATCATGACAAGAAGAGAAACAGTAATTCAATAGACTGTTCTTTCTTTACATTATGTGCATCTAGTAGTCCCCTCTTTCTGGATTTGGCTCATCCGATGTCATTACCCATCCTTTTAACTTTATCTTCCGTAAATTGATACATGGTCTCAGGTCTATCTGTATGAGAATCTCTTAAATGGATGTGAAATGGTGGAATCACAGTATGTAGCCAATCCACTTTTTTATGGATTTGTTTACCTAGACAGTTGCGTGTAATGCCCAAGAGAATTTTGCTTTACTTGTAAAGAGGTTACCAAAATTTCCTTGTTCCTTTAGGTTGCTTTCGTGTCTAACGGAGCACTTGACTGCAGAGATAGTTCAGCTTACTGTTCCTGACATTGCAAGGGCAATTGAATGAATGAAGTGCTCATACTTGTATGTGAGAATGAAAAAAGTATGTATTCCTGGGCATTTTTATAGCATACCACCTGAATTAGATGTTCTCCTCATTTTTTTTTTCTTTTTTAATCATTGATCCTCATTTGATCTCTTTGAAATTTTCACGCATAGCTAGAACCCTGAGAATTATTCAGTTGGAAAAGGAATTTCTAAAGACCGCATAGAGAAGCATGTGCAAGGTATTATTTTTGTGCACTTTCTTCGCTTTTCGTTTATTTTCCTTTCCCACTGCTCATTGATGCGATGTCATACCAGAGATCTCCGTGCGAAAAGTTAATGAGTTATCACGACACCAAATGATCTGGACTGATGCAGATGGTTTCCTCCTGAAGCCGCTAGGTATCGTAGGCTCATATGTCATAACATGTTTATGATAAATACTCCTCAAAGTCTAATTTCTACTCTGTTTATGCCATTAGAGCCTGGAAGGCTGATGACCAAATACTATCTGAAATTTGATACAATGAAGCACATCATGCAAAGCCCAGAACACTGCTCGTTGGAAGATGCACTCAATATTGTATGCCATGCAGAGGAAATTGCTTGTAAGCGTGCATGTGTAATAATAAAATGTTCAACCTCTGTTTCAGTGGTTAACCAGAAGAATGATGTATTCACTTGCTGATATACAAGGGATACAAGCTAAGACGGAATGAGAAGAAACTCCTAAATGAAATCAATGTCGATAAAGATGGTCGGCTTCGGTTTCATGTTGATGGTGATAAGGCAAAGAGGAAGAAGCGTATTCAAACTAGAGAAGAGAAGATATTTGTCTTGGCAAATGACTGCTTGACTGGGGATCCTTCAGCTCATGATTTGTCCCTAACCCAGGTTTCAGTCCCTCGTTGTTTTTGTTGCATTATGCTGTGCTTGAAGTTCTACTGATCAAATTATAAACTGTCTGTGGCTAGGACATGAACTCTATATGTTCAAATGGGTGTAGAATTGCAAAATGCATGAAAGAATATTTTACCTTCAGAAAGAATTATAAAGGAGCAGTGAACTCAGCTCTTCTGGCCAAATCATTATATCAGAAACTCTGGGATGACAGTCCATACTTGCTGAAACAATTACCAGGCATTGGGATGGTAACAGCAAAGGTTCAATTTGCTCTCCTGCTATTTGTGAAGTTTTGTGTTTTCTTTTTGGGAGAATGAAACATCAAAGTTCCTTATATTTCTTCGAGCTGGTCTTTACCTTGTGCCTCCCCATTTTTCTCTTTCCAGGCTTTACACTCAATGGGAATTAACTCGTTTGATGCACTAGCTGAGGCTGACCCAAGAAGAATAGAGATAGTCACAAGTCGAAAATTCCCATTTGGGAACCATATTAAGGAGTCTCTGCTGTCATTACCACCAAAAGTCAATATCAGAATCGAGGAAATTGATTGGCAGAGGCAAGGAAAGTCCAAGCTGGCAGTGACATTAACTAGGCTGTCACAGCCCATTCAATCGGCTAAACGACATTATGCTGATATGGTATGTTGTCTAAATGAATCCTCTGTGTTCTCTTCAATCCTTGCTCGGCTAGTGGCATATCTGATACCATATGGCACCTGAATTTTTTCCCTCACAGATTGTTGGCACAGAAGAAGATAACCTGATTCATTTTCATGAGAAAATAAGGTGATGGATGGTCATTAGATTTGCTAGTGGGACATAAATTCAGTAAATAAATCCCAATTATGGAAAACAATCCAAAACAGATCTTTTACATGCTTATATTCTAGTAAAAAATTTCTTAGCATCATTATAAGGGATGTTTTTCGCTCATTACTTACTGTTCTTTTTCATTTAAATTTGTTGCAGCAGAGTAGATGACTTCTCCAGGTATGCCATAAATCCAATAATGAGTTGAAGCAGTTGTATACTGTTCCGTGTTTTGATCCATTGCATCAATTGAACAAAATCTTCTTCCTGTAATGACTCTTAGGAAGAGAGTTTATTTCTTGCACCAAACTAGGTTCTGGTGGTTGGTTTTTCTTGCAGTCCCTATAGCCCAACAATTCTCCTCTCGGTCCCACAACAGCAGAAACTCACGGTCAAGGCTGATCTTATTTTTGATGAATACAGTAAAGATCCTATCACATTATGTATAATATGTAACAACTTAAATTTTTTTATTATGCTATTAACTGCTAAAACATTGATGCAGTCGGTGTTGATATCCACCAAAAACTTGCATTAATGAAGGACAGCAACTTGGACAAGAAGAGTAAACGTGGATACAAGGGACCTTCCTTTTTACCCCCACCGGAAGAAATCTGTGTCATAGAAGACGACAATGAAGCTGCAACTTATGCTCCAGCTCAAAAGTTTTGCAATTTGAATAAATCTGAAACAGAAAACAATGCAGTGTGAGTTCTTTCTTCCAATGTCATCATTGCATCGTTTTACATTAGCTCTCATTCTCCCCCTCTCCCATCTTCACTCTTAAAGTGAACATTTTAATTACTGGGTGCAGGCCCAGTTTCAACCTGATTGAAGAAGATCTGGGAGAAGGTATACCCTCTAATTAAACATTAATGTGCATTCTATAAGATTTCCTTTACGTTCTCCCTTTCTAACAAACTATTCTGCCTTGAAATACGAAGGTGATCCTGGTGCTGAGATTAAGATAGACAGTACTAATGTCTTGTCTGAACAAACAATATTTGATCACATACGTAAGAAAGCCAAGAACTTCCCCACCTTGACTACCACAAACAATGCCTTTTCTCCAGCATCAGAGGCACCTTTTCTCCCTAAAATGTTTGCTGCGGAGGACCTTGATGTTGAGCCTGAACTTTATGTAATAGAAGATATAGAGGGAAGCAAAATTCCACAGCTGCCAAATCTAAGTTCACAAACCAGGGAGGGAGAACAAACTGGGCATAATTTCAAGTACTTTCCAACTCCAAAGCATCACTGTGGTGCTGGAAAGCTGGTTACGGTCAACCTTGGAAATGATGCAGGTGAACTCTGGTCATATTATTGTACATTATTCTCTTTTTGAATTTTCAATATTCAATTTAGCCTTTTATCCGAAGGAACAATAATACTTGGTCGCCTACTGGTAAATGCAGAGAATTTTCCAGTGTTATCAAGGAACTCTCAATCTGAGTCTTTGGCCTGGACTAATGAACAATTCTTGGAAAATCAGCCTGAGTTTTCCATTGCTGCTTCTGGCACATTGAAAGAAATGAAGTCTGAAGCAGCCGTGATAGACACTCTAATATCTGCAGATATGATTCCTGGAGGGATAATCAAAGATTTGTCTGTCACAAAGGAAGTGATAAAGGTGAAAGGCGATGTGCTTTCTCGAAGCCCTTGTGGAATACATGGGAGTCTCACTGCTTCTCCAAAAGTTTCCAGCAACAATTCCGATCTATCTTCCGTTGAAATGTTATCTTTTGACATTTCCATGATGAAGGATAAGTCTCGGTTAACCGACTCGGGAATCTCCAAGGATTATAGCCGGGAGCAGCAGCATTCTCCAAACGGGTAGAAAGGGCAGCGCTGTTCATTGGCAGTGCCAGGCAAAACAAGGGAAGTTGATTCGTTTCTTGGGTTTAAAAGTGTGTTTTCGTTCCTCTGATTTCTCTTCTGCCATAACGATATCCGAGTCTGTAGATAATAGCATCACATATTCACAAGTTTCCGGCACAATATCCCGTTTCAATGAATTTGTTTGTGTACTCCATCTTTGATTTTGCTCGTTCTTGATGTCGGGAAACCCCGACTTGATTATTTTATGTTGTCTGATGGGCACAATGTTCATCCCGCATGCAATTCTCTGTTAATCGGAAACCCAAATCTTGTAATTGATTTTGAAAATATTCCAGTTCGAGTTTAATGCATGTAGGGTTTCCTTGCGATGAATGTTGTCTTGTCCACAACCAGATTTGTTTTTGTTGGTCAGACCACAACTAGAAATTCAAGCGCCTGACAGGCTGACAGCGTAGCTAATGATTCTTGGTAATTTTCTCGGATTCGAAGGGTAAATAAATTCCTTTCTCTTTTTTTGGTTTGGTAATTCTTGGGGGGGAAAAAAAAAAGGACATAACAATAACCAGGGTTTCCAAACCCAGCAGGGCAGACGCCGAGGGCCCAATCTATGAGCTCGGAGCTACTCAAGAGAGTAGGGCCCAATCTCCAACGAGGGATAAACTCCATTTTAGTTTTAAATTTTTAAAAACTTTTTAAATTTAGTCTTATACCTTTCTTTATTTTCATTTCAATCCTATGACTACAATTTCAGTTTTAATTAAATCCTAAATTAGATAGAATTAAGTCAAAATGTTAAAAAAAAAATGAGTAATCTAATAGAATACACAAATACATTAAAAAAAAAGAATTCCACAGTTAAAAAAAAAAAAAACTCTATTAGATATACTCTTGAAAAGAGAAATACAAGAAGGTATTTTTCTTTTTTTTAACAGTATATTTCCCTTTTTTAGTTGTATTTGTGTATTTTGTTGGATCAAATTTTCTTTTTTTTTTTAAACATTTTGAGTTGATTCTGTCTAAGTTAAAACTTAATTAAAACTAAAATCGTAGTTATAGAATTGAAGTGAAAACAAAAGAAAGTATATATTACAATTAAAAAAAATTCTAAAATATTTAGCACTAAAATGAGACTTATCACATGAAATTTGCTCACAACTGGACTTTCATGTGCCCAACAGAGGCAATGATTCTTGGTAATTTTCTCAGGATTCGAAGGGTAAAATAATTCTTTTTTCCTTTCTTTTTTTTGTAATTATTGAAAACAAAAACACAAAAATAAGGAGTTATTAACGTTACACCACTTTTCTCATTCTCCAGTTTGCCCTCCCACCACTCTGGGCACTCTGAAACGGTTTCTAAGCGTCTTCACCGTCCTTCCGTTTGCTCTATTCCGATTTCCATCGAATCTGTTAGGGAAAGATGGGCTAGTGGACATATGGGTAAGCTATTGGGCTTAGTGGTCACAAGAGTTGATAGACAATATTCGCTGACGCAACAGAACATAACAAGAAATAACTTACCACAAGATCAAAAAAAAATAATAATAATATATATATATATAAACTACCAATTCGGTTTCTCTCTCTATAAGTTTCTCTCATTCTCTCTCTGAAATTCTTCATCTCTCTCTTAAATTCTCAATCCGAAACCTAAACTCATAACAAGCCCATCCTTAATACGTCTCGAACAGAATCCATCAGTTTCGACAGTCAATCTCTTTGCACGCATCTGTAATGCTTGTCTGAGGGTTGAACTCTTGCACGTATCCACACTATCCGACTGTTTTTGCACCGCAAGATTTAACTGACATTGAGAAGCCTGCCACACGAAATTGGTGTGGACTAAACCAAAAATGTTTAAAAGGGCATGGGGTTTTTTTTGTTTTTTTTTTTTCTAGTTTTTTGGTTGGAGGGGAATGCCGTAGATCACTCATCACCATTAGACTGTATCATGCCCTTTGATGCTTAGATATTGTACAAAACATGGTAGCGCCAGGGTTTCGTCCAGAAACAAAACATACAGACACGAACCAGTTTTACAAATGTTTATGCTAGACTGATAAGAATATTTTAACCTTCTATCCAAAAAAACAAAAAAAGAATATTTTAACCTAAAGAAATGAACATGAGATCACAGGCCTTACTAACAAAAAGGACGATACTACATATTGTTTATTATAAAAGAATGAAAGTTTCGCCATAATTTCATCATCAGAATGCTCCCAATAAGATTAAGATTGTGATCCATCGGGCAAGCTTTGAGCATTAGTAACGACCCAGTCACCCAGGTAAGCAGCCGGGCCACAGCATGCTCAAGTTGAAGTTGCGTCTGCCGACAGGGTTAGTTTCAGTACACAACGGTTAATCCACAAGCATTTTCGAGCTAAACTTGTCACTGGTTTTTGACTTCTGGCCACCGGAACATGAATTCTTTCTAGTAGATTTCTGCTGGCCACCATCTGTACAGAAATTCATTCGTTGACACGGAACAATTAATATCAAATTACTCAATCATCCACCAAAGACATAACTGGAATCCCTTTGCTTGAAAAACTTGCACATTTCACTTGCAATTTATCACCTATTTCATAGTCCCTCTTGCCATTGCCCTGCATCATAAAGAAAGATGATTTCTTCAATCCAAAAGTGGACTAAGCCGACCAAATTTAACTTAGTATTAATCCCGAGATACATCCAAAAGAACAAGAAGCAAGAGGGGAAAAGGGTGGGGGAGGCGCAGAAGTTGGCATACGGATCTCAAACATAAAAAAAAAAAAAAACAAGAACAAAAACTGCTTAAGCCTGATTTATAAAACATGACCATTACGCAGGGGCAGGCAGTGACATAAGACTTACCTCAAATAGATACATTCCACGAACTCCACCACCTAAATCAAGGACTAATCCAAGAGCACGAATTTGGCAAACCTTTGCAGTAACTTTTGTCCCAAGCTTCAAATTTTTTGCATTCACACAGTCCTGCTTCATGGAGGTTTCAGAAATATTCTTAGATTCATTTCTCAAACTATCAGGTGCTTCTTCCTTGTCACACAGCATTGCACTTCGAAATTCAACTGCTGGTGATGAGGGACTAAATGTGGGCACAGAATCGGGTTCATCATTTTCAGGCAGGCTACTTTTTCTCTTGCGAACCCTTTTTGAAGCCTGCGAGGATTTAGAAGTACTTTTCAAATCAGAGACATCCTTTTCAGGCAGGCTTGTTTTTCGTTTTCGATCCTGTTTTGAGGCACGTGGGCCTTTTGAGGCACTTTTAGAAATCTCACTTGAACCAGAAGATATTTCGTCTTCTTCATGCTGCACGCCAGTTCGCATGTGAAATGTTGGTGATAAGGAGGCAGAAGTGATGACAAGATCCTCAAAAATATGAGAAGTTAAATTAGAAATAGGAACTGTTGAATCTCGATCACCATTTTCAGGTGTGTTTATTTTCTGCTTCAAAGCCCGTTTTGAAGCCTGAGAGGTTTTGGAGGTACTCTTAGAGCCCTGACTTAAACCAGCAGATTTTTCCTCCTCATCACACTCAGCCGCACTTCGAATTACAATTGCTGCTGATGAGGAAGTAGAAGGTTTTACAACACTTCTGCTTACCTGCACTTCAACCTTGGTAGGTTCTTGCATTTCTTGTCCATCATCAACATTCAAAGGCATTTTTTTTATTACAGGAACGGAGTCCCTAGCCAAATCACTTGTCTCAGACACTGGCCGGGGTAAAATTGCTTTAAGAGATAACTTAATGTGACCACGCATATCCTGCCCTATGCACATCAGAGAGAGCTGCTGGCCCACAGTTACCACATCTGAAACCTTGGACACCTGATGGAAGACAAAAACACTAGTGTAAATCAGAAACTGAAATAACCAAAGGATTGTCAAATTAATTTTATGAATGCGGTTTACAAACTTTGAACACATAATAAACTAATTTAAAATAAAAATACACCAGATATACGGTGATTGTGTGGATGAGGTGTTTTGAAAAGCATTCATATTCGACAATGCAATAATTTTGGGACAATAAAAAATGCAACATACTAAATTCTAAATGAAAACGGCCAGGCGGGGAGGGCAGATCACATTCAATAAAAAAATTTGAATTGGAGAATAATAAATAAGGCTCTTGGGGATGCTTGATAGTGGCATTACGTACCGGTTCATGTGACAACTCGGAAATATGAAGCAACCCTTGCTGCCCACCATTGAACTCCACAAAAGCACCATATTCTTTTATTGAAGTTATGGTTCCTTTGTAAACTCCGCCAACTACGATTTCGCGGCCAATTATATAATCAATCTGAGGAACAGAATCAAGAAGCAAACACAATTAGCACAAGTTATGTATTACAGGACTATCCCTCCAAAAGCAGTTCAGTAACTAAAGAAGGAAAAGATGATACGTTTAAAATGCACCTGTAATAGTTATTAAAGTTATTAACCTTTTTCCTTTAATTCTCTATTTCTTTTTTTTTTCTATTATGAAGGCGTTGGGGATTGATCTCTCTTCGGGGCATTTCTTCAAGGTGTTCACTGTATGTTTCTCACAAACCCCTTAATCTTTGGTCAAAGAAGCTGCAGGTAACAGCAAGGCTGACTAGCCAAATTTTAATGACTTTAACCATCCATGGATATCCCAGCAGCGAAGATAACCTTGGAAGGCTCTAGTAAGGACCACAAGAAACAACCTCAATTATCCCAATGATCAAACCATGAAATTAGTTGGGTTGTCACAGTGGGGGCTGTGCTACCTACCAGGGGTTTGCCCACAAGGGATTCCTTGTTATATATGTAAAAAATGGCTTTGATCATACAAAAGTTGAATAAATGTTCCCTCTGGCCCCAGGCGAACAGTGTGAAACTCCATCAGTTAACATATTCCGGTGGAAACAAATTTAATTTTCTTTTTTGCCAGATAACTAGCAGTGCCAGGGGAATCAGGAGTTAAATTTGAAAGCATCATATAATTATCTAAGCAATACAGCCATACGCAGTCCACTCCTGAAGAGAACAGCTGATTACCTGAAAAAGAGAAAATAAGAACAGCTTTGCATAAATTTACCTTTTCTTGCACCTTCTCCATTGCAGCTTGGTTCTTGGCAACTATGGTAACTGTTCCATCACCAACAGACATCCGTGCACCTAAATCACATAGTATTGTTATGTAACGACATTGTACAAGTAAAGTAATGTAGGATCATCAAAATTTTTTCAATACTAGCATCAGATAATCCTGCATATTTTGGCTAAGATTGACCGCATCCGCCGAACATGTTCATTATTGTGTGATTGGTAACTCATCTACACCCTAGACAGCAACAATGACAAGAAAAATGTAGCACAATCTGGATGTCCTCACAGTGATAATATTGTCTATAACTCCTAGTTGAAAATACCACCTTGTGGAATATTCGAGTAAATAGTAGCAAGCCAGCAGAATGCCACAGTAGGCATAGAATGGGAAATTTAGATTAACTAGATTGCTCTAAATTATGTCATAGATGGAAAATTTTCATGTAGATAAAAGGAAACAGCAAAATAAATATATCAAAAACAAACCCATAAGAAAAAGCATTGCCAGGTCTAAATTCTACCTGTTTCCTCTTCAATTTTTCTCTTGAGGGAACCCAGAGGCCCAATCAAGCGACGAATCATGTCATTGCTGTACTTCAAAGTGGCTGCATCATGAATCATTAATTCCAAGTTCAAATGCAAAAGTACGTCAGCACAATAATGCCAAGTCGTCGAGAGCAGAGAAAAAGCACAGTAAATGATAATTATCCAACCTAATTGAGGGGCATATCTATCATCTTGAATGCGTGGTGCATTAATCTCTCGTTCCATGTGGTCAAGGATTTGAAGACGACCTCTCAGTGCAGGCTCTAAACACTCACAAATGATGTCTAATGGAATTCCAGCAGGTTTAATATCCAACTGAATTGCAGTGACTCCTTTACGTGTCCCAGCAATCTTGAAGTCCATGTCTCCAGAGTGATCTTCCAAGCCCTGGGGAAAATGACCATATTTAAGTTCAGTTTGGTAATGTTAAGTTAAAAGTACACCTTATTTGTTCAATGTAAGTACAGACAAAAGATTCAAGTATTCATTAAGGAATATAAATAAGAAGAACAGTTTCCAAAAGTCTGAGTGACCCCCATTTTTAATTTGAATTAGGAACACACGGCATATAAAGAAAGCGTAGAAAGCAACTGAAGCAGGCAATAACTCAAAGCGACTAAAGCAGAATCTCACCAGAATATCCGTCAGTATACGATAGTCCTTGATTGTGCCTGTTGATGGGTCAACTTCACTGACAAGACCCACTGACACAGCAGCAACATGTTCTCGTAGCGGTATTCCAGCATCCATCAAAGCCATACTACCTATTAGGAGGGCAAAAGAAAGGCATTTGCTCATTATAGGATTGATCGTGGTGTTTTAAAAAATTTGAGATAATCGAAAAAATCAAATCGAACTTAATAGATTTTTTAGTTAATGAAATTAATTTTTAATCAGTTAATCGAATTGAATAAAAATTAAAATTCTTAATTTAATTTTAATTTTTAATATTAAAAAATTATAATTAACTGAATTGGACTGAAATGCTTATATATATATATCAATTATTACAAGTAAATATTAATAAAATATTATTATATTTTAATTAATTACTTACTTATTTTATATATATAATAATAGTTATAATTTTTTAAAATATATATATATCAAAAATATTTTTTTATATACGGTGCCTGTGATATCTTTGAACACTTTTGAGTTAAAAACATAACTTTGTCTTAGCGGGGAAAGAAATTGATGATTTCCTTTCTTCTTTTTGGCGTTTTCTAGTATATTATAATTTTAAATTTTTAGTTATTAAATTCAATTAAGTGAACCGTTAATCAGAATTAAATTAAAATTTTTAATTAACTGAATTTGATTTAACAAAATTTTCAATTTGAAAATAATTTTTCATTTTACATAACCAAAAATTTTAGTTCATAAATAGTTATAAAAGTTCAGTTAACTGAACTGTAAATTCTTCTATTTAATTGTGAAGAGAGGAAGAAAAACGAGGAGAGAGAGTTTTAAGTGAGAGGGGAATTTTTTTCATTATCTATTTTTTTTTATTAAATAGATTAAAAATAAAATTTTTATTTTTTTTCAAAAAATTATTTAAATTTTTAAAAATACCACATTAGCATCTTAGTTGATATGTTAAAAAATCAATGACATGACTTGCGTTATCACAGCACATGTAATATTATTATAGACCAAAAAAAATCAATTTAAATCTATAGACGTAACGTTAGAAACTAATTTTTAAAAAAAAAAAGTTATGAATGAAATACAAAAGAGTGAAATTAATATTTTATGTCTAAATATTTTAATCCATTAATGTCAGTTTACCTCTTATGTTAAAGAAGGACTCCATTAGAATTTAGGAGTCAGAGCCCCAACCCATATGAGGGCTAGAGGCCCCTTTGCTTGGAGAAAGCATAATAAATTGCCCCTCTTTCCTCAAAATAAGAGGCCTCTGGCCTGTGACATCCCTTTGGGCTTGGCACTGTTAAGGGCCCATGCAATTGGACCTCTGCATGGAGCAATAAACTGAGCAACAGGTGCACGCTTAGTGTTTGCCTATGCCTTCACATTCAGCAACCAATATTTCTTGATTTATGCTTGCACCTGATACCTGATACCAAAAGAATGTCACATGAATCCTTACCTTTCTTTTTTTCTCAGTGGCAGGCGATGAACAACCTTTTCGTCATCCCCATCACGAGCTACAGCCTACAGTCCATGTGTTTTACACTATCACAGGACCCTCGGAAATCTTATTTCCATAGAGCTTAACATTGTAATGCAAAACGATGGGTGGATCAGGCTCCCTTGGAAGTGCTTCCAGGACTGTTGAGTCAATTCAAAAGTTACCAAGGAGACCATTTAGCACTCCGATAATTGTAATGGAAGAGCCCAGAGTCAGGCTGCAAGTAAGCTGCAACTTAAAAAATTTTGCTAGATCATGAGAAGATGTCAACAGTTAAGGATGATGCTGAGATTCTTCGACGTGATGTGCGGCTTCAGCAAGCACACCAAGACATTTTATTTGGCAGACTTGGACTACGTTGTTTTTGTTTTTTCTTAAGTTGGATCCCCCTGCTTAAGCAAGGACGTTTTGAGTTTGCTTTGCAATAATTTTCGAGGTCACCGTTACAACCACTTATGGATAACCTAGAGACCCAAACATATGAGACATTAAGAAAGATTCGAAGAAACACGACCAAAACCACAGAGCAAATTGTGCCTCGGATGAAGCTTCTGCTTCACTCACTGAACTCATGGTTGTGGGGGCACGGCAAGGGCCTCTTGTTGCAACATTATTGCAGGCAACCAAAGAAACTGGAGCATTTACTTGGCTGAGAAAATGAGGACAATGTTTTTCTTTCCCTCTCCCCCTTGAACTTTCATTTGATGAACGAGTTTTTGAACTTTAAGAGGAGCCAGAGGGCTGTCCCATGCATTGCCAGGTAGCCTCCAATCCATTTGCCAAATATTTCCCATGTGCGAGCAGTTGTTACCCTGTCAGTTCATCATTCTACCACCAATGAGCTAAAAAAGGTGAGGGGAGGAAAAATAAACTCTTATCTGAAAATTGATGGCAGAGAAATATAAGGGAGTGAGAATGATTTAAAAACTCAAAGAAAGAGAGAAGAATTTCCAAATCAAACAAGTCAATTTCCTTCATTTGGCTCAAATCAACAACATAAAACAAAAGGAAACGGAAAGACTTGATAGGTGGTGTCAAACTTGTCATTCATTGGTAAGTGGTGATACTAATTTTCCCAAATGATTGATCGAGCACACACCAGCTTAGTTATGCATTTGCTCAAGTTGTCCTTCAAGAACAGCGAGTTAACCTGATATTGAAGCCAAGAATTCGGAGTAGGAACAGCAAACAGTAACAAATAAAATACGAGGAGTTCAAACTAAATATCATAACAAACAAGTTCACCAATAGAATCTCCTCATCATAGAAGCAATCTAGCTAAAACTAGCTAGCCAATCAACAACCAGTCTTCTCATTGGTAAACTGAGACTTTATAGCAAAACAACAACCAGTCTTCTCCACGGTACACAGCGATAGTACTACTGCGCAGAAGAATAGTTGTCATCTTCCACCATCGCCAGTAAAGCAGAGAAATCATTACCATTCAAAGCGAAGGTGAACAACGAGGAGCAACCCAGAAAGGTGGTGGTATTGTAGACCCATAACGCCAATCAAGCTTCTGATAGCGAGTAAGTTGATCATCATATCGATCAATTTTCTCATCTGCCAGGCGAAAAACACCAGAATCCTGACCACCATACTCACCAAATTTGTCGGCAGGGGCAAAATAAATGGCATCTCCCTCAAGTCCAGAATGGTCACAAGCACGAAGAGAAAAGCTCTCGCCACTCACACCCAAGAATATGGCATATCCGTTCAAACAATTTACAGCTTCCCACGTTCTTAGACCAAAATTCAGCTTGCTAACGACAAATCCATTTGTTCTATAATAGGAAATACCATTAAACCTGTCATCATTAATATAATGGTGTATGTACCTGGTGACTAACAAAAGATCCCCAGATGATTCAACCAAATAATCAAACTCTTTCTTATAATAAGTCCGACCATTCGAATCTGTTTTGATTAGATAATCATTCTTAAAAGAGATACGATGGGCCTCAGTGACCAAAGTCCGTTTTCAAGCTTCAATCTCTCCAGGAAGATTACGGGAAAAAAATAATCTATCGATTTTAGATGACGCTAGCACTTGATCGTAATGGCCTAAAGGGGCATCCAAGGCTTTCCAGCCGGAGCCTCCAATCTCAGAGTAGTGAAGAGCTGGAACAGATCCATAACAACCAAAGGCAATGCAGCGATTGTCATCATCTGGTGCTTTTGAAAAAGATCCATTGGTTGATGCCATCTCTCTGTTAGTCAGCTTAGCTCGGTGCCTGATAAATTCGAAAAGAGCAAAATCTCTGATGGTAGTCGTAGGAGAACCATTTCGCCGGACAAATCGAATGTCCACCACAATAGGGAGAGTTCCAGCAGACGGCACCTTAAGGACATCCTTATGCACGTCAGAATCAGACAAGGGATCCCACACATACAAGGCACCATCACGAGGGTTGAAAGAAGTCACCCAACCTTTCGATGATGTCATCGTTTGAGCAGTGTGAGGAAGATTGATGCGCTTCGTAACAACACTGAATTTCTTGTCAACGGGGTTCAAAAGCCGGTAGAACAAGCCACCATCTTTGCGGACGCCCATCCTAGGAAGCATCATTAGCGGTGGCGGTGCAGCGTCCGCCTGAGATGCTGCCGCTGGTGTCGGTGGTGGTGGAGGCGATGGGCTCGAATATGTGCTAATCAGCTCTTCCAATAGAGATGTGCTGCTGGTCCAAGTACAGGAGAATCGTCCAGCATCACCCAGATTCATAGTTCTAACGATTGGAGTCCTCATGATGAATCTTGCTAATAAATTAAATAATAATAATAATAATAATAAAGCGGAATTAAATGTACAGAAAGGCAAAGAATAAAGAACAGGATTACAGGAAATAAAAAAAAAGCATAATGCACAGAAAATCGAGAAGATATATTCCCGAAGCTGACGAATTAATAAAAAAATAAAACAAGAATTTTCTCAAACTCCCCTACACTTGCAAGTTCAAGAATTAAAAGAAACATTTAAGGACTCGCCACCTGCAAAGAAGAGTGTAGATTGCGACGGCGGCCAAAACGCGACTGCGATAATATCGTCCGTCTGGAGGGTCTAGGTTAGTTTAATGCTTCTGCGGTATATGACAACAATATGTAGAGACAGCCTTTTTTTATATTAAATCATTTTTATATCTATTTTCTTATATAAGAATTAAAAAAATTTTAACAAATTAATTAATGCTTCAGAATCTGACAAAAATTATGTTAATTGATTATTTCAAGTTAGATAAGGTTATGTTTCTAAAATTTCTATTTTAGATAGTTTTTGTATTCTTTATAGCAACATTATACTTAGTTAGTTTTTTTTCTTTTTTTACCTTATCTCAATATTCAATAGATTTTATTGGCTCTTCAATTAATCTGATTTGAATACTGTTAGACCTACATTAGGCAGTTCTTTTAATATTTTTTTTATTTACAAGACTTAAATTCGAGACCGTATTTAAGGGAGATCAAATTTCTTATTACTTGAATTAATAGTCGTTAGTATTATACTTGACTAGTATTCCTACATCCCACTATATCATTATGGTAATTATTTTTTTTTGTCGGATGGTAATTAATTATTTGGTATCAACATTTGAATATTAATATTAAATGATAGTAAAGAATCAGTGAACAATAATGATTAAATTAAAAAACCAGTGAAAATCAATTTTTTTTTAAAAAAATACACCTAAATTAGGATAGAATGTTACAGAATAAAAATTTATATTGATGATCATACTATATAGTAACATGAGCATAATAAATAACAAATTATTCATTTCTCAAAATAAAAGAGTTTGTTTTGACCAATAAAAGTAAAAATAATTAGGCAATTTGTCTTTGTCAAAAATAAAAATGACATTAAAAATCTATACCAATAGTAAAACTATATAATAATGGATATAATAAATTATTAATTATTTAAAATAAAAATTTTATTCAAATCAATAAAAGTAAAAATAATTAGATAATTTATCATCATTAAAATTAAAAATAATATTAATTAAAATAAAAATATAACAATTAAAAATAGTGAAAAAAAATAATAATCTCAGTGCAGCATAGACTGAATCCCACTAATAATATCAACAAGTGATGCGTTAAATTATGTGGCCGTGCAAGAGAGGGAAAGGAAGCAGGTGCGATGTGGCGAGTCAACTGTTACTAGTTCCCTAATTCTCCAATGTTCAAGTCACCGCAAGGTGACATTAGCAAACCCCAACTTCAAGTACACCAGCACTTTAGAGTACACCCCCACTTTGTAGAATGTTGTCTGTCCTGCTATCTCTTACACTGTTATGAAATAAGGAGAAATTGGATGGAAAAAAATAAAAAATAAAAAATAGTATAATAATAATATTATTATAATTGATAAAAAATAATAAATAGAAATTTGTAAAAAATAAAATAAATAATATTTGTAAAAAAAATAAAAATAATTATTTAAATTTAATAAAAATAAATAATAAAAAAGGTGTGTTTACTATTCTTTTTTTCCCCTTTTTTTGGTCAATTAATTGGTTCGAACTCGAACTCGACTACTCCAAACCTTCTTCAAACGTGATGCTTTCAACGAGATCGCTGAAGGACTTGAAGGTACTTTCTATTATTTTGCTTTTCCATAAAAAAATTCAGCTTTTATTATCATCAAGCCCTGAAAGTCCTTAAATTTTTTTCGGTGATTGTACTAGGACGGATTCCGACACTATTTATTTACTGTCTTTTTAGTTGATGGACTTTAGACTCTAATAAGTAATAACATATCATTCTCAGATTTTTATTGCCATAATTTTTCAGCCTTACTTATATTAATTTGTTATATCAACCATCCCCCAAGTTCATGAAAATTCCCGAGATCTAGATACTGAAGGGTCATCCTCACCCCTTTTTAGAGATAAAAAAAATTAGTACTAAACTTTTATGTATTTTTTTAATTAAATTTTAATTTTTTTAATTATGATTTCCGTTATAATGTTCAAAGTAGTTTAATTTCATAAATTCCGTACCTTAAATATTTTTCCTTAATCTTATGCTCGGTACATGGAGAAGAATACTACCGCAGAGTTGACCTACTGCTGCAGAATTGTAGGTTCATGTACTGTATTAAATGGTTTGATCCAATACCTTTTATTTAATTTATCTTTTGTCTTTTTTTTTTATTAATTGACATTAATCATTGTTAGCTGTTGTCCACGAAGTTCTGTATAGACTACCACTGGTTCTTTGGTTTTTTTGATTGGTTTTTTTGATGGCTTTGTTTTGACGATGTCTTCTTCTTTAACTGACTTGTTTGAAGTGTTCAATTTTTACGTCTTATATGTTAATTAGGAGCCCAGCTTGCTTGTTAGCTGATCTAGTTTTGGTTTCAAAAGCTTGACTAAATTATTTTAAGTTAACTGTAAATCAAATTTCTCTTCTTGCAATTTTACTGTTCTTTCGTTAATTGTTATGGTCACTGCAAAATTTCTTATGCAATATGTTACCCGTGGAATTCCTAAGTTCGCTGGTGCCGCTGCTTGGGGTCTCCGATTCCATGCATCATTTAGTGCTTATATGACGAGTAGGCCTTCTCACCAGGAGAAACCTCAGTCGCAGTCGTCATCTAGGTTGCCACCACTTGTCAGTTGCGTCACCGATCAGGCTCCCCATCTGGTTCTGCCATCTGTTAACATCGAAGCCACCGGCGAGATTGTGTTTCGTTTTTTCAATCCTGTGAATAAACAAGTTTTTGGCATTAAGAAGAAAAGGAGCAGTATACTGCCAAATACTGCTCGCCATTTCTGGTCCTCTAACGGTTTTGTGGCCTTTGCTGACTTCAACGAATGCGGGCTGTACCTATGGGCTCCTCTATTCTTCCTCCTCAGATAAATCTGAGGATGTCATCGATTTCCATCCTTGGCATCACTTCCCTCTGTAGTGGGTGTGACTCGAAACTTGGATGGCTCGGTAGAAAAGTACAGATTACGATTGCGTGGATTAGAGTCTTTCCATTTCCAGGATATATAAGACATGAAGTCGACCATTGCCTTGTAAGACTGCTTGCTTTGTCATCGCTTCCGTCGTCAGCCTCAACTATAAGCAATAGTAGTTGCACAGTTATGGCTATATATGGCGGAGATATAAGATCACGCCTTGCTTTTTTGTAAGGTCGGGGATACAACTTGGGTTGATGTGCCGGCACCATATGGTGGATATGATTCCGTCACATATTGCAGCAAAGACCAACTATTCCATTAGTTCCCATGGAACAATAGAAGCTTGGGATGTCCATGAACCATCTTCTATAAAAAGAATTTCAGTCGACAGGCATGTGGATTACCCCATGCCCAAGCACAAGGGATCTGAAGTAACAATGAGAAAGCTAAGCATCAAGAAGCTCTATTTAGTAAAGTCGTCCGGAGATTTGCGACTAGTTGTTAGGCATTTTTTAATGGACGTATGCGCTAATCCTCCCTACGATTGGGACAGCTATGATACTGTTGGATTTGATGTCTACAAATTTGATCTTGCATCACCAACAAATTAGACTCGTGTAGAACACTTGTAGGATCGAGCTTTATTTGTCGGTCAGACAAACCTGTTCTCTCTTTCTACCGGAGACTTCCCAGGGTTGATGGAAAATTCAATTTACTTTGCAGATGATGAGCTAAGTCTGACCTATAAAAACTATAGTTGTCGTCACGATGATCGAATCAATCATGATGTGGGTGTCTTCAACTTAGAAGATAACTGTGTGGATTATTATTATCCATATATGGGTTTGATTGTTCTGATATTAAAGATCCTCCTGCCGTGTGGTTGCTCCGAATATGTGTGGTTAGCAAGGGAGGTTGATTTATCGCATAAGTAAACTCGTTCATTATGTTTCTGTGTCTTAGAACTTGTTTCATTTTTGTTTTGGGGTCTTAATTATCAAGCAGCCCTATCCCTTATGTTTGTTATTTTTATTTTTTTTGGTACATCGGAAAATCTTATGTTTGTTTTTTATTTGCCTTTTAATTTTAGTTTGATTTTCAGCCGTTGCTTCATAATATTGATCTTATTATGGATTCGTAAAATCATCTTAGCAAACGCTTATAATAGTCCAAACCAGCTAAGCGTCCGCTTTACAGGTGTATGGGCTGCTGACTAAGCGAGTATTTTCTTGTTCCTTTTTTTTATAATAAAAAAAAATTTATTGAATGTGTCAGTCATTGAATTTTTGAGATGATACTAGAGTAATTCTCGTCTATTTAAATTTTATTAAACAACTTTTCAAAGGCACCAATTCACTTTTTGAGTATTAATGAAGCCGAACGTAATTTTGTCACTTGAGTTAATTTTTTGTTCAACAACTCTAAAAGGACTGATTAATCTTTGGAACATTAATGAGATCGAGTATAATTCTATCATTAGAATCTTATCAGGTGAATTTAGGTCTAATACTACGTATCACTGCTTATATTCAAAAGAGTCTTCGGCATGAGTCAATCAAGAGAAAATATATATGTAAAAATTCAAAAATAATTTAAAATTGAAACTTATAGTATAAAAATATGTTAATTTGTCAATAAATCACTGCTTCAGGTGGTAGTATTTGCTCGTTCATATTGCCTTTTTCATGTTATTTCGCACACTGCTTGAAATAAGTGAGGATTACCTTGATGTGCCTCTATAATGTGTCCAACAGTACCCTTCTTGATGGGATAAATTTTATTTTTAGATTATAATTTTTGTTTGATTACCTAAATTGAGATCTCAAAAATTGTCTATTTAAGATTTATACTGTTAAAAAATTTATTAATAAATTAATAATTTTCAATTTTTGTAAACCAACGTTAAATTGTGATGTGCTGTGACGTGGCGTCCGACCTAGGTTATTTTTTAAGTTGAGTCGGAAAAAAAAATAAAAAGCCATGTAATACTTCTTTTTCTCTCCTAGGTGGACATATTTTCACCGTCGGAGCACCCAAAAGTATGCAAAAATGAGGAAGACCAACGAACAAAAATTGGTTCTTTTTCCAATAATTTCTTAATAACCAAACAAGAAAAAGAAAACGAAGGCTGCAAGCTTCTCCTTGGGAGAGAGATTAGTAAACAGCGAATAGGAGAGAGAAGAATTATAAGAGAAAACAGGGGTGAAAAAGTAACGAAGCCCAGTTACAGAGAGGCCGATCTGGGTCGTTAAATTAGGGGAAAAAAAAAGAAAAAATTGATTAATTTAAAATTCCTTAGATATAGAAAAAGAAAAGAATAATCCAATAACTAGATCAAAATAAAAAATTTAAAAAATAAATTATTAAATCTGATAATTTTTATTGTTAAATATGATTTGCAAATAAAAATTAGTGAAATTAATTGAGTATAATGATTTGCAGAGCTGTAATAAGGTAAGGACAGTTTTCGAAAAGCCTGAAACAGAGTGCTGATCGTTGAAAGCGGATTCGGTGGTGGCGGCGGCCGTTGGATGAGAAGAGGAAGAGTTGGGACTTGGTGCTGGAGTTGTCGTGGTCCAATTCTTCTTCGGAGACATCAGTGGAGGCGTTGAGTAGTTCTTCTTGTTGCCGTACGCAGACGAATCCAAATTTTTTCGGCAGTAATGCACCAACCACCGACGCCATCTCAACGATAAAAATCCCAGATGGGCGACGGGAGGATTAATTGCAACCCAAAATTATACGCAAACAACAAACAAACAAAAATTCTCTCTTTCTTTCTCCCTCTGTCTCTGTCTCTCTTTCTGGATAGATAATGACAGGTGAAATCGATGGATCGCTGTTGGAAGAACAGAATTTGCTCCGCTTTTGCAAAACGGGTGGGTCAGGGTGGACGATCTGATTGGCATTAGGTTTTGTAATGGGACTCAATTTATAATGCCTTAGAAGAATAATAGTCCGAACGAACGAGGAGTTAATTAAATTTGCTTTAGAGGTCTCCGGCGACACGTTGTTTTTTATCGTAGAGTACGAATACTTTCAATGGACACACACATAGAAATAGAGAGAGATGGCTATGAGTTTATCGACTTCGGCGACAGTAGCGGTGGAGAAAGCGACGAGCTGAGACTGCAAATTGCAAGTTTTTTCCAAAATACAAAAGAACCAATGCTGCCAAGGAAAACAGGGAAATGAAAGTGTCGGAAGTTTCAATTCAAGATCCAGACTTTCAAACAAATGCTTCAAAAAACCGCCCACACCTTATAAAAAAAAAAACTAACCATAAAAAAATCACCAGCTTTTTTATTTTTTTTTTCTCCATATAAAGCCCACAAAGACAGAAATCCAGACGATGCAAAATTCCAAGGCCTCCCTTTCTTCTTCCTTTTCATAATCGGTCCCATCTTTTAACGCTTCTCTCTCTCAAAACCCACTGTTGTCTCTTTTTCGCTCTCTCTCTAGAGATCAGTTTTTTCTAGAAACCCACCCCGAATCTGAGGAACAAAATACCCAAAACACACAAAAACTCTTTGTAAGCAAGAAGGTCGATTTCTCAGCCACTACTATTTTCTCCACTATGCATACCGCCCATGCTCCATGGTCCTGGAATAGTTTACTTCACTGTCGAGAGCTTTTGAAAAAAAGCATAAGATGGAGTATTGAAAACGACAAGGATATATTCATATGGGATGAACCTTGGGTCACAAGTCTTTTGGGTTTTTGCATTAAATCTCATGGCCCACCTACACTCCATATATCATTGGTCAAACATCTCATTGTTCCTAATTCAAGAAATGGGATACACACAAGCTCGATGCTCTGTTCACAGAAAAGGAGTCCAAGGCAATACGCCTTACTCCTCTTAGTATATGGCCAACCCGAGATTCCTTTGTATGGCACTATGATAAAGTAGGGTGTTACACTGTGAGGTCGGGATATCATTTGCTAACTGCTGACCAGAGGAATCATTGGAAACCAAGTCACTCCTTCTATGTTCACCCAAGAACATGACGGTCTATTTGGCGTATGTGGTGCCCTCCCAAGGTTAGACTTTTTATTTGGAAAGCTATGCATAACTGTCTCCCCACATAGGAGAACTTGAATCGGAACAAAGTATACTTGAGTCTAGAATGCAAGTTATGTGGGTATGAGGTTGAATTATTGGAGCACTTAATTTTCTTTTGTTCCCACGCATCTGCTACATGGAGGGGGGGAAACCTAGGCTACTATCCAACACAACTTGGCTTCCCCTCTTTCGCGTTATGGGGGTAGGATCTCTCGGAGTCCTTATCTTCAAATGGACACAAGGATATTATCCTAAATGTGGTTATACATTGTTGGAAAATATAGAAAGCAAGAAATGAATTTATGTTCAGCCAACAAAATTCACAACCTGTTAGAACTTTGAATAGAATCCAAGCTATGAAACAGGAGTCTATGTTTCTACAGCCTGAACCACTTGAACCACTGCTACCATCAACAAGCCGCGACGCCCGATGAGTTCCTCCATCCCCTAGTCAACTCAAAGTCAACTGCGATGCCTCTTTTGATCCAGTGACTTGCAAGACTGGGATTGCTTCAATATGTAGGAACTCAGAGGGTGCGTTGATTGAGGGACTAGTAAGAACGAGAAGAACAAATTCAACTCTTTAAGCGGAAGCAACAGTGGTATTGATTGCTCTACACCTCATTGTTAAACAGGGTGCTATCCCTACTATCCTTGAGACGGATTCCAAGATGATTTTCCTAACTCTACAACGGGAAAAGACTCAATGGCCTTGGGAGACTGCCCCTATATTAAGTGACGTTAAGAAACTCCTATCTGATCTTAGTTTGTGTGAAATAACTTATATTAGTCAAGTAGTTAATTCTCTCTCTGATTGGGTTGTAAAACAGTTCAGGGAGGGTCAGTGTCCCCAAGACTGGGTTTGCAACCCACCCACTGTACTAATGCGGCTTTTACGTCGAGACCTTTTTACATAATACAATAACTATGTACTTTCCTGTCAAAAAAAAATTAAGCACTGATTATGGGATGGGCATTAATTCGGTAGATAATCACGGCAGCTAGTCTCTCTCTGTAATCTTTGTACAAATCTTCAACATGTTACAGGGCGTTGGATTAGGCGTCTTTTGATCATCCTTCATCCTATTTTTATATTACAATCTATAGTTTGTTCCTGAAATTCTCAAGCTTTTTTAATTTGTCATTGTTTTTCTATCTTCTGGATCTCAATTATCCTATTATAAATGTTGAAACAGAAAAGAGCCTAAAATTAAAAATGAAAGAATTTACTTCAATTCATTTAATAGTGTTACTTTTTTAAGAAAAAATTTGTTCTTACATCGATGCAAGTAAGTTCAAATAAATTTTCTTATAAAATAAAATAACATATATTTAACTACAATTTATACTACTAAAATCAAGTTTTCGAAAAGGTATTAAAATATTTAAAGATTAATCTCGAAATATATATAAATGTTTCTATATTCTCTATATTTATATAAATAGTAAAATTAAGTGGTAGTTATAAAGAGATTAAGGAGAGAAGATATCTTCTCTATATCTTTTATATATTTTTATAAGGAAATTAAATTAGTAATTACTTAACTAACAGATGCGTCTTTTGCACCTAATAAATACAATTCTTCAATGTATCTTTTCACCAATAAATATGACTCTTCAACATATTTTTTTATTAATAAATGCAACTCTAAAACTATCATATTAATTAAAGAACGTAACTTTTTGTTTTAAAGATTCTTCAACAATAAATCCCACAACCTTCACTAATTTAACTGTCTCTACCCTTCTTATAATTTCCACATCCTCCATGGCCTTGCCCCGAACCTTCTCTCCTCTTTTTTTTTTTTTTTTTCTCTTTGATCAGCCTGGAAAGAACAGTTACAATCCTTGCTGGTCAGAAAGCAAAACTGGACGTAGCCCGTCCGAAGGCCGTTGCAGCTAACGCAACCCAGTATTCAATGAAATGGCAATCCGCCGCAATTCGCCTCTCGGGTATACATGATGATTGATGAAAATGCACAGTCCAAGGTCGCTGCACCAATAGGCGACGCCTTCTATCCTCTTTCTCTTTTTAAAGGTTGTCGATAGGCATCTAATATCCCTCTCCTTCAGGCCTCTAGTCATGAGGCCGTCCTAAAATCAACAATCTTTTGTTATCGCTAATGAATTGCAACGGTAATATATAGATTGCGGACTAGGCCCCCTGGAAATTGCCAAATGGGTACGGTTGCGAAAATGGATTCTGCCGGAGGGGTCGGCATGCAGAAAATTAATTCTGGTTTAGTCATGTGATCATGATGATCGCAGCATCGAAACTCCAAAGGAGTAAGTTTAATTAGCAAATAATATATGGGAAAAAATCGCCTGGAAATTGCCAAATGGGTAAGTTGCAAAATGGATTCCGCAGCAGGGGCCGGCAGGTTTGATGCAGAAAATTAATCTTTGTTTGCCGTATCATGGTGATCGTGGCGTCCAAAAACAATATATAGGAGGAAGTTAAAATAACAAATTACATAAATCCCCGACTCGTTATTCTTATATGTGCCCACCTCCTCTTTCCATTCCAAATTTCCGGAGACATTGAATAGAGTGATATTTATAGCAAGAATATGACCAAATTGATACACACTATCGATCTCCCCCATCTAGCTATTTTCATCATCCTCTGGCTATTTTCCTTTGCCATAACCCGAATCTCCAGACAATACCAAGAATGTACGACAAACCCTGGACCCCAATGCCATCAAGCTAAAGTAGGAAAAGCTGACCCATTTTCATTTTTATGTCGGGTCTTACTACATGACTAAAAGAAGTGATCCGAAAAATTGTCAAAATATAATTGATTGGTTTCGTTGTGTAACTGTCTTAATTATAAATGTAATTAAACGAAAAAAAAATCACTTATCTTTTCGTTGCATAATAAATTTAATTAATTACACAATAAATTTATCTAATTATAATTTTAAATAATTTTTTAAAAATTTTTTCTCTCACCATTAAACTTTTTTCTTTTGTGTCCATGACTTTTATTCAGGCAAACATCCAAGTACAGTCCAAGTGGTGCCACGACCTTCCAACACCTCGGCTGCCCAATTCGGCTTCATAAGCATGATTGACGGCCCAGTAACCGTGGGCCCAAAATTGAGCTCAAAACTGGTAGGGTCGGCGCTGGGGTTTTATGGCTCGGCATCACAAGAAGGGTTCAGCTTCATTATCGTGATGAACTTGGTTTTCAACGATGAGAATTACAAGAATAGCACCATTACTATACTAGGAAGGGAACCCATGTCCCTCAAGGTTCGGGAGATGCCGGTGATCTGAGGCAATGGGATTTTTCGGTTTGCTTGGGGATACGCGGAGGCCAGAAATTATAGTTTTCAGGAAATAAACGCCGTAATTGATTATAATGTCCATGTTTTGCATTATTAATGATTTTTTTTTCTTTTGCGTTTATGTCGTTTGTACCTGTAAATTTTAATATATTTTCAATTCTTCAGTACTTGTGATTGCTTTGAAAAATAGTGTCTTCTTTTCTACGTATAGATATGTCGGAATTTATATTAACTCTTTGTAAAATATAGAAAAGAGATTTTTTAGAATATTTTGTGCTGAAGTTTAAATTTTGGATTTGAAAATAACAAAAGCCTTTCTAAAGATTTTGAAAGGAAGGACCCCATGGAGAAGGGTAGAGGTCACGTGAGGTTTAGGCGCCAATTTGAATCCCTGCAGCTATTAACTGCATAGTTATTAAAATCGCGATCCAGATCGTAGGATCGTACGATTCTATGATCCTACACAGATCCAACAATCCGGATCGCACCAAAAATCGCTCTGAAATAGAATCGTTGTAGGATCTCGAGTCAAGTCGTAGAATCGGTGGGATCGTACGATCCCACCGATCCTACGCTGGGACGGACAAGAAGAATAATTGGTGTGCTGATTTTGTTAATTTGGTACGTATATTTATATATATATATTGTAAGCACAAAACTCAAGACTCCCATTTGACCTAGTGGCTGCTGTCCTCATTTGAGTATCTTTGGTCCTGTGTTCGAAGTGTGGCTTTGAAACTTTTAGTTTTTTTATTTGAATGGTGGGTGCCGTTTGTTTTTCTATTTCTTTTTTCTTTTTTTTTTCAAAAATCGGATTCTTTTTTTATTTTTCTTTTTTCTTTAAATTTCCTTCTGAAATAACCGGTTTCTTTTTTTTTTTTCTTTGACAATGTAATGTATTTACTAAAATTATTTTTATTCATTTTTAAAATTATTTTAATAAATTTTTCTTATACTCATATTAACACTCTTTTCTAAAAATATTTTTATTTTTTCATAAAACAAATCATTAATAATGTTTGTTATTAAAAAAGAAAAAAAATATTTTTAATTTCACCAATTTTAATAATTATAGTAAATATTTTTTTTTAAATCAAGCATATGATGATGAAATCAAGTAGATGATGATCAAAATTAAATTGTTAACTGTGATGATGTATTGATTTGTGTATTGTTGGATATTAACGGTGATTAAACCAACTTGGACATAAATTTATCTTGAATACGAATTGTCTTCACTGGTTTACGTGTAATTGATACTTTGATTATTGTTTAAATATATATATGAGATTGATTATGCTTGAATTTTAATATAAAAAATTTATAAAATGTTTCAAAATTTAAAATTATATTTTTACTATTATTTTTAATTTTTTTTTATTAATTTTGGTAGAATCTTACGATTTTACGATCCGATCCTACGATTCGATCCTGACATCTCCAAAACGATCCTAAGTAAAATCTCAATTTTAACAACCTTGATAACTGTCAACACGTTCCTTTACCAGTTGGATTACAAGACTGCATTAAATACTTCATTTTAATCTTTTTTTTTAATAACACGCGAAGACTAGAGGTGAAGAATCTCCTACTAAAAGTGGCAACGTATCAGTTTCTTTTTATAATTTAAATACATGTATATATTCTTTTCTTTTTTTTTGAAATAATGTGACTTAATTATTGCACGTTTTTTTTTTGTTTTTTAACAAAAAAAAATCGTTGCATTAATCACATAAAATTTGTATAAAAGTCGATACGAAGTGGTCGGAACAACCTATATAAAATAAGAATAAACAATTATAAAAATTTATAACTAACCTAGTTAAAAGACTGCCTACTAATTAAACTTAAAACTCATTTAAATAAAACTCTACAATGAGAATACATACCAGGCTAGCTAGCGGAGTTGAGTTACACATATTAACAAATATCACGTTTTGACAGATTTACAACAAAAATTAACTGAATACCTTCGACAACGATTTTTCAGCGTGCTAAGCTAAGCTATGAAATAAGCAATAAAATAGAAACATACAAACAGAACACAGACTAAGTTACAGACTAAAGGTACACAACAACAGAATACCCATCGGAGCAATTAACAACACCCTTCCCAAAAAAACTCCAAAGGAGACAAAAGAAATCCAGGGTGGCGGCAGTAGCAGCAGTAACTCGTCGGAGGTGGACGACGACAGCAGAAATATGGTCTGCTATAGGGACAGTGATGAAGGACGCGACGGCGGGTACTGGGCGTCACTACGAAAATTGCAACAAAAATGGCATCTAAAAAGGCAAAAAAAGAGTTCGCCCGGAGAAAAGCTCAAATCTGAAATTGGAAGGATTGTAGATAGGCTCTGCATCGCTAGTTCTAAAGAGAAAGAAAAGGACAAAAAATAAATATACTAACTGCAATATGTGAAAAGAGAGAGATGAAGAAAGAAAGAATCTGAGGAAGAGAAGGGGAGAGAATAGGAGGGGAACCACGAGAGGGGGTGGGGGAGGAGGGAGTGGCTTGCAATAGTGGCTGAAAAGTCTCTACTACCGACCAACATAGGCGTTGATTCTCAAGAAGGGAAACTGAGAGTGTTGAGAGAAAGAGACTTCTAGAGAGATAAGTATTTTCTACCTCTAATTATTGCACGTTTTAGAGATACAAAACATCAACTTTAAAATAAAATAAGGATCACTTCTTATTAATGATTTTAATTATTTAGTATCAAATTCAACACTTTAGATTTTATATTTAATGATTAAAAAATTTTATTTATATTATATAGTCGTAAATTTAAAAAAAAATTAAAGACATATAATTTTGTATAATTATGTAAGAAATTAATAATCTTTACTAAATATTATAAAATTTACTCATCAGTGAATTAATATAACAACTGAATCTTAAAAGAACACTTCCTATAGAATTTATAGCGTATCACTTATATTTTCTTATTTTTTTAAAAAAAAGTATCAATCCCAGTTGCGCAAGAAGGAATGCTCGTGAACGTGCACGATATCCTCAATGGCCCTAGTCCCAGTGCCATGCAGGCCGTGCCACCAGCAAAGAACACGTCAAGAACAGCTTTTGGGTTGGCGAGAATCATTCATAACTCCTTAGTCTCAGGGTCTAAACTGAACTACAGGTGGGCTGGGGAAAAGTCACAAGGGCTCTACGCACAAGCCCACCAAGAAGGAGATTGGATTGCCCATTTTTTTCGACTCAATTTCTTTTGCCTTCTTGACTTTTTTAAAAGAAAAATTCGCTTTCTCCAGATTGATGGCTTTCAATAAGAATGTTGGCTTACCCTCCCCTTGGAATTTTCTTGGCTTTCTTGCGGTGTTATTTTGTTATACAACTTCCAATATCTGATGTTTCAAATGCAGACTTGTTTTGGGAAACGAGTAATTGATCTTTGCTTGAGTTATTTACACAATCACACACCTCCATGCTCCATGGACCTACGAAACTGTAAATAGTCATTGGCAGCACTGCAATTTTCTGGTTTGCTCGGGAAGTGTTCAGGCGTGAACTTGCAGTTTCAACCAAATCAGTGGAGATGCGGTTATTGAATAATATAATGCAAAGATTATGTTTACGAAATGAACAATTTTTCGATATAAATCCGAAAGTAATCAGCCCACGCAATAGGAAGATGTGATGAAAGCACATGGATTAGTCAACACATCCTCTGGTACCAACTTATATGATGGCACGAAAAATTGCTAAAATAGTTTGGGATGTCAACTTAGGGGCGTAAAGTACCAATTAATTCAACGATTTAATTTTTTTTAAATTCAATGTACTTTTTAAAATTCAATAACTTAAATTTTACCTATTAATTATGTACCTAATATTACATATCTATATACTTTTTTCAAAAGTTTTATATGTTAGTACAAAAACAACTGGTCAACTAGCTGTACCAATTTAAAAAAAAAAAAAAAGTGTATTGTATTCAATTGACACACAATAATTAATATTTAAAAATTTCATTTTAAAATTTTCAAATTTTAATTTTGAAAAAAAAAAAAAAAGATGTACATTTTATAAGAATGATGTCAACCTTTATAATTAAAAAAAAAAGTCAAAATGAAATCAAAGAATTAAAAATAAAATAAATAAAATAAGAAGAAGAAGAATCAAAGGGACAACTGGCGGGAATATATATAAGACTATGATAAAAGGGGACGGTTGCCTATATAAGTCTACAGAGGTTCCAAAATAACATGCCACAACACTGAATAGAGTGACATATAGCAAGAATATGGCCAAATTGCTTTACATGATCGCTTTCTCTCATATAGCGATTTTCATCATCCTCTACCTATCTTCCTTTGCCATAACTCGAATCTCCGGACATGACCAAGAATATGTGACAACCCTGAACCCCAAAGCCATCAAGCTAAAGGAGGAAAGGCTGACCCATTTTCACTTCTATTTCCACGACTTCTTTACATGCAAGCATCCAAGTGCAGTACAAGTGGTGCCACCACCTTCCAACAACTCGGCTTCGTAGCCATGATTGACGACCCATTAACCGTGGGCCCAGAATTGAGCTCAGGACTAATAGGGAAGGCACAGGGGTTTTATGTTTCGGCATCACAAGAAGATCCGAGCTCAGCTTCATTGTCGTGATCGATGAACTTCGTTTTCAACGACGTGAAGCACAAGAATAGCACCATTACCATACTAGGAAGGGACCCCATATCTTCCGATGTTCGGGAGATGCCGGTGATTGGAGGCGGTGGCATTTTCCGGTTTGCTCGGAGATATGCGGAGGCCAGAACTTATAACGTCCAGAGGATAAACGCCGTCGTTGAATATGATGTTTATGTTTTGCATTATTAATGCATTTTTTTTTTCTTTTTTGACTTTCAGCGGTTTGTCCCCCTAAATTCTAGTATGTTTCAAGCTCCTTTGTACGTGTGATCGCTTTAAATAATGGTGGCTTCTTATCCCATGTTAAGCAATTCTGTTCATCTGTCCTTTTAGTATATTATCTGATGTTCTTTAAAAGAGTCGAAACTATTGCACGTTACAATTACCGAGTAGCCTTGAGATCAGAGAATAAGGCATTCAAATGCAAGTTCTTGACATCCTCTTTTCAGATCATATGAGTGGCAGCTACAAAATAATTATAGAAATTTTGGTCATATTTGATTCATAGGTATCATATGATCAATGCAGATTACATTGAATTCAGTTGGCTAACCTGAACCTGACAATTTTTTTATCTATTAACCCACGAATGCATATATGAAAATTTTTATTCACTCTTCGTAAAACGAGTAGAAATGAGTGTTTTAAACTTTTTTTGCGGCAGAGTTTAAAATTTGCATTTGAAAATAACAAAAACCTTTCTAATTAATGATTTTGGTTGTAATTCAGTTTTTTTCTCTCTTTTTTTTTCAAAAAATGCGCGAAGACCATTGATGAATATCCAACTCAAATGTCATGGTTATCGGAACTAGTACTGTTTCTTTTTATTATTAAAATATAAATTTTTTTTTTCCCCTTTTGGAATATTATGACTTAATTATTGCACGCGTGAGAGCTACAAAACTGCAACTTTAAAATAAGAAGGGCTTCCTATCATTGAGTCCGTTTGTTTGCTGTAAAATATTTGTAGGGAAAAATATTTATAGTGAAAATAATGATTTTCCTTTATCACTTACTTATAACACAGTTTATTTTTTCTCTGAAAATAACTTCAGCTCTGCAAAAAGAGAAGTTATTTTACCTGAAAATCTGAAAATTTTCCCCAAATTTTACCTATGTAAAATATTTTTCGTGAAACAAACACCGGAAAACCTGTAAAATTTTTTCCTGTAAAATATTTTACAGGAAACAAACACACCCTTAATATCAATCCCACTACATGTACCAAAAAATATCTAATCTAATAACAATATTATAAATGGATAGTTGAGAAAAACTATATCTTTATTTCACTCATTAAAAAATAACTGAGAGAAAACCTCTCCTTTTTTTCACTTTCTAAATTTAATGCCAAAAAAAAAAATTCCATTGTAAACAAAAATAATCGGTGACAATAATGACAATAATAGAAAACCAGCTTAAAAACAACAGACTATATGAGTAATCTCGCCCCTCCTTTTTTCTCTTCTACATGAGTAATATTTCCATTTTTCAATGAGTAATATGCTCCCTCAATCAATTTGTAGCAAACAATTTGATTTATTTCTTTGCCCACATTCCAATGATTTGTGAACAGAGAGGGAAGAAAACCTTTTTGAAGCTTTTGGATTCATGTGAGAGAGAGAGTTCTAAGATCCTCAAGTTCCTCTACCTCTAGCTATTTCACTCGCCAAAAATTAAGACGAGACTGCATTCTTCATTCCAACGAATTCTATTTGTAGCAAACAATTTGATTATTTCTTTGCCCCATATTCCAAAAGCTTTATCAACAGTGAGAGATGAAGTCTGAGTCTCAACAAACACCTGTATGTATGAAAAAAAAAAAATCAATTAGATGCAAGATAAAGTTCTCAGACAACTGTGAAAATAGAACTTTCGGCCTGCATTATAAGGTTTTTTTATTTGAGTTGTGCATCAAAATTACATAGCATTCACCATATACACAAAAATATTCTAGCTACAAAATAGGCATATAATATGATTTTAGGTATACTATGATTCTAGCAGCATAATTCATGGGACTAAAAAGACACAAAAAGAATGGTAATGGCTGAAAATATTCTCAAATTAATGTTTTTTTAATTGGTAGTTACTATAAAATTCAAATTAACTACCATGGTTGGAATATTTGAGTGGAAACAAACTTGTATATATATATATATATATATATATATATATCCATCCCACTATTAATTGTTGTGATTTAATAATTAAAAATTTTCATTTGTAATCTTATAGTTATAAGTTTAAATTCTTACTAACTTTTTTGGTGGAATTAAATAAGCATCTAACTATTCATTGTTATGGAAAATGTAAAGTTATCTTTAACGAACACCATAAAGTTTGTTTTTACGTGAACTCAATGTAGTAGTTTAACTTACTTTACTATACAATACATTCAACTCAGTCATTTCTACAGGATGTATAAATATCATTTATACCTTCTCATTTTCGTGAAAAAGAAAAGGGGAAAATCCGGCTGGGCTAGTAAGAAAGAACAATTATAAAGTCAAACTCCGTTCCCCATCAATTTGCAATTAGAATAAGGTTCATCGAAGTAATTATGCAATTCTTTATAAATAAGCGATCATTCCTCGAAGTAGTAAAGAACAAAAAAAAAAGAAAAAAGAAAAGAAAGGCCTTCAAGAAGTAGTTAAGCCAATAGAAATTGAATAGCTGTAGAACTGAAGAAAAGTTCTGAAATGATTTGCTTATTGCAGTCGTAGTGCAATAAATTTTAGTATATCGTATAAGATTTCTTAAAAAAATATATATATATCCTTGCCGATCGCAGCCACCAATGAATCTGCTGATGAGCAAAAATAATGCTCTTATTTTGTTGACGCGGTGCCTGCTAATAAGTAATAGTCATTTTTATTGTTGTTATTATTTTGTTTCCTTGTGAGGAGTAGTACTTGTTTATTTTTCTCAAACTATTTTTCATCAGATGATAAACGGACTTCGGTTCACGAGCTTTATTTTTTATCATCACTACATTTCGCGTTGATTTTAAAAGGAATTGACCAAATTAATCATTCAATATAGTAACTGTCTTTTGATGACATCCAATCTAACGCATCGATATATAAACGGCAACTAAAAATTTCTTTTTTATTTTTTGAGTAACGTTAATTAAGAATTTAAATATCTAAATTGGAGATCGAATCTATTCAGATCAAGTGGTCATGGTCTATTCTTTTTGTACGGAAAAAATTAAGTGAGAGGAGGTTACGTCAATTTAAAATTAAAAAAATTTATAAGTTATAAAGAGAGTTTATATTGAACTTATTTATTATCTTTAAAAAAAATTGTCAATAAAATTTAAATTCTAAATTTTTTAAATAAAAAAGTAAATATTTTATCGACTGAATCAATTTTCATTAAATCATGGCCTGTTTATAACGAAAACAAGGATAAAAAAAAAAAAAAAGTTTAGATTGTATTATGGACCCACTTTTTTTGTTTTGATGTCATGGACTCACATTTAAATGGCCGTCGTTGTGTCATCCGCAAACGAATCAATGACTCGTATAGAATCCTAGCCAACCCAGTCTGATCCATTTCTCTTTGGGTATTTATTGGTCTTTTTTGGGCTTGATTTGTACCGCACGTTGAAAGCTGATTTGGGCCTTAAGTCTTCTGTTGGGATGATATCTAAATACCCAAAGAGACAACAAGGGCACGGCAAGAACGGCTTTTGGGTTAGCGACAAGATCCATAACTCCTTAACCTTAGGGCCCAAACTGAGGTCCAGGTGGGGTGGGCAAAGGCACAAGGGCACTGCACACAAGCCCACCAAGAAAGACATTAAATTGCGTTTTTCTGACCCAATTTCTTGGGCTTTTTTACTTTTTTTAAGAGGACAACAATTCTCTTTCATCAAAATAGTGACTTGCAATAAAAATGCTGGTTGGCCTAGACGCGTGTGTTGTCCTTGCCAATGAGGGGCCACCCAATCACCAATGTCGGATGACTCAAGGTCTCGATTCTCGTTTTTTTTTCTTTTATGTATGTCCATGATTAAGTATTAACGGACGGTTTCCATAAGTCTACCATCTAGCACATTGCTTGAACGCAACATGAGTAGGATTCAAATTAGAGAACTGAGACCTTATCAA
This sequence comes from Carallia pectinifolia, assembly GCA_037832335.1. Taxonomy (NCBI): domain Eukaryota; kingdom Viridiplantae; phylum Streptophyta; class Magnoliopsida; order Malpighiales; family Rhizophoraceae; genus Carallia; species Carallia pectinifolia. The sequence goes on from CM075443.1 coordinate 22,128,206, forward strand.
TTCCTAAGATATAAGTTGAAGTCACTATTGATATCGAGTTGTTACTTGTTTCTTATTGTCATCGATCTATTTTCTTACGAAGAAAAGTTTGAAATAATATATTGCTACAAGTAGCAAACCTACCCAAAAAAATAATAATAATAATATAAAAACTCATAATTTTTAGGAGAGATGGGTATCTAAAAGGAATAAGTAAAAATTATTGACATGAGGACGAAAAGGAGGGGTTGGAATTATGTTTTTGATCCCATTACTCTTGAAATTACAATTTTCCCCCGGTACTGAGTAGCCTTAAAAGAAATAATTTTGTTACATTTTGATTCATAAGCAGGTGTCATATGACAATTTACCTATCAGGAATATCATAAAGAACTACCAAATAATAGATTTTAAAGAATAATTATATACATAAACAGACAAAAAATGATTTTATATTATATGAAAAATATTTTATACTACACCAATAATCTTTTATACAATAATAAAAAGAGATATTCATAATTTTATTTTACGATATAAGTTATTATTATATTTATTTTTCTTTTTCAGCGTCCTGACTACTAAATAGTTTTTATCTTTGAGCTACCACTGTAATCTGTGAACTTCAAAAGAGAGGCTCAAATCTTTGTGGGAATTCACACTACGTCGTCATTAGAGAGAACAGTAGGATGGGTGAGGCTGGCAGTAGCTTGGATGAATAAAGAAAGGATTAAAACGTTGCCCAAATATTCGTTATTTTGATTACAAACTTCTTGTCCTTTTCTTCTGGTCTAGTATGCCTAAAAAATGAAAGGCAGTAATGTGAAAGCAGTTGTCTTAGCAAAAGCTCAGAACCTGCAGCAATAATTTGCAAAAAGCTCTAAAATTACAAGGTGAAGAAAATTACTACTAATAAGTATAACCAGTGACCACTTCATTTTCAATACACAAATATGCCACTCTTCAAAAATACCTAACATGAGGTTAGAGCCAAAAAAAAGAAACGCCAAAAAAGAAAAGCAAATTCAAAGCATTAGCGAAACAGTAGCAAAGAATCCTAGAGCAATCTCATATGTCTGTCGTAGAAAAAAATAAGGGTAACGTTACATCCATGCAGAATTTGCACCGAGTCTTCAACACGAACGACGCCACATCTTGTTATCACCAATGACTTAAACTCAAACAAACATAAAGAAAAAATTATCAAATCATCAGCCAAACTATCAACTGTAGTGTTGATTTACCTCTCCAACTAAAAATAGTATGCTTACTAATATTGACATTGGCCTCGTTGTTTTCTACTTAGTATTTATGGCCGTAGATGTCTTTTATCGTGTTTCACCTAAAATTGTCGGAATGGGACGTCATCGAACTGAAAATATTAGTAAGTTAAAATTCAATTAGTTGAACATTTCGAACCGATATTTGAACTAATATTTAATAATATATATATGTATGTAAAAGTAATTTAAAAAATAATACTTATATATTACTTAAATATTAATTTTTTTATTTTTAAGGATTAAATTAAAAATTTTACTGAAATTAAGACTAAATTGAAATTTTTAATTAAATTTAGAATTTAAATAAAATTTAAAATCAAATTATAATTTATGAATTTTTTATTTAATTTAGACCGATTGGACGAATCTGATTTTTTAATCATTTTTAATTAGTTTCACCGGTCCAAATCTTGTATAAATTTTGTCTTAAATCGAACTAGACCCCTAATTTATTACTAATTAAATCAATCAAACCGATTAGTCCGATCTAAATTTTACGACCACAGTTTTACTGTGGTGACATCCGTCATTGTTTGTCGCTAAGCTAAGAACAGGCTGCCGTACGCATCAGGCACTTCACATGAGATGACTGATGCGGGTAACAGGAAAAAATTGGGAAAATTGTTTTTTTTATCATATTATTAATATGACATCATGAATTGCTTAGCCTTATGGGACAGGGGAAGGACGTGTCCTCCGTTCCATTCAAAGGTGATGCCCAATTACCGGAATCGGCGGGCGACGTTAGACGCTTCGTAGGCCCAACCCCATTCCCTGTTGGATCCCCTTGGACTATCTCAATCTCATATGGGTTTGGTTTTGGACAAAATTATGACCCATCTCAAAACATCGAATTCACGACTGTATTTTTGTTTGCGTTGCAGATGGCAAGTGATGTTGGACCATCCTCCTGATCATGTAAGACTGCAATTGGCCCAAGATGGCGTTGAGGTACAATAATCTTGGTCGAAATCACCTTTGTCTCGTCAATGTAAAAGCTGTAACCTTCCAAACCAAACCGAAAAAAAAAATATATGTTGTAACGCCAGTATCTATTGTTGCAAGAGCGCCATTGCATTATTAAAATTTTTATTACACTTTCAGAATTTTAATTGTTCAATTTTTAGTCTAAATATAATGAGTCTTCGAGTTTTTCAAGGACGTGATATTTTTTATAACAAAAAAAAAAATGTATTACTTATTTTTATTTTTTGTTATAGAAAATACTATTGTCGTTACAAAAAGTCATAGATTAATTACATTCATGCCAAAAATCAGACAACCCAAATTTTAAAAGAGTAATTTTTTTCCTCGTTACAAATGCAATCATATTTTGGCTTCTATGTAAAATCCTTCAGCAGTTTGCACCATGTTAATCAAAAAATAAATCCAGCATTGCCAGGCCTATCCCGGATTGAATTTCCCCACTCACCCAGAGAGGGGAGTCGCAACACCCTGGGGTTAGCTTTAATGATCCGAAGCACTGATAATTTAAAATGTAAATTAACCAGTGCCAATGATCTCTGCTTCTGGGAAATGGGTCAGAAGACTGAAGAGTGGCAATGTTGGTTTTGTTTATCTTTTCAAACAGGTAGGTACATGAGGTTAAGCAAAACTTGCATCGAAAAAAAAAAAACTGAACTGTGATCTAACTTGCAAAATTGCAGACTTGAAAATGAACAATAAACAAGACATTGATCCCAACTTCAAGAATCCAAAGGAAAGAAAAAAATGAGAAAGCATTAAACCGTTGAAAGCGTCAATAAAAGATCATAATGCAGTTTGGTTCGCCACATCCATCCCAAAAACCAGTAAGCGTAGTTTTTACACGGAAAGGAAGCTTTCCAATCACTGACCAAGTCTAAAATCCAGAAAACAAAATAAGCTCCGAATGCTTGCACAGAAGATAGCTATGATAACTAGAAAAAACTAAAACCTCTAACGCCACATCTTGTAACAACCGACGAAGTTCGAGTCATTGCCGTGTCTTCCCTTAACATACTTTACTCCCACCGCATTGATATGCCACCCATTCTGCAAAAATAAGAATTAATTTTCGAACAGGAACAGCACAACCAAAGAAAAATAAGGAACAAAAAAAACAGAGCATACCCAGCATTTCTTGGCGTGAATCCCCATCAATGCGTCAGTGCAAAAGAAATTGCCACACTTGGGGCATGGCACTTTCATCTCCATCTCGTAATCTACCGTGCAGTCATGCGCCACCACTTTATCATCAAAAAGCCTCCCACAGTATATGCAAACTTTCTTGCTCTTTTCCCTGGCGGCACGGTCAGCTTCCCTGGCTTGCTCAGGTGCCTCCTTGGCCAGCTTAGCAGCCAAAAAATCCTGATTTGGACCTTTTGGCTGGTTGCTGGCCTTTTTTGGCTTACGCAACACGATGTCGGAAAAGTTCATCGCAGCAGCAGGAACAGCGACGGCCGGCGAACGCACGCGGATGAGGCGAAGATGCTGGAGAATTAGTGATAATCTGCGAAACATTTTTGTGAGAATGAGGCTTGGAGAATGAGAGAGGGAGAGACACAAGAGAGAGAGGTTGAGAATGCTATTGATTTTGGAGGCCGTGGGTAGGGAGAGGGCTGAGAATCTGTGAGAGAGGCGGAGGGGAGGGTTTCCTTCGTTCAAAAGTATCATAAAAACAAAAATGGTATTTTTTTTTTGTTTATATATATATATTATGGTTTTAAAACAAAAATCTGAAAGAATTTTTTAAAGAAAAATTTAGATTGTATTTTTATTTTATATTTTAAAATAATATTTATTTAAATTTTAATTTTAATTTTATAAAAATTTGTATTTTATTGTTACCAAATGATAAATAAGCAAAAATCAGTCATCATGGTGGCGGCTGCCTGTCCTCTGCTCCCTGCGATATTTTTATGATTTGGTACGCCCAGAGAATTTGTTGCAGTGCATTTTCAGTAGAATTGATTGTTTTTTCCCCTTTTGTTTTGACCCATTTTTTCACGATTTGGAACATGGAAGTGCGGAAGAAGGAATGAGAGAGAGAGACAGGTGAGGAGAGAGGAGGGAGGAGAGAGAGGAAAGGGGAGGAGGGAGAAAGAGAGAGGGAGGAGGGAGGAAAGAGGGATAAATTTTTTTTTATTTTTTTAATTGTTCAAAAATATAAAAAAAAATTAATTTTCACAATACCAATATTTTTCATTTTTCTTTTCTTTTTTTTTTTTAATATATAATAAATATTATTAGACTAATGGACATAATGTATTGATTATTTTGGGGACAACTATATTTTTAAAAGTAGTACTGGAGATGAGTTAAATTATATCTTTGGAGCGTAATCAAAATAGAAAAAAGAAAAACACAAAAGGAGAAAAAAGAAAATAAAAAAAAAAATACAAAGCCTCCAGCATGTGATGAATATACAAGAGCTCCAGTAATGTCACCCACTTTTGTCAACCCATGGTCCGAAACTTGATACTTGATGCAGGATGAAGACATGTCAATAAATTATGGGACATTGAAGCCTTATAGCTTCATTTACAACAAATTGGAAAATCTATAGTTGCAAGCCTTCGGTTATTAGTGTAGAGTATTCATCAATCATATGGATTCCCGCCAACAAAGGCACTTCATTTAATTATAAAATTAAATTCTATATAAGAAAGACACCCCTACCCCACATCTTTTGACCACCTTCTCTATAGGGTTTGATTTACCTTGCCAACTGAACAAATAAGATTAGCAAACAGGGATAAAAGAAGAGCCAAAAAAGAAGAAAAAATGACAGATAAGAAAATTTGGAAACAAAATGCTTCAAATCAACGTAACAGAAAGTTTAAAAATGGGAGCATGGATATTGATTGGTTTTATTTAGTTAATCAAACGAACGCACAATTATACCACGTCAGACTGAATTAGCTGTTCAACTTTCATCCCTTACTGACGTGTCAAGTAATAAAACCGTTACTACTTTTGTTGAAACAACATTTTCTTTAGGCTACATTACCCTTTATCTTTTTAAGAAAAAATTTGGGGCTAAAGCCCCTAATCAAAAAGTCTACAGCCCCCAGAGGAGAGAGAAGGGGGGCCTATGGACCCCTATTGCTAGGGGTCAGAGCCCCCTAGTCCCCCTTTGTTTTTTATTTTTGTTGTGGATCCAAAAGTATTCTTGTTACACTCTTTTTTTTTCTCCAGTTGTTAATTGTTGTTTTTTTTTTATTTTATTAAAATCAAAGTTCTGTGGGTTGTTATTTTTTGCAAAATATTAACAAGATATATGCCAAAATTAATCTTTGCTTTTAAATTTCCGTTTTATGACTAAGGAATTGATTTTTTTTTCTTCAATCTCTATATTTTTTTATTGCTCTTAATTCTTATTATGTGAAAGAGAAGAAATTCCGACCCATCTCTTCTGTCAGAGGAAAAAAATTAATCAAGTCGAAAAACTTCAATAAAAGAAATTTTTTTTTGAAATGTAATTAATGGATACGTAGTAGACAAGTAGAAATTTGAATTATTAAATAGTAAAAGATATATTAAATAAATAAAAATATATTGTAAATATGATTAAATTGAGTGCATAATTAATGCATGTTTTACTAAATTTGTCAAAATAGTTTTGATCAGACATTGCATCCCCTTTATATTTGAACACTGCAGCATTAATTTTTTAGCACTAATCTTAATTCATGGAGAACATGTTATTTTTTCAACTGGTAATAGAATATGAATTTAAAAAGATTGGCACCTTTTTTTAACTGAACAAGTAAAAAGGTAGTACTGGTAATATGACTTGTTGGAAACATTAGTGACTTAAGTTGCTTTTCTTATAACATTTTGCTAGTAAAATAAATTGGATTGAAAACAGCAATCCCCATGTAAAACTCTTAGATATTTAGATATGCCTTTGTTTTGATTTGGCTTTCCAATGTCCATCGCTCTAATTACAATCCTTGTAGATTTGGAAGACATAAGTCGTGCATCATATTTGCTGCAAAGGTTTTAAATCTATTTAATTTTGTTTTCTATCTTTCCCTTATCTAAATGATATAAGTTGAAGAGAACTTACGGGCGGCTGTGCATTGCAAAGCTGCACACATTGTAGTTGCAAAAAATGCGTGACACCTGGCTATTGATGGTGCTATGCCCATTACCCAGGAAAATGGGGCTGCATGGGTAACATCACAATCATTAATACAAGCATTTTTCAGCTCTAAAAAAAAAAAAAAAAATTTATCCCATTTAATAAAAATAAACAAAAATATACCTATTAACAAATTTCAATAAATAGTATATGGTAAATGGTAGAGCTGCTCCTGCTTCAACGACCAGTTGATCTAAAAATATATTTATGGATCAGCAAATCAGTTTGGCAAGTAAATTTCCATGGTCAAATATCAGTATATCACATGTACAAAAAACAACCAATAGTAAGAATTAGGCTAACAAAAAATTGGTTGGTCCCGTTGGTTACTAGTGGTTAAATATAGGTAATTAAATTTGTCACGGGACTGGCTGACCGCTTCTTTTTAAAAATATAGATTTAATGGTAATTTCACTGGTTTCTTTTTTCTCGGGACTAAGTAAGTACGGTTCACATAACCTCTTTCTCTATATGCATAAAGCTCTATGGTTCAGATTTTTTTGTTCCAAACTTCAGTATCTGAAAAGTTTATTAAATTTTAATTAATTCGGTTTAAGTTAAAAATGACTCATTGAAGAGTAAAGTCCTTTTAATATTTTTTTATATATATATAAGACTAAAACACAAAATCTTATTTAAAAAAATTAAATTGTAGTCACTTGAACCAATAAATATTATTTTATAGTTCAGATTATTTCTTTCTCTTTCACCGTAAAAATCTAATTTGGTTGGATCAGACTGAAAAAAAGAGACCCATCTCCTACTTAAACAATTCCCTACTCATTTGGATAAAAAGAACGTAATAATTTTATCCTAATGACCGTTATTTTCAAGGATAGTTTATTGGTTTCTTAATTTGGATAATTCACCCTGAACGTCGACTTTCACGGTATAAAGTATGTGAGTTTGCAAATGTAGTTAATCAAGTCAAGCTTTTTTTTTTTTTCTCAAAAACAAAAGTCAAACCTTTTAAAGCAATCCATTAAAGCAGGGACCATGGATGTCCAATAATGGGATTTGACAAAAAAAAATATATAAAAATATAATAATAAATATAAAATTAGTATATAAAAATTTAAACTATTAAATAATAAAATTATATAAAAACTTTTTAAAAATAAATCATCAAATTAGTTCTATATCTTCCAAATAATAAAAATTGTATATCTGGGTCCTTTACAAGCAACTTGCGCTATCTTGTCAGGAAAATTAATAATAATCATTGGACACTTAAATTACTTTTTAATTATCCAAAATAAAAAAATAAAAATAATTATACTATGCAGACACGTAATATATGTCATATAAAAAATATGTAATTAATTTAATAATTTATTTTTTAAAAAAATTAATGTATTTTAAATTATCTAATAATTTAAATTTTTATACATTAATTTTATAGCTATTATTTAATGCCTACGTAACTATATTCAAATAAAAATAACCAACTACGTTGCAACGAAGTCTTAAATGCTTCGTGTCAGATAGGCAAAACCATGACCACTATGTGTTTAGTTTTTTCATTGTTAATTTTTGATATTGTTTACTTATTATTATTATTATTGTTGATTGTTAATTATTATTATTATTATTGTTGTTTGGGTATCGAATAAATTATAATATTTAATTAAATAAATATTATTAATTATTGATTAAATAAATAAAATAATTATTTTATTATGATAAATAATCTTTTAAATTGTCATTAATATTAACTAACCTCGTACCATATTTATAAGTAAAAATTTGTAGGACTTAAAGAACAACTATAATTTAAAATAAATATATTAAAAATCATGGTTATTATTTATACATTAAAAAATATAATTATTGTGTTTGAAAAAATAATAATATTTTTTATCACGTTAAGTTGTTGTTTGCATGGTAACTAAGAAAAAAAATCTTACTCCTTTTGGGCAAGAGAAATTGATACGTCTTAATAACATTTATGGTGTGTTTGGATTTGTGAGAAATTGTGAGAAAGAAAGTTGTGAAAAAATAAAATTATTTAAAATAATGAATAATAATTTGTGAGAAAAAAATTATGAGAAAAAATTTGTTTGAATTAATGCAAAAGTTGTGAAAAAAATGTGAAAAGATAATATATAATGATTATGTTTTATTTTTTGATGTTTTTATTTTTTAATGATTTTCTGACAAACCAAACAAAGTATTAAGATTGATATTTTTTTATTATTAAAATAAATAAAATGTTATTTTTAATAAAAAATTATTTTTTAACAGTGAACCACCTTATTTTTTCTTCCCTCACATTCTCCTACATTTTCCCGTAGTCCTATGTATTTATTACTTTCAATGGTGGGTGAACAGTAAAAATATTTATGCCTGTATTGAAGACAGTTTTCTCCAAAAAAAAAAAAAAAACCCATCGATGGTTTCTAAAACGGAAAAGGTTAGTAGCCAAATAATATGGTCAAAATATGGCGAAATTAAAATAAGATCGAAAAGAAAAGTTGGAATTTTTTTTAAAAAAATAAAATTTATAAGTAATATTAAGTGTATTTAAAGTAATATTAAATATATTTAAAATATATTTTTTTGAAAAATAATATGACCAAAATATGACCATATATGTATAACCAATAATGAAGCCATTTCATGGGTTTGAGTTGCTTGTTTCAATAGCTATTAATGAGAGAAAAACGTTAGCTCAATTGCAACAAAATTTTTTTAACTAAATACTTCAACTCTTATTTTTTAGAAAAGCAACAACGGCAACACTCATCAACAAGACTGAACGTCCCCTGAGCATCTATATCTCTAATTATTCACAAAACGTTCTCCTAATTATTTGCTGTTTTGTTTTTTTCAGCTGCTAATTTTTTATTAACATATTATTTTGTGATAGAATATTCATAATCTTGACGAGAAAAATAAATCGGTATAAAGGGTGCCCAATTCAATACTCAAGTTCACAACCACATGCCATATTATTATTCATTTCCACGGAGAAATTTTCTTTTTTGTACAATTATTTACAAAAATATTTTAGAAACTTCAAATAAGAAATTTCAAAAAGTTTTAAAATGATATGAATCGTTAAATAATTAAATTCAGAATAATAAAAATAGATAAATTATTAATTATTATCAGACGAGATTGTATAATTATTTTAATATCACTTAAATGAAATTTCTTAATGATGCTCATATATAAATATAGAACTCATTTCCAACTTGAAAGAATTTCCATCGGATTAACTAAGAAAGATTGTCCATGTTGAGGAGGAAGTTAGAGAATCCTAGAGTGGGCGGGGAGTTATGAAAATCCAACATCAAAATTTGGTGGTAATTAGAATATTTAATTAAAATTTTTTAATTTTATATTTAAATTTTAATGACTACATTATTTTTTTTGGCGCTAGGGGGAGATTTTTTTTTATTAATATGCTGTTAGTTTGGCCAGCTGTTTTTTATTTATTATATGATGACTATTATTTTAAACATTTTTTTGGATAGTATTCATGTCATTTATTGTATAACATCATTATATATATTTTTTTTAACTAAGAGGAAAGCCTTCCATATAGAACAGGCCAAATCATATTATAAACAGAGTCAACTAAAAGAGTCAACATCACATTTACAAAGGAAAACAATTCAATCACATAAACCAACAAGGCACAGGCCACCACTAAAACAGACCAACCCAAGTATCCCACAGCTACCGTGGGCCCAATGAAGCCCATACCCAAGCCCATAGGCAGGGTAAGAAACAGGCATGCATAAAGGAGGAAACGGGAAGCTAGAGACCAACAGTCCTAAGCCAGCTAATGCCACCGACCGCAAAACCCCAAGGTGGGGAAAAGGCCGAGCTCCAAAGGAGCCGTTGGTAGAAAAAGCCCAGCATCAATCAGGAGCACGCCAAACTTGCCCAGGCCCCTAAACAAAGCTCAAACCACAAACACCCGTTGCGGAGAATAGGGTTGCCAAACAAAGGAAGGCTGAACAAAAGCTGTAACTGAGAAAGCAAAATACCTACGGGACTCAGGCACGTTAGACTATACAGGGGAACCCTCCAATGCCAAAAAGCCACCACTCCCCGCTATTGGAGGCGGGAGAGACCACCGGAGATGCCAACCCGCACCAAGCTCATGAGCTCAAAGGCAGTTGATCAAAGAAGATGACCCACACCTCCAGCAATAGCAACCGAAACGAAACCAGATAAGAGGACAAAGCCCCACACAAACCCACAAAGGGTAGAGAGCTCAAGGAGTACAAACACTGAGGCCAACCGAGTGATTGGAATAGAAGAAGAAAGCTCTCAACACACGTTAACTGAAATGTGCACACGATAACAAACTCCTATTTAGTACATTGTATAACATCATTAAGAAGAAAAAAGGACAGATAGGAAAATTTGGAAACAAGATGCTTCAAATCAACTCAACAGAAAGCTAAAAGTGGAGAGTAGGAAAAAGAAAGTGCACTTAAAATAGGGATCTTTTCTGCTACAGAAATCCAAAGTTTTTTCCAGCCAAAATCAAGGCCAAAACAAGTTTTTCTTTTTTCCACATTTCCTAAGTAGCCAAACGGTTATATGGAAAATAAAAAAAGATAAGGTGCAAAAGATTTGTTTGTTGCTAAATTGGATGATAATAAGGTAAAAAAAAAGGACTGCAAACATCCATGGAGAAACATATTTCACCAGAATATAACAAAAGACATCGGTTTGAAGGGCCGTTGCTCAGATATCACTGACTAATGATTGCTCAACTGCCTCAGCCTAACCTAAAATAGACAGTGCACGGAAGGCATTTCCAATAACTCAAAGATATGAAGGCTCACACTTCAGTTAAGCATGCATAAACTGCTCACCGCACTACATAGAACTTGTGAAAGTTATTGTATCTTCTCCACCAAAAATGTCTGCCTCAAGTCAAATTTTACACATGAATATTATAGCTGCATATCTAAATTCTATTGTAATACCTGCAGGCAATTGATAGGAGAAGAACTTGCTGGCTTGAGCATCAAAGTTCTGCAGAGTTTGGAAAGCAAACTGGAGATGAGTTTAAAAGGTATCCAAAACAGAAAGGTATGAAACCCAAGAAGGCACTGCAGCAAAATTTAACCTATATCATTATTGTGCGTGTGTTTATTGATTCAGGATTCTTCCTTTTTGCAGGAACAAATTTTATCCGAGGAAATTAAAGAACTAAACCGAAAGGTTTTCCTGAAATACTGATCTCAATACTTCCAAAACTGTCATAGAGAGATAATCATCTTGACTGATGTTCCTGGACTGTGTTGCAGGGAAATATGATTTACCTAGAAAACCTTGAACTGCACAAAAAGGTAGTACCTCATCCATCAAGAAAATGCAGAATTGCGAAAGGTATTTATCTAGAGATAATATGCATCAATATATAAATCCCTATCATCTCCTAGGCAGTGGCACTGTATTTTCATGCATAACCTGCCTAGAAATATATACCTACCAACTCCTAGATCCAGCCAATAAGACACACGGACATGAAATCAGCCTCTAGATTCGAAAAAGAAAACAATTGTTCCGCAGCTAGAAGCCTAAACAGAAGTTTTCAAAACTCAGGTCTATGGAGAAAAAAGATTTTACCGAAGCAACTACTAGTTCCTATCCACAATACCTTTTGAGTGACAAGTATGACTTGCAAACCCCAAGTCACCTTCAAGTAAGCCAGCTACAACTTCGTGACAATGAGCAGCCAGAAGGAGCAATAAATCTGGGGCAAGTTGCTTCCACGCTGTCAAAAATACAATTATCATGGCAACTTTCAATTGGATAAAGTTTTGTTCAACATATATTACAGCCTACAACTGCAATAGAGCAAATAACAGCTGGGGATGGTTATCAGTTACAAGGTCAGGAAACTGATCCATAGTTCAAAAGCCCCAAGCTTCTAGACAGCATCCAAATGCAGCCACTGCATATATGTTCAGCAACAGAATCATATTTGGTATGATATGTTCGATAAAACAGACTTCATAATTCTTGCAAAATGATTGCCAGATAATTATCTCTATGATTTAGGCAAATAATGAGCATGTGCAATATCAGCCATTTGTTTTCTTGTTCTGCGACAAAAGGACAGGGGAAGCTAGGTGTTACTTCAACTGTACCTTAGTTTGGAAAACTGAACTGCTTGTGGAATATGTAGTATCAATTTGTGTGTAGTGAAAATTCATGGGCTTTTTAAATAAGAAATGTCTCAATTCGATTTTTTCCCCTTAGATCTAGAATAACAAATTATTCAACTCTACTCTCTCTGATATGCTTACGAAATCAAAATGTAAATACAAGTACAACCCAAAATACTCAATGAACCACATTGCATCTTCAAAGGTATACACAATGCCCAGCACAACAAAACAACATAACGCAACTAGACTTTATGTTTCGAACTGCTAAGCAAAATGCTATCACAGACAAACTCCCATGTTATGCCAGTTAGTCTGCATCTTCATAGGTATACACAATGCCCAGCGCAACAAAACAACATAACGCAACTAGACTTTATGTTTCGAACTGCTAAGCAAAATACTATCACAGACAAACTCCCATGTTATGCCAGTTAGTCTATCACAGTATAACCTGGGACTGGAGATAAGCATGATAAGAATAGAACCGGTTCTGTATTCAACAAAACATGAGAATGTAAACCGAGCACGAAAACAGGTAAACAGCATACATTATGCAACAATATTGCACCATGAGAAAAATGAAATGTACCAAGAATATGCAACTAAAAACGCCGAAAGAATCTGAAACCGACTGATGCGCAACAGGTAACCTAAATGAAAATAATGTAAACAATTAAAATTCTTCTTGTAGATTCTTCATCACTGACTAGCAATGATTTATAGATTTTGCATATGATTGTCATACCCAGTTGCCTTTTGCCAGGTCTCGCAACAAACTCAGTGACCTAATATTATTTGGTACACTTACTTTCTTATTGGTATTTTTATTAAAGATATTCTTAAAGTAATATTAATGTATCGTTCAAAAAACCTAATATTAATGTCAATAAGGGCTACGGGATTAATTGCGATCCTCCGCTTTTCACGTTATTAATTAAAGTTTCGTTACATTACTTTATTTTAAATTATATTAAAATAATTACGTTAACATTTAAAAAATTATAATATATTTATTAATTTATATTATTTAATTTTACTTTAATCTCATAAAAAAATAACATCAAATATTTTCTTATCAATATAACATGTTTAGTGTAAAAAATTAATTTTTATTAATATTTTAAAACATATCATAAATCTTGAGAAGAAAATAGAAAAGACACAAATAAGCGCGCTTCCGCTGCAAATTCTCCTCAAGTAAACCGAAGCACTTTGAATTACCTATTTCCTCGTAACTAAATGAGATTCAATGTCCTTAAAACTCTGTTGCCCTTAAACCCAGCAACGAATTTCAAAGGTTACATAGATTCATGTGTTTCTTTATTGAAAAGCCTCACCAACCAAGACTTAATTAGGGAAGGGAGTGCCCTCCACGCCCACTTAATCAAAATGGGTACATCATCAGATAGATGTATAGCCGTTAAGCTCTTGATCATGTACCTGAATTCTCGTAAAACAACCGAATATAAGGGGATTCTGAAGGATTTTAATGGGTTTGATCTTGTCGCTCACAACTGTTTGATTAGCGCCCATATACAGTGGGGAAATCTGGAGGAAGCTCGAAAATTGTTTGATGAAATGCCTGAAAGAAACGGGGTTTCTTGGACTGCGTTGATCTCGGGTTTTATGAGATACGGAAGAGTGAAGGAATCAATGTTGCACTTTGAAAGAAACCCGTTTCATGACGTGATTACGTGGACCGCGGCTATTAGCGGACATGTTAGAAACGGGTTCTGTTTCGAAGCTTTGAAGTTGTTCTTGAGATTTCTTGAATCTGGCCTAAAGCCAAATGAAGTTACTTTTACCTCTGTTTCCAGAGCTTGTGCAGAGATGGGTAATTTCGAGTTTGGAATGAGCATCTTGGGTTTAATAGTTAAAGCCGGTTTTGAAGGTTATGTATCAGTTTCAAATGCTTTGATTACATTATGCTTGAGAATGGGGGAAGTAACATTGGCTAGGAGGGTGTTTGATAGGATGGAGAAGAGAGATGTTGTTTCTTGGACAGCGATCTTAGACACGCATGCAGAAATGGGTGATTTGAGAGAAGCTAGAAAGATATTTGATGAGATGCCAGAAAGGAATGAGGTTTCTTGGAGTGCAATGATTTCAAGGTACAGTCAGAGTGATTATCCAGAGGAGTCACTGAAACTTTTTCGAAGAATGGTTAAAGAAGGGTTCAAGCTCAACATTTCCGGTTTCGCTAGCATTCTAAGCGCATTGGCTGGCATGAAGGCCTTGCAGGTAGGAATGAGCATCCATGGAAATGTTATCAAAAGTGGGATGACAAGAGATATTTTTATCGGTAGCTCTCTTATAGATTTGTACTCCAAATGTGGACAAATAAAGGATGGACGCACAGTGTTTGACTCCATTTTGGAGAAAAATGTGGTTTCATGGAATGCCATGATCGGTGGCTACAGCCTGAATAGCAGAATGGAAGAAGCTCAGAAGTTGTTCGATACAATGCCATTGCGTGATAAAATCTCTTGGAATACTATCATTGCTGGTTATTTAGATTGTGAACAGTTTGATGAAGTATTCGAGATATTCAATACGATGTTGTTGGTTGGGGAAACCCCAAATAAATCCACCTTATCCAGTTTGCTTTCTGCGTCTGCAAGATTGGCCTCTTTACAAAAAGGCAAGGACCTGCATGGGAAGGCAGTTAAACTTGGCATTCAATATGATGTCTTCGTGGGCACTGCTCTTGTTGATATGTATGCAAAATCTGGTGATATTAGAAGCTCTAGGCAGGTCTTCAATAGAATGCCCGAGAAGAATGAAATTTCCTGGACGGTGATGATACAAGGGCTTGCAGAAGGTGGTTTTGCCAAGCAATCGCTTAATCTGTTTGAAGAAATGAAAAAATCTTCGTCCATCTCTCCTAATGAGCTAATGCTATCGTCAGTTCTGTTTGCATGTTCTCACGCTGGATTAGTTGATAAAGGGCTCATGTATTTTAATTCTATGGAGATTGTTTATGGAGTAAAGCCAAAGGGAAGACATTACACCTGCGTGGTGAATATGCTGTCTCGCGCAGGTCGCCTCTCTGAAGCTAGAGACTTCATTAAGTCCATGCCTTTTCAACCAGAAACTAATGCATGGGGAGCTTTATTAAGCGGCTGTAAAAAGTACACAAACGAAGTGTTAGCCGAGGAAACTGCTATGAAGCTGTGGGAAATGGCGGAGAAAAACTCTGCAGGATACTTACTCTTGTCAAATATGTATGCTTTCGCCGGGAGATGGAAGGACGTTTTGAAGGTTAGGAAACTGATGAACGCGAAGGGGTTGAAGAAGAGCCCCGGGTGTAGTTGGATTGAAGTCAGAAATCAAGTTCATTCTTTTTATTCCGAGGATGGAACTAATTCTCAATCAACTGATATTTATTGGATTTTGGAGCTCTTGAGATGTGTAATGTGCACAACTAAGTGTGTTGCAGTGCGAGAATAACGCACTCTG
Organism: Carallia pectinifolia; assembly: GCA_037832335.1. Classification (NCBI taxonomy): domain Eukaryota; kingdom Viridiplantae; phylum Streptophyta; class Magnoliopsida; order Malpighiales; family Rhizophoraceae; genus Carallia; species Carallia pectinifolia. The sequence goes on from CM075443.1 coordinate 22,144,198, forward strand.
TGCTAGGCTGGCAGCAGCCCCTGGCTGATGTGGTTAGAATTGATGCTTGACGTACTCAAAAGAACTGCTTCTTTCTACCTGCAAGGTGCGGTGTTCTTCAGGGTCAGGAGACGGTTGGATGGACTTGCCTTGTGTTTCAAAGTTCAGATAGAAGCGACATTTTGGCGGTCCCACAAGAGTATTAGCATGAAGCTTTAAGGCATGTTAAAATGCAGAGACAAGTGATTTTTCGCTGATCTGATCCAAGTAACCATATTTGGGTAAATTCTTCGAAAAACAGTCCTAGAAAAGCCAGTATTCTGACTGATCGACTTTCCTAGCTCTTTGCGGAGTTCAGAAACTTCATGTTGCTGATGAGGTTGCTTCAAAATGACCTGTTAAAGAATCGGATTTACAAATCCCCCATCCACACCCCCACCCTACAAAAGAAAGAAAGTAAACCTAGTACAGAACAATCTTAGGAGGCGAGAGGGCGAGATATTTTACTAGTTAGTACGCCAAACAGTCTATCATGACAAAATTTAATAGATTCTCTCATTTCAAATGACACCAACATATGGCACCACTGCCCATGGGACAAAAAATCTTGCTTCATGCTGCTTCAATGTTACCTCTAACTCTGTAGTCTATAGCCCTCCAAAATGGGTTGGCAGCTCCTGATTCACTTACGCACAAGTTCCTCGAAATATTAGTATAATAAGGTGTCTTTTGTGATTCTAGCTAGAAGCAGAAGCCCATCATAAGTCTCTGTTCATCAATCCAGTCCATTGATCTTGATTCGGCCAATAATCTTGTATACTCGGACTGGACTTCGCTTAGCTCACTTTGAAGCTGTTGCACCTGTAACAAAACCAAAAATGCTGCTATAGAAAAGAGCCTACCAGATGGACTTGATGTCGCCAGTTCAGGTGCAAAAAACCAGATTTGGCATCTTACCACCTGTTCTCATTCTTGCCCTTTAGGTGCAATTAAGGGCTAGTTTTACTGTAATGTAATTGGACAATGGCACGTCCTTTTAGGAAAATGTGTAACTGCAGAAGGAACTACATACCTTCAAATTGTAGCATTCCACGTTCTTCTCTAGCTCTGATAGCCTGGAAGACAAGTGATAGCATAAATAGATAAATGCTTTTGAAAGTCTACCGAGAGAAGTGCAAGTCAATGCAGTCATGTCTTTTAAAAGTTAAAAAAAAAAAAAAAAAAAAAAAAAAAACAAAACAAAACATAGATGCCATGGCATGCTTAGGAATCACGTTTAGAATTGCTTGAGAGCAACTGTAAGAGCACAATAATGGCAAAACGGTCTTTTTGCTGGAATCCATTAGTCACAGCTCGCCAGAAGCAGAACTGAGATATAGCCAACAATGTGAATACTCACTGTAAGTGGAGCCTTTTGTTTTCTTTCATGATAATCGCTGCCTCTTGATCTTTCATGAGATTCTTAGTTCTACAATTAGGCTATAAACAAAAAATATGGAGAAGAAGGATCAGCAACGAATGCTTAAGAAAACTGACCATAGAGCGAAGCAAATATAATGAAGTTTGGTTGGTTAGATTTTAAAACTTTATAAAATAGTAATATTTTGTTCAGCACAGTCTACACATCAAGCCAACTTTGCGACTGCTTAAATCAACACAGATTTCAAACATTATATGGCAAGTGGCAACAAGATTGGCTAACCAGTGGACGATGTAGTAAAAAAAAGATTCCGCTGCTATCAGAAATCATTTTGTTGCACTTCGAATTTAAGAATGTACTCAAATCACTCAACTACTGCTTTAACTAGGCCGATCAACGTAGGGACATTAGAAATGTAATTGTTATAAAATTATGCTTAACAGTATAACAACATTGCTAACTTGCATATCAGACCCTTACCTGTGCTTCTACATAATGCGTATTAGCAGCATAGTCCTCTGCATTTTCTAATCTCGCTGGAGCATCAAGTTCCTTTCGTTTTGTACCCACTCCTGGTTGCATCAGCCACAAAATATCAAAATTTATTAAGTTTTAACTCACACTGTCTTTTTGGAAACTAGTTGGTGTCAGCGACAAAACGTTTAAGCAATTCCTAAATCATGACTATTTTGGAATTCTAGTGACAAACCTTTCCGTATCCTGGTTTGATTTGATTCTGCCGAACTTGCCTGCATTGTTGCTGACCTACATCCTATAATGGTGACCACATCCTCCAATGCATCAACTATGGAAGCATCTCCTTGACAATCAGTCACGGTGGAAGTACAATTTGATGGCATGGGTTGTTCCAGGGAACCATGAGATCTTGAAGCAAGAGGCTCCCGATAAGGCAATGTAGCAGGAGGATGCTTTTTAATTTTATAACCAAGCAATTCACAGTGTAAACGCCTGGAAAGATATAATTGAATTATTCACTGAGCATTGAAACTAAAGAATGATTTCAAGGATACACACAAGATTTAAAAGCATTAACTAAAAGGGAAAGGTTCACCTAATACAAATATTAGTAGGCATAAAGTACAATAATATTTTCATTGCTCAAGTCTTCAGCAAGTTGAAGTTTTGAAAGCAATAGATTCGTGTAAAAATGCTGTAAGATTCACTGTATCCGAAATTTACCCAGACAAACACTCTAGAAAATAAAGCAATAATGAGGCAACAGCTATTTAATAAATTAGTTTTATATTACCGTAAAGATAAAATTTGCAAACTTGCAACTAGCTTACCAATATTCAAGAGTCATTTGCTTCAAACGGTCTTCAAGTTTTTGAAAAAGAGTTGTCTTCTCAAAATCTTGCTTGTTGTGAGTGGGCTGAATGAAATTTGCTTCCAAAACACCTACAAGTAGTGTTATGTATTTGCTTCAAATATAAATTTTTCTCTTTCCAATAATAATTCCAGTCAGCAATTCTCACCTACAACTCCCCTGCCATTGCTGTTTGTCGTATTCTTAAGTACACGCCAAAATGGCTGCCCAAGGGGAAAACGCATGGATGTATGAAAATTATGAAGATAACTAATAGAAGCAATAAGTACCAAGGATCCCATAGAAGGCCTTACCAGTATTAGACGGTTTCGATGGTAGACGGAGAAACCATGGATATTTAATTTTGGAGCCTCCTTCAGGAATCCTATTGTAGTAACGACTACAGCCTAAGCAACAAAATCATCAGCAATGGATGACAGCTTGCTAAATGCTGCTATAAATGCTCAAGCACAAAATGATATCGCAAATACAAAGACAAAGTGTCAAATTTTTATTGTAAAAGCATCCCAAAGTAATCAACAATTCTTAGTAGTTCTAGTCAAGCTGCAATCTCATAAAAAATTCAATCCAAATGCTGCCAAATATAGTTATTATTTGATGTTTCATGTTAATTCAATTTTCAGATTAAGTGCTGAGGAATTTTGAATTATTAAAGCAAATTTAGCCCCACTTCTGTTCAGTCAGCTGGAATCATGTTTCCTTCAAGAGATGCAAAGTGTTGCATATACATAAAAAGAAATAATAATGACCTCGCTGTCTCATAAAACCTTGAGGAAAACGGTATGCTTTCTATACCTCTACTTAATCAACATTATTTGTGCATCAGAATAGACACAAACACGAAGCCATTTATGAGATGCAGTTACTACTACATTGGCAATTCGTATCATATGTATAGAAAAAGCTAAAATCTTGTTTACTTAGACAACTTAATATGCACCTCATCACTTCCACCCGTTTGTGGTCTGTACTGGACGAATTCATGAAATTTAAGGTCGTCTGCAATATTATGCCGTTCAACAACTTGTCCTCTCAATATTATTTTAAAAGACTCAGGCAGTCGTAGATATAAGATGGATAAGTATACCTGTCATCATTAGCATGACGTGAATTAGTGGAGATAAAGTTGTATGGGAAAATTAATCAAAATATGAAGCTGCACTTACATGAAGTGAGTAACAATAAGCATGAGCCATGTGCTGGATGGCTGTTGGGCTAATTTCCCCACTGATCCTAATATCCTATATTCATTGTCTCACAAGAAGCAAATGCATCAAGGATAGTTCAAGATATGGCTCATAATAAAATGAATGCAAGGGGATGAAGACTACCTGGGCATTGGAATCAAAATCCAGTTCCATATTCCCATCATCATTTAACCAAAGATTGAAGATAATAATTCTTGTTCCCTGATGCCCTATGTCACAAAACTGATTCTTGGACTAGTAAGAACGAGAAATGAGGTAATGAAGCTTGAGAATGTCAAAGAATCAAAAGCCATCACCACAACAGTAACTGCATGTCTCAAATTTCAAAGTCCTAATAGCCTTTCTTCCATCAGTGCCAATTACGATCAGCGTGAACATTTTAGAAGATAACAATATATCTAATGCATTCACCTAAGCAATCAGAAATTTCACTCTTTCCATCCTCAATTTCAATAAACAAACCTCCTAGCATGTTGTTTAGGACATTAGCTGCTTACTACTGTGAGGGTAAATGATGCAACAAGAAGAAGCAAAGGATGAGCTATACCATCTTAACCCTACAAGAAAAATTACAAAACTTCTATCAACCTTTTTGCTTTTCATATTTAAAAACCATCACTATTAAGTATATTATTCACATGGGATGTGCAGGCAGATGATCAGTAATAATAATTTTCCTCCTCCTTTCAGGGTTTCAGTGTTCCTCATTCCATACGATGATTAGCCAGCATTCCATGGTTGTGTTAATTGAGTTGATTCCTTGATATTTGACCACAAAATTGATTTCTTGAGTGTTTTTTTATACATGGCATATGAAATTCTGTTGTCATTTAATGCCCAAACACCCTAACTAGTGCAGTCTTATCAATCTTGCACTATTCCACCAAATGTGTGCAGCCAAAAGATTCTGTAGGCTTACTTGCTTCAGCAGCTCCTGTTCAGTTGAATAAGGAGACCATTGCAGTAGCATGGACAGATTTGAACGAAATGCTTCTTTTCCATGAGGTAGAATGGGACTGAGCATTTCAGTTGATGTGTTAAACTCATAATCCACCTGCATTAATAAGAAAGCTGACAGTAAGATTGCAGGAGTGTACCCTTGGCCACCAAAGAAAACCTGCAGGTGAGAATCAATCCATGGGAAAAATCCACAATGACCTGAAGATCTGGGAATGGGACTTGAGAACATATTAGCTATACAAGGAATGGAAGAAGATGGAATCGCTCAATTTGGAGTAAAACATAAAAAGGAGTTTGCTCCCGCTCCCACTGAGAAGCAATAAAAAAACACTCATGTGTTGTTACCAGCCCTTGTTTCCGGGTTTCTTAAACATTCATTTTGGTCAATTTCAAAAAATAAGGTACTGAGATTCCACATTAAACTGCTTATTCTTAAGCATATGAATGATGCCTAAGTTTGTATTGACACTAGCGCGTACATGCATCCTCAGCAGCTCACAATCATGTTCCGCGGAGAGTTCAAGTAATGTGTGACTACAGAGTGCAAGTACCTGATACATATATTGACTTCATGAACTAACATGGAAAGTTGAAAACTAGCAACATAAATAAAGAATGAACATTTGAAAGATCCAATGGGTAATACAAGAGTGATCAAAGTTTATACCCACCATTGGTACCACAATCCTGTCATGGCCTGTTTGCCTTAAAAAAGTATAAGAGAGAAGACCAACACTTTGAGTCACTAAGCTCGTCTCCACATGGCAGCTGAAGACGATAACATCAGCTCCAAGTCGCATAGTGCTCGTCTTGAAACCATTTCCATCTAAAAGAGGGGCCGTGACTAAGCAAAACTAGAAAGGAATACATAATAAAGCTATAATCAACAGAATCTGGTCCATACACTGTCCAATGGAATGCTTTGTTTTCTCTGTAAAGCCAAAGCTCATACAGTTCCTTATAGCTTCTGGACCCATTCCCCTACCATTGTCTTCTTGTTGAAAATCATCCAGTTTCAGATGCAAAAGCTTTAGTTGAGGATCTTGTCAGCAACTCGGCATATAATAAAGCAATTATAAACACTGAATGAAAAGATACCTTGAATTAGCAAAGCGGGACTCCCATCTCGGGAATTTGAGACCTTGTTTATGATGATAGATGTGGCCCCATTTTGTATCTGACAAAAAAGCAGCATTAGAGGATGGTCACACTAAACCTTCATCAGAACCAAACTTTAACAACAATGAGAACAGTTTTCAATTCATTCCATAGCTTTCTTTCTAACACAACATTCTGGCACAGATTATACCCTGTAGGACACAACTAAGAAAGAAATTCTGTCTTTAAGACTTCACAAAACCATACAAATTGCTGCCATACTATTTTTGAAAACGCTGTTCTTAATTGCCCAGAAACTATTCTCTGAAGAAATAAAAAGTCGTACTACTTTGAAAACAGTGTTCTTAGATATCCAGAAGCTAATCTCTGAAAACAAAAGAAGTCCAATCATTAGACTTTACCTCATCAACTGCATTATCAACCAGCTCTGCTATCGCTGCAAACAGAGCTCAACAAAAGGAGACAGAGGAGAGGACTACACGTTAGATTCAAAAAAACAAAAGCGCAGCACATTAAAGCAAAGCATATTAACTAATATCATCCACAAACCAAACATACCGCCAAAGACCCACTTATGTGAGGTTGCATTTGAATGAAGAAACATGGGATGCACATGCAGGTGATTTTTGTTGTCTGCAATCAACAAGCAAAATCAATAATTAGATAGATAGCGAAGGTAAAACACTCAAATTTGAGCAAAAATGGAGAACTGTAATCACGAAATCAACTTTCGCAGGTTTTCTATTAAGTTCTGAATCCCGGTCAACAGTAAGGCTTCTTCTTGTGAAATTTTTTAATCAAGACTTGACTACTTTCCGCGTCAATGATTATTGCAATTTTTTTTTTTTTTGGCATACCCAGATAAAGTCAGTAAACAAAAAGAATTTTGAACCAACAAATGTTGGTTCAGTTGGTTAGTAGGCTGATCTCAAGCGGATTCACCTGCCAATACGTAGGGTTTCAAACTTGGAAAAGGGACTTGTTGGGAGGGAAAAAAAACCCGTAGTGCTCTAATCGATTGGCCACCATTTTTTGCACCAAAGTAAACAACAAGAATTTTGAAATGGCCAATTTCTTACTTAGATTTGAAGCTTTGCAGTCCTGTGTCAGCCCAACTTCATAGTTCCCAGCTTTCCAGAATTTCCGACAGATTGGAGCAGTAGATAGTTGGAGTCCTGAAGCACCGCCTTTATCTGAAACATTAGAGTCCCTCAAGCTAGTGCTAGAAACATTTGCATTTCCGTTGCCATTCAATTCCCGAAACTCATCATCACCACTACTGCACATTTCTAAAAATCTTGGAGGCCTCATTTTAATTGCTGCGGAAAATACAACAATCCACATCATTTTTCTTATTAAACCAAAAAATAATAATAATAATAAAGTAACGCTGAGGTTGGAACATTGCAGCTAATGAATAATAATCAAAATCAAGAGCACACGAGTAGTAAGACAGCAACAGCAAACAAAGATAGTCAAAATTAGGAAGGAAAACCAGTCAAATGCTTGGGAAACAAGTTCAAAATCACTTCAAAACAGCTCTTCACAAGCAAATAATTGAAGATCAAGAGGAGATGAATTTTGTCTATACTCTGCAGGTTTTCTTGGAGATGAGCGGACGGTGGCTAAAAAGAAAAACCTGCTTCTGTAAACTTTGAAGGCAAGGCAAGAAAATGAAGCTTGTTCGGCAAAAACTTTTCCTTTATATTTTTTATCGCAAAGAAAAATACGCAAAAATTTAGTCACAGAAACTTTTATATAAAAAGTTACGTAGATTTTTAATAATAAGGGTTAAATATATTTATTATCTAATAATTTAGTTGTTTTATGTTTTACTTTTTTATAGTTTCAATTTAATTAATAAATTTTTTTATATTTTTTAATTTTGTCAATTAACTTTTAGATAGTAATTTATTAAATCGATTAATAGAAATTGATCATAATTATATTATTTTATGATTACAAGAACTTTATTATATTTTACGTATAACTTAATTATAAATATTATCTCAAATATTTTTATATTAATATGTAAAGTACATTGAAAATAACAAAAACTGTGAAGTAAATAATTTAAAATGTAGTTGAAAAATACATATCGAAATTTAATTTAAGAAATAAGTAACATATTTTTTTAATAGAGATAAAAAAGATTACAAAATAATATAATTTTAACTAATTTCTATTAATTAATTTAACAAATTACTGTCAAAGGGTTAACTGCTAAAATTAAAAAATCTAAGAAAATTTATTATTTAAATTGAAGCTACACGAGAAAAAAGTAAAATAATTAAATTGTAAAGGGTTAAATGTATTTAACCTTAATAATAATTATAAATTTAATATATAAAAATTTATATTATTAAATTTTAAAAAATATATTATATTTAAAAGAATAAATAAATTATTAAATTATTTATTTATTTTAATTGCACCGTAAATTTCGCATTGCGGTTGATGATACTGTAAGGAATCCGAAGGATTGAAACGCGTGATCCTGACAAGGACGAGCAAAGTACGCAAAAGAAGCGAGGGAATGACCACGTGTCATTTTCATTATCCCTACTCTTAACATAAAAGTGTCACTTCCATTTATAAATCTGCTTCCCCAATTTTTTTTGGTTGAATAAAAAACGATAATAATTTTTTTATTAAGATATATTTCGATCATGAATTATATAAATCTATTTTTATAAATTTTATATCTTTATAATATTGTTTTCTTTAGCTATCATGTAATGTAAATAAATGAAACAGCATATGCCCGGCCTGCATTAAATTATAGCGACCCCTTATTTGTAATTATTATTTTTGAGTATAATTATATATAAAAATTAAAAATTTACAATTAAGAATTGGGTGTATTCATTTAATCCCGTTCATTCATCTTTTTTCCCGTCCAAAGAGTTGTTTGGTGCTTACTCATGTTTTTGAATTTTTCTCGCTAAAGTCATTCAATCCTAGAATTCTCATGAAATCCGTCATTCATGATTCAACTTGAATAAGATAAACGGAGGGAAAAAAAAAATGTAATTATTAGCAGTCATATGAATGGCCACCTAATCAAAAGCTTCATCTATCTTTCTAAACTAATGCTGTGTTAGATTGAAGGAATTTGGATGAAAAAAAAAAAGAAAAGAAAATCAAAAATTAAAAAATATCATTATTATTGTATTATTTTTTTATAAATTTTTTATTTATTTTTTATCAATTTAAACAACTAGTATTTACTTTTTCTCTTATAAATTACTGTTCATTTTCTTTATCACAAATTCATAATCATTTTCTTTCTCACAACTTATTTTTTATTCATTTTCTTTCTCTCTACTTTTTATCAATCCAAACACATTATAAATGCCCTCACAAGACTTAAAAAAAAAAAACAAAAAAGTGAATTTATAAAATTCCTTTTGTAATAACTAGCATCTCGGCCAGATATCCTGGCCTAGCTTGTGCTTGGCAATAAATCGGTGGCTTGAAGAAAACGAAATTAACGAGAAAGGCGGACAAATGACTAACACATTAATCTGATTAAAAAAAATTAAATGTTGAAATAACGGTAGGAGTGTTTTTTGGTTTGGTTTTGAAATCGGTGGTGCTCTTGTTTTTTTTTATCCAATTGAATCGAGAGTTACGTCATATAAACAAAGGAGACCCGAGCGTTAACCGGTTTTCTTAAGCCCCAAATTATAGACGTACCAGTAGATTCAGTCCCAGTCTTTGGCACCATATGGGATGGTCAAATGGTCAACGCGTTTATGCAATTACACCATAAATGCTGTCAATTCTTTTCAATTATGCATATTTTAATTTAACTGTTTGTATTTTTGTATTTTTACTCAACGATTACCATATTTTTACTTGAAAAATGTGTGAATCTCACACAAAATCCTCTTCTTCTTCTCAGTCTCTCACGCTGGATCCGCACCATTTCCGGAGTTTGTTTAAACAAAAAATTAATAAACAACAACAACAACATCCAATGTGCTTTCCCGCCAAAAATGGAACTATAAATACCGCTTAGTTCATTTCATTCTCTATTTCAAACGCCGAAGTGCCTCTCCGTATCTCCACCGAGCTGATCGAAAGCTTCCGTTTCTCTCTTGAAGGTCTCTCTCTCTCTCTCTTTCTGTCTGTGTCTCTGCTTTCTTTCCCCTAACTTTTTAAGTGAATGGAGCTCCAAATTTTGGTCCGTGACGCTGCTACTTTGAGCAAAATCGCAGTTGTTTTCGCAGAAACTGAAAAGAAATTTGCATTTGAAGAGAAATTGGCGCAAGAGTGAGATTCTTCTGTTTATGAAACCCTAACTTGGATTTGAACTTTGTTAGCGATTCTGCTCCAGTCACGAGTTGCTTACTGCTCTTTTCTTTAACTGATCATATCTGAAACTTATTCTGCATTATATTTGTCTTCTGTTTTCAAATTTTACCTACATGACTTCCGATCTAACGGCTATGGCTTGTGCGCACTAACTCATAGTAACTATAATGGAGAAATAGCTGCTTGGTGGCCTTCTTTTTTATTTAATTTTCTCTTATTTTTTTATATATTTTTTTTAACGAAGGTATGGTGTTAAAATTAAATCGGATTCGGATATGGATAAACAAGCCTCGGTAGGCTTATGGAATGTTTGTATTTTCTGGATGTCTAAAGGCAGTTTTTAGGTAATGGAAAATAAATTGCACTTATCTCAACTGATCGTTTCAACTACTTAAATATGTCGGCATTTTTAGGTTATTCGTCTTACTAATAGATTGTTTCCTTGTCTTGTCTTTCTTTATGTGCTTCCTCCAGTCTGTTAGGAAACAAGCTTATAATGGATTCATACACTCTAAAGTCTGTTTCAGATTTACCCCTGCCATTTCGTTCAGTTTTCAGCTTCAGGTAATATCATCTGGAAGGGTTCGTCGATACGATGTGGAAATTCGTTCGTTGGTATAACTTATAGCTTGCATGTTGGATTGGGTTCCTTTTTTATGCTGTTCTGCCAATAATTTATATCACTTCTAGTGCTATTACTGTTTGTTACCGCACTTTCTCTCCCTCAGCTGCAAAGACAACTTGCTTCTGACTGAACAATTGCCTAAGCTCGATACATAGCACAAATGTTTCCCTTTTGTTAATAGGTTTAAGTGAGCAGTGATCTGAAATAATTGCTTCCCCTTATGCTCAGTGCGATTAGCTTCCAGCTGAAAACTATTTGGTATCGCGTGTAGACAGTATGTTAACATTCTTACGCTTGTAGGTACTTTAACTCACTGCAAAGTGAATGCTTTCCTGTTTGCTTCCATTCTGATGCAAACATGGTCATCTCAGCACCAACTGGAAGTGGTAAAACAGTGCTGTTTGAGCTTTGCATACTGAGGCTTCTCTCAAGGTTCATTTTTGAGGGGGGTTTTGCCCATTTTAGGGGAACACTGAAAACGGTAATTTCTTGAACTAATTACTACAACGGTAACAAGTTTGCTAATGCTTGTATTCAGTAAGTGCAACAATTAGGATGCCACCTTGGTCATGTACATCAGTGGCTTAGCCACCAATTCTTTCTTTTCCTGCTGTTTGTTTTTGTAGAAGCAATAAAGTGCACTTAACAATTTGATGATTAGTGTTTGAATCAGAAGAGAGGACATCATCTTCCTCCTGGTTCAATAAATCAGGCTAGAATTTTGCATTTCTACTTTGCAGCCATTAGTTATTGCTTCCATTTACATCATTTTCATGTTGTTTGAAGATCTACATAGCACCTTCTAAGGCTTTAGTACAAGAAAAGCTCCGTGACTGGAATCAGAAGTTTGGACCACTGGGTGTGAATTGCCTGGAGTTGACAGGGGACAATGAATTCTACAGCATAAGGACAATACAAGAAGCAGATATTGTCCTAACTACTCCTGAGGTCAGCATTCAACGTTATGAAAATTCCTTTACTTCCTATTATAGAAGACACAATTGGAAAATGAAACACGTGCAAGTACTCATTATGCAAAATCAATGACAGAGGATGTAACTTTACATGAAGAAATTTACATGTAAGCACACCTTAAACTAGCAAATGCCATCTCACAACTGTTTGTTAAGCTTACTTCTTTCAATTGCGCATCAGACTCAGCAGCTTATCTATGATTACATTGTTATTGTAGCCTTCATGTCACATTAAGACAAAATAAAGTCAACAAACACAGGCATACGTTTCTTTTCCCACTCTGTCTTTTGTCCTGTTTTACATGTGGGTTTATATCTGTCCGTTTTGACTTTTTGGAAAACTTGATTGATAGCATGAGGGAGCAACTAGACGGATACATTCTTACTTTCTGCAGAAATTTGACGCTGTGACTCGTTCTCGCATAAAGGATGGTGGCCTGAGCTTTTTCAGTGACATTGGTCTCCTACTCATTGATGAAGTTCATTTACTGAATGATCCACGTGGAGCAGCTTTGGAGGCAATAGTTAGTAGGACAAAGATGCTCGCAGCCCACCCTGAAATGAAATCGAGCCCTCTATCTTGCATCCGTTTTCTGGCAGTTTCTGCAACAATTCCCAATGTTGAAGACCTTGGTAAAGTGCATTTCTTTAATTTTGTTAGATGGTTATAGCAGATAATAGCATCATTCTAAATTATCTTCAAAAACTGTGATGATGAATGGCATGGTTAACAATTTTCTCATGGCACCCCATCAACTGCAGCCGAATGGCTTAATGTTCCAGCCCATGGAGTTAAGAGGTGCATCTAGTGCTATTTCCGTGAGTGGTGTAACTCTTCAGTCTCTATGTGTGATTATTAGAATTAGCTTTCCAATGGTTTTCACAGGTTTGGAGAAGAAATGAGGCCTGTAAAGCTGACAACTAAGGTTTTCGGTATACTAATCTTCCTTAAATGTGTCATTTTCTTATCAAGTGCATTATTGTGCTAATTCCAATAGATGTAGCTGACAGAGATACATAGTACACGATGTTCTCCTTTTATCATTTTTTCATCTCACTTCACGTCATTTTGTCCGCATGGCATTTTTTGAATGGCATCAAGGAGAATGGGCTGGGCTACATGTCCCTTCAGGAGTTCATTCTTTTACTTTGGCCACTCTTTTGCAGGCTATGCCCCAGCGAAAAATGACTTCCTATTTGAAAAGGTAAGAATTCAGCAAAGTTTCTTTGCTTTGTTTTGATGCTGCTATTGATTTGAGAGGCAAATTTCTAATTGGAATATTCTCAACTTCTTCTGATGCCTCGCTTTTATTGCATATCCAGCGACTACAAAATTATGTTTTCGGTAAGCATACATTTGCTAGTCACTCTACTTCGAGGAAAAGCCCTTTTGTTTGCTTCTACATTGTTTTTACTCCTGGCTTTAGCATTCTCAATTGCTTAGATTTGCACTTACAACCTGATATACAGATCTTCTGATGCAATACTCGAGAGGGAAATCGGCTCTGGTTTTTTGTTCAACTAGAAAAGGAGCACAAGAAACAGCACAGCAACTGTCTCAGATGGCAATGAGATTTGGTTATTCAAATCCATTCATTAAAGACGGAGAACAGCAGGAAAGGCTAAGGGAAGCTTCACTATCATGCAGTGACAAACAAATGCAATCCTACATTCTTTATGGTGGTATGGAGCTAACTTGCTCTGCTAAGAAACATCAAATGCTGCTATGTCCTTAACTCGTCCCCCATGCCCATCAAAAGTGCTTTATATGGCTCGTAATGAGTGTTTTGTTTCCAGTTGGCTATCACAATTGTGGGCTTTGCCTGAAGGATCGCAATCTTGTTGAGGGTCTCTTTCTTAAGGGTGATATTCAAATTCTGTGCACCACCAATACCCTTGCACACGGAATCAACTTACCAGCACATACAGTGGTTATTAAGTCAACACAGCACTTGTACGTCAAATTGTTTCTCAGAGTCTTTCTCGCAGAAACTTGAGAGATTGAGAAGAAATATGTTGTTATTAAACCACAAAATTTGATTTTTATTCCAGCAACAAGGAAAAAGGTCTTTACAAGGAATACGATCGATCCATGGTACTACAGGTTTGACTTCTCTTTTCACAATTTTACCAACTGATTTCACTACGTTACCTTTTTTTTTTCCTTTTTTTATTTATGTATGCCAAAGCTATAACCTGCATATTCAAGTATTCCAAGCTACCATATGCGCTAATCCATATTTTTCCTATTTCGTAAATCACTTTTCTATTACAATCCATTCGTGGTCTTAATTTGAATGAGAATTTTCAAGGCAGATCTCCCTACATTTTATCATGAAGTGAGCACAAAAACTTGAATGGCTTTCATTTCATTTTACTTCTCTATCCTTATCTACCAAGTAAGTAAACTATAAACTTTTGCAGATGTGTGGGAGGGCAGGTCGACCACCATTTGATGATACTGGGATGGTTATAATCATGACAAGAAGAGAAACAGTAATTCAATAGACTGTTCTTTCTTTACATTATGTGCATCTAGTAGTCCCCTCTTTCTGGATTTGGCTCATCCGATGTCATTACCCATCCTTTTAACTTTATCTTCTGTAAATTGATACGTGGTCTCAGGTCTATCTGTATGAGAATCTCTTAAATGGATGTGAAATGGTGGAATCACAGTATGTATCCAATCCACTTTTTTATGGATTTGTTTACCTAGACAGTGGCGTGTAATGCCCAAGAGAATTTTGCTTTACTTGTAAAGAGGTTACCAAAATTTCCTTGTTCCTTTAGGTTGCTTTCGTGTCTAACGGAGCACTTGACTGCAGAGATAGTTCAGCTTACTGTTCCTGACATTGCAAGGGCAATTGAATGGATGAAGTGCTCATACTTGTATGTGAGAATGAAAAAAGTATGTATTCCTGGGCATTTTTATAGCATACCACCTGAATTAGATATTCTCCTCATTTTTTTTTCCTTTTTTAATCATTGATCCTCATTTGATCTCTTTGAAATTTTCACGCATATCTAGAACCCTGAGAATTATTCAGTTGGAAAAGGAATTTCTAAAGACCGCATAGAGAAGCATGTGCAAGGTATTATTTTTGTGCACTTTCTTCGCTTTTCGTTTATTTTCCTTTCCCACTGCTCATTGATGCGATGTCATACCAGAGATCTCCGTGCGAAAAGTTAATGAGTTATCACGACACCAAATGATCTGGGCTGATGCAGATGGTTTCCTCCTAAAGCCGCTAGGTATCGTAGGCTCATATGTCATAACATGTTTATGATAAATACTCCTCAAAGTCTAATTTCTACTCTGTTTATGCCATTAGAGCCTGGAAGGCTGATGACCAAATACTATCTGAAATTTGATACAATGAAGCACATCATGCAAAGCCCAGAACACTGCTCGTTGGAAGATGCACTCAATATTGTATGCCATGCAGAGGAAATTGCTTGTAAGCGTGCATGTGTAATAATAAAATGTTCAACCACTGTTTCAGTGGTTAACCAGAAGAATGATGTATTCACTTGCTGATATACAAGGGATACAGCTAAGACGGAATGAGAAGAAACTCCTAAATGAAATCAATGTCGATAAAGATGGTCGGCTTCGGTTTCATGTTGATGGTGATAAGGCAAAGAGGAAGAAGCGTATTCAAACTAGAGAAGAGAAGATATTTGTCTTGGCAAATGACTGCTTGACTGGGGATCCTTCAGCTCATGATTTGTCCCTAACCCAGGTTTCAGTCCCTCATTGTTTTTGTTGCATTATGCTGTGCTTGAAGTTCTACTGATCAAATTATAAACTGTCTGTGGCTAGGACATGAACTCTATATGTTCAAATGGGTGTAGAATTGCAAAATGCATGAAAGAATATTTTACCTTCAGAAAGAATTATAAAGGAGCAGTGAACTCAGCTCTTCTGGCCAAATCATTATATCAGAAACTCTGGGATGACAGTCCACACTTGCTGAAACAATTACCAGGCATTGGGATGGTAACAGCAAAGGTTCAATTTGCTCTCCTGTTATTTGTGAAGTTTTATGTTTTCTTTTTGGGAGAGTGAAACGTCAAAGTTCCTTATATTTCTTCGAGCTGGTCTTTACCTTGTGCCTCCCCATTTTTCTCTTTCCAGGCTTTACACTCAATGGGAATTAACTCGTTTGATGCACTAGCTGAGGCTGACCCAAGAAGAATAGAGATAGTCACAAGTCGAAAATTCCCATTTGGGAACCATATTAAGGAGTCTCTGCTGGCATTACCACCAAAAGTCAATATCAGAATCGAGGAAATTGATTGGCAGAGGCAAGGAAAGTCCAAGCTGGCAGTGACATTAACTAGGCTGTCACAGCCCATTCAATCGGCTAAACGACATTATGCTGATATGGTATGTTGTCTGAATGAATCCTCTGTGTTCTCTTCAATCCTTGCTCGGCTAGTGGCATATCTGATACCATATGGCACCTGAATTTTTTCCCTCACAGATTGTTGGCACAGAAGAAGATAACCTGATTCATTTTCATGAGAAAATAAGGTGATGGATGGTCATTAGATTTGCTAGTGGGACATAAATTTAGTAAATAAATCCCAATTATGGAAAACAATCCAAAACAGATCTTTTACATGCTTATATTCTAGCAAAAAATTTCTTAGCATCATTATAAGGGATGTTTTTCGCTCATCACTTACTGTTCTTTTTCATTTAAATTTGTTGCAGCAGAGTAGATGACTTCTCCAGGTATGCCATAAATCCAATAATGAGTTGAAGCAGTTGTATACTGTTCCGTGTTTTGATCCACTGCATCAATTGAACAAAATCTTCTTCCTTTAATGACTCTTAGGAAGAGAGTTTATTTCTTGCACCAAACTAGGTTCTGGTGGTTGGTTTTTCTTGCAGTCCCTATAGCACAACAATTCTCCTCTCGGTCCCACAACAGCAGAAACTCACGGTCAAGGCTGATCTTATTTTTGATGAATACAGTAAAGATCCTATCACGTTATGTATAATATGTAACAACTTGAATTTTTTTATTATGCTATTAACTGCTAAAACATTGATGCAGTCGGTGTTGATATCCACCAAAAACTTGCATTAATGAAGGACAGCAACTTGGGCAAGAAGAGTAAACGTGGATACAAGGGACCTTCCTTTTTACCCCCACCGGAAGAAATCTGTGTCATAGAAGACGACAATGAAGCTGCAACTTATGCTCCAGCTCAAAAGTTCTGCAATTTGAATAAATCTGAAACAGAAAACAATGCAGCGTGAGTTCTTTCTTCCAATGTCATCATTGCATTGTTTTACATTAGCTCTCATTGTCCCCCTCTCCCATCTTCACTCTTAAAGTGAACATTTTAATTACTGGGTGCAGGCCCAGTTTCAACCTGATTGAAGAAGATCTGGGAGAAGGTATACCCTCTAATTAAACATTAATGTGCATTCTATGAGATTTCCTTTACCTTCTCCCCTTCTAACAAACTATTATGCCTTGAAATACGAAGGTGATCCTGGTGCTGAGATTAAGATAGACAATACTAATGTCTTGTCTGAACAAACAATATTTGATCACATACGTAAGAAAGCCAAGAACTTCCCCACCTTGACTACCACAAACAATGCCTTTTCTCCGGCATCAGAGGCACCTTTTCTCCCTAAAAAGTTTCCTGCGGAGGACCTTGATGTTGAGCCTGAACTTTATGTAATAGAAGATATAGAGGGAAGCAAAATTCCACAGCTGCCAAATCTAAGTTCACAAACCAGGGAGGGAGAACAAACTGGGCATAATTTCAAGTACTTTCCAACTCCAAAGCATCACTGTGGTGCTGGAAAGCTGGTTACGGTCAACCTTGGAAATGATGCAGGTGAACTCTGGTCATATTATTGTACATTATTCTCTTTTTGAATTTTCAATATTCAATTTAGCCTTTTATCCGAAGGAACAATAATACTTGGTCGCCTACTGGTAAATGCAGAGAATTTTCCAGTGTTATCAAGGAACTCTCAATCTGAGTCTTTGGCCTGGACTAATGAACAATTCTTGGAAAATCAGCCTGAGTTTTCCATTGCTGCTTCTGGCACATTGAAAGAAATGAAGTCTGAAGCAGCCGTGATAGACACTCTAATATCTGCAGATATGATTCCTGGAGGGATAATCAAAGATGTGTCTGTCACAAAGGAAGTGATAAAGGTTAAAGGCGATGTGCTTTCTCGAAGCCCTTGTGGAATACGTGGGAGTCTCACTGCTTCTCCAAAAGTTTCCAGCAACAATTCCGATCTATCTTCCGTTGAAATGTTATCTTTTGACATTTCCATGATGAAGGATAAGTCTCGGTTAACCGACTCGGGAATCTCCAAGGATTATAGCCGGGAGCAGCAGCATTCTCCAAACGGGTCGAAAGGGCAGCGCTGTTCATTGGCAGTGCCAGGCAAATCAAGGGAAGTTGATTCGTTTCTTGGGTTTAAAAGTGTGTTTTCGTTCCTCTGATTTCTCTTCTGCCATAACGATATCCGAGTCTGTAGATAATAGCATCACATATTCACAAGTTTCCGGCACAATATCCCGTTTCAATGAATTTGTTTGTGTACTCCATCTTTGATTTTGCTCGTTCTTGATGTCTGGAAACCCCGACTTGATTATTTTCTGTTGTCTGATGGGCACAATGTTCATCCCGCATGCAATTCTCTGTTAATCGGAAACCCAAATCTTGTAATTGATTTTGAAAATATTCCAGTTCGAGTTTAATGCATGTAGGGTTTCCTTGCGATGAATGTTGTCTTGTCCACAACCAGATTTGTTTTTGTTGGTCAGACCACAACTAGAAATTCAAGCGCCTGACAGGCTGACAGCGTAGCTAATGATTCTTGGTAATTTTCTCGGATTCGAAGGGTAAATAAATTCCTTTCTCTTTTTTTGGTTTGGTAATTCTTGGGGGGGAAAAAAAAAAAGACATAACAATAACCAGGGTTCCAAACCCAGCAGGGCAGACGCCGAGGGCCCAATCTATGAGCTCGGAGCTACTCAAGAGAGTAGGGCCCAATCTCCAACGAGGGATAAACTCCATTTTAGTTTTAAATTTTTAAAAATTTTTTAAATTTAGTCTTATGCCTTTCTTTATTTTCATTTCAATCCTATGACTACAATTTCAGTTTTAATTAAATCCTAAATTAGATAGAATTAAGTCAAAATGTTAAAAAAAAAATGAGTAATCTAATAGAATACACAAATACATTAAAAAAAAAGAATTCCACAGTTAAAAAAAAAAAAAACTCTATTAGATATACTCTTGAAAAGAGAAATACAATGTTAGGAAGGTATTTTTCTTTTTTTTAACAGTATATTTCCCTTTTTTAGTTGTATTTGTGTATTTGGTTAGATCAAATTTTCTTTTTTTTTTTAAACATTTTGAGTTGATTCTGTTTAAGTTAGAATTTAATTAAAACTAAAATCGTAGTTATAGAACTGAAGTGAAAACAAAAGAAGTATATATTACATTTAAAAAAAATCCTAAAATATTTAGCACTAAAATGAGGCTTATCACATGAAATTTGCTCACAACTGGACTTTCATGTGCCCAACAGAGGCAATGATTCTTGGTAATTTTCTCAGGATTCGAAGGGTAAAATAATTCTTTTTTCCTTTCTTTTTTTTGTAATTATTGAAAACAAAAACACAAAAATAAGGAGTTATCAACGTTACACCACTTTTCTCATTCTCCAGTTTGCCCTCCCACCACTCTGGGCACTCAGAAACGGTTTCTAAGCGTCTTCACCGTCCTTGCGTTTGCTCTATTCCGATTTCCATCGAATCTGTTAGGGAAAGATGGGCTAGTGAACATATGGGTAAGCTATTGGGCTTAGTGGTCACAAGAGTTGATATACAATGTTCGCTGACGCAACAGAACATAACAAGAAATAACCTACTACAGGGTGGCACCATTAGCTGCAATGGTTGGAGGAAGTTTCCTCCAACTATAAGGTCTGGGGTTCGAACCCCAGACATAATGACCCATATCCCCCTCCCCCAACCAGCTGGGCTCCAGCTCCTATAAGACCAAAAAAAAAAAAAAAGAAATAACCTACCACAAGACCAAAAAAAAAAAAAATTATATATATATATATATATATATATATATATATAAACTACCAATTCGGTTTCTCTCTCTATAAGTTTCTCTCATTCTTTCTCTGAAATTCTTCATCTCTCTTAAATTCTCAATCCGAAACCTGGACTCATAACAAGCCCATCCTTAATACGTCGCGAACAAAATCCATCAGTTTCGACAGTCAATCTCTTTGCACGCATCTGTAATGCTTGTCTGAGGGTTGAACTCTTGCACGTATCCGCACTATCCGACTGTTTTTGCACCGCAAGATTTAACTGACATTGAGAAGCCTGCCACACGAAATTGGTGTGGACTAAACCAAAAATGTTTAAAAGGGCATGGGGGTTTTTTTTTTTTTTTTTCTAGTTTTTTGGTTGGAGGGGAATGCCGTAGATCACTCATCACCATTAGACTGTATCATGCCCTTTGATGCTTAGATATTGTACAAAACATGGTAGCGCCAGGGTTTTGTCCAGAAACAAAACATACAGACACGAATCAGTTTTACAAATGTTTATGCTAGACTGATAAGAATATTTTAACCTTCTATCCAAAAAAACAAAAAAAGAATATTTTAACCTAAAGAAATGAACATGAGATCACAGGCCTTACTAACAAAAAGGACGATACTACATATTGTTTATTGTAAAAGAATGCAAATTTCGCCATAATTTCATCATCAGAATGCTCCCAATAAGATTAAGATTGTGATCCATCGGGCAAGCTTTGAGCATTAGTAACGACCCAGTCACCCAGGTAAGCAGCCGGGCCACAGCATGCTCAAGTTGAAGTTGCGTCTGCCGACAGGGTTAGTTTCAGTACGATACCTTCTCATTTTCGTGAAAAAGAAAAAGGGAAAATCCGGCTGGGCTAGTAAGAAAGAATAATTATAAAGTCAAACTCCGTTCCCCATCAATTTGCAATTAGAATAAGGTTCATCGAAGTAATTATGCAATTCTTTATAAATAAGCGATCATTCCTCGAAGTAGTAAAGAACAAAAAAAAAAGAAAAAAGAAAAAAAAGGCCTTCAAGAAGTAGTTAAGCCAATAAAAATTGAATAGCTGTAGAACTGAAGAAAAGTTCTGAAATGATTTGCTTATTGCAGTCGTAGTGCAATAAATTTTAGTATATCGTATAAGATTTCTTAAAAAAATATATATATATCCTTGCCGATCGCAGCCACCAATGAATCTGCTAATGAGCAAAAATAATGCTCTTATTTTGTTAACGCGGTGCCTGCTAATAAGTAATAGTCATTTTTATTGTTGTTATTATTTTGTTTCCTTGTGAGGAGTAGTACTTGTTTATTTTTCTCAAACTATTTTTCATCAGATGATAAACGGACTTCAGTTCACGAGCTTTATTTTTTATCGTCACTACATTTCGCGTTGATTTTAAAAGGAATTGACCAAATCAATCATTCAATATAGTAACTGTCTTTTGATGACATCCAATCTAACGCATCCATATATAAACGACAACTAAAAATTTCTTTTTTATTTTTTGAGTAACGTTAATTAAGAATTTAAATATCTAAATTGGAGACCGAATCTATTCAGATCAAGTGGTCATGGTCTATTCTTTTTGTACGGAAAAAATTAAGTGAGAGGAGGTTACGTCAATTTAAAATTAAAAAAATTTATAAGTTATAAAGAGAGTTTATATTGAACTTATTTATTATCTTTAAAAAAAATTGTCAATAAAATTTAAATTCTAAATTTTTTAAATAAAAAAGTAAATATTTTATCACT
Source organism: Carallia pectinifolia (assembly GCA_037832335.1). NCBI lineage: Eukaryota > Viridiplantae > Streptophyta > Magnoliopsida > Malpighiales > Rhizophoraceae > Carallia > Carallia pectinifolia. The sequence goes on from CM075443.1 coordinate 22,166,009, forward strand.
GAATCAATTTTCATTAAATCATGGCCTGTTTATAACGAAAACAAGGATAAAAAAAAAAAAAAAAAGTTTAGATTGTATTATGGACCCACTTTTTTTGTTTTGATGTCATGGACTCACATTTAAATGGCCGTCATTGTGTCATCCGCAAACGAATCAATGACTCGTATAGAATCCTAGCCAACCCAGTCTGATCCATTTCTCTTTGGGTATTTATTGGTCTTTTTTGGGCTTGATTTGTACCGCACGTTGAAAGCTGATTTGGGCCTTAAGTCTTCTGTTGGGATGATATCTAAATACCCAAAGAGACAACAAGGGCACGGCAAGAACGGCTTTTGGGTTAGCGACAAGATCCATAACTCCTTAACCTTAGGGCCCAAACTGAGGTCCAGGTGGGGTGGGCAAAGGCACAAGGGCACTGCACACAAGCCCACCAAGAAAGACATTAAATTGCGTTTTTCTGACCCAATTTCTTGGGCTTTTTTACTTTTTTTAAAAGGACAACAATTCTCTTTCACCAAAATAGTGACTTGCAATAAAAATGCTGGTTGGCCCAGACGCGTGTGTTGTCCTTGCCAACGAGGGGCCACCCAATCACCAATGTCGGATGACTCAAGGTCTCGATTCTCGTTTTTTTTTCTTTTATGTATGTCCATGATTAAGTATTAACGGACGGTTTCCATAAGTCTACCATCTAGCACATTGCTTGAACGCAACATGAGTAGGATTCAAATTAGAGAACTGAGACCTTATCAATCCCTAAGATATAAGTTGAGGTCACTATTGATATCGAGTTGTTGCTTGTTATGTTATCGATCTATTTTCTTACGAAGAAAAGTTTGAAATAATATATTGCTACAAGTAGCAAACCTACCCAAAAAAATAATAATAATAATATAAAAACTCATAATTTTTAGGAGAGATGGGTATCTAAAAGGAATAAGTAAAAATTATTGACATGAGGACGAAAAGGAGGGGTTGGAATTATGTTTTTGATCCCATTACTCTTGAAATTACAATTTTCCCCCGGTACTGAGTAGCCTTAAAAGAAATAATTTTGTTACATTTTGATTCATAAGCAGGTGTCATATGACAATTTACCTATCAGGAATATCATAAAGAACTACCAAATAATAGATTTTAAAGAATAATTATATACATAAACAGACAAAAAATAATTTTATATTATATGAAAAATATTTTATACTACACCAATAATCTTTTATACAATAATAAAAAGAGATATTCATAATTTTATTTTACGATATAAGTTATTATTATATTTATTTTTCTTTTTCAGCGTCCTGACTACTAAATAGTTTTTATCTTTGAGCTACCACTGTAATCTGTGAACTTCAAAAGAGAGGCTCAAATCTTTGTGGGAATTCACACTACGTCGTCATTAGAGAGAACAGTAGGATGGGTGAGGCTGGCATTAGCTTGGATGAATAAAAAAAGGATTAAAACGTTGCCCAAATATTCGTTATTTTGATTACAAACTTCTTGTCCTTTTCTTCTGGTCTAGTATGCCTAAAAAATGAAAGGCAGCAATGTGAAAGCAGTTGCCTTAGCAAAAGCTCAGAACCTGCAGCAATAATTTGCAAAAAGCTCTAAAATTACAAGGTGAAGAAAATTACTACTAATAAGTATAACCAGTGACCACTTCATTTTCAATACACAAATATGCCACTCTTCAAAAATACCTAACATGAGGTTAGAGCCAAAAAAAAGAAACGCCAAAAAAGAAAAGCAAATTCAAAGCATTAGCGAAACAGTAGCAAAGAATCCTAGAGCAATCTCATATGTCTGTCGTAGAAAAAAATAAGGGTAACGTTACATCCATACAGAATTTGCACCGAGTCTTCAACACGAACGACGCCACATCTTGTTATCACCAATGACTTAAACTCAAACAAACATAAAGAAAAAATTATCAAATCATCAGCCAAACTATCAACTGTAGTGTTGATTTACCTCTCCAACTAAAAACACTATGCTTACTAATATTGACATTGGCCTCGTTGTTTTCTACTTAGTATTTATGGCCGTAGATGTCTTTTATCGTGTTTTACCTAAAATTGTCGGAATGGAACGTTATCGAACTGAAAATATTAGTAAGTTAAAATTCAATTAGTTGAACATTTCGAACCGATATTTGAACTAATATTTAATAATATATATATGTATGTAAAAGTAATTTAAAAAATAATACTTATATATTACTTAAATATTAATTTTTTTTATTTTTAAGGATTAAATTAAAATTTTTACTGAAATTAAGACTAAATTGAAATTTTTAATTAAATTTAGAATTTAAATAAAATTTAAAATCAAATTATAATTTATGAATTTTTTATTTAATTTAGACCGATTGGACGAATCTGATTTTTTAATCATTTTTGATTAGTTTCACCGGTCCAAATCTTGTATAAATTTTGTCTTAAATCGAACTAGACCCCTAATTTATTACTAACTAGTATATAACCCGCGCGATGCGCGGGATCAATAAGTATTTTTTTTTAGCATAAAAAAATTTTGAAATCATTTAAGCATTATTGTATATTTACTACTTTTTAATCTAAAAATTGTAAATATTGATAGAAGAAACAATAGATAATACACCCCGCTGCCAAATGAACTATACCACTAATTGTGATTATCATTATAAATAAATCTCTAACTGTTTATGTTGTTAAATATCTCTTTGTAAACAATATTTTTCACTTTTGCAATTTGTTCTCCATTGTCTTCATCTGTGCTCAAGATTTGCAGTCCTTCTCTACTTGTAACTCTTGAAATTGCCACATATAATTGTCCATGAGTGAATACTTGTTTTGTTAGACATAAGCCGACTTTATGTAGAGACTGTCCTTGGCTTTTATTTATTGTCATTGCAAAAGCCGGAATCAGTGGGAATTGACGCCTCTTCAAAATAAAAGGCAGCTTTGAGTCATTAGGAGAAAGCGTGATGCGAGGGATGAAAACTTTTTGCCCAATATTTTTCCCGGTCATGATCTTTGCTTCTACAAACCATCTACCCAGTTGAGTTATGATCAAACGTGTTCCATTACATAATCCTCCATTTTGATCGATGTTTCTGATAAGCATTATTGGAATATTTTCTTTAAGCTTTAATTGGTGCGGAGGTAATCCTGGAGAGTTTAAACTGTTCAAAAATTCAATTGGATATAGTAGATCTTGATCATGATATGTTGGACCAGCTTTAGAGATTGAATCAGAACTTCGAAAAATTATCTCTTCTCCTGGTAATTGATCCAAAATATATGAATTGATATCATTGACTGCTTCATTTCTGACTGCCAGAATGGTTCTCTCAATCAAGTACTTGTCATTCAGATAATTGTTCTCTAAGTTAGGATATGTGCTCTGAAAATCATACACAATGAAAATTATTAACCAAAACACAGACCTACAGTTATCAATCAACATAAGTTGACAAAAATAGAAAAAAAAAACAATAAAACAAAAGACTGCACATATGATTACCAAAAACCAATAATAATTCGGATGATAAATTATTACCTATGATTGAAAAATATAGTTGAGAGAACACAAAAGATTATTGAGAAACAAAAGAATATGGAGAAATATGAATTTTGTCCAAACATGCTTGCGATTTTATATTGTGAAAAAGATAATTGTATGTATATTAAAATTCTAATTCTATTTAAATTCTAAGAAATCTTACATATTAAAATCCTAATTTTATTCAAATTCTAAGAAATACTACAAACCGATATTTCTTTTTAACAGATTTTTTTGTAATAGAAATTTGAAAATTATAAAATATTATAATATTTTTAATTTACAAAAAAATTATAATTATAAAGATTTAATTAGAGTCAAAGTAGTACTATATAAAATTAATAGAGTCATTATTTCATTACAATTTAAATTTATAAAATACTAATCATGATTCTAATAGAAATTTAAAAATTATAAAATATTTAAATATTTATAACTTACAAATTTATCATAAACTGCCACATGGCAGAGAGAGAAAACTTAAAATTTTCTGAAAAATTTTGGCTTTATATACATTTTTTTTTTGAAAAAAAAGGACTATTATATATTTACATCTGACGATATATTTATGTATTAGAAGAGGGTCCACACCTAAACGGAAAAACCAATGCCGATGCAGAGAAGAATTCAGCCCAAAATAACCATCCAAATGCCTGTAGCCCCAGCGCTTAAGCCGGATTCGATAAAGAATATTTAGAATAAAAATTTTAAAATAATTTTTTATTCTTTTTTTAATTTTCTTTTATTATAAATAAATTTTTATAATTATAAAAATTTAATTAGAGTCAAAGTAGTACTATACAAAATCAATAAAATCTTTTTATTACAATTAAACTTATATTAATTAATTTATAAAATCCTAATCCTAACTGTAATAAAAATTTAAAAATTCTAAAATATTATAATTTTTTTAATTTACAAAAAATTTATAATTATAAGGATTTAATTAGAGTCAAAAAAGCAGTACTATATAAAATCAATAGAATCCTTATTTTATTACAATTTAAATTTATCAAAAACTGCCACATGGCAGAGAGAGAAAATTTAAAATTTTCTCTCAGCTTCGATTTGATAAAAAAAATCAATAGAATCCTTATTTTATTACAATTTAAATTTATAAAATACTAATCCTAATTCTAATAGAAATTTAAAAATTATAAAATATTTAAATATTTATAACTCATAAATTTATCAGAAACTGCCACATGGCAGAGAGAGAAAATTTTAAATTTTCTCTCAGCTTCGACTTTATATACTTACATATAGATTAAATCAATCAAATCGATCAATCCGATCTAAATTTTACGACCACAGTTTTACCGTGGTGACATCCGTCATTGTTTGTCGCTAAGCTAAGAACAGGCTACCGTACGCATCAGGCACTTCACATGAGATGACTGATGCGGGTAACAGGAAAAAATTGGGAAAATTGTTTTTTTTATCATATTATTAATATGACATCATGAATTGCTTAGCCTTATGGGACAGGGGAAGGACGTGTCCTCCGTTCCATTCAAAGGTGATGCCCAATTACCGGAATCGGCGGGCGACGTTAGACGCTTCGTAGGCCCAACCCCATTCCCTGTTGGATCCCCTTGGACTATCTCAATCTCATATGGGTTTGGTTTTGGACAAAATTATGACCCATCTCAAAACATCGAATTCACGACTGTATTTTTGTTTGCGTTGCAGATGGCAAGTGATGTTGGACCATCCTCCTGATCATGTAAGACTGCAATTGGCCCAAGATGGCGTTGAGGTACAATAATCTTGGTCGAAATCACCTTTGTCTCGTCAATGTAAAAGCTGTAACCTTCCAAACCAAACCGAAAAAAAAAATATATGTTGTAACGCCAGTATCTATTGTTGCAAGAGCCCATTGCATTATTAAAATTTTTATTACACTTTCAGAATTTTAATTGTTCAATTTTTAGTCTAAATATAATGAGTCTTCGAATTTTTCAAGGACGTGATATTTTTTATAACAAAAAAAAAATGTATTACTTATTTTTACTATTGTCGTTACAAAAAGTCATATATTAATTACATTCATGCCAAAAATCAGACAACCAAATTTTAAAAGAGTAATTTTTTTCCTCGTTACAAATGCAATCATATTTTGGCTTCTATGTAAAATCCTTCAGCAGTTTGCACCATGTTAATCAAAAAATAAATCCAGCATTGCCAGGCCTATCCCGGATTGAATTTCCCCACTCACCCAGAGAGGGGAGTCGCAACACCCTGGGGTTAGCTTTAATGATCCGAAGCACTGATAATTTAAAATGTAAATTAACCAGTGCCAATGATCTCTGCTTCTGGGAAATGGGTCAGAAGACTGAAGAGTGGCAATGTTGGTTTTGTTTATCTTTTCAAACAGGTAGGTACATGAGGTTAAGCAAAACTTGCATCGAAAAAAAAAAAAAACTGAACTGTGATCTAACTTGCAAAATTGCAGACTTGAAAATGAACAATAAACAAGACATTGATCCCAACTTCAAGAATCCAAAGGAAAGAAAAAAATGAGAAAGCATTAAACCGTTGAAAGCGTCAATAAAAGATCATAATGCAGTTTGGTTCGCCACATCCATCCCAAAAACCAGTAAGCGTAGTTTTTACACGGAAAGGAAGCTTTCCAATCACTGACCAAGTCTAAAATCCAGAAAACAAAATAAGTTCCGAATGCTTGCACAGAAGATAGCTATGATAACTAGAAAAAACTAAAACCTCTAACGCCACATCTTGTAACAACCGACGAAGTTCGAGTCATTGCCGTGTCTTCCCTTAACATACTTTACTCCCACCGCATTGATATGCCACCCATTCTGCAAAAATAAGAATTAATTTTCGAACAGGAACAGCACAACCAAAGAAAAATAAGGAACAAAAAAAACAGAGCATACCCAGCATTTCTTGGCGTGAATCCCCATCAATGCGTCAGTGCAAAAGAAATTGCCACACTTGGGGCATGGCACTTTCATCTCCATCTCGTAATCTACCGTGCAGTCATGCGCCACCACTTTATCATCAAAAAGCCTCCCACAGTATATGCAAACTTTCTTGCTCTTTTCCCTGGCGGCACGGTCAGCTTCCCTGGCTTGCTCAGGTGCCTCCTTGGCCAGCTTAGCAGCCAAAAAATCCTGATTTGGACCTTTTGGCTGGTTGCTGGCCTTTTTTGGCTTACGCAACACGATGTCGGAAAAGTTCATCGCAGCAGCAGGAACAGCGACGGCCGGCGAACGCACGCGGATGAGGCGAAGATGCTGGAGAATTAGTGATAATCTGCGAAACATTTTTGTGAGAATGAGGCTTGGAGAATGAGAGAGGGAGAGACACAAGAGAGAGAGGTTGAGAATGCTATTGATTTTGGAGGCCGTGGGTAGGGAGAGGGCTGAGAATCTGTGAGAGAGGCGGAGGGGAGGGTTTCCTTCGTTCAAAAGTATCATCAAAACAAAAATGGTATTTTTTTTTTTGTTTATATATATATATTATGGTTTTAAAACAAAAATCTGAAAGAATTTTTTAAAGAAAAATTTAGATTGTATTTTTATTTTATATTTTAAAATAATATTTATTTAAATTTTAATTTTAATTTTATAAAAATTTGTATTTTATTGTTACCAAATGATAAATAAGCAAAAATCAGTCATCATGGTGGCGGCTGCCTGTCCTCTGCTCCCTGCGATATTTTTATGATTTGGTACGCCCAGAGAATTTGTTGCAGTGCATTTTCAGTAGAATTGATTGTTTTTTCCCCTTTTGTTTTGACCCATTTTTTCACGATTTGGAACATGGAAGTGCGGAAGAAGGAATGAGAGAGAGAGACAGGTGAGGAGAGAGGAGGGAGGAGAGAGAGGAAAGGGAGGAGAGAGAAAGAGAGAGGGAGGAGGGAGGAAAGAGGGATAATTTTTTATTTTATTTTTTTAATTGTTAAAAATATAAAAAAAAATTAATTTTCACAATACCAATATTTTTCATTTTTCTTTTCTTTTTTTTTTCTAATATATAATAAATATTATTAGACTAATGGACATAATGTATTGATTATTTTGGGGACAACTATATTTTTAAAAGTAGTACTGGAGATGAGTTAAATTATATCTTTGGAGCGTAATCAAAATAGAAAAAGGAAAAACACAAAAGGAGAAAAAAGAAAATAAAAAAAAAAATACAAAGCCTCCAGCATGTGATGAATATACAAGAGCTCCAGTAATGTCACCCACTTTTGTCAACCCATGGTCCGAAACTTGATACTTGATGCAGGATGAAGACATGTCAATAAATTATGGGACATTGAAGCCTTATAGCTTCATTTACAACAAATTGGAAAATCTATAGTTGCAAGCCTTCGGTTATTAGTGTAGAGTATTCATCAATCATATGGATTCCCGCCAACAAAGGCACTTCATTTAATTATAAAATTAAATTCTATATAAGAAAGACACCCCTACCCCACATCTTTTGACCACCTTCTCTATAGGGTTTGATTTACCTTGCCAACTGAACAAATAAGATTAGCAAACAGGGATAAAAGAAGAGCCAAAAAAGAAGAAAAAATGACAGATAAGAAAATTTGGAAACAAAATGCTTCAAATCAACGTAACAGAAAGTTTAAAAATGGGAGCATGGATATTGATTGGTTTTATTTAGTTAATCAAACGAACGCACAATTATACCACGTCAGACTGAATTAGCTGTTCAACTTTCGTCCCTTGCTGACGTGTCAAGTAATAAAATCGTTACTACTTTTGTTGAAACAACATTTTCTTTAGGCTACATTACCTTTTATCTTTTTAAGAAAAATTTTGGGGCTAAAGCCCCTAATCAAAAAGTCTACAGCCCCCAGAGGAGAGAGAAGGGGGGCCTATGGACCCCTATTGCTAGGGGTCAGAGCCCCCAAAGTCCCCCTTTGTTTTTTATTTTTGTTGTGGATCCAAAAGTATTCTTGTTACACTCTTTTTTTTTCTCCAGTTGTTAATTGTTGTTTTTTTTTTATTTTATTAAAATCAAAGTTCTGTGGGTTGTTATTTTTTGCAAAATATTAACAAGATATATGCCAAAATTAATCTTTGCTTTTAAATTTCCGTTTTATGACTAAGGAATTGATTTTTTTTTCTTCAATCTCTATATTTTTTTATTGCTCTTAATTCTTATTATGTGAAAGAGAAGAAATTCCGACCCATCTCTTCTGTCAGAGGAAAAAAATTAATCAAGTCGAAAAACTTCAATAAAAGAAATTTTTTTTTGAAATGTAATTAATGGATACGTAGTAGACAAGTAGAAATTTGAATTATTAAATAGTAAAAGATATATTAAATAAATAAAAATATATTATAAATATGATTAAATTGAGTGCATAATTAATGCATGTTTTACTAAATTTGTCAAAATAGTTTTGATCAGACATTGCATCCCCTTTATATTTGAACACTGCAGCATTAATTTTTGAGCACTAATCTTAATTCATGGAGAACATGTTATTTTTTCAACTGGTAATAGAATATGAATTTAAAAAGATTGGCACCTTTTTTTAACTGAACAAGTAAAAAGGTAGTACTGATAATATGACTTGTTGGAAACATTAGTGATTTAAGTTGCTTTTCTTATAACATTTTGCTAGTAAAATAAATTGGATTGAAAACAGCAATCCCCATGTAAAACTCTTAGATGTTTAGATATGCCTTTGTTTTGATTTGGCTTTCCAATGTCCATCGCTCTAATTACAATCCTTGTAGATTTGGAAGACATAAATCGTGCATCATATTTGCTGCAAAGGTTTTAAATCTATTTAATTTTGTTTTCTATCTTTCCCTTGTCTAAATGATATAAATTGAAGAGAACTTACGGGCGGCTGTGCATTGCAAAGCTGCACACATTGTAGTTGCAAAAAATGCGTGACACCTGGCTATTGATGGTGCTATGCCCATTACCCAGGAAAATGGGGCTGCATGGGTAACATCACAATCATTAATACAAGCATTTTTCAGCTTAAAAAAAAAATAGAATTTTTATCCCATTTAATAAAAATAAACAAAAATATACCTATTATTAAATTTCAATAAATAGTATATGGTAAATGGTAGAGCTGCTCCTGCTTCAACGACCAGTTGATCTAAAAATATATTTATGGATCAGCAAATCAGTTTGGCAAGTAAATTTTCATGGTCAAATATCAGTATATCACATGTACCAAAAACAACCAATAGTAAGAATTAGGCTAACAAAAAATTGGTTGGTCCCGTTGGTTACCAGTGGTTAAATATAGGTAATTAAATTTGTCACGGGACTGGCTGACCGCTTCTTTTCAAAAACATAGATTTAATGGTAATTTCACCTGTTTCCTTTTTCTCGGGACTAAATAAGTACGGTTCACATAGCCTCTTTCTCTATATGCATAAGGCTCTATGGTTCACATTTTTTGTTCTAAACTTCAGTATCTAAAAAATTTATTAGATTTTAATTAATTTGGTTTAAGTTAAAAATGACTCATTAAACAGTAAAGTCCTTTTAACGTTCTTTTTATATATATAAGACTAAAATACAAAATCTTATTTAGAAAAATTAAATTATAGTCACTTGAACTAATAAATATTATTTTATAGTTCAGATTGCTTCTTTCTCTTTCACCGTAAAAATCTAATTTGGTTGGAACAGACTGAAAAAAAGAGACCCATCTTCTACTTAAATAATTTCCTACTCATTTGGATAAAAAAAAACGTAATAATTTTATCCTAATGACCGTTAGTTTCGAGGATAGTTTATTGGTTTCTTAATTTGGATAATTCACCCTGAACGTCGACTTTCACGGTATAAAGTATGTGAGTTTGCAAATGTAGTTAATCAAGTCAAGCTTTTTTTTTTTTCTCAAAAACAAAAGTCAAACCTTTTAAAGCAATCCATTAAAGCAGGGACCATGGATGTCCAATAATGGGATTTGACACAAAAAAAAATATAAAAATATAATAATAAATATAAAATTAGTATGTAAAAATTTAGATTATTAAATAAAAAAATTATATAAAAAAATTTTAAAAATAAATCATCAAATTAGTTTTATATCTTCCAAACAATAAAAATTGTATATCTGGGTCCTTTACAAGCAACTTGCGCTATCTTGTCAGGAAAATTAATAATAATCATTGGACACTTAAATTACTTTTTAATTATCCAAAATAAAAAAAATAAAAATAATTATACTATGCAGACACGTAATATATATTATATAAAAAATATGTAATTAATTTAATAATTTATTTTTAAAAAAAATTTAATGTATTTTAAATTATCTAATAATTTAAACTTTTATATATTAATTTTATAGCTATTATTTAATGCCTACGTAGCTGTATTCAAATAAAAATAACCAACTACATTACAACGAAGTCTTAAATGCTTCGTGTCAGATAGGCAAAACCATGACCACTCTGTGTTTAGTTTTTTCATTGTTAATTTTTGATATTGTTTACTGATTATTATTATTATTATTGATTGTTAATTATTATTATTTTTACTGTTTTTTGGGTATTAAATAAATTATAATATTTAATTAAATAAATATTATTAATTATTGATTAAATAAATAAAATGATTATTTTATTATAATAAATAATCTTTTAAATTGTCATTAATATTAACTAACCTCGTACCATATTTATAAGTAAAAATTTGTAGGACTTAAAGAACAACTATAATTTAAAATAAATATATTAAAAATCATGGTTATTATCTATACATTAAAAAATATTATTATTGTGTTTGAAAAAATAATAATATTTTTATTACGTTAAGTTGTTGTTTGCATGGTAACTAAGAAAAAAAATCTTACTCCTTTTGGGCAAGAGAAATTGATACGTCTTAATAACATTTATGGTGTGTTTGGATTTGTGAGAAATTGTGAGAAAGAAAGTTGTGAAAAAATAAAATTATTTAGAATAATGAATAATAATTTGTGAGAAAAAAATTATGAGAAAAAATTTGTTTGAATTAATGCAAAAGTTGTGAAAAAAATGTGAAAAGATAATATATAATGATTATGTTTTATTTTTTGATGTTTTTATTTTTTAATGATTTTCTGACAAACCAAACAAAGTATTAAGATTGATATTTTTTTATTATTAAAATAAATAAAATGTTATTTTTAATAAAAAATTATTTTTTAACAGTGAACCACCTTATTTTTTCTTCCCTCACATTCTCCTACATTTTCCCGTAGTCCTATGTATTTATTACTTTCAATGGTGGGTGAACAGTAAAAATCTTTATGCCTATATTGAAGACAGTTTTCTCCAAAAAAAAAAAAAAAAAAACCCATCGATAGTTTCTAAAACGGAAAAGGTTAGTAGCCAAATAATATGGTCAAAATATGGCGAAATTAAAATAAGATCGAAAAGAAAAGTTGGAATTTTTTTTTAAAAAATAAAATTTATAAGTAATATTAAGTGTATTTAAAGTAATATTAAATATATTTAAAATATACTTTTTTGAAAAATAATATGACCAAAATATGACCATATATGTATAACCAATAATGAAGCCATTTCATGGGTTTGAGTTGCTTGTTTCAATAGCTATTAATGAGAGAAAAACGTTAGCTCAATTGCAACAAAATTTTTTTAACTAAATACTTCAACTCTTATTTTTTAGAAAAGCAACAACGGCAACACTCATCAACAAGACTGAACGTCCCCTGAGCATCTATATCTCTAATTATTCACAAAACGTTCTCCTAATTATTTGCTGTTTTGTTTTTTTCAGCTGCTAATTTTTTATTAACATATTATTTTGTGATAGAATATTCATAATCTTGACGAGAAAAATAAATCGGTATAAAGGGTGCCCAATTCAATACTCAAGTTCACAACCACATGCCATATTATTATTCATTTCCACGGAGAAATTTTCTTTTTTGTACAATTATTTACAAAAATATTTTAGAAACTTCAAATAAGAAATTTCAAAAAGTTTTAAAATGATATGAATCGTTAAATAATTAAATTCAGAATAATAAAAATAGATAAATTATTAATTATTATCAGACGAGATTGTTTAATTATTTTAATATCACTTAAATGAAATTTCTTAATGATGCTCATATATAAATATAGAACTCATTTCCAACTTGAAAGAATTTCCATCGGATTAACTAAGAAAGATTGTCCATGTTGAGGAGGAAGTTAGAGAATCCTAGAGTGGGCGGGGAGTTATGAAAATCCAACATCAAAATTTGGTGGTAATTAGAATATTTAATTAAAATTTTTTAATTTTATATTTAAATTTTAATGACTACATTATTTTTTTTGGCGTTAGGGGGAGATTTTTTTTTATTAATATGCTGTTAGTTTGGCCAGCTGTTTTTTATTTATTATATGATGACTATTATTTTAAACATTTTTTTGGATAGTATTCATGTCATTTATTGTATAACATCATTATATATATTTTTTTTAACTAAGAGGAAAGCCTTCCATATAGAACAGGCCAAATCATATTATAAACAGAGTCAACTAAAAGAGTCAACATCACATTTACAAAGGAAAACAATTCAATCACATAAACCAACAAGGCACAGGCCACCACTAAAACAGACCAACCCAAGTATCCCACAGCTACCGTGGGCCCAATGAAGCCCATACCCAAGCCCATAGGCAGGGTAAGAAACAGGCATGCATAAAGGAAGAAACGGGAAGCTAGAGACCAACAGTCCTAAGCCAGCTAATGCCACCGACCGCAAAACCCCAAGGTGGGGAAAAGGCCGAGCTCCAAAGGAGCCGTTGGTAGAAAAAGCCCAGCATCAATCAGGAGCACGCCAAACTTGCCCAGGCCCCTAAACAAAGCTCAAACCACAAACACCCGTTGCGGAGAATAGGGTTGCCAAACAAAGGAAGGCTGAACAAAAGCTGTAACTGAGAAAGCAAAATACCTACGGGACTCAGGCACGTTAGACTATACAGGGGAACCCTCCAATGCCAAAAAGCCACCACTCCCCGCTATTGGAGGCGGGAGAGACCACCGGAGATGCCAACCCGCACCAAGCTCATGAGCTCAAAGGCAGTTGATCAAAGAAGATGACCCACACCTCCAGCAATAGCAACCGAAACGAAACCAGATAAGAGGACAAAGCCCCACACAAACCCACAAAGGGTAGAGAGCTCAAGGAGTACAAACACTGAGGCCAACCGAGTGATTGGAATAGAAGAAGAAAGCTCTCAACACACGTTAACTGAAATGTGCACACGATAACAAACCCCTATTTAGTACATTGTATAACATCATTAAGAAGAAAAAAGGACAGATAGGAAAATTTGGAAACAAGATGCTTCAAATCAACTCAACAGAAAGCTAAAAGTGGAGAGTAGGAAAAAGAAAGTGCACTTAAAATAGGGATCTTTTCTGCTACAGAAATCCAAAGTTTTTTCCAGCCAAAATCAAGGCCAAAACAAGTTTTTCTTTTTTCCACATTTCCTAAGTAGTCAAACGGTTATATGGAAAATAAAAAAAGATAAGGTGCAAAAGATTTGTTTGTTGCTAAATTGGATGATAATAAGGTAAAAAAAAAGGACTGCAAACATCCATGGAGAAACATATTTCACCAGAATATAACAAAAGACATCGGTTTGAAGGGCCGTTGCTCAGATATCACTGACTAATGATTGCTCAACTGCCTCAGCCTAACCTAAAATAGACAGTGCACGGAAGGCATTTCCAATAACTCAAAGATATGAAGGCTCACACTTCAGTTAAGCATGCATAAACTGCTCACCGCACTACATAGAACTTGTGAAAGTTATTGTATCTTCTCCACCAAAAATGTCTGCCTCAAGTCAAATTTTACACATGAATATTATAGCTGCATATCTAAATTCTATTGTAATACCTGCAGGCAATTGATAGGAGAAGAACTTGCTGGCTTGAGCATCAAAGTTCTGCAGAGTTTGGAAAGCAAACTGGAGATGAGTTTAAAAGGTATCCAAAACAGAAAGGTATGAAACCCAAGAAGGCACTGCAGCAAAATTTAACCTATATCATTATTGTGCGTGTGTTTATTGATTCAGGATTCTTCCTTTTTGCAGGAACAAATTTTATCCGAGGAAATTAAAGAACTAAACCGAAAGGTTTTCCTGAAATACTGATCTCAATACTTCCAAAACTGTCATAGAGAGATAATCATCTTGACTGATGTTCCTGGACTGTGTTGCAGGGAAATATGATTTACCTAGAAAACCTTGAACTGCACAAAAAGGTAGTACCTCATCCATCAAGAAAATGCAGAATTGCGAAAGGTATTTATCTAGAGATAATATGCATCAATATATAAATCCCTATCATCTCCTAGGCAGTGGCACTGTATTTTCATGCATAACCTGCCTAGAAATATATACCTACCAACTCCTAGATCCAGCCAATAAGACACACGGACATGAAATCAGCCTCTAGATTCGAAAAAGAAAACAATTGTTCCGCAGCTAGAAGCCTAAACAGAAGTTTTCAAAACTCAGGTCTATGGAGAAAAAAGATTTTACCGAAGCAACTACTAGTTCCTATCCACAATACCTTTTGAGTGACAAGTATGACTTGCAAACCCCAAGTCACCTTCAAGTAAGCCAGCTACAACTTCGTGACAATGAGCAGCCAGAAGGAGCAATAAATCTGGGGCAAGTTGCTTCCACGCTGTCAAAAATACAATTATCATGGCAACTTTCAATTGGATAAAGTTTTGTTCAACATATATTACAGCCTACAACTGCAATAGAGCAAATAACAGCTGGGGATGGTTATCAGTTACAAGGTCAGGAAACTGATCCATAGTTCAAAAGCCCCAAGCTTCTAGACAGCATCCAAATGCAGCCACTGCATATATGTTCAGCAACAGAATCATATTTGGTATGATATGTTCGATAAAACAGACTTCATAATTCTTGCAAAATGATTGCCAGATAATTATCTCTATGATTTAGGCAAATAATGAGCATGTGCAATATCAGCCATTTGTTTTCTTGTTCTGCGACAAAAGGACAGGGGAAGCTAGGTGTTACTTCAACTGTACCTTAGTTTGGAAAACTGAACTGCTTGTGGAATATGTAGTATCAATTTGTGTGTAGTGAAAATTCATGGGCTTTTTAAATAAGAAATGTCTCAATTCGATTTTTTCCCCTTAGATCTAGAATAACAAATTATTCAACTCTACTCTCTCTGATATGCTTACGAAATCAAAATGTAAATACAAGTACAACCCAAAATACTCAATGAACCACATTGCATCTTCAAAGGTATACACAATGCCCAGCACAACAAAACAACATAACGCAACTAGACTTTATGTTTCGAACTGCTAAGCAAAATACTATCACAGACAAACTCCCATGTTATGCCAGTTAGTCTATCACAGTATAACCTGGGACTGGAGATAAGCATGATAAGAATAGAACCGGTTCTATATTCAACAAAACATGAGAATGTAAACCGAGCACGAAAACAGGTAAACAGCATACATTATGCAACAATATTGCACCATGAGAAAAATGAAATGTACCAAGAATATGCAACTAAAAACGCCGAAAGAATCTGAAACCGACTGATGCGCAACAGGTAACCAAAATGAAAATAATGTAAACAATTAAAATTCTTCTTGTAGATTCTTCATCACTGACTAGCAATGATTTATAGATTTTTCATATGATTTTCATACCCAGTTGCCTTTTGCCAGGTCTCGCAACAAACTCAGTGACCGTAACTATGCAGACAAGGAACTTCGACACATGCAGGGGACAAAGGCTGATAATTGAGCTTCAGCATCGTATCGGCATTCCAAGAAGTAATTAAACCTGGATGGCATTATAGTTGTGCATACCGGGAAGCCAGTAACTAAAGAGAAAAATGAACGTGACATGTACCTGCTTCAAGACCTACAATACACTGATGTTTCCGAATAAAAAATGATTAGTCAAACAAATCGCTTTCAAATCTTAAATTTGGCCCACAAAACAAATAAAAAACTACTGAACCGGAACCAAACGCATCAAATTAACTGTTGTAACTTTCATCAAAACCCAACGTGACACCATTTATACTTTAGCACGAGAATAAATACCTTAATAAGATGGTCTGCTTTTGATTGAAATGGCCATGAAAAATGAGAGAAGCTTTAGGTTCACAGAATTGGTGAATTGGAAGTGTTGACATCTCCTCCACTCCGCTAATCCGTAAACTTTTGGAGTTCCTGACTTCCGATAGATATTTTTATTAGACGAGGCAAAGATATTTTTCTCGATAAACCCATAAAAAACGTACGCTTTCCTTTAATTAGTATTTAGTACACTTACTTTCTTATTGGTATTTTTATTAAAAATATTCTTAAAATAATATTAATGTATCGTTCAAAAAAACTAATATTAATGTCAATAAGGACTACGGCATCAATTGCGATCCTCCACTTTTCACGTTATTAATTAGAGTTTCATTACATTACTTTATTTTAAATTATATTAAAATAATTACGTTAACATTTAAAAATTAATATTATTTTTATTAATTTATATTATTTAATTTTACTTTAATCTCATAAAAAAAAATAACATCAAATATTTTCTTATCAATTTAACATGATTTGTTTAGTGTAAAAAATTAATTTTTTTAATATTTTAAAACATATCATAAATCTTGAGAAGAAAATAGAAAAGACACAAATAAGCGCGCTTCCGCTGTAAATTCTCGTCAACTAAACCGAAGCACTTTGAATTACCTATTTCCTCGTAACTAAATGAGATTCAATGTCCTTAAAACTCTGTTGCCCTTAAACCCAGCAACGAATTTCAAAGGTTACATAGATTCATGTGTTTCTTTATCGAAAAGCCTCACCAACCAAGACTTAATTAGGGAAGGGAGTGCCCTCCACGCCCACTTAATCAAAATGGGTACATCATCAGATAGATATATAGCCGTTAAGCTCTTGATCATGTACCTGAATTCTCGTAAAACAACCGAATATAAGGAGATTCTGAAGGATTTTAATGGGTTTGATCTTGTCGCTCACAACTGTTTGATTAGCGCCCATGTACAGTGGGGAAATCTGGAGGAAGCTCGAAAAGTGTTTGATGAAATGCCTGAAAGAAACGAGGTTTCTTGGACTGCGTTGATCTCGGGTTTTATGAGATACGGAAGAGTGAAGGAATCAATGTTGTACTTTGAAAGAAACCCGTTTCATGACGTGATTACGTGGACCGCGGCTATTAGCGGACATGTTATAAATGGGTTCTGTTTCGAAGCTTTGAAGCTGTTCTTGAGATTTCTTGAATCTGGCCTGAAGCCAAATGAAGTTACTTTTACCTCTGTTTCCAGAGCTTGTGCAGAGATGGGTAATTTCGAGTTTGGAATGAGCATCTTGGGTTTAATAGTTAAAGCCGGTTTTGAAGGTTATGTATCAGTTTCAAATGCTTTGATTACATTATGCTTGAGAATGGGGGAAGTAACATTGGTTAGGAGGGTGTTTGATAGGATGGAGAAGAGAGATGTTGTTTCTTGGACAGCGATCTTAGACACGCATGCAGAAATGGGTGATTTGAGAGAAGCTAGAAAGATATTTGATGACATGCCTGAAAGGAATGAGGTTTCTTGGAGTGCCATGATTTCAAGGTACAGTCAGAGTGGTTATCCAGAGGAGTCACTGAAACTTTTTCGAAGAATGGTTAAAGAAGGGTTCAAGCTCAACATTTCCGGTTTCGCTAGCATTCTAAGCGCATTGGCTGGCATGAAGGCCTTATTAGGTTCAAGCCCCAAATTGTAGACGTACCAGTAGATTCAGAACCAGTCTTTGGCACCATATTAGATGGTCAAATGGTCAACGAGTTTATGCAATTACACCATAAATGCTGTCAATTTTTTTCAATTATACATTTTTTAATTTAATTGTTTGTGTATTTTATTTTTACTCAACGATTCCCATATTTTTATTTGAAAAATGTGTGAATCTCACACAAAGTCCTCTTCTTCTTCTTCTCAGTCTCTCACGCTGGATCCGCACATTTCACTCTCTATTTCAAACGCCGAAGTACCTCTCCGTATCTCCACCGAGCTGATCGATAGCTCCATTTCTCTCTCGAAGGTCCCTCTCTCTCTCTCTCTCTCTCTCTCTCTGCTTTCTTTCCCCTAACTTTTTAAGTGAATGGAGCCCCAGATTTTGCTCCGTGACGCTGCTACTTTGAGCAAAATCGCGGTTGTTTTCGCAGAAACTGAAAAGAAATTTGCATTTGAAGAGAAATTGGCGCAAGAGTGAGATTGTTCTGTTTATGAAACCCTAACTTGGATTTGAACTTTGCTAGCGATTCTGCTCCAGTCACGAGTTGCTTACTGCTCTTTTCTTTAACTGATCATATCTGAAACTTATTCTGCATTATATTTGTCTTCTGTTTTCAAATTTTACCTACACGACTTCCGATCTTACGGCTATGGCTTGTGCGCACTAACTCATAGTAACTATAATGGAGAAATAGCTGTTTGGTGGCCTTCTTTTTTATTTAATTTTCTCTTATTTTTTTATATATATTTTTTAACGAAGATATGGTGTTAAAATTAAATCGGATTCGGATATGGATAAACAAGCCTCGGTAGGCTTATGGAATGTTTGTATTTTCTGGATGTCTAAAGGCAGTTTCTAGGTAATGGAAAATAAATTGCACTTATCTCAACTGTTCGTTTCAACTACTTAAATATGTCGGCATTTTTAGGTTATTCGTCTTACTAATAGATTGTTTCCTTGTCTTGTCTTTCTCCAGTCTGTTAGGAAACAAGCTTATAATGGATTCATACACTCTAAAGTCTGTTTCAGATTTATCCCTGCCATTTCGTTCAGTTTTCAGCTTCAGGTAATATCATCTGGAAGGGTTTGTCGATACGGTGTGGAAATTCGTTCGTTGGTATAACTTATAGCTTGCATGTTGGATTGGGTTCCTTTTTTATGCTGTTCTGCCAATAATTTATATCACTTCTAGTGCTATTACTGTTTGTCACCGCACTTTCTCGCCCTCAGCTGCAAAGACAACTTGCTTCTGACTGAACAATTGCCTAAGCTCGATACATAGCACAAATGTTTCCCTTTTGTTAATAGGTTTAAGTGAGCAGTGATCTGAAATAATTGCTTCCCCTTATGCTCAGTGCTATTAGCTTCCAGCTGAAAACTATTTGGTATCGCGTGTAGACAGTATGTTAACATTCTTACGCTTGTAGGTACTTTAACTCACTGCAAAGTGAATGCTTTCCTGTTTGCTTCCACTCTGATGCAAACATGGTCATCTCAGCACCAACTGGAAGTGGTAAAACAGTGCTGTTTGAGCTTTGCATACTGAGGCTTTTCTCAAGGTTCATTTTTGAGGGGGGTTTTGCCCATTTTAGGGGAACACTGAAAACGGTAATTTCTTGAACTTATTACTACAACGGTAACAAGTTTGCTAATGCTTGTATTCAGTAAGTGCAACAATTAGGATGCCACCTTGGTCATGCACATCAGTGGCTTAGCCACCAATTCTTTCTTTTCCTGCTGTTTGTTTTTGTAGAAGCAATAAAGTGCACTTAACAATTTGATGATTAGTGTTTGACTCAGAAGAGAGGACATCATCTTCCTCCTGGTTCAATAAATCAGGCTAGAATTTTGCATTTCTACTTTGCAGCCATCAGTTATTGCTTCCATTTACATCCTTTTCATGTTGTTTGAAGATCTACATAGCACCTTCTAAGGCTTTAGTACAAGAAAAGCTCCGTGACTGGAATCAGAAGTTTGGACCACTGGGTGTGAATTGCCTGGAGTTGACAGGGGACAATGAATTCTACAGCATAAGGACAATACAAGAAGCAGATATTATCCTAACTACTCCTGAGGTCAGCATTCAACGTTATGAAAACTCCTTAACTTCCTATTATAGAAGACACAATTGGTCAATTTCAAAAAATAAGGTACTGAGATTCCACATTAAACTGCTTATTCTTAAGCATATGAATGATGCCTAAGTTTGTATTGACACTAGTGTGTACATGCATCCTCAGCAGCTCACAATCATGTTCCGCGGAGAGTTCAAGTAACGTGTGACTACAGAGTGCAAGTACCTGATACATATATTAACTTCATGAACTAACTTGGAAAGTTGAAAACTAGCAACATAAATTAAGAATGAACATTTGAAAGATCCAATGGGTAATACAATAGTGATCAAAGTTTATACCCACCATTGGTACCGCAATCCTGTCATGGCCTGTTTGCCTTAAAAATGTATAAGAGAGAAGACCAACACTTTGAGTTACTGAGCTCGTCTCCACATGGCAGCTGAAGACGATAACATCAGCTCCAAGTCGCATAGTGCTCGTCTTGAAACCATTTCCATCTAAAAGAGGGGCTGTGAATAAGCAAAACTAGAAAGGAATACATAATAAAGCTATAATCAACAGAATCTGGTCCATACACTGTCCAATGGAATGCTTTGTGTTCTCTGTAAAGCCAAAGCTCATACAGTTCCTTATAGCTTCTGGACCCATTCCCTTACCATTGTCTTCTTGTTGAAAATCATCGAGTTTCAGACGCAAAAGCTTTAGTTGAGGATCTTGTCAGCAACTCGGCATATAATAAAGCAATTATAAACACTGAATGAAAAAGATACCTTGAATTAGCAAAGCGGGACTCCCATCTCGGGAATTTGAGACCTTGTTTATGATGATAGATGTGGCCCCATTTTGTATCTGACAAAAGAGCAGCATTAGAGGATGATCACGCTAAACCTTCATCAGAACCAAACTTTAACAACAATGAGAACAGTTTTCAATTCATTCCATAGCTTTCTTTCTAACACAACATTCTGGCACAGATTATACCCTGTAGGACACAACTAAGAAAGAAATTCTGTCTTTAAGACTTCACAAAACTATACAAATTGCTGTCATACTATTTTTGAAAATGCTGTTCTTAATTGCCCAGAAGCTATTATCTGAAGAAATAAAAAGTCGTACTACTTTGAAAACAGTGTTGTTAGATATCCAGAAGCTAATCTCTGAAAACAAAAGAAGTCCAATCATTAGACTTTACCTCATCAACTGCATTGTCAACCAGCTCTGCTATCGCTGCAAACAGAGCTCAACAAAAGGAGACAGAGGAGAGGACTACACGTTAGATTCAAAAAAACAAAAGCGCAGCACATTAAAGCAAAGCATATTAACTAATATCATCCACAAACCAAACATACCGCCAAAGACCCACTTATGTGAGGTTGCATTTGAATGAAGAAACATGGGATGCACATGCAGGTGATTTTTGTTGTCTGCAATCAACAAGCAAAATCAATATTTAGATAGATAGCGAAGGTAAAACACTCAAATTTGAGCAAAAATGGAGAACTGTAATCACGAAATCAAGTTTCGCAGGTTTTCTACTAAGTTCTGAATCCCGGTCAACAGTAAGGCTTCTTCTTGTGAAATTTTTTAATCAAGACTTGGCTACTTTCCGCGTCAATGATTATTGCAATTTTTTTTTTTTGGGCATACCCAGATAAAGTCAGTAAACAAAAAGAGTTTTGAACCAACAAGTGTTGGTTCAGTTGGTTAGTAGGCTGATCTCAAGCGGATTCACCTGCCAATACGTAGGGTTTCAAACTTGGAAAAGGGACTTGTTGGGAGGGAAAAAAAACCCGTAGTGCTCTAATCGATTGGCCACCATTTTTTGCACCAAAGTAAACAACAAGAATTTTGAAATAGCCAATTTCTTACTTGGATTTGAAGCTTTGCAATCCTGTGTCAGCCCAACTTCATAGTTCCCAGCTTTCCAGAATTTCCGACAGATTGGAGCAGTAGATAGTTGGAGTCCTGAAGCACCGCCTTTATCTGAAACATTAGAGTCCCTCAAGCTAGTGCTAGAAACATTTGCATTTCCGTTGCCATTCAATTCCCGAAACTCATCATCACCACTACTGCACATTTCTAAAAAACCTGGAGGCCTCATTTTAATTGCTGCGGAAAATACAACAATCCACATCATTTTTCTTATTAAACCAAAAAAAAATAATAATAATAAAGTAACGCTGAGGTTGGAACACTGCGGCTAATGAATAATAATCAAAATCAAGAGCACACGAGTAGTAAGACAGCAACAGCAAACAAAGATAGTCAAAATTAGGAAGGAAAACCAGTCAAATGCTTGGGAAACAAGTTCAAAATCACTTCAAAACAGCTCTTCACAAGCAAATAATTGAAGATCAAGAGGAGATGAATTTTGTCTATACTCTGCAGGTTTTCTTGGAGATGAGCGGACGGTGGCTAAAAGGAAAAACCTGCTTCTGTAAACTTTGAAGGCAAGGCAAGAAAATGAAGCTTGTTCGGCAAAAACTTTTCCTTTATATTTTTTATCGCAAAGAAAAATACGCAAAAATTTAGACACAGAAAATTTTATATAAAAAGTTACGTAGAATTTTAATAATAAGGGTTAAATATATTTATTATCTAATGATTTAGTTGTTTTACGTTTTATTCTTTTATAATTTTAATTTAAGTAATAAATTTTTTTATATTTTTTAATTTTAGTAATTAATTTCTGAACAGTAATTTATTAAATTGATTAATAAAAATTGACCATAATTATATTATTTTATGATTATAGGAACTTTATTATATTTTATGTATAAATTAATTATAAAAATTATCTCAGATACTTTTATATTAATATTTGAAGTCTATTGAAAATAACAAAAACTGTGAAGTAAATAATATAAAATGTAGTTAAAATACATACCGAAATTTAATTTAAGAAATAAGTAACATATTTTTTAATAGAGATAAAAAAATTACAAAATAATATAATTTTAACTAATTTGCCTTAATTGATTTAACAAATTACTGTCAATGGGTTAGTTGATAAAATTAAAAAGTGTAGGGAGATTTATTATTTAAATTAAAACCAAACTAGTAAAATGTAAAATAATTAAATTGTAAGGGGTTAAATGTATTTAACTTTAATAATAATTATGAATTTGATATATAAAAATTTATATTAAAATTTAAAAAATATATTATATTTTAAAAAATAAATAAATTATTAAATTATTTATTTATTTTAAGTGCACCGTAAATTTCGCACTGCGGTTGACGATACTGTAAGGAATCCGAAGGATTGAAACGCGTGATCCTGACAAGGACGAGCAAGTACGCAAAAGAAGCGAGGGAATGACCACGTGTCGTTTTCATTATCCCTATTCTTGACATAAAAGTGTCACTTCCATTTATAAACCTGCTTCGCTAATTTTTTTTGGTTGAATAAAAAACGATAATAATTTTTTTATTAAGATATATTTCGATCATGAGTTATATAAATTTATTTTTATAAATTTTACATCTTTATAATATTATTTTCTTTAGCTATCATGTAATGTAAGTAAATGAAATAGCAAGCATTAAATTATAGTGAACCCTTATTTGTAATTATTATTTTTGAGTATAATTATATATAAAAATTAAAAATTTACAATTAAGCATTGGCTGCATTCATTTAATCTCGTTCATTCATCTTTTTTCCCGTCCAAAGAGTTGTTTGGTGCTTACTCATGTTTTTGAATTTTTCTGGCTAAAGTCATTCAATGCTAGAATTCTCATGAAATCCGTCATTCATGATTCAACTCGAATAAGACAAACGGAGGAAAAAAAAAAAAGTAATTATTAGCAGTCATATGAATGGCCACCTAATCAAAAGCTTCATCTATCTTTCCAAACTAATGCTGTGTTAGATTGAAGGAATTTGGATGAAAAAAAAAAAAGAAAAGAAAATTAAAAATTAAAAAATATTATTATTATTGTATTATTTTTTATAAATTATTTATTTACTTTTTATCAATCTAAATAACTAACATGTACTTTTTTCTTATAAATTATTGTCCATTATTTTTCTCACAATTTTTTATCAATCATAATATTATCATTACTGTATTATTTTTCATTCATTTTATTTCTCTCTACTTTTTATCAATCCAAACACCTTATAAATGCCCTCATAAAACTTAAAAAAAAAAAACAAAAAAGTGAATTTATAAAATTCTTTTTGTAATAACTAGCATCTCAGCCAGATATCCTGGCCTAGGTTGTGCTTGGCAATAAATCGGTGGCTTGAAGAAAACGAAATTAACGAGAAAGGCGGACAAATGACTAACACATTAATCTGATTAAAGAAAATTAAATGTTGAAATAACGGTAGGAGTGTTTTTTGGTTTGGTTTTGAAATCGGTGGTGCTCTTGTTTTTTTTATCCAATTGAATCAAGAGTTACGTCATATAAACAAAGGAGACTCGAGCGTTAATCGATTTTCTTAAGCCCCAAATTGTAGACGTACCAGTAGATTCAGAACCAGTCTTTGGCACCATATTAGATGGTCAAATGGTCAACGAGTTTATGCAATTACACCATAAATGCTGTCAATTTTTTTCAATTATACATTTTTTAATTTAATTGTTTGTGTATTTTATTTTTACTCAACGATTCCCATATTTTTATTTGAAAAATGTGTGAATCTCACACAAAGTCCTCTTCTTCTTCTTCTCAGTCTCTCACGCTGGATCCGCACATTTCACTCTCTATTTCAAACGCCGAAGTACCTCTCCGTATCTCCACCGAGCTGATCGATAGCTCCATTTCTCTCTCGAAGGTCTCTCTCTCTCTCTCTCTCTCTCTCTCTCTCTGCTTTCTTTCCCCTAACTTTTTAAGTGAATGGAGCCCCAGATTTTGCTCCGTGACGCTGCTACTTTGAGCAAAATCGCGGTTGTTTTCGCAGAAACTGAAAAGAAATTTGCATTTGAAGAGAAATTGGCGCAAGAGTGAGATTGTTCTGTTTATGAAACCCTAACTTGGATTTGAACTTTGCTAGCGATTCTGCTCCAGTCACGAGTTGCTTACTGCTCTTTTCTTTAACTGATCATATCTGAAACTTATTCTGCATTATATTTGTCTTCTGTTTTCAAATTTTACCTACACGACTTCCGATCTTACGGCTATGGCTTGTGCGCACTAACTCATAGTAACTATAATGGAGAAATAGCTGTTTGGTGGCCTTCTTTTTTATTTAATTTTCTCTTATTTTTTTATATATATTTTTTAACGAAGATATGGTGTTAAAATTAAATCGGATTCGGATATGGATAAACAAGCCTCGGTAGGCTTATGGAATGTTTGTATTTTCTGGATGTCTAAAGGCAGTTTCTAGGTAATGGAAAATAAATTGCACTTATCTCAACTGTTCGTTTCAACTACTTAAATATGTCGGCATTTTTAGGTTATTCGTCTTACTAATAGATTGTTTCCTTGTCTTGTCTTTCTCCAGTCTGTTAGGAAACAAGCTTATAATGGATTCATACACTCTAAAGTCTGTTTCAGATTTATCCCTGCCATTTCGTTCAGTTTTCAGCTTCAGGTAATATCATCTGGAAGGGTTTGTCGATACGGTGTGGAAATTCGTTCGTTGGTATAACTTATAGCTTGCATGTTGGATTGGGTTCCTTTTTTATGCTGTTCTGCCAATAATTTATATCACTTCTAGTGCTATTACTGTTTGTCACCGCACTTTCTCGCCCTCAGCTGCAAAGACAACTTGCTTCTGACTGAACAATTGCCTAAGCTCGATACATAGCACAAATGTTTCCCTTTTGTTAATAGGTTTAAGTGAGCAGTGATCTGAAATAATTGCTTCCCCTTATGCTCAGTGCTATTAGCTTCCAGCTGAAAACTATTTGGTATCGCGTGTAGACAGTATGTTAACATTCTTACGCTTGTAGGTACTTTAACTCACTGCAAAGTGAATGCTTTACTGTTTGCTTCCACTCTGATGCAAACATGGTCATCTCAGCACCAACTGGAAGTGGTAAAACAGTGCTGTTTGAGCTTTGCATACTGAGGCTTTTCTCAAGGTTCATTTTTGAGGGGGGTTTTGCCCATTTTAGGGGAACACTGAAAACGGTAATTTCTTGAACTTATTACTACAACGGTAACAAGTTTGCTAATGCTTGTATTCAGTAAGTGCAACAATTAGGATGCCACCTTGGTCATGCACATCAGTGGCTTAGCCACCAATTCTTTCTTTTCCTGCTGTTTGTTTTTGTAGAAGCAATAAAGTGCACTTAACAATTTGATGATTAGTGTTTGACTCAGAAGAGAGGACATCATCTTCCTCCTGGTTCAATAAATCAGGCTAGAATTTTGCATTTCTACTTTGCAGCCATCAGTTATTGCTTCCATTTACATCCTTTTCATGTTGTTTGAAGATCTACATAGCACCTTCTAAGGCTTTAGTACAAGAAAAGCTCCGTGACTGGAATCAGAAGTTTGGACCACTGGGTGTGAATTGCCTGGAGTTGACAGGGGACAATGAATTCTACAGCATAAGGACAATACAAGAAGCAGATATTATCCTAACTACTCCTGAGGTCAGCATTCAACGTTATGAAAACTCCTTAACTTCCTATTATAGAAGACACAATTGGAAAATGAAACATGTGCAAGTACTTATTATGCAAAATCAATGACAGAGGATGTAACTTTACATGAAGAAATTTACATGTAAGCACACCTTAAACTAGCAAATGCCATCTCACAACTGTTTGTTAAGCTTACTTCTTTCAATCGCGCATCAGATTCAGCAGCTTATCTATGATTACATTGTTATTGTAGCCTTCATGTCACATTAAGACAAAATAAAGTCAACAAACACAGGCATACGTTTCTTTTTCCACTCTGTCTTTTGTCCTGTTTTACATGTGGGTTTATATCTGTCCGTTTTGACTTTTTGGGAAACTTGATTGATAGCATGAGGGAGCAACTAGATGGATACATTCTTACTTTCTGCAGAAATTTGATGCTGTGACTCGTTCTCGCATAAAGGATGGTGGCCTGAGCTTTTTCAGTGGCATTGGTCTCCTACTCATTGATGAAGTTCATTTACTGAATGATCCACGTGGAGCAGCTTTGGAGGCAATAGTTAGTAGGACAAAGATGCTCGCAGCCCACCTTGAAATGAAATCGAGCCCTCTATCTTGCATCCGTTTTCTGGCAGTTTCTGCAACAATTCCCAATGTTGAGGACCTTGTTAAGAGGTGCATCTAGTGCTATTTCCATGAGTGGTGTAACTCTTCAGTCCCTATGTGTGATTATCAGAATTAGCTTTCCAATGGTTTTCACAGGTTTGGAGAAGAAATGAGGCCTGTAAAGCTGACAACTAAGGTTTTCGGTATACTAATCTTCCTTAAATGTCTCATTTACTTATCAAGTGCATTATTGTGCTAATTCCAATAGATGTAGCTGACAGAGATACATACTACACGATGTTCTCCTTTTATCATTTTTTCATCTCACTTCACGTCATTTTGTCCGCATGGCATTTTTTGAATGGCATCAAGGAGAATGGGCTGGGCTACATGTCCGTTCAGGAGTTCATTCTTTTACTTTGGCCACTCTTTTGCAGGCTATGCCCCAGCGAAAAATGACTTTCTATTTGAAAAGGTAAGAATTCAGCAAAGTTTCTTTGCTTCGTTTTGATGCTGCTATTGATTTGAGAGGCAAATTTCTAATTGGAATATTCTCAACTTCTTCTGATGCCTCGCTTTTATTGCATATCCAGCGACTACAAAATTATGTTTTCGGTAAGCATACATTTGCTAGTCGCTCTACTTCGAGGAAAAGCCCTTTTGTTTGCTTCTACATTGTTTTTACTCCTGGCTTTAGCATTCTCAATTGCTTAGATTTGCACTTACAACCTGATATACAGATCTTCTGATGCAATACTCGAGAGGGAAATCGGCTCTGGTTTTTTGTTCAACTAGAAAAGGAGCACAAGAAACAGCACAGCAACTGTCTCAGATGGCAATGAGATTTGGTTATTCAAATCCATTCATTAAAGACGGAGAACAGCAGGAAAGGCTAAGGGAAGCTTCACTATCATGCAGTGACAAACAAATGCAATCCTACATTCTTTATGGTGGTATGGAGCTAACTTGCTCTGCTAAGAAACATCAAATGCTGCTATGTCCTTAACTCGTCCCCCATGCCCATCAAAAGTGCTTTATATGGCTCGTAATGAGTGTTTTGTTTCCAGTTGGCTATCACAATGGTGGGCTTTGCCTGAAGGATCGCAATCTTGTTGAGGGTCTCTTTCTTAGGGGTGATATTCAAATTCTGTGCACCACCATTACCCTTGCACACGGAATCAACTTACCAGCTCATACACTGGTTATTAAGTCAACACAGCACTTGTACGTCAAATTGTTTCTCAGAGTCTTTCTAGCAGAAATTTGAGAGATTGAGAAGAAATATGTTGTTATTAAACCACAAAATTTAATTTTTATTCCAGCAACAAGGAAAAAGGTCTTTACATGGAATACGATCGATCCATGGTATTACAGGTTTGACTTCTCTTTTCACAATTTTAGCAACTGATTTCACTACGTTACCTTTTTTTTTCCCTTTTTTTTTATTTATGTATGCCAAAGCTATAACCTGCATATTCAAGTATTCCAAGCTACCATATGCGCTAATCCGTATTTTCCTATTTCGTAAATCCCTTTTCTATTACAATCCATTCGTGGTCTTAATTTGAATGAGAATTTTCAAGGCAGATCTCCCTTACATTTTATCATGAAGTGAGCACAAAAACTTGAATGGCTTTCTTTTCATTTTACTTCTCTATCCTTATCTACCAAGTAAGTAAACTATAAACTTTTGCAGATGTGTGGGAGGGCAGGTCGACCACCATTTGATGATACTGGGATGGTTATAATCATGACAAGAAGAGAAACAGTAATTCAATAGACTGTTCTTTCTTTACATTATGTGCATCTAGTAGTCCCCTCTTTCTGGATTTGGCTCATCCGATGTCATTACCCATCCTTTTAACTTTATCTTCCGTAAATTGATACATGGTCTCAGGTCTATCTGTATGAGAATCTCTTAAATGGATGTGAAATGGTGGAATCACAGTATGTAGCCAATCCACTTTTTTATGGATTTGTTTACCTAGACAGTTGCGTGTAATGCCCAAGAGAATTTTGCTTTACTTGTAAAGAGGTTACCAAAATTTCCTTGTTCCTTTAGGTTGCTTTTGTGTCTAACGGAGCACTTGACTGCAGAGATAGTTCAGCTTACTGTTCCTGACATTGCAAGGGCAATTGAATGAATGAAGTGCTCATGCTTGTATGTGAGAATGAAAAAAGTATGTATTCCTGGGCATTTTTATAGCATACCACCTGAATTAGATGTTCTCCTCATTTTTTTTTTCTTTTTTAATCATTGATCCTCATTTGATCTCTTTGAAATTTTCACGCATAGCTAGAACCCTGAGAATTATTCAGTTGGAAAAGGAATTTCTAAAGACCGCATAGAGAAGCATGTGCAAGGTATTATTTTTGTGCACTTTCTTCGCTTTTCGTTTATTTTCCTTTCCCACTGCTCATTGATGCGATGTCATACCAGAGATCTCCGTGCGAAAAGTTAATGAGTTATCACGACACCAAATGATCTGGACTGATGCAGATGGTTTCCTCCTGAAGCCGCTAGGTATCGTAGGCTCATATGTCATAACATGTTTATGATAAATACTCCTCAAAGTCTAATTTCTACTCTGTTTATGCCATTAGAGCCTGGGAGGCTGATGACCAAATACTATCTGAAATTTGATACAATGAAGCACATCATGCAAAGCCCAGAACACTGCTCGTTGGAAGATGCACTCAATATTGTATGCCATGCAGAGGAAATTGCTTGTAAGCGTGCATGTGTAATAATAAAATGTTCAACCTCTGTTTCAGTGGTTAACCAGAAGAATGATGTATTCACTTGCTGATATACAAGGGATACAGCTAAGACGGAATGAGAAGAAACTCCTAAATGAAATCAATGTCGATAAAGATGGTCGGCTTCGGTTTCATGTTGATGGTGATAAGGCAAAGAGGAAGAAGCGTATTCAAACTAGAGAAGAGAAGATATTTGTCTTGGCAAATGACTGCTTGACTGGGGATCCTTCAGCTCATGATTTGTCCCTAACCCAGGTTTCAGTCCCTCGTTGTTTTTGTTGCATTATGCTGTGCTTGAAGTTCTACTGATCAAATTATAAACTGTCTGTGGCTAGGACATGAACTCTATATGTTCAAATGGGTGTAGAATTGCAAAATGCATGAAAGAATATTTTACCTTCAGAAAGAATTATAAAGGAGCAGTGAACTCAGCTCTTCTGGCCAAATCATTATATCAGAAACTCTGGGATGACAGTCCATACTTGCTGAAACAATTACCAGGCATTGGGATGGTAACAGCAAAGGTTCAATTTGCTCTCCTGCTATTTGTGAAGTTTTGTGTTTTCTTTTTGGGAGAATGAAACATCAAAGTTCCTTATATTTCTTTGAGCTGGTCTTTACCTTGTGCCTCCCCATTTTTCTCTTTCCAGGCTTTACACTCAATGGGAATTAACTCGTTTGATGCACTAGCTGAGGCTGACCCAAGAAGAATAGAGATAGTCACAAGTCGAAAATTCCCATTTGGGAACCATATTAAGGAGTCTCTGCTGTCATTACCACCAAAAGTCAATATCAGAATCGAGGAAATTGATTGGCAGAGGCAAGGAAAGTCCAAGCTGGCAGTGACATTAACTAGGCTGTCACAGCCCATTCAATCGGCTAAACGACATTATGCTGATATGGTATGCTGTCTAAATGAATCCTCTGTGTTCTCTTCAATCCTTGCTCGGCTAGTGGCATATCTGATACCATATGGCACCTGAATTTTTTCCCTCACAGATTGTTGGCACAGAAGAAGATAACCTGATTCATTTTCATGAGAAAATAAGGTGATGGATGGTCATTAGATTTGCTAGTGGGACATAAATTCAGTAAATAAATCCCAATTATGGAAAACAATCCAAAACAGATCTTTTACATGCTTATATTCTAGTAAAAAATTTCTTAGCATCATTATAAGGGATGTTTTTCGCTCATCACTTACTGTTCTTTTTCATTTAAATTTGTTGCAGCAGAGTAGATGACTTCTCCAGGTATGCCATAAATCCAATAATGAGTTGAAGCAGTTGTATACTGTTCCGTGTTTTGATCCATTGCATTAATTGAACAAAATCTTCTTCCTGTAATGACTTTTAGGAAGAGAGTTTATTTCTTGCACCAAACTAGGTTCTGGTGGTTGGTTTTTCTTGCAGTCCCTATAGCACAACAATTCTCCTCTCGGTCCCACAACAGCAGAAACTCACGGTCAAGGCTGATCTTATTTTTGATGAATACAGTAAAGATCCTATCACATTATGTATAATATGTAACAACTTAAATTTTTTTATTATGCTATTAACTGCTAAAACATTGATGCAGTCGGTGTTGATATCCACCAAAAACTTGCATTAATGAAGGACAGCAACTTGGACAAGAAGAGTAAACGTGGATACAAGGGACCTTCCTTTTTACCCCCACCGGAAGAAATCTGTGTCATAGAAGACGACAATGAAGCTGCAACTTATGCTCCAGCTCAAAAGTTTTGCAATTTGAATAAATCTGAAACAGAAAACAATGCAGTGTGAGTTCTTTCTTCCAATGTCATCATTGCATCGTTTTACATTAGCTCTCATTCTCCCCCTCTCCCATCTTCACTCTTAAAGTGAACATTTTAATTACTGGGTGCAGGCCCAGTTTCAACCTGATTGAAGAAGATCTGGGAGAAGGTATACCCTCTAATTAAACATTAATGTGCATTCTATAAGATTTCCTTTACGTTCTCCCTTTCTAACAAACTATTCTGCCTTGAAATACGAAGGTGATCCTGGTGCTGAGATTAAGATAGACAATACTAATGTCTTGTCTGAACAAACAATATTTGATCACATACGTAAGAAAGCCAAGAACTTCCCCACCTTGACTACCACAAACAATGCCTTTTCTCCAGCATCAGAGGCACCTTTTCTCCCTAAAATGTTTGCTGCGGAGGACCTTGATGTTGAGCCTGAACTTTATGTAATAGAAGATATAGAGGGAAGCAAAATTCCACAGCTGCCAAATCTAAGTTCGCAAACCAGGGAGGGAGAACAAACTGGGCATAATTTCAAGTACTTTCCAACTCCAAAGCATCACTGTGGTGCTGGAAAGCTGGTTACGGTCAACCTTGGAAATGATGCAGGTGAACTCTGGTCATATTATTGTACATTATTCTCTTTTTGAATTTTCAATATTCAATTTAGCCTTTTATCCGAAGGAACAATAATACTTGGTCGCCTACTGGTAAATGCAGAGAATTTTCCAGTGTTATCAAGGAACTCTCAATCTGAGTCTTTGGCCTGGACTAATGAACAATTCTTGGAAAATCAGCCTGAGTTTTCCATTGCTGCTTCTGGCACATTGAAAGAAATGAAGTCTGAAGCAGCCGTGATAGACACTCTAATATCTGCAGATATGATTCCTGGAGGGATAATCAAAGATTTGTCTGTCACAAAGGAAGTGATAAAGGTGAAAGGCGATGTACTTTCTCGAAGCCCTTGTGGAATACATGGGAGTCTCACTGCTTCTCCAAAAGTTTCCAGCAACAATTCCGATCTATCTTCCGTTGAAATGTTATCTTTTGACATTTCCATGATGAAGGATAAGTCTCGGTTAACCGACTCGGGAATCTCCAAGGATTATAGCCGGGAGCAGCAGCATTCTCCAAACGGGTCGAAAGGGCAGCGCTGTTCATTGGCAGTGCCAGGCAAAACAAGGGAAGTTGATTCGTTTCTTGGGTTTAAAAGTGTGTTTTCGTTCCTCTGATTTCTCTTCTGCCATAACGATATCCGAGTCTGTAGATAATAGCATCACATATTCACAAGTTTCCGGCACAATATCCCGTTTCAATGAATTTGTTTGTGTACTCCATCTTTGATTTTGCTCGTTCTTGATGTCGGGAAACCCCGACTTGATTATTTTCTGTTGTCTGATGGGCACAATGTTCATCCCGCATGCAATTCTCTGTTAATCGGAAACCCAAATCTTGTAATTGATTTTGAAAATATTCCAGTTCGAGTTTAATGCATGTAGGGTTTCCTTGCGATGAATGTTGTCTTGTCCACAACCAGATTTGTTTTTGTTGGTCAGACCACAACTAGAAATTCAAGCGCCTGACAGGCTGACAGCGTAGTTAATGATTCTTGGTAATTTTCTCGGATTCGAAGGGTAAATAAATTCCTTTCTCTTTTTTTGGTTTGGTAATTCTTGGGGGGGAAAAAAAAAAGGACATAACAATAACCAGGGTTTCCAAACCCAGCAGGGCAGACGCCGAGGGCCCAATCTATGAGCTCGGAGCTACTCAAGAGAGTAGGGCCCAATCTCCAACGAGGGATAAACTCCATTTTAGTTTTAAATTTTTAAAAATTTTTTAAATTTAGTCTTATACCTTTCTTTATTTTCATTTCAATCCTATGACTACAATTTCAGTTTTAATTAAATCCTAAATTAGATAGAATTAAGTCAAAATGTTAAAAAAAAAATGAGTAATCTAATAGAATACACAAATACATTAAAAAAAAAGAATTCCACAGTTAAAAAAAAAAAAAACTCTATTAGATATACTCTTGAAAAGAGAAATACAAGAAGGTATTTTTCTTTTTTTTAACAGTATATTTCCCTTTTTTAGTTGTATTTGTGTATTTTGTTGGATCAAATTTTCTTTTTTTTTTTAAACATTTTGAGTTGATTCTGTCTAAGTTAAAACTTAATTAAAACTAAAATCGTAGTTATAGAATTGAAGTGAAAACAAAAGAAAGTATATATTACAATTAAAAAAAATTCTAAAATATTTAGCACTAAAATGAGACTTATCACATGAAATTTGCTCACAACTGGACTTTCATGTGCCCAACAGAGGCAATGATTCTTGGTAATTTTCTCAGGATTCGAAGGGTAAAATAATTCTTTTTTCCTTTCTTTTTTTTGTAATTATTGAAAACAAAAACACAAAAATAAGGAGTTATTAACGTTACACCACTTTTCTCATTCTCCAGTTTGCCCTCCCACCACTCTGGGCACTCTGAAACGGTTTCTAAGCGTCTTCACCGTCCTTCCGTTTGCTCTATTCCGATTTCCATCGAATCTGTTAGGGAAAGATGGGCTAGTGGACATATGGGTAAGCTATTGGGCTTAGTGGTCACAAGAGTTGATAGACAATATTCGCTGACGCAACAGAACATAACAAGAAATAACTTACCACAAGATAAAAAAAAAATAATAATATATATATATATATAAACTACCAATTCGGTTTCTCTCTCTATAAGTTTCTCTCATTCTCTCTCTGAAATTCTTCATCTCTCTCTTAAATTCTCAATCCGAAACCTAAACTCATAACAAGCCCATCCTTAATACGTCTCGAACAGAATCCATCAGTTTCGACAGTCAATCTCTTTGCACGCATCTGTAATGCTTGTCTGAGGGTTGAACTCTTGCACGTATCCACACTATCCGACTGTTTTTGCACCGCAAGATTTAACTGACATTGAGAAGCCTGCCACACGAAATTGGTGTGGACTAAACCAAAAATGTTTAAAAGGGCATGGGGTTTTTTTTGTTTTTTTTTTTTCTAGTTTTTTGGTTGGAGGGGAATGCCGTAGATCACTCATCACCATTAGACTGTATCATGCCCTTTGATGCTTAGATATTGTACAAAACATGGTAGCGCCAGGGTTTCGTCCAGAAACAAAACATACAGACACGAACCAGTTTTACAAATGTTTATGCTAGACTGATAAGAATATTTTAACCTTCTATCCAAAAAAACAAAAAAAGAATATTTTAACCTAAAGAAATGAACATGAGATCACAGGCCTTACTAACAAAAAGGACGATACTACATATTGTTTATTATAAAAGAATGAAAGTTTCGCCATAATTTCATCATCAGAATGCTCCCAATAAGATTAAGATTGTGATCCATCGGGCAAGCTTTGAGCATTAGTAACGACCCAGTCACCCAGGTAAGCAGCCGGGCCACAGCATGCTCAAGTTGAAGTTGCGTCTGCCGACAGGGTTAGTTTCAGTACACAACGGTTAATCCACAAGCATTTTCGAGCTAAACTTGTCACTGGTTTTTGACTTCTGGCCACCGGAACATGAATTCTTTCTAGTAGATTTCTGCTGGCCACCATCTGTACAGAAATTCATTCGTTGACACGGAACAATTAATATCAAATTACTCAATCATCCACCAAAGACATAACTGGAATCCCTTTGCTTGAAAAACTTGCACATTTCACTTGCAATTTATCACCTATTTCATAGTCCCTCTTGCCATTGCCCTGCATCATAAAGAAAGATGATTTCTTCAATCCAAAAGTGGACTAAGCCGACCAAATTTAACTTAGTATTAATCCCGAGATACATCCAAAAGAACAAGAAGCAAGAGGGGAAAAGGGTGGGGGAGGCGCAGAAGTTGGCATACGGATCTCAAACATAAAAAAAAAAAAAAACAAGAACAAAAACTGCTTGAGCCTGATTTATAAAACATGACCATTAAGCAGGGGCAGGCAGTGACATAAGACTTACCTCAAATCGATACATTCCACGAACTCCACCACCTAAATCAAGGACTAATCCAAGAGCACGAATTTGGCAAACCTTTGCAGTAACTTTTGTCCCAAGCTTCAAATTTTTTGCATTCACACAGTCCTGCTTCATGGAGGTTTCAGAAATATTCTTAGATTCATTTCTCAAACTATCAGGTGCTTCTTCCTTGTCACACAGCATTGCACTTCGAAATTCAACTGCTGGTGATGAGGGACTAAATGTGGGCACAGAATCGGGTTCATCATTTTCAGGCAGGCTACTTTTTCTCTTGCGAACCCTTTTTGAAGCCTGCGAGGATTTAGAAGTACTTTTCAAATCAGAGACATCCTTTTCAGGCAGGCTTGTTTTTCGTTTTCGATCCTGTTTTGAGGCACGTGGGCCTTTTGAGGCACTTTTAGAAATCTCACTTGAACCAGAAGATATTTCGTCTTCTTCATGCTGCACGCCAGTTCGCATGTGAAATGTTGGTGATAAGGAGGCAGAAGTGATGACAAGATCCTCAAAAATATGAGAAGTTAAATTAGAAATAGGAACTGTTGAATCTCGATGACCATTTTCAGGTGTGTTTATTTTCTGCTTCAAAGCCCGTTTTGAAGCCTGAGAGGTTTTGGAGGTACTCTTAGAGCCCTGACTTAAACCAGCAGATTTTTCCTCCTCATCACACTCAGCCGCACTTCGAATTACAATTGCTGCTGATGAGGAAGTAGAAGGTTTTACAACACTTCTGCTTACCTGCACTTCAACCTTGGTAGGTTCTTGCATTTCTTGTCCATCATCAACATTCAAAGGCATTTTTTTTATTACAGGAATGGAGTCCCTAGCCAAATCACTTGTCTCAGACACTGGCCGGGGTAAAATTGCTTTAAGAGATAACTTAATGTGACCACGCATATCCTGCCCTATGCACATCAGAGAGAGCTGCTGGCCCACAGTTACCACATCTGAAACCTTGGACACCTGATGGAAGACAAAAACACTAGTGTAAATCAGAAACTGAAATAACCAAAGGATTGTCAAATTAATTTTATGAATATGGTTTACAAACTTTGAACACATAATAAACTAATTTAAAATAAAAATACACCAGATATACGGTGATTGTGTGGATGAGGTGTTTTGAAAAGCATTCATATTCGACAATGCAATAATTTTGGGACAATAAAAAATGCAACATACTAAATTCTAAATGAAAACGGCCAGGCGGGGAGGGCAGATCACATTCAATAAAAAAATTTGAATTGGAGAATAATAAATAAGGCTCTTGGGGATGCTTGATAGTGGCATTACGTACCGGTTCATGTGACAACTCGGAAATATGAAGCAACCCTTGCTGCCCACCATTGAACTCCACAAAAGCACCATATTCTTTTATTGAAGTTATGGTTCCTTTGTAAACTCCGCCAACTACGATTTCGCGGCCAATTATATAATCAATCTGAGGAACAGAATCAAGAAGCAAACACAATTAGCACAAGTTATGTATTACAGGACTATCCCTCCAAAAGCAGTTCAGTAACTAAAGAAGGAAAAGATGATACGTTTAAAATGCACCTGTAATAGTTATTAAAGTTATTAACCTTTTTCCTTTAATTCTCTATTTCTTTTTTTTTTCTATTATGAAAGCGTTGGGGATTGATCTCTCTTTGGGGCATTTCTTCAAGGTGTTCACTGTATGTTTCTCACAAACCCCTTAATCTTTGGTCAAAGAAGCTGCAGGTAACAGCAAGGCTGACTAGCCAAATTTTAATGACTTTAACCATCCATGGATATCCCAGCAGCGAAGATAACCTTGGAAGGCTCTAGTAAGGACCACAAGAAACAACCTCAATTATCCCAATGATCAAACCATGAAATTAGTTGGGTTGTCACAGTGGGGGCTGTGCTACCTACCAGGGGTTTGCCCACAAGGGATTCCTTGTTATATATGTAAAAAATGGCTTTGATCATACAAAAGTTGAATAAATGTTCCCTCTGGCCCCAGGCGAACAGTGTGAAACTCCATCGGTTAACATATTCCGGTGGAAACAAATTTAATTTTCTTTTTTGCCAGATAACTAGCAGTGCCAGGGGAATCAGGAGTTAAATTTGAAAGCATCATATAATTATCTAAGCAATACAGCCATACGCAGTCCACTCCTGAAGAGAACAGCTGATTACCTGAAAAAGAGAAAATAAGAACAGCTTTGCATAAATTTACCTTTTCTTGCACCTTCTCCATTGCAGCTTGGTTCTTGGCAACTATGGTAACTGTTCCATCACCAACAGACATCCGTGCACCTAAATCACATAGTATTGTTATGTAACGACATTGTACAAGTAAAGTAATGTAGGATCATCAAAATTTTTTCAATACTAGCATCAGATAATCCTGCATATTTTGGCTAAGATTGACCGCATCCACCGAACATGTTCATTATTGTGTGATTGGTAACTCATCTACACCCTAGACAGCAACAATGACAAGAAAAATGTAGCACAATCTGGATGTCCTCACAGTGATAATATTGTCTATAACTCCTAGTTGAAAATACCACCTTGTGGAATATTCGAGTAAATAGTAGCAAGCCAGCAGAATGCCACAGTAGGCATAGAATGGGAAATTTAGATTAACTAGATTGCTCTAAATTATGTCATAGATGGAAAATTTTCATGTAGATAAAAGGAAACAGCAAAATAAATATATCAAAAACAAACCCATAAGAAAAAGCATTGCCAGGTCTAAATTCTACCTGTTTCCTCTTCAATTTTTCTCTTGAGGGAACCCAGAGGCCCAATCAAGCGACGAATCATGTCATTGCTGTACTTCAAAGTGGCTGCATCATGAATCATTAATTCCAAGTTCAAATGCAAAAGTACGTCAGCACAATAATGCCAAGTCGTCGAGAGCAGAGAAAAAGCACAGTAAATGATAATTATCCAACCTAATTGAGGGGCATATCTATCATCTTGAATGCGTGGTGCATTAATCTCTCGTTCCATGTGGTCAAGGATTTGAAGACGACCTCTCAGTGCAGGCTCTAAACACTCACAAATGATGTCTAATGGAATTCCAGCAGGTTTAATATCCAACTGAATTGCAGTGACTCCTTTACGTGTCCCAGCAATCTTGAAGTCCATGTCTCCAGAGTGATCTTCCAAGCCCTGGGGAAAATGACCATATTTAAGTTCAGTTTGGTAATGTTAAGTTAAAAGTACACCTTATTTGTTCAATGTAAGTACAGACAAAAGATTCAAGTATTCATTAAGGAATATAAATAAGAAGAACAGTTTCCAAAAGTCTGAGTGACCCCCATTTTTAATTTGAATTAGGAACACACGGCATATAAAGAAAGCGTAGAAAGCAACTGAAGCAGGCAATAACTCAAAGCGACTAAAGCAGAATCTCACCAGAATATCCGTCAGTATACGATAGTCCTTGATTGTGCCTGTTGATGGGTCAACTTCACTGACAAGACCCACTGACACAGCAGCAACATGTTCTCGTAGCGGTATTCCAGCATCCATCAAAGCCATACTACCTATTAGGAGGGCAAAAGAAAGGCATTTGCTCATTATAGGATTGATCGTGGTGTTTTAAAAAATTTGAGATAATCGAAAAAATCAAATCGAACTTAATAGATTTTTTAGTTAATAGAATTAATTTTTAATCAGTTAATCGAATTGAATAAAAATTAAAATTCTTAATTTAATTTTAATTTTTAATATTAAAAAATTATAATTAACTGAATTGGACTGAAATGCTTATTTATATATATATATATATATATATATATATATATATATATATATCAATTATTACAAGTAAATATTAATAAAATATTATTATATTTTAATTAATTACTTACTTATTATATATATATAATAATAGTTATAATTTTTTAAAATATATATATATCAAAAATATTTTTTTATATACGGTGCCTGTGATATCTTTGAACACTTTTGAGTTATAAACATAACTTTGTCTTAGCTGGGAAAGAAATTGATGATTTCCTTTCTTCTTTTTGGCGTTTTCTAGTATATTATAATTTTAAATTTTAAGTTATTAAATTCAATTAACTGAACCGTTAATCAGAATTAAATTAAAATTTTTAATTAACTGAATTTGATTTAACAAAATTTTCAATTTGAAAATAATTTTTCATTTTACATAACCAAAAATTTTAGTTCATAAATAGTTATAAAAGTTCAGTTAACTGAACTGTAAATTCTTCTATTTAATTGTGAAGAGAGGAAGAAAAACGAGGAGAGAGAGTTTTAAGTGAGAGGGGAATTTTTTTCATTATCTATTTTTTTTATTAAATAGATTAAAAATAAAATTTTTATTTTTTTCCAAAAAATTATTTAAAATTTTAAAAATACCACATTAGCATCTTAGTTGATATGTTAAAAAATCAATGACATGACTTGCGTTATCACAGCACATGTAATATTATTATAGACGAAAAAAAATCAATTTAAATCTATAGACGTAACGTTAGAAACTAATTTTAAAAAAAAAAAGTTATGAATGAAATACAAAAGAGTGAAATTAATATTTTATGTCTAAATATTTTAATCCATTAATGTCAGTTTACCTCTTATGTTAAAGAAGGACTCCATTAAAATTTAGGAGTCAGAGGCCCCAACCCATATGAGGGCTAGAGGCCCCTTTGCTTGGAGAAAGCATAATAAATTGCCCCTCTTTCCTCAAAATAAGAGGCCTCTGGCCTGTGACATCCCTTTGGGCTTGGCACTGTTAAGGGCCCATGCAATTGGACCTCTGCATGGAGCAATAAACTGAGCAACAGGTGCACGCTTAGTGTTTGCCTATGCCTTCACATTCAGCAACCAATATTTCTTGATTTATGCTTGCACCTGATACCTGATACCAAAAGAATGTCACATGAATCCTTACCTTTCTTTTTTTCTCAGTGGCAGGCGATGAACAACCTTTTCGTCATCCCCATCACGAGCTACAGCCTACAGTCCATGTGTTTTACACTATCACAGGACCCTCGGAAATCTTATTTCCATAGAGCTTAACATTGTAATGCAAAACGATGGGTGGATCAGGCTCCCTTGGAAGTGCTTCCAAGACTGTTGAGTCAATTCAAAAGTTACCAAGGAGACCATTTAGCACTCCGATAATTGTAATGGAAGAGCCCAGAGTCAGGCTGCAAGGAAGCTGCAACTTAAAAAATTTTGCTAGATCATGAGAAGATGTCAACAGTTAAGGATGATGCTGAGATTCTTCGACGTGATGTGCGGCTTCAGCAAGCACACCAAGACATTTTATTTGGCAGACTTGGACTACGTTGTTTTTGTTTTTTCTTAAGTTGGATCCCCCTGCTTAAGCAAGGACGTTTTGAGTTTGCTTTGCAATAATTTTCGAGGTCACCGTTACAACCACTTATGGATAACCTAGAGACCCAAACATATGAGACATTAAGAAAGATTCGAAGAAACACGACCAAAACCACAGAGCAAATTGTGCCTCGGATGAAGCTTCTGCTTCACTCACTGAACTCATGGTTGTGGGGGCACGGCAAGGGCCTCTTGTTGCAACATTATTGCAGGCAACCAAAGAAACTGGAGCATTTACTTGGCTGAGAAAATGAGGACAATGTTTTTCTTTCCCTCTCCCCCTTGAACTTTCATTTGATGAACGAGTTTTTGAACTTTAAGAGGAGCCAGAGGGCTGTCCCATGCATTGCCAGGTAGCCTCCAATCCATTTGCCAAATATTTCCCATGTGCGAGCAGTTGTTACCCTGTCAGTTCATCATTCTACCACCAATGAGCTAAAAAAGGTGAGGGGAGGAAAAATAAACTCTTATCTGAAAATTGATGGCAGAGAAATATAAGGGAGTGAGAATGATTTAAAAACTCAAAGAAAGAGAGAAGAATTTCCAAATCAAACAAGTCAATTTCCTTCATTTGGCTCAAATCAACAACATAAAACAAAAGGAAACGGAAAGACTTGATAGGTGGTGTCAAACTTGTCATTCATTGGTAAGTGGTGATACTAATTTTCCCAAATGATTGATCGAGCACACACCAGCTTAGTTATGCATTTGCTCAAGTTGTCCTTCAAGAACAGCGAGTTAACCTGATATTGAAGCCAAGAATTCGGAGTAGGAACAGCAAACAGTAACAAATAAAATACGAGGAGTTCAAACTAAATATCATAACAAACAAGTTCACCAATAGAATCTCCTCATCATAGAAGCAATCTAGCTAAAACTAGCTAGCCAATCAACAACCAGTCTTCTCATTGGTAAACTGAGACTTTATAGCAAAACAACAACCAGTCTTCTCCACGGTACACAGCGATAGTACTACTGCGCAGAAGAATAGTTGTCATCTTCCACCATCGCCAGTAAAGCAGAGAAATCATTACCATTCAAAGCGAAGGTGAACAACGAGGAGCAACCCAGAAAGGTGGTGGTATTGTAGACCCATAACGCCAATCAAGCTTCTGATAGCGAGTAAGTTGATCATCATATCGATCAATTTTCTCATCTGCCAGGCGAAAAACACCAGAATCCTGACCACCATACTCACCAAATTTGTCGGCAGGGGCAAAATAAATGGCATCTCCCTCAAGTCCAGAATGGTCACAAGCACGAAGAGAAAAGCTCTCGCCACTCACACCCAAGAATATGGCATATCCGTTCAAACAATTTACAGCTTCCCACGTTCTTAGACCAAAATTCAGCTTGCTAACGACAAATCCATTTGTTCTATAATAGGAAATACCATTAAACCTGTCATCATTAATATAATGGTGTATGTACCTGGTGACTAACAAAAGATCCCCAGATGATTCAACCAAATAATCAAACTCTTTCTTATAATAAGTCCGACCATTCGAATCTGTTTTGATTAGATAATCATTCTTAAAAGAGATACGATGGGCCTCAGTGACCAAAGTCCGTTTTCAAGCTTCAATCTCTCCAGGAAGATTACGGGAAAAAAATAATCTATCGATTTTAGATGACGCTAGCACTTGATCGTAATGGCCTAAAGGGGCATCCAAGGCTTTCCAGCCGGAGCCTCCAATCTCAGAGTAGTGAAGAGCTGGAACAGATCCATAACAACCAAAGGCAATGCAGCGATTGTCATCATCTGGTGCTTTTGAAAAAGATCCATTGGTTGATGCCATCTCTCTGTTAGTCAGCTTAGCTCGGTGCCTGATAAATTCGAAAAGAGCAAAATCTCTGATGGTAGTCGTAGGAGAACCATTTCGCCGGACAAATCGAATGTCCACCACAATAGGGAGAGTTCCAGCAGACGGCACCTTAAGGACATCCTTATGCACGTCAGAATCAGACAAGGGATCCCACACATACAAGGCACCATCACGAGGGTTGAAAGAAGTCACCCAACCTTTCGATGATGTCATCGTTTGAGCAGTGTGAGGAAGATTGATGCGCTTCGTAACAACACTGAATTTCTTGTCAACGGGGTTGAAAAGCCGGTAGAACAAGCCACCATCTTTGCGCACGCCCATCCTAGGAAGCATCATTAGCGGTGGCGGTGCAGCATCCGCCTGAGATGCTGCCGCTGGTGTCGGTGGTGGTGGAGGCGATGGGCTCGAATATGTGCTAATCAGCTCTTCCAATAGAGATGTGCTGCTGGTCCAAGTACAGGAGAATCGTCCAGCATCACCCAGATTCATAGTTCTAACGATTGGAGTCCTCATGATGAATCTTGCTAATAAATTAAATAATAATAATAATAATAATAAAGCGGAATTAAATGTACAGAAAGGCAAAGAATAAAGAACAGGATTACAGGAAATAAAAAAAAAAAGCATAATGCACAGAAAATCGAGAAGATATATTCCCGAAGCTGACGAATTAATAAAAAAATAAAACAAGAAATTTCTCAAACTCCCCTACACTTGCATATTCAAGAATTAAAAGAAACATTTAAGGACTCGCCACCTGCAAAGAAGAGGGTAGATTGCGACGGCGGCCAAAACGCGACTGCGATAATATCGTCCGTCTGGAGGGTCTAGGTTAGTTTAATGCTTCTGCGGTATATGACAACAATATGTAGAGACAGCCTTTTTTTTGATATTAAATCATTTTTATATCTATTTTCTTAT
The DNA here is from genome assembly GCA_037832335.1 of Carallia pectinifolia. Classification (NCBI taxonomy): domain Eukaryota; kingdom Viridiplantae; phylum Streptophyta; class Magnoliopsida; order Malpighiales; family Rhizophoraceae; genus Carallia; species Carallia pectinifolia. The sequence goes on from CM075443.1 coordinate 22,210,212, forward strand.
ATAAGAATAAAAATTTTTTTAATAAATTAATTAATGCTTCAGAATCTGACAAAAATTATGTTAATTGATTATTTGAAGTTAGATAAGGTTATGTTTCTAAAATTTCTATTTTAGATAGATTTTGTATTCTTTATAGCAACATTATACTTAGTTAGTTTTTTTTCTCTTTTTACCTTATCTCAATATTCAATAGATTTCATTGACTCTTCAATTAATCTGATTTGAATACTGTTAGACCTACATTAGGCAGTTCTTTTAATATGTTTTTTTTATTTACAAGACTCCAATTCGAGACCGTATTTAAGAGATATCAAATTTGTTATTACTTGAATTAATAGTCGTTAGTATTATACTTGACTAGTATTCCTACATCCCACTGTATCATTATGGTAATTATTTTTTTTTGTCGGATGGTAATTAATTATTTGGTATCAACATTTGAATATTAATATTAAATGATAGTAAAGAATCAGTGAACAATAATGATTAAATTAAAAAACCAGTGAAAATCAATTTTTTAAAAAAAAAAATACACCTAAATTAGGATAGAATGTTACAGAATAAAAATTTATATTGATGATCATACTATATAGTAACATGAGCATAATAAATAACAAATTATTCATTTCTCAAAATAAAAGAGTTTGTTTTGACCAATAAAAGTAAAAATAATTAGGCAATTTGTCTTTGTCAAAAATAAAAATGACATTAAAAATCTATACCAATAGTAAAACTATATAATAATAGATATAATAAATTATTAATTCTTTAAAATAAAAATTTTGTTCAAATCAATAAAAGTAAAAATAATTAGATAATTTATCATCGTTAAAATTAAAAATAATATTAATTAAAATAAAAATATAACAATTAAAAATAGTGAAAAAAAAATAATCTCAGTGCAGCATATAGACTGAATCCCACTAATAATATCAACAAGTGATGCGTTAAATTATGTGGCTGTGCAAGAGAGGGAAAGGAAGCAGGTGCGATGTGGCGAGTCAAGTGTTACTAGTTCCCTAATTCTCCAATGTTCAAGTCACCGCAAGGTGACATTAGCAAACCCCAACTTCAAGTACACCAGCACTTTAGAGTACACCCCCACTTTGTAGAATGTTGTCTGTCCTGCTATCTCTTACACTGTTATGAAATAAGGAGAAATTGGATAGAAAAAAATAAAAAATAAAAAATAGTATAATAATAATATTATTATAATTGATAAAAAATAATAAATAAAAATTTGAGAACATATTAGCTATACAAGGAATGGAAGAAGATGGAATCGCTCAATTAGGAGTAAAACATAAAAAGGAGTTTGCTCCTGCTCCCACTGAGAAGCAATAAACAAACACTCATGTGTTGTTACCAGCCCTTGTTTCCGGGTTTCTTAAACATCCATTTTGGTCAATTTCAAAAAATAAGGTACTGAGATTCCACATTAAACTGCTTATTCTTAAGCATATGAATGATGCCTAAGTTTGTATTGACACTAGTGTGTACATGCATCCTCAGCAGCTCACAATCATGTTCCGCGGAGAGTTCAAGTAACGTGTGACTACAGAGTGCAAGTACCTGATACATATATTAACTTCATGAACTAACTTGGAAAGTTGAAAACTAGCAACATAAATTAAAACTAGCAACATAAATTAAGAATGAACATTTGAAAGATCCAATGGGTAATACAATAGTGATCAAAGTTTATACCCACCATTGGTACCACAATCCTGTCATGGCCTGTTTGCCTTAAAAATGTATAAGAGAGAAGACCAACACTTTGAGTCACTGAGCTCGTCTCCACATGGCAGCTGAAGACGATAACATCAGCTCCAAGTCGCATAGTGCTCGTCTTGAAACCATTTCCATCTAAAAGAGGGGCTGTGAATAAGCAAAACTAGAAAGGAATACATAATAAAGCTACAATCAACAGAATCTGGTCCATACACTGTCCAATGGAATGCTTTGTGTTCTCTGTAAAGCCAAAGCTCATACAGTTCCTTATAGCTTCTGGACCCATTCCCCTACCATTGTCTTCTTGTTGAAAATCATCGAGTTTCAGACGCAAAAGCTTTAGTTGAGGATCTTGTCAGCAACTCGGCATATAATAAAGCAATTATAAACACTGAATGAAAAAGATACCTTGAATTAGCAAAGCGGGACTCCCATCTCGGGAATTTGAGACCTTGTTTATGATGATAGATGTGGCCCCATTTTGTATCTGACAAAAGAGCAGCATTAGAGGATGATCACGCTAAACCTTCATCAGAACCAAACTTTAACAACAATGAGAACAGTTTTCAATTCATTCCATAGCTTTCTTTCTAACACAACATTCTGGCACAGATTATTCCCTGTAGGACACAACTAAGAAAGAAATTTTGTCTTTAAGACTTCACAAAACTATACAAATTGCTGCCATACTATTTTTGAAAATGCTGTTCTTAATTGCCCAGAAGCTATTCTCTGAAGAAATAAAAAGTCGTACTACTTTGAAAACAGTATTCTTAGATATCCAGAAGCTAATCTCTGAAAACAAAAGAAGTCCAATCATTAGACTTTACCTCATCAACTGCATTGTCAACCAGCTCTGCTATCGCTGCAAACAGAGCTCAACAAAAGGAGACAGAGGAGAGGACTACACGTTAGATTCAAAAAAACAAAAGCGCAGCACATTAAAGCAAAGCATATTAACTAATATCATCCACAAACTAAACATACCGCCAAAGACCCACTTATGTGAGGTTGCATTTGAATGAAGAAACATGGGATGCACATGCAGGTGATTTTTGTTGTCTGCAATCAACAAGCAAAATCAATATTTAGATAGATAGCGAAGGTAAAACACTCAAATTTGAGCAAAAATGGAGAACTGTAATCACGAAATCAAGTTTCGCAGGTTTTCTACTAAATTCTGAATCCCGGTCAACAGTAAGGCTTCTTCTTGTGAAATTTTTTAATCAAGACTTGGCTACTTTCCGCGTCAATCATTATTGCAATTTTTTTTTTTTGGGCATACCCAGATAAAGTCAGTAAACAAAAAGAATTTTGAACCAACAAGTATTGGTTCAGTTGGTTAGTAGGCTGATCTCAAGCGGATTCACCTGCCAATACGTAGGGTTTCAAACTTGGAAAAAGGACTTGTTGGGAGGGAAAAAAAACCCGTAGTGCTCTAATCGATTGGCCACCATTTTTTGCACCAAAGTAAACAACAAGAATTTTGAAATAGCCAATTTCTTACTTAGATTTGAAGCTTTGCAATCCTGTGTCAGCCCAACTTCATAGTTCCCAACTTTCCAGAATTTCCGACAGATTGGAGCAGTAGATAGTTGGAGTCCTGAAGCACCGCCTTTATCTGAAACATTAGAGTCCCTCAAGCTAGTGCTAGAAACATTTGCATTTCCGTTGCCATTCAATTCCCGAAACTCATCATCACCACTACTGCACATTTCTAAAAAACCTGGAGGCCTCATTTTAATTGCTGCGGAAAATACAACAATCCACATCATTTTTCTTATTAAACCAAAAAAAAATAATAATAATAAAGTAACGCTGAGGTTGGAACACTGCAGCTAATGAATAATAATCAAAATCAAGAGCACACGAGTAGTAAGACAGCAACAGCAAACAAAGATAGTCAAAATTAGGAAGGAAAACCAGTCAAATGCTTGGGAAACAAGTTCAAAATCACTTCAAAACAGCTCTTCACAAGCAAATAATTGAAGATCAAGAGGAGATGAATTTTGTCTATACTCTGCAGGTTTTCTTGGAGATGAGCGGACGGTGGCTAAAAGGAAAAACCTGCTTCTGTAAACTTTGAAGGCAAGGCAAGAAAATGAAGCTTGTTCGGCAAAAACTTTTCCTTTATATTTTTTATCGCAAAGAAAAATACGCAAAAATTTAGACACAGAAAATTTTATATAAAAAGTTACGTAGAATTTTAATAATAAGGGTTAAATATATTTATTATCTAATGATTTAGTTGTTTTACGTTTTATTCTTTTATAATTTTAATTTAAGTAATAAATTTTTTTATATTTTTTAATTTTAGTAATTAATTTCTGAACAGTAATTTATTAAATTGATTAATAAAAATTGACCATAATTATATTATTTTATGATTATAGGAACTTTATTATATTTTATGTATAAATTAATTATAAAAATTATCTCAGATACTTTTATATTAATATTTGAAGTATATTGAAAATAACAAAAACTGTGAAGTAAATAATATAAAATGTAGTTAAAATACATACCGAAATTTAATTTAAGAAATAAGTAACATATTTTTTAATAGAGATAAAAAAATTACAAAATAATATAATTTTAACTAATTTACCTTAATTGATTTAACAAATTACTGTCAATTGGTTAGTTGATAAAATTAAAAAGTGTAGGGAAGTTTATTATTTAAATTAAAACCACACGAGTAAAATGTAAAATAATTAAATTGTAAGGGGTTAAATGTATTTAACTTTAATAATAATTATGAATTTGATATATAAAAATTTATATTAAAATTTAAAAAATATATTATATTTTAAAAATAAATAAATTATTAAATTATTTATTTATTTTAAGTGCACCGTAAATTTCGCACTGCGGTTGACGATACTGTAAGGAATCCGAAGGATTGAAACGCGTGATCCTGACAAGGACGAGCAAGTACGCAAAAGAAGCGAGGGAATGACCACGTGTCATTTTCATTATCCCTATTCTTGACATAAAAGTGTCACTTCCATTTATAAACCTGCTTCGCTAATTTTTTTTTGGTTGAATAAAAAACGATAATAATTTTTTTATTAAGATATATTTCGATCATGAGTTATATAAATTTATTTTTATAAATTTTACATCTTTATAATATTATTTTCTTTAGCTATCATGTAATGTAAGTAAATGAAATAGCAAGCATTAAATTATAGTGAACCCTTATTTGTAATTATTATTTTTGAGTATAATTATATATAAAAATTAAAAATTTACAATTAAGCATTGGCTGCATTCATTTAATCTCGTTCATTCATCTTTTTTCCCGTCCAAAGAGTTGTTTGGTGCTTACTCATGTTTTTGAATTTTTCTCGCTAAAGTCATTCAATCCTAGAATTCTCATGGAATCCGTCATTCATGATTCAACTCGAATAAGATAAACGGAGGAAAAAAAAAAAAGTAATTATTAGCAGTCATATGAATGGCCACCTAATCAAAAGCTTCATCTATCTTTCCAAACTAATGCTGTGTTAGATTGAAGGAATTTGGATGAAAAAAAAAAAAAAAGAAAATTAAAAATTAAAAAATATTATCATTATTGTATTATTTTTTATAAATTTTTTGTTTATTTTTTTATCAATTTAAATAAGTAACATGTACTTTTTCTCTTATAAATTATTGTCCATTTTCTTTCTCACAAATTCTTAATTATTTTCTTTCTCACAACTTTTTATCAATCATAATATTATAATTACCGTATTATTTTTTATTTATTTTATTTTTCTCTACTTTTTATCAATCCAAACACCTTATAAATGTCCTCATAAGACTTTAAAAAAAAAAAAACAAAAAAGTGAATTTATAAAAATTTTTTTGTAATAACTAGCATCTCAGCCAGATATCCTGGCCTAGGTTGTGCTTGGCAATAAATCGGTGGCTTGAAGAAAACGAAATTAACGAGAAAGGCGGACAAATGACTAACACATTAATCTGATTAAAGAAAATTAAATGTTGAAATAACGGTAGGAGTGTTTTTTGGTTTGGTTTTGAAATCGGTGGTGCTCTTGTTTTTTTTATCCAATTGAATCAAGAGTTACGTCATATAAACAAAGGAGACTCGAGCGTTAATCGATTTTCTTAAGCCCCAAATTGTAGACGTACCAGTAGATTCAGAACCAGTCTTTGGCACCATATTAGATGGTCAAATGGTCAACGAGTTTATGCAATTACACCATAAATGCTGTCAATTTTTTTCAATTATACATTTTTTAATTTAATTGTTTGTGTATTTTATTTTTACTCAACGATTCCCATATTTTTATTTGAAAAATGTGTGAATCTCACACAAAGTCCTCTTCTTCTTCTTCTCAGTCTCTCACGCTGGATCCGCACATTTCACTCTCTATTTCAAACGCCGAAGTACCTCTCCGTATCTCCACCGAGCTGATCGATAGCTCCATTTCTCTCTCGAAGGTCTCTCTCTCTCTCTCTCTCTCTCTCTCTCTCTCTCTGCTTTCTTTCCCCTAACTTTTTAAGTGAATGGAGCCCCAGATTTTGCTCCGTGACGCTGCTACTTTGAGCAAAATCGCGGTTGTTTTCGCAGAAACTGAAAAGAAATTTGCATTTGAAGAGAAATTGGCGCAAGAGTGAGATTGTTCTGCTTATGAAACCCTAACTTGGATTTGAACTTTGCTAGCGATTCTGCTCCAGTCACGAGTTGCTTACTGCTCTTTTCTTTAACTGATCATATCTGAAACTTATTCTGCATTATATTTGTCTTCTGTTTTCAAATTTTACCTACACGACTTCCGATCTTACGGCTATGGCTTGTGCGCACTAACTCATAGTAACTATAATGGAGAAATAGCTGTTTGGTGGCCTTCTTTTTTATTTAATTTTCTCTTATTTTTTTATATATATTTTTTAACGAAGATATGGTGTTAAAATTAAATCGGATTCGGATATGGATAAACAAGCCTCGGTAGGCTTATGGAATGTTTGTATTTTCTGGATGTCTAAAGGCAGTTTCTAGGTAATGGAAAATAAATTGCACTTATCTCAACTGTTCGTTTCAACTACTTAAATATGCCGGCATTTTTAGGTTATTCGTCTTACTAATAGATTGTTTCCTTGTCTTGTCTTTCTCCAGTCTGTTAGGAAACAAGCTTATAATGGATTCATACACTCTAAAGTCTGTTTCAGATTTATCCCTGCCATTTCGTTCAGTTTTCAGCTTCAGGTAATATCATCTGGAAGGGTTTGTCGATACGGTGTGGAAATTCGTTCGTTGGTATAACTTATAGCTTGCATGTTGGATTGGGTTCCTTTTTTATGCTGTTCTGCCAATAATTTATATCACTTCTAGTGCTATTACTGTTTGTCACCGCACTTTCTCGCCCTCAGCTGCAAAGACAACTTGCTTCTGACTGAACAATTGCCTAAGCTCGATACATAGCACAAATGTTTCCCTTTTGTTAATAGGTTTAAGTGAGCAGTGATCTGAAATAATTGCTTCCCCTTATGCTCAGTGCTATTAGCTTCCAGCTGAAAACTATTTGGTATCGCGTGTAGACAGTATGTTAACATTCTTACGCTTGTAGGTACTTTAACTCACTGCAAAGTGAATGCTTTCCTGTTTGCTTCCACTCTGATGCAAACATGGTCATCTCAGCACCAACTGGAAGTGGTAAAACAGTGCTGTTTGAGCTTTGCATACTGAGGCTTTTCTCAAGGTTCATTTTTGAGGGGGGTTTTGCCCATTTTAGGGGAACACTGAAAACGGTAATTTCTTGAACTTATTACTACAACGGTAACAAGTTTGCTAATGCTTGTATTCAGTAAGTGCAACAATTAGGATGCCACCTTGGTCATGCACATCAGTGGCTTAGCCACCAATTCTTTCTTTTCCTGCTGTTTGTTTTTGTAGAAGCAATAAAGTGCACTTAACAATTTGATGATTAGTGTTTGACTCAGAAGAGAGGACATCATCTTCCTCCTGGTTCAATAAATCAGGCTAGAATTTTGCATTTCTACTTTGCAGCCATCAGTTATTGCTTCCATTTACATCCTTTTCATGTTGTTTGAAGATCTACATAGCACCTTCTAAGGCTTTAGTACAAGAAAAGCTCCGTGACTGGAATCAGAAGTTTGGACCACTGGGTGTGAATTGCCTGGAGTTGACAGGGGACAATGAATTCTACAGCATAAGGACAATACAAGAAGCAGATATTATCCTAACTACTCCTGAGGTCAGCATTCAACGTTATGAAAACTCCTTAACTTCCTATTATAGAAGACACAATTGGAAAATGAAACATGTGCAAGTACTTATTATGCAAAATCAATGACAGAGGATGTAACTTTACATGAAGAAATTTACATGTAAGCACACCTTAAACTAGCAAATGCCATCTCACAACTGTTTGTTAAGCTTACTTCTTTCAATCGCGCATCAGATTCAGCAGCTTATCTATGATTACATTGTTATTGTAGCCTTCATGTCACATTAAGACAAAATAAAGTCAACAAACACAGGCATACGTTTCTTTTTCCACTCTGTCTTTTGTCCTGTTTTACATGTGGGTTTATATCTGTCCGTTTTGACTTTTTGGGAAACTTGATTGATAGCATGAGGGAGCAACTAGATGGATACATTCTTACTTTCTGCAGAAATTTGATGCTGTGACTCGTTCTCGCATAAAGGATGGTGGCCTGAGCTTTTTCAGTGGCATTGGTCTCCTACTCATTGATGAAGTTCATTTACTGAATGATCCACGTGGAGCAGCTTTGGAGGCAATAGTTAGTAGGACAAAGATGCTCGCAGCCCACCTTGAAATGAAATCGAGCCCTCTATCTTGCATCCGTTTTCTGGCAGTTTCTGCAACAATTCCCAATGTTGAGGACCTTGTTAAGAGGTGCATCTAGTGCTATTTCCATGAGTGGTGTAACTCTTCAGTCCCTATGTGTGATTATCAGAATTAGCTTTCCAATGGTTTTCACAGGTTTGGAGAAGAAATGAGGCCTGTAAAGCTGACAACTAAGGTTTTCGGTATACTAATCTTCCTTAAATGTCTCATTTACTTATCAAGTGCATTATTGTGCTAATTCCAATAGATGTAGCTGACAGAGATACATACTACACGATGTTCTCCTTTTATCATTTTTTCATCTCACTTCACGTCATTTTGTCCGCATGGCATTTTTTGAATGGCATCAAGGAGAATGGGCTGGGCTACATGTCCGTTCAGGAGTTCATTCTTTTACTTTGGCCACTCTTTTGCAGGCTATGCCCCAGCGAAAAATGACTTTCTATTTGAAAAGGTAAGAATTCAGCAAAGTTTCTTTGCTTCGTTTTGATGCTGCTATTGATTTGAGAGGCAAATTTCTAATTGGAATATTCTCAACTTCTTCTGATGCCTCGCTTTTATTGCATATCCAGCGACTACAAAATTATGTTTTCGGTAAGCATACATTTGCTAGTCGCTCTACTTCGAGGAAAAGCCCTTTTGTTTGCTTCTACATTGTTTTTACTCCTGGCTTTAGCATTCTCAATTGCTTAGATTTGCACTTACAACCTGATATACAGATCTTCTGATGCAATACTCGAGAGGGAAATCGGCTCTGGTTTTTTGTTCAACTAGAAAAGGAGCACAAGAAACAGCACAGCAACTGTCTCAGATGGCAATGAGATTTGGTTATTCAAATCCATTCATTAAAGACGGAGAACAGCAGGAAAGGCTAAGGGAAGCTTCACTATCATGCAGTGACAAACAAATGCAATCCTACATTCTTTATGGTGGTATGGAGCTAACTTGCTCTGCTAAGAAACATCAAATGCTGCTATGTCCTTAACTCGTCCCCCATGCCCATCAAAAGTGCTTTATATGGCTCGTAATGAGTGTTTTGTTTCCAGTTGGCTATCACAATGGTGGGCTTTGCCTGAAGGATCGCAATCTTGTTGAGGGTCTCTTTCTTAGGGGTGATATTCAAATTCTGTGCACCACCATTACCCTTGCACACGGAATCAACTTACCAGCTCATACACTGGTTATTAAGTCAACACAGCACTTGTACGTCAAATTGTTTCTCAGAGTCTTTCTAGCAGAAATTTGAGAGATTGAGAAGAAATATGTTGTTATTAAACCACAAAATTTAATTTTTATTCCAGCAACAAGGAAAAAGGTCTTTACATGGAATACGATCGATCCATGGTATTACAGGTTTGACTTCTCTTTTCACAATTTTAGCAACTGATTTCACTACGTTACCTTTTTTTTTCCCTTTTTTTTTATTTATGTATGCCAAAGCTATAACCTGCATATTCAAGTATTCCAAGCTACCATATGCGCTAATCCGTATTTTCCTATTTCGTAAATCCCTTTTCTATTACAATCCATTCGTGGTCTTAATTTGAATGAGAATTTTCAAGGCAGATCTCCCTTACATTTTATCATGAAGTGAGCACAAAAACTTGAATGGCTTTCTTTTCATTTTACTTCTCTATCCTTATCTACCAAGTAAGTAAACTATAAACTTTTGCAGATGTGTGGGAGGGCAGGTCGACCACCATTTGATGATACTGGGATGGTTATAATCATGACAAGAAGAGAAACAGTAATTCAATAGACTGTTCTTTCTTTACATTATGTGCATCTAGTAGTCCCCTCTTTCTGGATTTGGCTCATCCGATGTCATTACCCATCCTTTTAACTTTATCTTCCGTAAATTGATACATGGTCTCAGGTCTATCTGTATGAGAATCTCTTAAATGGATGTGAAATGGTGGAATCACAGTATGTAGCCAATCCACTTTTTTATGGATTTGTTTACCTAGACAGTTGCGTGTAATGCCCAAGAGAATTTTGCTTTACTTGTAAAGAGGTTACCAAAATTTCCTTGTTCCTTTAGGTTGCTTTTGTGTCTAACGGAGCACTTGACTGCAGAGATAGTTCAGCTTACTGTTCCTGACATTGCAAGGGCAATTGAATGAATGAAGTGCTCATACTTGTATGTGAGAATGAAAAAAGTATGTATTCCTTGGCATTTTTATAGCATACCACCTGAATTAGATGTTCTCCTCATTTTTTTTTTCTTTTTTAATCATTGATCCTCATTTGATCTCTTTGAAATTTTCACGCATAGCTAGAACCCTGAGAATTATTCAGTTGGAAAAGGAATTTCTAAAGACCGCATAGAGAAGCATGTGCAAGGTATTATTTTTGTGCACTTTCTTCGCTTTTCGTTTATTTTCCTTTCCCACTGCTCATTGATGCGATGTCATACCAGAGATCTCCGTGCGAAAAGTTAATGAGTTATCACGACACCAAATGATCTGGACTGATGCAGATGGTTTCCTCCTGAAGCCGCTAGGTATCGTAGGCTCATATGTCATAACATGTTTATGATAAATACTCCTCAAAGTCTAATTTCTACTCTGTTTATGCCATTAGAGCCTGGGAGGCTGATGACCAAATACTATCTGAAATTTGATACAATGAAGCACATCATGCAAAGCCCAGAACACTGCTCGTTGGAAGATGCACTCAATATTGTATGCCATGCAGAGGAAATTGCTTGTAAGCGTGCATGTGTAATAATAAAATGTTCAACCTCTGTTTCAGTGGTTAACCAGAAGAATGATGTATTCACTTGCTGATATACAAGGGATACAGCTAAGACGGAATGAGAAGAAACTCCTAAATGAAATCAATGTCGATAAAGATGGTCGGCTTCGGTTTCATGTTGATGGTGATAAGGCAAAGAGGAAGAAGCGTATTCAAACTAGAGAAGAGAAGATATTTGTCTTGGCAAATGACTGCTTGACTGGGGATCCTTCAGCTCATGATTTGTCCCTAACCCAGGTTTCAGTCCCTCGTTGTTTTTGTTGCATTATGCTGTGCTTGAAGTTCTACTGATCAAATTATAAACTGTCTGTGGCTAGGACATGAACTCTATATGTTCAAATGGGTGTAGAATTGCAAAATGCATGAAAGAATATTTTACCTTCAGAAAGAATTATAAAGGAGCGGTGAACTCAGCTCTTCTGGCCAAATCATTATATCAGAAACTCTGGGATGACAGTCCATACTTGCTGAAACAATTACCAGGCATTGGGATGGTAACAGCAAAGGTTCAATTTGCTCTCCTGCTATTTGTGAAGTTTTGTGTTTTCTTTTTGGGAGAATGAAACATCAAAGTTCCTTATATTTCTTTGAGCTGGTCTTTACCTTGTGCCTCCCCATTTTTCTCTTTCCAGGCTTTACACTCAATGGGAATTAACTCGTTTGATGCACTAGCTGAGGCTGACCCAAGAAGAATAGAGATAGTCACAAGTCGAAAATTCCCATTTGGGAACCATATTAAGGAGTCTCTGCTGTCATTACCACCAAAAGTCAATATCAGAATCGAGGAAATTGATTGGCAGAGGCAAGGAAAGTCCAAGCTGGCAGTGACATTAACTAGGCTGTCACAGCCCATTCAATCGGCTAAACGACATTATGCTGATATGGTATGTTGTCTAAATGAATCCTCTGTGTTCTCTTCAATCCTTGCTCGGCTAGTGGCATATCTGATACCATATGGCACCTGAATTTTTTCCCTCACAGATTGTTGGCACAGAAGAAGATAACCTGATTCATTTTCATGAGAAAATAAGGTGATGGATGGTCATTAGATTTGCTAGTGGGACATAAATTCAGTAAATAAATCCCAATTATGGAAAACAATCCAAAACAGATCTTTTACATGCTTATATTCTAGTAAAAAATTTCTTAGCATCATTATAAGGGATGTTTTTCGCTCATCACTTACTGTTCTTTTTCATTTAAATTTGTTGCAGCAGAGTAGATGACTTCTCCAGGTATGCCATAAATCCAATAATGAGTTGAAGCAGTTGTATACTGTTCCGTGTTTTGATCCATTGCATCAATTGAACAAAATCTTCTTCCTGTAATGACTCTTAGGAAGAGAGTTTATTTCTTGCACCAAACTAGGTTCTGGTGGTTGGTTTTTCTTGCAGTCCCTATAGCACAACAATTCTCCTCTCGGTCCCACAACAGCAGAAACTCACGGTCAAGGCTGATCTTATTTTTGATGAATACAGTAAAGATCCTATCACATTATGTATAATATGTAACAACTTAAATTTTTTTATTATGCTATTAACTGCTAAAACATTGATGCAGTCGGTGTTGATATCCACCAAAAACTTGCATTAATGAAGGACAGCAACTTGGACAAGAAGAGTAAACGTGGATACAAGGGACCTTCCTTTTTACCCCCACCGGAAGAAATCTGTGTCATAGAAGACGACAATGAAGCTGCAACTTATGCTCCAGCTCAAAAGTTTTGCAATTTGAATAAATCTGAAACAGAAAACAATGCAGTGTGAGTTCTTTCTTCCAATGTCATCATTGCATCGTTTTACATTAGCTCTCATTCTCCCCCTCTCCCATCTTCACTCTTAAAGTGAACATTTTAATTACTGGGTGCAGGCCCAGTTTCAACCTGATTGAAGAAGATCTGGGAGAAGGTATACCCTCTAATTAAACATTAATGTGCATTCTATAAGATTTCCTTTACGTTCTCCCTTTCTAACAAACTATTCTGCCTTGAAATACGAAGGTGATCCTGGTGCTGAGATTAAGATAGACAATACTAATGTCTTGTCTGAACAAACAATATTTGATCACATACGTAAGAAAGCCAAGAACTTCCCCACCTTGACTACCACAAACAATGCCTTTTCTCCAGCATCAGAGGCACCTTTTCTCCCTAAAATGTTTGCTGCGGAGGACCTTGATGTTGAGCCTGAACTTTATGTAATAGAAGATATAGAGGGAAGCAAAATTCCACAGCTGCCAAATCTAAGTTCGCAAACCAGGGAGGGAGAACAAACTGGGCATAATTTCAAGTACTTTCCAACTCCAAAGCATCACTGTGGTGCTGGAAAGCTGGTTACGGTCAACCTTGGAAATGATGCAGGTGAACTCTGGTCATATTATTGTACATTATTCTCTTTTTGAATTTTCAATATTCAATTTAGCCTTTTATCCGAAGGAACAATAATACTTGGTCGCCTACTGGTAAATGCAGAGAATTTTCCAGTGTTATCAAGGAACTCTCAATCTGAGTCTTTGGCCTGGACTAATGAACAATTCTTGGAAAATCAGCCTGAGTTTTCCATTGCTGCTTCTGGCACATTGAAAGAAATGAAGTCTGAAGCAGCCGTGATAGACACTCTAATGTCTGCAGATATGATTCCTGGAGGGATAATCAAAGATTTGTCTGTCACAAAGGAAGTGATAAAGGTGAAAGGCGATGTGCTTTCTCGAAGCCCTTGTGGAATACATGGGAGTCTCACTGCTTCTCCAAAAGTTTCCAGCAACAATTCCGATCTATCTTCCGTTGAAATGTTATCTTTTGACATTTCCATGATGAAGGATAAGTCTCGGTTAACCGACTCGGGAATCTCCAAGGATTATAGCCGGGAGCAGCAGCATTCTCCAAACGGGTCGAAAGGGCAGCGCTGTTCATTGGCAGTGCCAGGCAAAACAAGGGAAGTTGATTCGTTTCTTGGGTTTAAAAGTGTGTTTTCGTTCCTCTGATTTCTCTTCTGCCATAACGATATCCGAGTCTGTAGATAATAGCATCACATATTCACAAGTTTCCGGCACAATATCCCGTTTCAATGAATTTGTTTGTGTACTCCATCTTTGATTTTGCTCGTTCTTGATGTCGGGAAACCCCGACTTGATTATTTTCTGTTGTCTGATGGGCACAATGTTCATCCCGCATGCAATTCTCTGTTAATCGGAAACCCAAATCTTGTAATTGATTTTGAAAATATTCCAGTTCGAGTTTAATGCATGTAGGGTTTCCTTGCGATGAATGTTGTCTTGTCCACAACCAGATTTGTTTTTGTTGGTCAGACCACAACTAGAAATTCAAGCGCCTGACAGGCTGACAGCGTAGTTAATGATTCTTGGTAATTTTCTCGGATTCGAAGGGTAAATAAATTCCTTTCTCTTTTTTTGGTTTGGTAATTCTTGGGGGGGAAAAAAAAAAGGACATAACAATAACCAGGGTTTCCAAACCCAGCAGGGCAGACGCCGAGGGCCCAATCTATGAGCTCGGAGCTACTCAAGAGAGTAGGGCCCAATCTCCAACGAGGGATAAACTCCATTTTAGTTTTAAATTTTTAAAAATTTTTTAAATTTAGTCTTATACCTTTCTTTATTTTCATTTCAATCCTATGACTACAATTTCAGTTTTAATTAAATCCTAAATTAGATAGAATTAAGTCAAAATGTTAAAAAAAAAATGAGTAATCTAATAGAATACACAAATACATTAAAAAAAAAGAATTCCACAGTTAAAAAAAAAAAAAACTCTATTAGATATACTCTTGAAAAGAGAAATACAAGAAGGTATTTTTCTTTTTTTTAACAGTATATTTCCCTTTTTTAGTTGTATTTGTGTATTTTGTTGGATCAAATTTTCTTTTTTTTTTTAAACATTTTGAGTTGATTCTGTCTAAGTTAAAACTTAATTAAAACTAAAATCGTAGTTATAGAATTGAAGTGAAAACAAAAGAAAGTATATATTACAATTAAAAAAAATTCTAAAATATTTAGCACTAAAATGAGACTTATCACATGAAATTTGCTCACAACTGGACTTTCATGTGCCCAACAGAGGCAATGATTCTTGGTAATTTTCTCAGGATTCGAAGGGTAAAATAATTCTTTTTTCCTTTCTTTTTTTTGTAATTATTGAAAACAAAAACACAAAAATAAGGAGTTATTAACGTTACACCACTTTTCTCATTCTCCAGTTTGCCCTCCCACCACTCTGGGCACTCTGAAACGGTTTCTAAGCGTCTTCACCGTCCTTCCGTTTGCTCTATTCCGATTTCCATCGAATCTGTTAGGGAAAGATGGGCTAGTGGACATATGGGTAAGCTATTGGGCTTAGTGGTCACAAGAGTTGATAGACAATATTCGCTGACGCAACAGAACATAACAAGAAATAACTTACCACAAGATCAAAAAAAAATAATAATAATATATATATATATAAACTACCAATTCGGTTTCTCTCTCTATAAGTTTCTCTCATTCTCTCTCTGAAATTCTTCATCTCTCTCTTAAATTCTCAATCCGAAACCTAAACTCATAACAAGCCCATCCTTAATACGTCTCGAACAGAATCCATCAGTTTCGACAGTCAATCTCTTTGCACGCATCTGTAATGCTTGTCTGAGGGTTGAACTCTTGCACGTATCCACACTATCCGACTGTTTTTGCACCGCAAGATTTAACTGACATTGAGAAGCCTGCCACACGAAATTGGTGTGGACTAAACCAAAAATGTTTAAAAGGGCATGGGGTTTTTTTTGTTTTTTTTTTTTCTAGTTTTTTGGTTGGAGGGGAATGCCGTAGATCACTCATCACCATTAGACTGTATCATGCCCTTTGATGCTTAGATATTGTACAAAACATGGTAGCGCCAGGGTTTCGTCCAGAAACAAAACATACAGACACGAACCAGTTTTACAAATGTTTATGCTAGACTGATAAGAATATTTTAACCTTCTATCCAAAAAAACAAAAAAAGAATATTTTAACCTAAAGAAATGAACATGAGATCACAGGCCTTACTAACAAAAAGGACGATACTACATATTGTTTATTATAAAAGAATGAAAGTTTCGCCATAATTTCATCATCAGAATGCTCCCAATAAGATTAAGATTGTGATCCATCGGGCAAGCTTTGAGCATTAGTAACGACCCAGTCACCCAGGTAAGCAGCCGGGCCACAGCATGCTCAAGTTGAAGTTGCGTCTGCCGACAGGGTTAGTTTCAGTACACAACGGTTAATCCACAAGCATTTTCGAGCTAAACTTGTCACTGGTTTTTGACTTCTGGCCACCGGAACATGAATTCTTTCTAGTAGATTTCTGCTGGCCACCATCTGTACAGAAATTCATTCGTTGACACGGAACAATTAATATCAAATTACTCAATCATCCACCAAAGACATAACTGGAATCCCTTTGCTTGAAAAACTTGCACATTTCACTTGCAATTTATCACCTATTTCATAGTCCCTCTTGCCATTGCCCTGCATCATAAAGAAAGATGATTTCTTCAATCCAAAAGTGGACTAAGCCGACCAAATTTAACTTAGTATTAATCCCGAGATACATCCAAAAGAACAAGAAGCAAGAGGGGAAAAGGGTGGGGGAGGCGCAGAAGTTGGCATACGGATCTCAAACATAAAAAAAAAAAAAAACAAGAACAAAAACTGCTTGAGCCTGATTTATAAAACATGACCATTAAGCAGGGGCAGGCAGTGACATAAGACTTACCTCAAATCGATACATTCCACGAACTCCACCACCTAAATCAAGGACTAATCCAAGAGCACGAATTTGGCAAACCTTTGCAGTAACTTTTGTCCCAAGCTTCAAATTTTTTGCATTCACACAGTCCTGCTTCATGGAGGTTTCAGAAATATTCTTAGATTCATTTCTCAAACTATCAGGTGCTTCTTCCTTGTCACACAGCATTGCACTTCGAAATTCAACTGCTGGTGATGAGGGACTAAATGTGGGCACAGAATCGGGTTCATCATTTTCAGGCAGGCTACTTTTTCTCTTGCGAACCCTTTTTGAAGCCTGCGAGGATTTAGAAGTACTTTTCAAATCAGAGACATCCTTTTCAGGCAGGCTTGTTTTTCGTTTTCGATCCTGTTTTGAGGCACGTGGGCCTTTTGAGGCACTTTTAGAAATCTCACTTGAACCAGAAGATATTTCGTCTTCTTCATGCTGCACGCCAGTTCGCATGTGAAATGTTGGTGATAAGGAGGCAGAAGTGATGACAAGATCCTCAAAAATATGAGAAGTTAAATTAGAAATAGGAACTGTTGAATCTCGATGACCATTTTCAGGTGTGTTTATTTTCTGCTTCAAAGCCCGTTTTGAAGCCTGAGAGGTTTTGGAGGTACTCTTAGAGCCCTGACTTAAACCAGCAGATTTTTCCTCCTCATCACACTCAGCCGCACTTCGAATTACAATTGCTGCTGATGAGGAAGTAGAAGGTTTTACAACACTTCTGCTTACCTGCACTTCAACCTTGGTAGGTTCTTGCATTTCTTGTCCATCATCAACATTCAAAGGCATTTTTTTTATTACAGGAATGGAGTCCCTAGCCAAATCACTTGTCTCAGACACTGGCCGGGGTAAAATTGCTTTAAGAGATAACTTAATGTGACCACGCATATCCTGCCCTATGCACATCAGAGAGAGCTGCTGGCCCACAGTTACCACATCTGAAACCTTGGACACCTGATGGAAGACAAAAACACTAGTGTAAATCAGAAACTGAAATAACCAAAGGATTGTCAAATTAATTTTATGAATATGGTTTACAAACTTTGAACACATAATAAACTAATTTAAAATAAAAATACACCAGATATACGGTGATTGTGTGGATGAGGTGTTTTGAAAAGCATTCATATTCGACAATGCAATAATTTTGGGACAATAAAAAATGCAACATACTAAATTCTAAATGAAAACGGCCAGGCGGGGAGGGCAGATCACATTCAATAAAAAAATTTGAATTGGAGAATAATAAATAAGGCTCTTGGGGATGCTTGATAGTGGCATTACGTACCGGTTCATGTGACAACTCGGAAATATGAAGCAACCCTTGCTGCCCACCATTGAACTCCACAAAAGCACCATATTCTTTTATTGAAGTTATGGTTCCTTTGTAAACTCCGCCAACTACGATTTCGCGGCCAATTATATAATCAATCTGAGGAACAGAATCAAGAAGCAAACACAATTAGCACAAGTTATGTATTACAGGACTATCCCTCCAAAAGCAGTTCAGTAACTAAAGAAGGAAAAGATGATACGTTTAAAATGCACCTGTAATAGTTATTAAAGTTATTAACCTTTTTCCTTTAATTCTCTATTTCTTTTTTTTTTCTATTATGAAAGCGTTGGGGATTGATCTCTCTTTGGGGCATTTCTTCAAGGTGTTCACTGTATGTTTCTCACAAACCCCTTAATCTTTGGTCAAAGAAGCTGCAGGTAACAGCAAGGCTGACTAGCCAAATTTTAATGACTTTAACCATCCATGGATATCCCAGCAGCGAAGATAACCTTGGAAGGCTCTAGTAAGGACCACAAGAAACAACCTCAATTATCCCAATGATCAAACCATGAAATTAGTTGGGTTGTCACAGTGGGGGCTGTGCTACCTACCAGGGGTTTGCCCACAAGGGATTCCTTGTTATATATGTAAAAAATGGCTTTGATCATACAAAAGTTGAATAAATGTTCCCTCTGGCCCCAGGCGAACAGTGTGAAACTCCATCGGTTAACATATTCCGGTGGAAACAAATTTAATTTTCTTTTTTGCCAGATAACTAGCAGTGCCAGGGGAATCAGGAGTTAAATTTGAAAGCATCATATAATTATCTAAGCAATACAGCCATACGCAGTCCACTCCTGAAGAGAACAGCTGATTACCTGAAAAAGAGAAAATAAGAACAGCTTTGCATAAATTTACCTTTTCTTGCACCTTCTCCATTGCAGCTTGGTTCTTGGCAACTATGGTAACTGTTCCATCACCAACAGACATCCGTGCACCTAAATCACATAGTATTGTTATGTAACGACATTGTACAAGTAAAGTAATGTAGGATCATCAAAATTTTTTCAATACTAGCATCAGATAATCCTGCATATTTTGGCTAAGATTGACCGCATCCACCGAACATGTTCATTATTGTGTGATTGGTAACTCATCTACACCCTAGACAGCAACAATGACAAGAAAAATGTAGCACAATCTGGATGTCCTCACAGTGATAATATTGTCTATAACTCCTAGTTGAAAATACCACCTTGTGGAATATTCGAGTAAATAGTAGCAAGCCAGCAGAATGCCACAGTAGGCATAGAATGGGAAATTTAGATTAACTAGATTGCTCTAAATTATGTCATAGATGGAAAATTTTCATGTAGATAAAAGGAAACAGCAAAATAAATATATCAAAAACAAACCCATAAGAAAAAGCATTGCCAGGTCTAAATTCTACCTGTTTCCTCTTCAATTTTTCTCTTGAGGGAACCCAGAGGCCCAATCAAGCGACGAATCATGTCATTGCTGTACTTCAAAGTGGCTGCATCATGAATCATTAATTCCAAGTTCAAATGCAAAAGTACGTCAGCACAATAATGCCAAGTCGTCGAGAGCAGAGAAAAAGCACAGTAAATGATAATTATCCAACCTAATTGAGGGGCATATCTATCATCTTGAATGCGTGGTGCATTAATCTCTCGTTCCATGTGGTCAAGGATTTGAAGACGACCTCTCAGTGCAGGCTCTAAACACTCACAAATGATGTCTAATGGAATTCCAGCAGGTTTAATATCCAACTGAATTGCAGTGACTCCTTTACGTGTCCCAGCAATCTTGAAGTCCATGTCTCCAGAGTGATCTTCCAAGCCCTGGGGAAAATGACCATATTTAAGTTCAGTTTGGTAATGTTAAGTTAAAAGTACACCTTATTTGTTCAATGTAAGTACAGACAAAAGATTCAAGTATTCATTAAGGAATATAAATAAGAAGAACAGTTTCCAAAAGTCTGAGTGACCCCCATTTTTAATTTGAATTAGGAACACACGGCATATAAAGAAAGCGTAGAAAGCAACTGAAGCAGGCAATAACTCAAAGCGACTAAAGCAGAATCTCACCAGAATATCCGTCAGTATACGATAGTCCTTGATTGTGCCTGTTGATGGGTCAACTTCACTGACAAGACCCACTGACACAGCAGCAACATGTTCTCGTAGCGGTATTCCAGCATCCATCAAAGCCATACTACCTATTAGGAGGGCAAAAGAAAGGCATTTGCTCATTATAGGATTGATCGTGGTGTTTTAAAAAATTTGAGATAATCGAAAAAATCAAATCGAACTTAATAGATTTTTTAGTTAATAGAATTAATTTTTAATCAGTTAATCGAATTGAATAAAAATTAAAATTCTTAATTTAATTTTAATTTTTAATATTAAAAAATTATAATTAACTGAATTGGACTGAAATGCTTATTTATATATATATATATATATATATATATATATATATATATATATCAATTATTACAAGTAAATATTAATAAAATATTATTATATTTTAATTAATTACTTACTTATTATATATATATAATAATAGTTATAATTTTTTAAAATATATATATATCAAAAATATTTTTTTATATACGGTGCCTGTGATATCTTTGAACACTTTTGAGTTATAAACATAACTTTGTCTTAGCTGGGAAAGAAATTGATGATTTCCTTTCTTCTTTTTGGCGTTTTCTAGTATATTATAATTTTAAATTTTAAGTTATTAAATTCAATTAACTGAACCGTTAATCAGAATTAAATTAAAATTTTTAATTAACTGAATTTGATTTAACAAAATTTTCAATTTGAAAATAATTTTTCATTTTACATAACCAAAAATTTTAGTTCATAAATAGTTATAAAAGTTCAGTTAACTGAACTGTAAATTCTTCTATTTAATTGTGAAGAGAGGAAGAAAAACGAGGAGAGAGAGTTTTAAGTGAGAGGGGAATTTTTTTCATTATCTATTTTTTTTATTAAATAGATTAAAAATAAAATTTTTATTTTTTTCCAAAAAATTATTTAAAATTTTAAAAATACCACATTAGCATCTTAGTTGATATGTTAAAAAATCAATGACATGACTTGCGTTATCACAGCACATGTAATATTATTATAGACAAAAAAAAATCAATTTAAATCTATAGACGTAACGTTAGAAACTAATTTTAAAAAAAAAAAGTTATGAATGAAATACAAAAGAGTGAAATTAATATTTTATGTCTAAATATTTTAATCCATTAATGTCAGTTTACCTCTTATGTTAAAGAAGGACTCCATTAGAATTTAGGAGTCAGAGGCCCCAACCCATATGAGGGCTAGAGGCCCCTTTGCTTGGAGAAAGCATAATAAATTGCCCCTCTTTCCTCAAAATAAGAGGCCTCTGGCCTGTGACATCCCTTTGGGCTTGGCACTGTTAAGGGCCCATGCAATTGGACCTCTGCATGGAGCAATAAACTGAGCAACAGGTGCACGCTTAGTGTTTGCCTATGCCTTCACATTCAGCAACCAATATTTCTTGATTTATGCTTGCACCTGATACCTGATACCAAAAGAATGTCACATGAATCCTTACCTTTCTTTTTTTCTCAGTGGCAGGCGATGAACAACCTTTTCGTCATCCCCATCACGAGCTACAGCCTACAGTCCATGTGTTTTACACTATCACAGGACCCTCGGAAATCTTATTTCCATAGAGCTTAACATTGTAATGCAAAACGATGGGTGGATCAGGCTCCCTTGGAAGTGCTTCCAAGACTGTTGAGTCAATTCAAAAGTTACCAAGGAGACCATTTAGCACTCCGATAATTGTAATGGAAGAGCCCAGAGTCAGGCTGCAAGGAAGCTGCAACTTAAAAAATTTTGCTAGATCATGAGAAGATGTCAACAGTTAAGGATGATGCTGAGATTCTTCGACGTGATGTGCGGCTTCAGCAAGCACACCAAGACATTTTATTTGGCAGACTTGGACTACGTTGTTTTTGTTTTTTCTTAAGTTGGATCCCCCTGCTTAAGCAAGGACGTTTTGAGTTTGCTTTGCAATAATTTTCGAGGTCACCGTTACAACCACTTATGGATAACCTAGAGACCCAAACATATGAGACATTAAGAAAGATTCGAAGAAACACGACCAAAACCACAGAGCAAATTGTGCCTCGGATGAAGCTTCTGCTTCACTCACTGAACTCATGGTTGTGGGGGCACGGCAAGGGCCTCTTGTTGCAACATTATTGCAGGCAACCAAAGAAACTGGAGCATTTACTTGGCTGAGAAAATGAGGACAATGTTTTTCTTTCCCTCTCCCCCTTGAACTTTCATTTGATGAACGAGTTTTTGAACTTTAAGAGGAGCCAGAGGGCTGTCCCATGCATTGCCAGGTAGCCTCCAATCCATTTGCCAAATATTTCCCATGTGCGAGCAGTTGTTACCCTGTCAGTTCATCATTCTACCACCAATGAGCTAAAAAAGGTGAGGGGAGGAAAAATAAACTCTTATCTGAAAATTGATGGCAGAGAAATATAAGGGAGTGAGAATGATTTAAAAACTCAAAGAAAGAGAGAAGAATTTCCAAATCAAACAAGTCAATTTCCTTCATTTGGCTCAAATCAACAACATAAAACAAAAGGAAACGGAAAGACTTGATAGGTGGTGTCAAACTTGTCATTCATTGGTAAGTGGTGATACTAATTTTCCCAAATGATTGATCGAGCACACACCAGCTTAGTTATGCATTTGCTCAAGTTGTCCTTCAAGAACAGCGAGTTAACCTGATATTGAAGCCAAGAATTCGGAGTAGGAACAGCAAACAGTAACAAATAAAATACGAGGAGTTCAAACTAAATATCATAACAAACAAGTTCACCAATAGAATCTCCTCATCATAGAAGCAATCTAGCTAAAACTAGCTAGCCAATCAACAACCAGTCTTCTCATTGGTAAACTGAGACTTTATAGCAAAACAACAACCAGTCTTCTCCACGGTACACAGCGATAGTACTACTGCGCAGAAGAATAGTTGTCATCTTCCACCATCGCCAGTAAAGCAGAGAAATCATTACCATTCAAAGCGAAGGTGAACAACGAGGAGCAACCCAGAAAGGTGGTGGTATTGTAGACCCATAACGCCAATCAAGCTTCTGATAGCGAGTAAGTTGATCATCATATCGATCAATTTTCTCATCTGCCAGGCGAAAAACACCAGAATCCTGACCACCATACTCACCAAATTTGTCGGCAGGGGCAAAATAAATGGCATCTCCCTCAAGTCCAGAATGGTCACAAGCACGAAGAGAAAAGCTCTCGCCACTCACACCCAAGAATATGGCATATCCGTTCAAACAATTTACAGCTTCCCACGTTCTTAGACCAAAATTCAGCTTGCTAACGACAAATCCATTTGTTCTATAATAGGAAATACCATTAAACCTGTCATCATTAATATAATGGTGTATGTACCTGGTGACTAACAAAAGATCCCCAGATGATTCAACCAAATAATCAAACTCTTTCTTATAATAAGTCCGACCATTCGAATCTGTTTTGATTAGATAATCATTCTTAAAAGAGATACGATGGGCCTCAGTGACCAAAGTCCGTTTTCAAGCTTCAATCTCTCCAGGAAGATTACGGGAAAAAAATAATCTATCGATTTTAGATGACGCTAGCACTTGATCGTAATGGCCTAAAGGGGCATCCAAGGCTTTCCAGCCGGAGCCTCCAATCTCAGAGTAGTGAAGAGCTGGAACAGATCCATAACAACCAAAGGCAATGCAGCGATTGTCATCATCTGGTGCTTTTGAAAAAGATCCATTGGTTGATGCCATCTCTCTGTTAGTCAGCTTAGCTCGGTGCCTGATAAATTCGAAAAGAGCAAAATCTCTGATGGTAGTCGTAGGAGAACCATTTCGCCGGACAAATCGAATGTCCACCACAATAGGGAGAGTTCCAGCAGACGGCACCTTAAGGACATCCTTATGCACGTCAGAATCAGACAAGGGATCCCACACATACAAGGCACCATCACGAGGGTTGAAAGAAGTCACCCAACCTTTCGATGATGTCATCGTTTGAGCAGTGTGAGGAAGATTGATGCGCTTCGTAACAACACTGAATTTCTTGTCAACGGGGTTGAAAAGCCGGTAGAACAAGCCACCATCTTTGCGCACGCCCATCCTAGGAAGCATCATTAGCGGTGGCGGTGCAGCATCCGCCTGAGATGCTGCCGCTGGTGTCGGTGGTGGTGGAGGCGATGGGCTCGAATATGTGCTAATCAGCTCTTCCAATAGAGATGTGCTGCTGGTCCAAGTACAGGAGAATCGTCCAGCATCACCCAGATTCATAGTTCTAACGATTGGAGTCCTCATGATGAATCTTGCTAATAAATTAAATAATAATAATAATAATAATAAAGCGGAATTAAATGTACAGAAAGGCAAAGAATAAAGAACAGGATTACAGGAAATAAAAAAAAAAAGCATAATGCACAGAAAATCGAGAAGATATATTCCCGAAGCTGACGAATTAATAAAAAAATAAAACAAGAAATTTCTCAAACTCCCCTACACTTGCATATTCAAGAATTAAAAGAAACATTTAAGGACTCGCCACCTGCAAAGAAGAGGGTAGATTGCGACGGCGGCCAAAACGCGACTGCGATAATATCGTCCGTCTGGAGGGTCTAGGTTAGTTTAATGCTTCTGCGGTATATGACAACAATATGTAGAGACAGCCTTTTTTTTGATATTAAATCATTTTTATATCTATTTTCTTATATAAGAATAAAATTTTTTTTAATAAATTAATTAATGCTTCAGAATCTGACAAAAATTATGTTAATTGATTATTTGAAGTTAGATAAGGTTATGTTTCTAAAATTTCTATTTTAGATAGATTTTGTATTCTTTATAGCAACATTATACTTAGTTAGTTTTTTTTCTCTTTTTACCTTATCTCAATATTCAATAGATTTCATTGACTCTTCAATTAATCTGATTTGAATACTGTTAGACCTACATTAGGCAGTTCTTTTAATATGTTTTTTTTATTTACAAGACTCCAATTCGAGACCGTATTTAAGAGATATCAAATTTGTTATTACTTGAATTAATAGTCGTTAGTATTATACTTGACTAGTATTCCTACATCCCACTGTATCATTATGGTAATTATTTTTTTTTGTCGGATGGTAATTAATTATTTGGTATCAACATTTGAATATTAATATTAAATGATAGTAAAGAATCAGTGAACAATAATGATTAAATTAAAAAACCAGTGAAAATCAATTTTTTAAAAAAAAAAATACACCTAAATTAGGATAGAATGTTACAGAATAAAAATTTATATTGATGATCATACTATATAGTAACATGAGCATAATAAATAACAAATTATTCATTTCTCAAAATAAAAGAGTTTGTTTTGACCAATAAAAGTAAAAATAATTAGGCAATTTGTCTTTGTCAAAAATAAAAATGACATTAAAAATCTATACCAATAGTAAAACTATATAATAATAGATATAATAAATTATTAATTCTTTAAAATAAAAATTTTGTTCAAATCAATAAAAGTAAAAATAATTAGATAATTTATCATCGTTAAAATTAAAAATAATATTAATTAAAATAAAAATATAACAATTAAAAATAGTGAAAAAAAAATAATCTCAGTGCAGCATATAGACTGAATCCCACTAATAATATCAACAAGTGATGCGTTAAATTATGTGGCTGTGCAAGAGAGGGAAAGGAAGCAGGTGCGATGTGGCGAGTCAAGTGTTACTAGTTCCCTAATTCTCCAATGTTCAAGTCACCGCAAGGTGACATTAGCAAACCCCAACTTCAAGTACACCAGCACTTTAGAGTACACCCCCACTTTGTAGAATGTTGTCTGTCCTGCTATCTCTTACACTGTTATGAAATAAGGAGAAATTGGATAGAAAAAAATAAAAAATAAAAAATAGTATAATAATAATATTATTATAATTGATAAAAAATAATAAATAAAAATTTGAGAACATATTAGCTATACAAGGAATGGAAGAAGATGGAATCGCTCAATTAGGAGTAAAACATAAAAAGGAGTTTGCTCCTGCTCCCACTGAGAAGCAATAAACAAACACTCATGTGTTGTTACCAGCCCTTGTTTCTGGGTTTCTTAAACATCCATTTTGGTCAATTTCAAAAAATAAGGTACTGAGATTCCACATTAAACTGCTTATTCTTAAGCATATGAATGATGCCTAAGTTTGTATTGACACTAGTGTGTACATGCATCCTCAGCAGCTCACAATCATGTTCCGCGGAGAGTTCAAGTAACGTGTGACTACAGAGTGCAAGTACCTGATACATATATTAACTTCATGAACTAACTTGGAAAGTTGAAAACTAGCAACATAAATTAAAACTAGCAACATAAATTAAGAATGAACATTTGAAAGATCCAATGGGTAATACAATAGTGATCAAAGTTTATACCCACCATTGGTACCACAATCCTGTCATGGCCTGTTTGCCTTAAAAATGTATAAGAGAGAAGACCAACACTTTGAGTCACTGAGCTCGTCTCCACATGGCAGCTGAAGACGATAACATCAGCTCCAAGTCGCATAGTGCTCGTCTTGAAACCATTTCCATCTAAAAGAGGGGCTGTGAATAAGCAAAACTAGAAAGGAATACATAATAAAGCTACAATCAACAGAATCTGGTCCATACACTGTCCAATGGAATGCTTTGTGTTCTCTGTAAAGCCAAAGCTCATACAGTTCCTTATAGCTTCTGGACCCATTCCCCTACCATTGTCTTCTTGTTGAAAATCATCGAGTTTCAGACGCAAAAGCTTTAGTTGAGGATCTTGTCAGCAACTCGGCATATAATAAAGCAATTATAAACACTGAATGAAAAAGATACCTTGAATTAGCAAAGCGGGACTCCCATCTCGGGAATTTGAGACCTTGTTTATGATGATAGATGTGGCCCCATTTTGTATCTGACAAAAGAGCAGCATTAGAGGATGATCACGCTAAACCTTCATCAGAACCAAACTTTAACAACAATGAGAACAGTTTTCAATTCATTCCATAGCTTTCTTTCTAACACAACATTCTGGCACAGATTATTCCCTGTAGGACACAACTAAGAAAGAAATTTTGTCTTTAAGACTTCACAAAACTATACAAATTGCTGCCATACTATTTTTGAAAATGCTGTTCTTAATTGCCCAGAAGCTATTCTCTGAAGAAATAAAAAGTCGTACTACTTTGAAAACAGTATTCTTAGATATCCAGAAGCTAATCTCTGAAAACAAAAGAAGTCCAATCATTAGACTTTACCTCATCAACTGCATTGTCAACCAGCTCTGCTATCGCTGCAAACAGAGCTCAACAAAAGGAGACAGAGGAGAGGACTACACGTTAGATTCAAAAAAACAAAAGCGCAGCACATTAAAGCAAAGCATATTAACTAATATCATCCACAAACTAAACATACCGCCAAAGACCCACTTATGTGAGGTTGCATTTGAATGAAGAAACATGGGATGCACATGCAGGTGATTTTTGTTGTCTGCAATCAACAAGCAAAATCAATATTTAGATAGATAGCGAAGGTAAAACACTCAAATTCGAGCAAAAATGGAGAACTGTAATCACGAAATCAAGTTTCGCAGGTTTTCTACTAAATTCTGAATCCCGGTCAACAGTAAGGCTTCTTCTTGTGAAATTTTTTAATCAAGACTTGGCTACTTTCCGCGTCAATCATTATTGCAATTTTTTTTTTTTGGGCATACCCAGATAAAGTCAGTAAACAAAAAGAATTTTGAACCAACAAGTATTGGTTCAGTTGGTTAGTAGGCTGATCTCAAGCGGATTCACCTGCCAATACGTAGGGTTTCAAACTTGGAAAAGGGA
Organism: Carallia pectinifolia; assembly: GCA_037832335.1. Taxonomy (NCBI): domain Eukaryota; kingdom Viridiplantae; phylum Streptophyta; class Magnoliopsida; order Malpighiales; family Rhizophoraceae; genus Carallia; species Carallia pectinifolia. The sequence continues at coordinate 22,238,545 of CM075443.1, forward strand.
CTTGTTGGGAGGGAAAAAAAACCCGTAGTGCTCTAATCGATTGGCCACCATTTTTTGCACCAAAGTAAACAACAAGAATTTTGAAATAGCCAATTTCTTACTTAGATTTGAAGCTTTGCAATCCTGTGTCAGCCCAACTTCATAGTTCCCAGCTTTCCAGAATTTCCGACAGATTGGAGCAGTAGATAGTTGGAGTCCTGAAGCACCGCCTTTATCTGAAACATTAGAGTCCCTCAAGCTAGTGCTAGAAACATTTGCATTTCCGTTGCCATTCAATTCCCGAAACTCATCATCACCACTACTGCACATTTCTAAAAAACCTGGAGGCCTCATTTTAATTGCTGCGGAAAATACAACAATCCACATCATTTTTCTTATTAAACCAAAAAAAAATAATAATAATAAAGTAACGCTGAGGTTGGAACACTGCAGCTAATGAATAATAATCAAAATCAAGAGCACACGAGTAGTAAGACAGCAACAGCAAACAAAAATAGTCAAAATTAGGAAGGAAAACCAGTCAAATGCTTGGGAAACAAGTTCAAAATCACTTCAAAACAGCTCTTCACAAGCAAATAATTGAAGATCAAGAGGAGATGAATTTTGTCTATACTCTGCAGGTTTTCTTGGAGATGAGCGGACGGTGGCTAAAAGGAAAAACCTGCTTCTGTAAACTTTGAAGGCAAGGCAAGAAAATGAAGCTTGTTCGGCAAAAACTTTTCCTTTATATTTTTTATCGCAAAGAAAAATACGCAAAAATTTAGACACAGAAAATTTTATATAAAAAGTTACGTAGAATTTTAATAATAAGGGTTAAATATATTTATTATCTAATGATTTAGTTGTTTTACGTTTTATTCTTTTATAATTTTAATTTAAGTAATAAATTTTTTTATATTTTTTAATTTTAGTAATTAATTTCTGAACAGTAATTTATTAAATTGATTAATAAAAATTGACCATAATTATATTATTTTATGATTATAGGAACTTTATTATATTTTATGTATAAATTAATTATAAAAATTATCTCAGATACTTTTATATTAATATTTGAAGTATATTGAAAATAACAAAAACTGTGAAGTAAATAATATAAAATGTAGTTAAAATACATACCGAAATTTAATTTAAGAAATAAGTAACATATTTTTTAATAGAGATAAAAAAATTACAAAATAATATAATTTTAACTAATTTACCTTAATTGATTTAACAAATTACTGTCAATTGGTTAGTTGATAAAATTAAAAAGTGTAGGGAAGTTTATTATTTAAATTAAAACCACACGAGTAAAATGTAAAATAATTAAATTGTAAGGGGTTAAATGTATTTAACTTTAATAATAATTATGAATTTGATATATAAAAATTTATATTAAAATTTAAAAAATATATTATATTTTAAAAATAAATAAATTATTAAATTATTTATTTATTTTAAGTGCACCGTAAATTTCGCACTGCGGTTGACGATACTGTAAGGAATCCGAAGGATTGAAACGCGTGATCCTGACAAGGACGAGCAAGTACGCAAAAGAAGCGAGGGAATGACCACGTGTCATTTTCATTATCCCTATTCTTGACATAAAAGTGTCACTTCCATTTATAAACCTGCTTCGCTAATTTTTTTTTGGTTGAATAAAAAACGATAATAATTTTTTTATTAAGATATATTTCGATCATGAGTTATATAAATTTATTTTTATAAATTTTACATCTTTATAATATTATTTTCTTTAGCTATCATGTAATGTAAATAAATGAAATAGCAAGCATTAAATTATAGTGAACCCTTATTTGTAATTATTATTTTTGAGTATAATTATATATAAAAATTAAAAATTTACAATTAAGCATTGGCTGCATTCATTTAATCTCGTTCATTCATCTTTTTTCCCGTCCAAAGAGTTGTTTGGTGCTTACTCATGTTTTTGAATTTTTCTCGCTAAAGTCATTCAATCCTAGAATTCTCATGGAATCCGTCATTCATGATTCAACTCGAATAAGATAAACGGAGGAAAAAAAAAAAAGTAATTATTAGCAGTCATATGAATGGCCACCTAATCAAAAGCTTCATCTATCTTTCCAAACTAATGCTGTGTTAGATTGAAGGAATTTGGATGAAAAAAAAAAAAAAAGAAAATTAAAAATTAAAAAATATTATCATTATTGTATTATTTTTTATAAATTTTTTGTTTATTTTTTTATCAATTTAAATAAGTAACATGTACTTTTTCTCTTATAAATTATTGTCCATTTTCTTTCTCACAAATTCTTAATTATTTTCTTTCTCACAACTTTTTATCAATCATAATATTATAATTACCGTATTATTTTTTATTTATTTTATTTTTCTCTACTTTTTATCAATCCAAACACCTTATAAATGTCCTCATAAGACTTTAAAAAAAAAAAACAAAAAAGTGAATTTATAAAATTCTTTTTGTAATAACTAGCATCTCAGCCAGATATCCTGGCCTAGGTTGTGCTTGGCAATAAATCGGTGGCTTGAAGAAAACGAAATTAACGAGAAAGGCGGACAAATGACTAACACATTAATCTGATTAAAGAAAATTAAATGTTGAAATAACGGTAGGAGTGTTTTTTGGTTTGGTTTTGAAATCGGTGGTGCTCTTGTTTTTTTTATCCAATTGAATCAAGAGTTACGTCATATAAACAAAGGAGACTCGAGCGTTAATCGATTTTCTTAAGCCCCAAATTGTAGACGTACCAGTAGATTCAGAACCAGTCTTTGGCACCATATTAGATGGTCAAATGGTCAACGAGTTTATGCAATTACACCATAAATGCTGTCAATTTTTTTCAATTATACATTTTTTAATTTAATTGTTTGTGTATTTTATTTTTACTCAACGATTCCCATATTTTTATTTGAAAAATGTGTGAATCTCACACAAAGTCCTCTTCTTCTTCTTCTCAGTCTCTCACGCTGGATCCGCACATTTCACTCTCTATTTCAAACGCCGAAGTACCTCTCCGTATCTCCACCGAGCTGATCGATAGCTCCATTTCTCTCTCGAAGGTCTCTCTCTCTCTCTCTCTCTCTCTCTCTCTCTCTGCTTTCTTTCCCCTAACTTTTTAAGTGAATGGAGCCCCAGATTTTGCTCCGTGACGCTGCTACTTTGAGCAAAATCGCGGTTGTTTTCGCAGAAACTGAAAAGAAATTTGCATTTGAAGAGAAATTGGCGCAAGAGTGAGATTGTTCTGTTTATGAAACCCTAACTTGGATTTGAACTTTGCTAGCGATTCTGCTCCAGTCACGAGTTGCTTACTGCTCTTTTCTTTAACTGATCATATCTGAAACTTATTCTGCATTATATTTGTCTTCTGTTTTCAAATTTTACCTACACGACTTCCGATCTAACGGCTATGGCTTGTGCGCACTAACTCATAGTAACTATAATGGAGAAATAGCTGTTTGGTGGCCTTCTTTTTTATTTAATTTTCTCTTATTTTTTTATATATATTTTTTAACGAAGATATGGTGTTAAAATTAAATCGGATTCGGATATGGATAAACAAGCCTCGGTAGGCTTATGGAATGTTTGTATTTTCTGGATGTCTAAAGGCAGTTTCTAGGTAATGGAAAATAAATTGCACTTATCTCAACTGTTCGTTTCAACTACTTAAATATGTCGGCATTTTTAGGTTATTCGTCTTACTAATAGATTGTTTCCTTGTCTTGTCTTTCTCCAGTCTGTTAGGAAACAAGCTTATAATGGATTCATACACTCTAAAGTCTGTTTCAGATTTATCCCTGCCATTTCGTTCAGTTTTCAGCTTCAGGTAATATCATCTGGAAGGGTTTGTCGATACGGTGTGGAAATTCGTTCGTTGGTATAACTTATAGCTTGCATGTTGGATTGGGTTCCTTTTTTATGCTGTTCTGCCAATAATTTATATCACTTCTAGTGCTATTACTGTTTGTCACCGCACTTTCTCGCCCTCAGCTGCAAAGACAACTTGCTTCTGACTGAACAATTGCCTAAGCTCGATACATAGCACAAATGTTTCCCTTTTGTTAATAGGTTTAAGTGAGCAGTGATCTGAAATAATTGCTTCCCCTTATGCTCAGTGCTATTAGCTTCCAGCTGAAAACTATTTGGTATCGCGTGTAGACAGTATGTTAACATTCTTACGCTTGTAGGTACTTTAACTCACTGCAAAGTGAATGCTTTCCTGTTTGCTTCCACTCTGATGCAAACATGGTCATCTCAGCACCAACTGGAAGTGGTAAAACAGTGCTGTTTGAGCTTTGCATACTGAGGCTTTTCTCAAGGTTCATTTTTGAGGGGGGTTTTGCCCATTTTAGGGGAACACTGAAAACGGTAATTTCTTGAACTTATTACTACAACGGTAACAAGTTTGCTAATGCTTGTATTCAGTAAGTGCAACAATTAGGATGCCACCTTGGTCATGCACATCAGTGGCTTAGCCACCAATTCTTTCTTTTCCTGCTGTTTGTTTTTGTAGAAGCAATAAAGTGCACTTAACAATTTGATGATTAGTGTTTGACTCAGAAGAGAGGACATCATCTTCCTCCTGGTTCAATAAATCAGGCTAGAATTTTGCATTTCTACTTTGCAGCCATCAGTTATTGCTTCCATTTACATCCTTTTCATGTTGTTTGAAGATCTACATAGCACCTTCTAAGGCTTTAGTACAAGAAAAGCTCCGTGACTGGAATCAGAAGTTTGGACCACTGGGTGTGAATTGCCTGGAGTTGACAGGGGACAATGAATTCTACAGCATAAGGACAATACAAGAAGCAGATATTATCCTAACTACTCCTGAGGTCAGCATTCAACGTTATGAAAACTCCTTAACTTCCTATTATAGAAGACACAATTGGAAAATGAAACATGTGCAAGTACTTATTATGCAAAATCAATGACAGAGGATGTAACTTTACATGAAGAAATTTACATGTAAGCACACCTTAAACTAGCAAATGCCATCTCACAACTGTTTGTTAAGCTTACTTCTTTCAATCGCGCATCAGATTCAGCAGCTTATCTATGATTACATTGTTATTGTAGCCTTCATGTCACATTAAGACAAAATAAAGTCAACAAACACAGGCATACGTTTCTTTTTCCACTCTGTCTTTTGTCCTGTTTTACATGTGGGTTTATATCTGTCCGTTTTGACTTTTTGGGAAACTTGATTGATAGCATGAGGGAGCAACTAGATGGATACATTCTTACTTTCTGCAGAAATTTGATGCTGTGACTCGTTCTCGCATAAAGGATGGTGGCCTGAGCTTTTTCAGTGGCATTGGTCTCCTACTCATTGATGAAGTTCATTTACTGAATGATCCACGTGGAGCAGCTTTGGAGGCAATAGTTAGTAGGACAAAGATGCTCGCAGCCCACCTTGAAATGAAATCGAGCCCTCTATCTTGCATCCGTTTTCTGGCAGTTTCTGCAACAATTCCCAATGTTGAGGACCTTGGTAAAGTGCATTTCTTTAATTTTGTTAGATGGTTATGGCAGATAATAGCATCATTCTAAATTATCTTCAAAAACTGTGATGATGAATGGCATGGTTAACAATTTTCTCATGGCACCCCATCAACTGCAGCCGAATGGCTTAATGTTCCAGCCCATGGAGTTAAGAGGTGCATCTAGTGCTATTTCCATGAGTGGTGTAACTCTTCAGTCCCTATGTGTGATTATTAGAATTAGCTTTCCAATGGTTTTCACAGGTTTGGAGAAGAAATGAGGCCTGTAAAGCTGACAACTAAGGTTTTCGGTATACTAATCTTCCTTAAATGTCTCATTTACTTATCAAGTGCATTGTTGTGCTAATTCCAATAGATGTAGCTGACAGAGATACATACTACACGATGTTCTCCTTTTATCATTTTTTCATCGCACTTCACGTCATTTTGTCCGCATGGCATTTTTTGAATGGCATCAAGGAGAATGGGCTGGGCTACATGTCCGTTCAGGAGTTCATTCTTTTACTTTGGCCACTCTTTTGCAGGCTATGCCCCAGCGAAAAATGACTTTCTATTTGAAAAGGTAAGAATTCAGCAAAGTTTCTTTGCTTCGTTTTGATGCTGCTATTGATTTGAGAGGCAAATTTCTAATTGGAATATTCTCAACTTCTTCTGATGCCTCGCTTTTATTGCATATCCAGCGACTACAAAATTATGTTTTCGGTAAGCATACATTTGCTAGTCGCTCTACTTCGAGGAAAAGCCCTTTTGTTTGCTTCTACATTGTTTTTACTCCTGGCTTTAGCATTCTCAATTGCTTAGATTTGCACTTACAACCTGATATACAGATCTTCTGATGCAATACTCGAGAGGGAAATCGGCTCTGGTTTTTTGTTCAACTAGAAAAGGAGCACAAGAAACAGCACGGCAACTGTCTCAGATGGCAATGAGATTTGGTTATTCAAATCCATTCATTAAAGACGGAGAACAGCAGGAAAGGCTAAGGGAAGCTTCACTATCATGCAGTGACAAACAAATGCAATCCTACATTCTTTATGGTGGTATGGAGCTAACTTGCTCTGCTAAGAAACATCAAATGCTGCTATGTCCTTAACTCGTCCCCCATGCCCATCAAAAGTGCTTTATATGGCTCGTAATGAGTGTTTTGTTTCCAGTTGGCTATCACAATGGTGGGCTTTGCCTGAAGGATCGCAATCTTGTTGAGGGTCTCTTTCTTAGGGGTGATATTCAAATTCTGTGCACCACCAATACCCTTGCACACGGAATCAACTTACCAGCTCATACACTGGTTATTAAGTCAACACAGCACTTGTACGTCAAATTGTTTCTCAGAGTCTTTCTAGCAGAAATTTGAGAGATTGAGAAGAAATATGTTGTTATTAAACCACAAAATTTAATTTTTATTCCAGCAACAAGGAAAAAGGTCTTTACATGGAATACGATCGATCCATGGTATTACAGGTTTGACTTCTCTTTTCACAATTTTAGCAACTGATTTCACTACGTTACCTTTTTTTTTCCCTTTTTTTTATTTATGTATGCCAAAGCTATAACCTGCATATTCAAGTATTCCAAGCTACCATATGCGCTAATCCGTATTTTTCCTATTTCGTAAATCCCTTTTCTATTACAATCCATTCGTGGTCTTAATTTGAATGAGAATTTTCAAGGCAGATCTCCCTTACATTTTATCATGAAGTGAGCACAAAAACTTGAATGGCTTTCTTTTCATTTTACTTCTCTATCCTTATCTACCAAGTAAGTAAACTATAAACTTTTGCAGATGTGTGGGAGGGCAGGTCGACCACCATTTGATGATACTGGGATGGTTATAATCATGACAAGAAGAGAAACAGTAATTCAATAGACTGTTCTTTCTTTACATTATGTGCATCTAGTAGTCCCCTCTTTCTGGATTTGGCTCATCCGATGTCATTACCCATCCTTTTAACTTTATCTTCCGTAAATTGATACATGGTCTCAGGTCTATCTGTATGAGAATCTCTTAAATGGATGTGAAATGGTGGAATCACAGTATGTAGCCAATCCACTTTTTTATGGATTTGTTTACCTAGACAGTTGCGTGTAATGCCCAAGAGAATTTTGCTTTACTTGTAAAGAGGTTACCAAAATTTCCTTGTTCCTTTAGGTTGCTTTCGTGTCTAACGGAGCACTTGACTGCAGAGATAGTTCAGCTTACTGTTCCTGACATTGCAAGGGCAATTGAATGAATGAAGTGCTCATACTTGTATGTGAGAATGAAAAAAGTATGTATTCCTGGGCATTTTTATAGCATACCACCTGAATTAGATGTTCTCCTCATTTTTTTTTTCTTTTTTAATCATTGATCCTCATTTGATCTCTTTGAAATTTTCACGCATAGCTAGAACCCTGAGAATTATTCAGTTGGAAAAGGAATTTCTAAAGACCGCATAGAGAAGCATGTGCAAGGTATTATTTTTGTGCACTTTCTTCGCTTTTCGTTTATTTTCCTTTCCCACTGCTCATTGATGCGATGTCATACCAGAGATCTCCGTGCGAAAAGTTAATGAGTTATCACGACACCAAATGATCTGGACTGATGCAGATGGTTTCCTCCTGAAGCCGCTAGGTATCGTAGGCTCATATGTCATAACATGTTTATGATAAATACTCCTCAAAGTCTAATTTCTACTCTGTTTATGCCATTAGAGCCTGGAAGGCTGATGACCAAATACTATCTGAAATTTGATACAATGAAGCACATCATGCAAAGCCCAGAACACTGCTCGTTGGAAGATGCACTCAATATTGTATGCCATGCAGAGGAAATTGCTTGTAAGCGTGCATGTGTAATAATAAAATGTTCAACCTCTGTTTCAGTGGTTAACCAGAAGAATGATGTATTCACTTGCTGATATACAAGGGATACAAGCTAAGACGGAATGAGAAGAAACTCCTAAATGAAATCAATGTCGATAAAGATGGTCGGCTTCGGTTTCATGTTGATGGTGATAAGGCAAAGAGGAAGAAGCGTATTCAAACTAGAGAAGAGAAGATATTTGTCTTGGCAAATGACTGCTTGACTGGGGATCCTTCAGCTCATGATTTGTCCCTAACCCAGGTTTCAGTCCCTCGTTGTTTTTGTTGCATTATGCTGTGCTTGAAGTTCTACTGATCAAATTATAAACTGTCTGTGGCTAGGACATGAACTCTATATGTTCAAATGGGTGTCGAATTGCAAAATGCATGAAAGAATATTTTACCTTCAGAAAGAATTATAAAGGAGCAGTGAACTCAGCTCTTCTGGCCAAATCATTATATCAGAAACTCTGGGATGACAGTCCATACTTGCTGAAACAATTACCAGGCATTGGGATGGTAACAGCAAAGGTTCAATTTGCTCTCCTGCTATTTGTGAAGTTTTGTGTTTTCTTTTTGGGAGAATGAAACATCAAAGTTCCTTATATTTCTTCGAGCTGGTCTTTACCTTGTGCCTCCCCATTTTTCTGTTTCCAGGCTTTACACTCAATGGGAATTAACTCGTTTGATGCACTAGCTGAGGCTGACCCAAGAAGAATAGAGATAGTCACAAGTCGAAAATTCCCATTTGGGAACCATATTAAGGAGTCTCTGCTGTCATTACCACCAAAAGTCAATATCAGAATCGAGGAAATTGATTGGCAGAGGCAAGGAAAGTCCAAGCTGGCAGTGACATTAACTAGGCTGTCACAGCCCATTCAATCGGCTAAACGACATTATGCTGATATGGTATGTTGTCTAAATGAATCCTCTGTGTTCTCTTCAATCCTTGCTCGGCTAGTGGCATATCTGATACCATATGTGTCATAGAAGACGACAATGAAGCTGCAACTTATGCTCCAGCTCAAAAGTTTTGCAATTTGAATAAATCTGAAACAGAAAACAATGCAGTGTGAGTTCTTTCTTCCAATGTCATCATTGCATCGTTTTACATTAGCTCTCATTCTCCCCCTCTCCCATCTTCACTCTTAAAGTGAACATTTTAATTACTGGGTGCAGGCCCAGTTTCAACCTGATTGAAGAAGATCTGGGAGAAGGTATACCCTCTAATTAAACATTAATGTGCATTCTATAAGATTTCCTTTACGTTCTCCCTTTCTAACAAACTATTCTGCCTTGAAATACGAAGGTGATCCTGGTGCTGAGATTAAGATAGACAATACTAATGTCTTGTCTGAACAAACAATATTTGATCACATACGTAAGAAAGCCAAGAACTTCCCCACCTTGACTACCACAAACAATGCCTTTTCTCCAGCATCAGAGGCACCTTTTCTCCCTAAAATGTTTGCTGCGGAGGACCTTGATGTTGAGCCTGAACTTTATGTAATAGAAGATATAGAGGGAAGCAAAATTCCACAGCTGCCAAATCTAAGTTCACAAACCAGGGAGGGAGAACAAACTGGGCATAATTTCAAGTACTTTCCAACTCCAAAGCATCACTGTGGTGCTGGAAAGCTGGTTACGGTCAACCTTGGAAATGATGCAGGTGAACTCTGGTCATATTATTGTACATTATTCTCTTTTTGAATTTTCAATATTCAATTTAGCCTTTTATCCGAAGGAACAATAATACTTGGTCGCCTACTGGTAAATGCAGAGAATTTTCCAGTGTTATCAAGGAACTCTCAATCTGAGTCTTTGGCCTGGACTAATGAACAATTCTTGGAAAATCAGCCTGAGTTTTCCATTGCTGCTTCTGGCACATTGAAAGAAATGAAGTCTGAAGCAGCCGTGATAGACACTCTAATATCTGCAGATATGATTCCTGGAGGGATAATCAAAGATTTGTCTGTCACAAAGGAAGTGATAAAGGTGAAAGGCGATGTGCTTTCTCGAAGCCCTTGTGGAATACATGGGAGTCTCACTGCTTCTCCAAAAGTTTCCAGCAACAATTCCGATCTATCTTCCGTTGAAATGTTATCTTTTGACATTTCCATGATGAAGTATAAGTCTCGGTTAACCGACTCGGGAATCTCCAAGGATTATAGCCGGGAGCAGCAGCATTCTCCAAACGGGTCGAAAGGGCAGCGCTGTTCATTGGCAGTGCCAGGCAAAACAAGGGAAGTTGATTCGTTTCTTGGGTTTAAAAGTGTGTTTTCGTTCCTCTGATTTCTCTTCTGCCATAACGATATCCGAGTCTGTAGATAATAGCATCACATATTCACAAGTTTCCGGCACAATATCCCGTTTCAATGAATTTGTTTGTGTACTCCATCTTTGATTTTGCTCGTTCTTGATGTCGGGAAACCCCGACTTGATTATTTTCTGTTGTCTGATGGGCACAATGTTCATCCCGCATGCAATTCTCTGTTAATCGGAAACCCAAATCTTGTAATTGATTTTGAAAATATTCCAGTTCGAGTTTAATGCATGTAGGGTTTCCTTGCGATGAATGTTGTCTTGTCCACAACCAGATTTGTTTTTGTTGGTCAGACCACAACTAGAAATTCAAGCGCCTGACAGGCTGACAGCGTAGCTAATGATTCTTGGTAATTTTCTCGGATTCGAAGGGTAAATAAATTCCTTTCTCTTTTTTTGGTTTGGTAATTCTTGGGGGGGAAAAAAAAAAAGACATAACAATAACCAGGGTTCCAAACCCAGCAGGGCAGACGCCGAGGGCCCAATCTATGAGCTCGGAGCTACTCAAGAGAGTAGGGCCCAATCTCCAACGAGGGATAAACTCCATTTTAGTTTTAAATTTTTAAAAATTTTTTAAATTTAGTCTTATGCCTTTCTTTATTTTCATTTCAATCCTATGACTACAATTTCAGTTTTAATTAAATCCTAAATTAGATAGAATTAAGTCAAAATGTTAAAAAAAAAATGAGTAATCTAATAGAATACACAAATACATTAAAAAAAAAGAATTCCACAGTTAAAAAAAAAAAAAACTCTATTAGATATACTCTTGAAAAGAGAAATACAAGAAGGTATTTTTCTTTTTTTTAACAGTATATTTCCCTTTTTTAGTTGTATTTGTGTATTTTGTTGGATCAAATTTTCTTTTTTTTTTTAAACATTTTGAGTTGATTCTGTCTAAGTTAAAACTTAATTAAAACTAAAATCGTAGTTATAGAATTGAAGTGAAAACAAAAGAAAGTATATATTACATTTAAAAAAAATTCTAAAATATTTAGCACTAAAATGAGGCTTATCACATGAAATTTGCTCACAACTGGACTTTCATGTGCCCAACAGAGGCAATGATTCTTGGTAATTTTCTCAGGATTCGAAGGGTAAAATAATTCTTTTTTCCTTTTTTTTTTTTGTAATTATTGAAAACAAAAACACAAAAATAAGGAGTTATTAACGTTACACCACTTTTCTCATTCTCCAGTTTGCCCTCCCACCACTCTGGGCACTCTGAAACGGTTTCTAAGCGTCTTCACCGTCCTTCCGTTTGCTCTATTCCGATTTCCATCGAATCTGTTAGGGAAAGATGGGCTAGTGGACATATGGGTAAGCTATTGGGCTTAGTGGTCACAAGAGTTGATAGACAATATTCGCTGACGCAACAGAACATAACAAGAAATAACTTACCACAAGATCAAAAAAAAATAATAATAATATATATATATATAAACTACCAATTCGGTTTCTCTCTCTATAAGTTTCTCTCATTCTCTCTCTGAAATTCTTCATCTCTCTCTTAAATTCTCAATCCGAAACCTAAACTCATAACAAGCCCATCCTTAATACGTCTCGAACAGAATCCATCAGTTTCGACAGTCAATCTCTTTGCACGCATCTGTAATGCTTGTCTGAGGGTTGAACTCTTGCACGTATCCACACTATCCGACTGTTTTTGCACCGCAAGATTTAACTGACATTGAGAAGCCTGCCACACGAAATTGGTGTGGACTAAACCAAAAATGTTTAAAAGGGCATGGGGTTTTTTTTGTTTTTTTTTTTTCTAGTTTTTTGGTTGGAGGGGAATGCCGTAGATCACTCATCACCATTAGACTGTATCATGCCCTTTGATGCTTAGATATTGTACAAAACATGGTAGCGCCAGGGTTTCGTCCAGAAACAAAACATACAGACACGAACCAGTTTTACAAATGTTTATGCTAGACTGATAAGAATATTTTAACCTTCTATCCAAAAAAACAAAAAAAGAATATTTTAACCTAAAGAAATGAACATGAGATCACAGGCCTTACTAACAAAAAGGACGATACTACATATTGTTTATTATAAAAGAATGAAAGTTTCGCCATAATTTCATCATCAGAATGCTCCCAATAAGATTAAGATTGTGATCCATCGGGCAAGCTTTGAGCATTAGTAACGACCCAGTCACCCAGGTAAGCAGCCGGGCCACAGCATGCTCAAGTTGAAGTTGCGTCTGCCGACAGGGTTAGTTTCAGTACACAACGGTTAATCCACAAGCATTTTCGAGCTAAACTTGTCACTGGTTTTTGACTTCTGGCCACCGGAACATGAATTCTTTCTAGTAGATTTCTGCTGGCCACCATCTGTACAGAAATTCATTCGTTGACACGGAACAATTAATATCAAATTACTCAATCATCCACCAAAGACATAACTGGAATCCCTTTGCTTGAAAAACTTGCACATTTCACTTGCAATTTATCACCTATTTCATAGTCCCTCTTGCCATTGCCCTGCATCATAAAGAAAGATGATTTCTTCAATCCAAAAGTGGACTAAGCCGACCAAATTTAACTTAGTATTAATCCCGAGATACATCCAAAAGAACAAGAAGCAAGAGGGGAAAAGGGTGGGGGAGGCGCAGAAGTTGGCATACGGATCTCAAACATAAAAAAAAAAAAAAACAAGAACAAAAACTGCTTGAGCCTGATTTATAAAACATGACCATTAAGCAGGGGCAGGCAGTGACATAAGACTTACCTCAAATCGATACATTCCACGAACTCCACCACCTAAATCAAGGACTAATCCAAGAGCACGAATTTGGCAAACCTTTGCAGTAACTTTTGTCCCAAGCTTCAAATTTTTTGCATTCACACAGTCCTGCTTCATGGAGGTTTCAGAAATATTCTTAGATTCATTTCTCAAACTATCAGGTGCTTCTTCCTTGTCACACAGCATTGCACTTCGAAATTCAACTGCTGGTGATGAGGGACTAAATGTGGGCACAGAATCGGGTTCATCATTTTCAGGCAGGCTACTTTTTCTCTTGCGAACCCTTTTTGAAGCCTGCGAGGATTTAGAAGTACTTTTCAAATCAGAGACATCCTTTTCAGGCAGGCTTGTTTTTCGTTTTCGATCCTGTTTTGAGGCACGTGGGCCTTTTGAGGCACTTTTAGAAATCTCACTTGAACCAGAAGATATTTCGTCTTCTTCATGCTGCACGCCAGTTCGCATGTGAAATGTTGGTGATAAGGAGGCAGAAGTGATGACAAGATCCTCAAAAATATGAGAAGTTAAATTAGAAATAGGAACTGTTGAATCTCGATGACCATTTTCAGGTGTGTTTATTTTCTGCTTCAAAGCCCGTTTTGAAGCCTGAGAGGTTTTGGAGGTACTCTTAGAGCCCTGACTTAAACCAGCAGATTTTTCCTCCTCATCACACTCAGCCGCACTTCGAATTACAATTGCTGCTGATGAGGAAGTAGAAGGTTTTACAACACTTCTGCTTACCTGCACTTCAACCTTGGTAGGTTCTTGCATTTCTTGTCCATCATCAACATTCAAAGGCATTTTTTTTATTACAGGAATGGAGTCCCTAGCCAAATCACTTGTCTCAGACACTGGCCGGGGTAAAATTGCTTTAAGAGATAACTTAATGTGACCACGCATATCCTGCCCTATGCACATCAGAGAGAGCTGCTGGCCCACAGTTACCACATCTGAAACCTTGGACACCTGATGGAAGACAAAAACACTAGTGTAAATCAGAAACTGAAATAACCAAAGGATTGTCAAATTAATTTTATGAATATGGTTTACAAACTTTGAACACATAATAAACTAATTTAAAATAAAAATACACCAGATATACGGTGATTGTGTGGATGAGGTGTTTTGAAAAGCATTCATATTCGACAATGCAATAATTTTGGGACAATAAAAAATGCAACATACTAAATTCTAAATGAAAACGGCCAGGCGGGGAGGGCAGATCACATTCAATAAAAAAATTTGAATTGGAGAATAATAAATAAGGCTCTTGGGGATGCTTGATAGTGGCATTACGTACCGGTTCATGTGACAACTCGGAAATATGAAGCAACCCTTGCTGCCCACCATTGAACTCCACAAAAGCACCATATTCTTTTATTGAAGTTATGGTTCCTTTGTAAACTCCGCCAACTACGATTTCGCGGCCAATTATATAATCAATCTGAGGAACAGAATCAAGAAGCAAACACAATTAGCACAAGTTATGTATTACAGGACTATCCCTCCAAAAGCAGTTCAGTAACTAAAGAAGGAAAAGATGATACGTTTAAAATGCACCTGTAATAGTTATTAAAGTTATTAACCTTTTTCCTTTAATTCTCTATTTCTTTTTTTTTTCTATTATGAAAGCGTTGGGGATTGATCTCTCTTTGGGGCATTTCTTCAAGGTGTTCACTGTATGTTTCTCACAAACCCCTTAATCTTTGGTCAAAGAAGCTGCAGGTAACAGCAAGGCTGACTAGCCAAATTTTAATGACTTTAACCATCCATGGATATCCCAGCAGCGAAGATAACCTTGGAAGGCTCTAGTAAGGACCACAAGAAACAACCTCAATTATCCCAATGATCAAACCATGAAATTAGTTGGGTTGTCACAGTGGGGGCTGTGCTACCTACCAGGGGTTTGCCCACAAGGGATTCCTTGTTATATATGTAAAAAATGGCTTTGATCATACAAAAGTTGAATAAATGTTCCCTCTGGCCCCAGGCGAACAGTGTGAAACTCCATCGGTTAACATATTCCGGTGGAAACAAATTTAATTTTCTTTTTTGCCAGATAACTAGCAGTGCCAGGGGAATCAGGAGTTAAATTTGAAAGCATCATATAATTATCTAAGCAATACAGCCATACGCAGTCCACTCCTGAAGAGAACAGCTGATTACCTGAAAAAGAGAAAATAAGAACAGCTTTGCATAAATTTACCTTTTCTTGCACCTTCTCCATTGCAGCTTGGTTCTTGGCAACTATGGTAACTGTTCCATCACCAACAGACATCCGTGCACCTAAATCACATAGTATTGTTATGTAACGACATTGTACAAGTAAAGTAATGTAGGATCATCAAAATTTTTTCAATACTAGCATCAGATAATCCTGCATATTTTGGCTAAGATTGACCGCATCCACCGAACATGTTCATTATTGTGTGATTGGTAACTCATCTACACCCTAGACAGCAACAATGACAAGAAAAATGTAGCACAATCTGGATGTCCTCACAGTGATAATATTGTCTATAACTCCTAGTTGAAAATACCACCTTGTGGAATATTCGAGTAAATAGTAGCAAGCCAGCAGAATGCCACAGTAGGCATAGAATGGGAAATTTAGATTAACTAGATTGCTCTAAATTATGTCATAGATGGAAAATTTTCATGTAGATAAAAGGAAACAGCAAAATAAATATATCAAAAACAAACCCATAAGAAAAAGCATTGCCAGGTCTAAATTCTACCTGTTTCCTCTTCAATTTTTCTCTTGAGGGAACCCAGAGGCCCAATCAAGCGACGAATCATGTCATTGCTGTACTTCAAAGTGGCTGCATCATGAATCATTAATTCCAAGTTCAAATGCAAAAGTACGTCAGCACAATAATGCCAAGTCGTCGAGAGCAGAGAAAAAGCACAGTAAATGATAATTATCCAACCTAATTGAGGGGCATATCTATCATCTTGAATGCGTGGTGCATTAATCTCTCGTTCCATGTGGTCAAGGATTTGAAGACGACCTCTCAGTGCAGGCTCTAAACACTCACAAATGATGTCTAATGGAATTCCAGCAGGTTTAATATCCAACTGAATTGCAGTGACTCCTTTACGTGTCCCAGCAATCTTGAAGTCCATGTCTCCAGAGTGATCTTCCAAGCCCTGGGGAAAATGACCATATTTAAGTTCAGTTTGGTAATGTTAAGTTAAAAGTACACCTTATTTGTTCAATGTAAGTACAGACAAAAGATTCAAGTATTCATTAAGGAATATAAATAAGAAGAACAGTTTCCAAAAGTCTGAGTGACCCCCATTTTTAATTTGAATTAGGAACACACGGCATATAAAGAAAGCGTAGAAAGCAACTGAAGCAGGCAATAACTCAAAGCGACTAAAGCAGAATCTCACCAGAATATCCGTCAGTATACGATAGTCCTTGATTGTGCCTGTTGATGGGTCAACTTCACTGACAAGACCCACTGACACAGCAGCAACATGTTCTCGTAGCGGTATTCCAGCATCCATCAAAGCCATACTACCTATTAGGAGGGCAAAAGAAAGGCATTTGCTCATTATAGGATTGATCGTGGTGTTTTAAAAAATTTGAGATAATCGAAAAAATCAAATCGAACTTAATAGATTTTTTAGTTAATGGAATTAATTTTTAATCAGTTAATTGAATTGAATAAAAATTAAAATTCTTAATTTAATTTTAATTTTTAATATTAAAAAATTATAATTAACTGAATTGGACTGAAATGCTTATTTATATATATATATATATATATATATATATATATATATATATATATATCAATTATTACAAGTAAATATTAATAAAATATTATTATATTTTAATTAATTACTTACTTATTATATATATATAATAATAGTTATAATTTTTTAAAATATATATATATCAAAAATATTTTTTTATATACGGTGCCTGTGATATCTTTGAACACTTTTGAGTTATAAACATAACTTTGTCTTAGCTGGGAAAGAAATTGATGATTTCCTTTCTTCTTTTTGGCGTTTTCTAGTATATTATAATTTTAAATTTTAAGTTATTAAATTCAATTAACTGAACCGTTAATCAGAATTAAATTAAAATTTTTAATTAACTGAATTTGATTTAACAAAATTTTCAATTTGAAAATAATTTTTCATTTTACATAACCAAAAATTTTAGTTCATAAATAGTTATAAAAGTTCAGTTAACTGAACTGTAAATTCTTCTATTTAATTGTGAAGAGAGGAAGAAAAACGAGGAGAGAGAGTTTTAAGTGAGAGGGGAATTTTTTTCATTATCTATTTTTTTTATTAAATAGATTAAAAATAAAATTTTTATTTTTTTCCAAAAAATTATTTAAAATTTTAAAAATACCACATTAGCATCTTAGTTGATATGTTAAAAAATCAATGACATGACTTGCGTTATCACAGCACATGTAATATTATTATAGACAAAAAAAAATCAATTTAAATCTATAGACGTAACGTTAGAAACTAATTTTAAAAAAAAAAAGTTATGAATGAAATACAAAAGAGTGAAATTAATATTTTATGTCTAAATATTTTAATCCATTAATGTCAGTTTACCTCTTATGTTAAAGAAGGACTCCATTAGAATTTAGGAGTCAGAGGCCCCAACCCATATGAGGGCTAGAGGCCCCTTTGCTTGGAGAAAGCATAATAAATTGCCCCTCTTTCCTCAAAATAAGAGGCCTCTGGCCTGTGACATCCCTTTGGGCTTGGCACTGTTAAGGGCCCATGCAATTGGACCTCTGCATGGAGCAATAAACTGAGCAACAGGTGCACGCTTAGTGTTTGCCTATGCCTTCACATTCAGCAACCAATATTTCTTGATTTATGCTTGCACCTGATACCTGATACCAAAAGAATGTCACATGAATCCTTACCTTTCTTTTTTTCTCAGTGGCAGGCGATGAACAACCTTTTCGTCATCCCCATCACGAGCTACAGCCTACAGTCCATGTGTTTTACACTATCACAGGACCCTCGGAAATCTTATTTCCATAGAGCTTAACATTGTAATGCAAAACGATGGGTGGATCAGGCTCCCTTGGAAGTGCTTCCAAGACTGTTGAGTCAATTCAAAAGTTACCAAGGAGACCATTTAGCACTCCGATAATTGTAATGGAAGAGCCCAGAGTCAGGCTGCAAGGAAGCTGCAACTTAAAAAATTTTGCTAGATCATGAGAAGATGTCAACAGTTAAGGATGATGCTGAGATTCTTCGACGTGATGTGCGGCTTCAGCAAGCACACCAAGACATTTTATTTGGCAGACTTGGACTACGTTGTTTTTGTTTTTTCTTAAGTTGGATCCCCCTGCTTAAGCAAGGACGTTTTGAGTTTGCTTTGCAATAATTTTCGAGGTCACCGTTACAACCACTTATGGATAACCTAGAGACCCAAACATATGAGACATTAAGAAAGATTCGAAGAAACACGACCAAAACCACAGAGCAAATTGTGCCTCGGATGAAGCTTCTGCTTCACTCACTGAACTCATGGTTGTGGGGGCACGGCAAGGGCCTCTTGTTGCAACATTATTGCAGGCAACCAAAGAAACTGGAGCATTTACTTGGCTGAGAAAATGAGGACAATGTTTTTCTTTCCCTCTCCCCCTTGAACTTTCATTTGATGAACGAGTTTTTGAACTTTAAGAGGAGCCAGAGGGCTGTCCCATGCATTGCCAGGTAGCCTCCAATCCATTTGCCAAATATTTCCCATGTGCGAGCAGTTGTTACCCTGTCAGTTCATCATTCTACCACCAATGAGCTAAAAAAGGTGAGGGGAGGAAAAATAAACTCTTATCTGAAAATTGATGGCAGAGAAATATAAGGGAGTGAGAATGATTTAAAAACTCAAAGAAAGAGAGAAGAATTTCCAAATCAAACAAGTCAATTTCCTTCATTTGGCTCAAATCAACAACATAAAACAAAAGGAAACGGAAAGACTTGATAGGTGGTGTCAAACTTGTCATTCATTGGTAAGTGGTGATACTAATTTTCCCAAATGATTGATCGAGCACACACCAGCTTAGTTATGCATTTGCTCAAGTTGTCCTTCAAGAACAGCGAGTTAACCTGATATTGAAGCCAAGAATTCGGAGTAGGAACAGCAAACAGTAACAAATAAAATACGAGGAGTTCAAACTAAATATCATAACAAACAAGTTCACCAATAGAATCTCCTCATCATAGAAGCAATCTAGCTAAAACTAGCTAGCCAATCAACAACCAGTCTTCTCATTGGTAAACTGAGACTTTATAGCAAAACAACAACCAGTCTTCTCCACGGTACACAGCGATAGTACTACTGCGCAGAAGAATAGTTGTCATCTTCCACCATCGCCAGTAAAGCAGAGAAATCATTACCATTCAAAGCGAAGGTGAACAACGAGGAGCAACCCAGAAAGGTGGTGGTATTGTAGACCCATAACGCCAATCAAGCTTCTGATAGCGAGTAAGTTGATCATCATATCGATCAATTTTCTCATCTGCCAGGCGAAAAACACCAGAATCCTGACCACCATACTCACCAAATTTGTCGGCAGGGGCAAAATAAATGGCATCTCCCTCAAGTCCAGAATGGTCACAAGCACGAAGAGAAAAGCTCTCGCCACTCACACCCAAGAATATGGCATATCCGTTCAAACAATTTACAGCTTCCCACGTTCTTAGACCAAAATTCAGCTTGCTAACGACAAATCCATTTGTTCTATAATAGGAAATACCATTAAACCTGTCATCATTAATATAATGGTGTATGTACCTGGTGACTAACAAAAGATCCCCAGATGATTCAACCAAATAATCAAACTCTTTCTTATAATAAGTCCGACCATTCGAATCTGTTTTGATTAGATAATCATTCTTAAAAGAGATACGATGGGCCTCAGTGACCAAAGTCCGTTTTCAAGCTTCAATCTCTCCAGGAAGATTACGGGAAAAAAATAATCTATCGATTTTAGATGACGCTAGCACTTGATCGTAATGGCCTAAAGGGGCATCCAAGGCTTTCCAGCCGGAGCCTCCAATCTCAGAGTAGTGAAGAGCTGGAACAGATCCATAACAACCAAAGGCAATGCAGCGATTGTCATCATCTGGTGCTTTTGAAAAAGATCCATTGGTTGATGCCATCTCTCTGTTAGTCAGCTTAGCTCGGTGCCTGATAAATTCGAAAAGAGCAAAATCTCTGATGGTAGTCGTAGGAGAACCATTTCGCCGGACAAATCGAATGTCCACCACAATAGGGAGAGTTCCAGCAGACGGCACCTTAAGGACATCCTTATGCACGTCAGAATCAGACAAGGGATCCCACACATACAAGGCACCATCACGAGGGTTGAAAGAAGTCACCCAACCTTTCGATGATGTCATCGTTTGAGCAGTGTGAGGAAGATTGATGCGCTTCGTAACAACACTGAATTTCTTGTCAACGGGGTTGAAAAGCCGGTAGAACAAGCCACCATCTTTGCGCACGCCCATCCTAGGAAGCATCATTAGCGGTGGCGGTGCAGCATCCGCCTGAGATGCTGCCGCTGGTGTCGGTGGTGGTGGAGGCGATGGGCTCGAATATGTGCTAATCAGCTCTTCCAATAGAGATGTGCTGCTGGTCCAAGTACAGGAGAATCGTCCAGCATCACCCAGATTCATAGTTCTAACGATTGGAGTCCTCATGATGAATCTTGCTAATAAATTAAATAATAATAATAATAATAATAAAGCGGAATTAAATGTACAGAAAGGCAAAGAATAAAGAACAGTCTTACAGGAAATAAAAAAAAAAAGCATAATGCACAGAAAATCGAGAAGATATATTCCCGAAGCTGACGAATTAATAAAAAAATAAAACAAGAAATTTCTCAAACTCCCCTACACTTGCATATTCAAGAATTAAAAGAAACATTTAAGGACTCGCCACCTGCAAAGAAGAGGGTAGATTGCGACGGCGGCCAAAACGCGACTGCGATAATATCGTCCGTCTGGAGGGTCTAGGTTAGTTTAATGCTTCTGCGGTATATGACAACAATATGTAGAGACAGCCTTTTTTTTGATATTAAATCATTTTTATATCTATTTTCTTATATAAGAATAAAAATTTTTTTAATAAATTAATTAATGCTTCAGAATCTGACAAAAATTATGTTAATTGATTATTTGAAGTTAGATAAGGTTATGTTTCTAAAATTTCTATTTTAGATAGATTTTGTATTCTTTATAGCAACATTATACTTAGTTAGTTTTTTTTCTCTTTTTACCTTATCTCAATATTCAATAGATTTCATTGACTCTTCAATTAATCTGATTTGAATACTGTTAGACCTACATTAGGCAGTTCTTTTAATATGTTTTTTTTATTTACAAGACTCCAATTCGAGACCGTATTTAAGAGATATCAAATTTGTTATTACTTGAATTAATAGTCGTTAGTATTATACTTGACTAGTATTCCTACATCCCACTGTATCATTATGGTAATTATTTTTTTTTGTCGGATGGTAATTAATTATTTGGTATCAACATTTGAATATTAATATTAAATGATAGTAAAGAATCAGTGAACAATAATGATTAAATTAAAAAACCAGTGAAAATCAATTTTTTAAAAAAAAAAATACACCTAAATTAGGATAGAATGTTACAGAATAAAAATTTATATTGATGATCATACTATATAGTAACATGAGCATAATAAATAACAAATTATTCATTTCTCAAAATAAAAGAGTTTGTTTTGACCAATAAAAGTAAAAATAATTAGGCAATTTGTCTTTGTCAAAAATAAAAATGACATTAAAAATCTATACCAATAGTAAAACTATATAATAATAGATATAATAAATTATTAATTCTTTAAAATAAAAATTTTGTTCAAATCAATAAAAGTAAAAATAATTAGATAATTTATCATCGTTAAAATTAAAAATAATATTAATTAAAATAAAAATATAACAATTAAAAATAGTGAAAAAAAAATAATCTCAGTGCAGCATATAGACTGAATCCCACTAATAATATCAACAAGTGATGCGTTAAATTATGTGGCTGTGCAAGAGAGGGAAAGGAAGCAGGTGCGATGTGGCGAGTCAAGTGTTACTAGTTCCCTAATTCTCCAATGTTCAAGTCACCGCAAGGTGACATTAGCAAACCCCAACTTCAAGTACACCAGCACTTTAGAGTACACCCCCACTTTGTAGAATGTTGTCTGTCCTGCTATCTCTTACACTGTTATGAAATAAGGAGAAATTGGATAGAAAAAAATAAAAAATAAAAAATAGTATAATAATAATATTATTATAATTGATAAAAAATAATAAATAAAAATTTGAGAACATATTAGCTATACAAGGAATGGAAGAAGATGGAATCGCTCAATTAGGAGTAAAACATAAAAAGGAGTTTGCTCCTGCTCCCACTGAGAAGCAATAAACAAACACTCATGTGTTGTTACCAGCCCTTGTTTCCGGGTTTCTTAAACATCCATTTTGGTCAATTTCAAAAAATAAGGTACTGAGATTCCACATTAAACTGCTTATTCTTAAGCATATGAATGATGCCTAAGTTTGTATTGACACTAGTGTGTACATGCATCCTCAGCAGCTCACAATCATGTTCCGCGGAGAGTTCAAGTAACGTGTGACTACAGAGTGCAAGTACCTGATACATATATTAACTTCATGAACTAACTTGGAAAGTTGAAAACTAGCAACATAAATTAAAACTAGCAACATAAATTAAGAATGAACATTTGAAAGATCCAATGGGTAATACAATAGTGATCAAAGTTTATACCCACCATTGGTACCACAATCCTGTCATGGCCTGTTTGCCTTAAAAATGTATAAGAGAGAAGACCAACACTTTGAGTCACTGAGCTCGTCTCCACATGGCAGCTGAAGACGATAACATCAGCTCCAAGTCGCATAGTGCTCGTCTTGAAACCATTTCCATCTAAAAGAGGGGCTGTGAATAAGCAAAACTAGAAAGGAATACATAATAAAGCTACAATCAACAGAATCTGGTCCATACACTGTCCAATGGAATGCTTTGTGTTCTCTGTAAAGCCAAAGCTCATACAGTTCCTTATAGCTTCTGGACCCATTCCCCTACCATTGTCTTCTTGTTGAAAATCATCGAGTTTCAGACGCAAAAGCTTTAGTTGAGGATCTTGTCAGCAACTCGGCATATAATAAAGCAATTATAAACACTGAATGAAAAAGATACCTTGAATTAGCAAAGCGGGACTCCCATCTCGGGAATTTGAGACCTTGTTTATGATGATAGATGTGGCCCCATTTTGTATCTGACAAAAGAGCAGCATTAGAGGATGATCACGCTAAACCTTCATCAGAACCAAACTTTAACAACAATGAGAACAGTTTTCAATTCATTCCATAGCTTTCTTTCTAACACAACATTCTGGCACAGATTATTCCCTGTAGGACACAACTAAGAAAGAAATTTTGTCTTTAAGACTTCACAAAACTATACAAATTGCTGCCATACTATTTTTGAAAATGCTGTTCTTAATTGCCCAGAAGCTATTCTCTGAAGAAATAAAAAGTCGTACTACTTTGAAAACAGTATTCTTAGATATCCAGAAGCTAATCTCTGAAAACAAAAGAAGTCCAATCATTAGACTTTACCTCATCAACTGCATTGTCAACCAGCTCTGCTATCGCTGCAAACAGAGCTCAACAAAAGGAGACAGAGGAGAGGACTACACGTTAGATTCAAAAAAACAAAAGCGCAGCACATTAAAGCAAAGCATATTAACTAATATCATCCACAAACTAAACATACCGCCAAAGACCCACTTATGTGAGGTTGCATTTGAATGAAGAAACATGGGATGCACATGCAGGTGATTTTTGTTGTCTGCAATCAACAAGCAAAATCAATATTTAGATAGATAGCGAAGGTAAAACACTCAAATTCGAGCAAAAATGGAGAACTGTAATCACGAAATCAAGTTTCGCAGGTTTTCTACTAAATTCTGAATCCCGGTCAACAGTAAGGCTTCTTCTTGTGAAATTTTTTAATCAAGACTTGGCTACTTTCCGCGTCAATCATTATTGCAATTTTTTTTTTTTGGGCATACCCAGATAAAGTCAGTAAACAAAAAGAATTTTGAACCAACAAGTATTGGTTCAGTTGGTTAGTAGGCTGATCTCAAGCGGATTCACCTGCCAATACGTAGGGTTTCAAACTTGGAAAAGGGACTTGTTGGGAGGGAAAAAAAACCCGTAGTGCTCTAATCGATTGGCCACCATTTTTTGCACCAAAGTAAACAACAAGAATTTTGAAATAGCCAATTTCTTACTTAGATTTGAAGCTTTGCAATCCTGTGTCAGCCCAACTTCATAGTTCCCAGCTTTCCAGAATTTCCGACAGATTGGAGCAGTAGATAGTTGGAGTCCTGAAGCACCGCCTTTATCTGAAACATTAGAGTCCCTCAAGCTAGTGCTAGAAACATTTGCATTTCCGTTGCCATTCAATTCCCGAAACTCATCATCACCACTACTGCACATTTCTAAAAAACCTGGAGGCCTCATTTTAATTGCTGCGGAAAATACAACAATCCACATCATTTTTCTTATTAAACCAAAAAAAAATAATAATAATAAAGTAACGCTGAGGTTGGAACACTGCAGCTAATGAATAATAATCAAAATCAAGAGCACACGAGTAGTAAGACAGCAACAGCAAACAAAAATAGTCAAAATTAGGAAGGAAAACCAGTCAAATGCTTGGGAAACAAGTTCAAAATCACTTCAAAACAGCTCTTCACAAGCAAATAATTGAAGATCAAGAGGAGATGAATTTTGTCTATACTCTGCAGGTTTTCTTGGAGATGAGCGGACGGTGGCTAAAAGGAAAAACCTGCTTCTGTAAACTTTGAAGGCAAGGCAAGAAAATGAAGCTTGTTCGGCAAAAACTTTTCCTTTATATTTTTTATCGCAAAGAAAAATACGCAAAAATTTAGACACAGAAAATTTTATATAAAAAGTTACGTAGAATTTTAATAATAAGGGTTAAATATATTTATTATCTAATGATTTAGTTGTTTTACGTTTTATTCTTTTATAATTTTAATTTAAGTAATAAATTTTTTTATATTTTTTAATTTTAGTAATTAATTTCTGAACAGTAATTTATTAAATTGATTAATAAAAATTGACCATAATTATATTATTTTATGATTATAGGAACTTTATTATATTTTATGTATAAATTAATTATAAAAATTATCTCAGATACTTTTATATTAATATTTGAAGTATATTGAAAATAACAAAAACTGTGAAGTAAATAATATAAAATGTAGTTAAAATACATACCGAAATTTAATTTAAGAAATAAGTAACATATTTTTTAATAGAGATAAAAAAATTACAAAATAATATAATTTTAACTAATTTACCTTAATTGATTTAACAAATTACTGTCAATTGGTTAGTTGATAAAATTAAAAAGTGTAGGGAAGTTTATTATTTAAATTAAAACCACACGAGTAAAATGTAAAATAATTAAATTGTAAGGGGTTAAATGTATTTAACTTTAATAATAATTATGAATTTGATATATAAAAATTTATATTAAAATTTAAAAAATATATTATATTTTAAAAATAAATAAATTATTAAATTATTTATTTATTTTAAGTGCACCGTAAATTTCGCACTGCGGTTGACGATACTGTAAGGAATCCGAAGGATTGAAACGCGTGATCCTGACAAGGACGAGCAAGTACGCAAAAGAAGCGAGGGAATGACCACGTGTCATTTTCATTATCCCTATTCTTGACATAAAAGTGTCACTTCCATTTATAAACCTGCTTCGCTAATTTTTTTTTGGTTGAATAAAAAACGATAATAATTTTTTTATTAAGATATATTTCGATCATGAGTTATATAAATTTATTTTTATAAATTTTACATCTTTATAATATTATTTTCTTTAGCTATCATGTAATGTAAATAAATGAAATAGCAAGCATTAAATTATAGTGAACCCTTATTTGTAATTATTATTTTTGAGTATAATTATATATAAAAATTAAAAATTTACAATTAAGCATTGGCTGCATTCATTTAATCTCGTTCATTCATCTTTTTTCCCGTCCAAAGAGTTGTTTGGTGCTTACTCATGTTTTTGAATTTTTCTCGCTAAAGTCATTCAATCCTAGAATTCTCATGGAATCCGTCATTCATGATTCAACTCGAATAAGATAAACGGAGGAAAAAAAAAAAAGTAATTATTAGCAGTCATATGAATGGCCACCTAATCAAAAGCTTCATCTATCTTTCCAAACTAATGCTGTGTTAGATTGAAGGAATTTGGATGAAAAAAAAAAAAAAAGAAAATTAAAAATTAAAAAATATTATCATTATTGTATTATTTTTTATAAATTTTTTGTTTATTTTTTTATCAATTTAAATAAGTAACATGTACTTTTTCTCTTATAAATTATTGTCCATTTTCTTTCTCACAAATTCTTAATTATTTTCTTTCTCACAACTTTTTATCAATCATAATATTATAATTACCGTATTATTTTTTATTTATTTTATTTTTCTCTACTTTTTATCAATCCAAACACCTT
The DNA here is from genome assembly GCA_037832335.1 of Carallia pectinifolia. Classification (NCBI taxonomy): domain Eukaryota; kingdom Viridiplantae; phylum Streptophyta; class Magnoliopsida; order Malpighiales; family Rhizophoraceae; genus Carallia; species Carallia pectinifolia. The sequence continues at coordinate 22,265,570 of CM075443.1, forward strand.
ATAAATGTCCTCATAAGACTTTAAAAAAAAAAAACAAAAAAGTGAATTTATAAAATTCTTTTTGTAATAACTAGCATCTCAGCCAGATATCCTGGCCTAGGTTGTGCTTGGCAATAAATCGGTGGCTTGAAGAAAACGAAATTAACGAGAAAGGCGGACAAATGACTAACACATTAATCTGATTAAAGAAAATTAAATGTTGAAATAACGGTAGGAGTGTTTTTTGGTTTGGTTTTGAAATCGGTGGTGCTCTTGTTTTTTTTATCCAATTGAATCAAGAGTTACGTCATATAAACAAAGGAGACTCGAGCGTTAATCGATTTTCTTAAGCCCCAAATTGTAGACGTACCAGTAGATTCAGAACCAGTCTTTGGCACCATATTAGATGGTCAAATGGTCAACGAGTTTATGCAATTACACCATAAATGCTGTCAATTTTTTTCAATTATACATTTTTTAATTTAATTGTTTGTGTATTTTATTTTTACTCAACGATTCCCATATTTTTATTTGAAAAATGTGTGAATCTCACACAAAGTCCTCTTCTTCTTCTTCTCAGTCTCTCACGCTGGATCCGCACATTTCACTCTCTATTTCAAACGCCGAAGTACCTCTCCGTATCTCCACCGAGCTGATCGATAGCTCCATTTCTCTCTCGAAGGTCTCTCTCTCTCTCTCTCTCTCTCTCTCTCTCTCTGCTTTCTTTCCCCTAACTTTTTAAGTGAATGGAGCCCCAGATTTTGCTCCGTGACGCTGCTACTTTGAGCAAAATCGCGGTTGTTTTCGCAGAAACTGAAAAGAAATTTGCATTTGAAGAGAAATTGGCGCAAGAGTGAGATTGTTCTGTTTATGAAACCCTAACTTGGATTTGAACTTTGCTAGCGATTCTGCTCCAGTCACGAGTTGCTTACTGCTCTTTTCTTTAACTGATCATATCTGAAACTTATTCTGCATTATATTTGTCTTCTGTTTTCAAATTTTACCTACACGACTTCCGATCTAACGGCTATGGCTTGTGCGCACTAACTCATAGTAACTATAATGGAGAAATAGCTGTTTGGTGGCCTTCTTTTTTATTTAATTTTCTCTTATTTTTTTATATATATTTTTTAACGAAGATATGGTGTTAAAATTAAATCGGATTCGGATATGGATAAACAAGCCTCGGTAGGCTTATGGAATGTTTGTATTTTCTGGATGTCTAAAGGCAGTTTCTAGGTAATGGAAAATAAATTGCACTTATCTCAACTGTTCGTTTCAACTACTTAAATATGTCGGCATTTTTAGGTTATTCGTCTTACTAATAGATTGTTTCCTTGTCTTGTCTTTCTCCAGTCTGTTAGGAAACAAGCTTATAATGGATTCATACACTCTAAAGTCTGTTTCAGATTTATCCCTGCCATTTCGTTCAGTTTTCAGCTTCAGGTAATATCATCTGGAAGGGTTTGTCGATACGGTGTGGAAATTCGTTCGTTGGTATAACTTATAGCTTGCATGTTGGATTGGGTTCCTTTTTTATGCTGTTCTGCCAATAATTTATATCACTTCTAGTGCTATTACTGTTTGTCACCGCACTTTCTCGCCCTCAGCTGCAAAGACAACTTGCTTCTGACTGAACAATTGCCTAAGCTCGATACATAGCACAAATGTTTCCCTTTTGTTAATAGGTTTAAGTGAGCAGTGATCTGAAATAATTGCTTCCCCTTATGCTCAGTGCTATTAGCTTCCAGCTGAAAACTATTTGGTATCGCGTGTAGACAGTATGTTAACATTCTTACGCTTGTAGGTACTTTAACTCACTGCAAAGTGAATGCTTTCCTGTTTGCTTCCACTCTGATGCAAACATGGTCATCTCAGCACCAACTGGAAGTGGTAAAACAGTGCTGTTTGAGCTTTGCATACTGAGGCTTTTCTCAAGGTTCATTTTTGAGGGGGGTTTTGCCCATTTTAGGGGAACACTGAAAACGGTAATTTCTTGAACTTATTACTACAACGGTAACAAGTTTGCTAATGCTTGTATTCAGTAAGTGCAACAATTAGGATGCCACCTTGGTCATGCACATCAGTGGCTTAGCCACCAATTCTTTCTTTTCCTGCTGTTTGTTTTTGTAGAAGCAATAAAGTGCACTTAACAATTTGATGATTAGTGTTTGACTCAGAAGAGAGGACATCATCTTCCTCCTGGTTCAATAAATCAGGCTAGAATTTTGCATTTCTACTTTGCAGCCATCAGTTATTGCTTCCATTTACATCCTTTTCATGTTGTTTGAAGATCTACATAGCACCTTCTAAGGCTTTAGTACAAGAAAAGCTCCGTGACTGGAATCAGAAGTTTGGACCACTGGGTGTGAATTGCCTGGAGTTGACAGGGGACAATGAATTCTACAGCATAAGGAAAATACAAGAAGCAGATATTATCCTAACTACTCCTGAGGTCAGCATTCAACGTTATGAAAACTCCTTAACTTCCTATTATAGAAGACACAATTGGAAAATGAAACATGTGCAAGTACTTATTATGCAAAATCAATGACAGAGGATGTAACTTTACATGAAGAAATTTACATGTAAGCACACCTTAAACTAGCAAATGCCATCTCACAACTGTTTGTTAAGCTTACTTCTTTCAATCGCGCATCAGATTCAGCAGCTTATCTATGATTACATTGTTATTGTAGCCTTCATGTCACATTAAGACAAAATAAAGTCAACAAACACAGGCATACGTTTCTTTTTCCACTCTGTCTTTTGTCCTGTTTTACATGTGGGTTTATATCTGTCCGTTTTGACTTTTTGGGAAACTTGATTGATAGCATGAGGGAGCAACTAGATGGATACATTCTTACTTTCTGCAGAAATTTGATGCTGTGACTCGTTCTCGCATAAAGGATGGTGGCCTGAGCTTTTTCAGTGGCATTGGTCTCCTACTCATTGATGAAGTTCATTTACTGAATGATCCACGTGGAGCAGCTTTGGAGGCAATAGTTAGTAGGACAAAGATGCTCGCAGCCCACCTTGAAATGAAATCGAGCCCTCTATCTTGCATCCGTTTTCTGGCAGTTTCTGCAACAATTCCCAATGTTGAGGACCTTGGTAAAGTGCATTTCTTTAATTTTGTTAGATGGTTATGGCAGATAATAGCATCATTCTAAATTATCTTCAAAAACTGTGATGATGAATGGCATGGTTAACAATTTTCTCATGGCACCCCATCAACTGCAGCCGAATGGCTTAATGTTCCAGCCCATGGAGTTAAGAGGTGCATCTAGTGCTATTTCCATGAGTGGTGTAACTCTTCAGTCCCTATGTGTGATTATTAGAATTAGCTTTCCAATGGTTTTCACAGGTTTGGAGAAGAAATGAGGCCTGTAAAGCTGACAACTAAGGTTTTCGGTATACTAATCTTCCTTAAATGTCTCATTTACTTATCAAGTGCATTGTTGTGCTAATTCCAATAGATGTAGCTGACAGAGATACATACTACACGATGTTCTCCTTTTATCATTTTTTCATCGCACTTCACGTCATTTTGTCCGCATGGCATTTTTTGAATGGCATCAAGGAGAATGGGCTGGGCTACATGTCCGTTCAGGAGTTCATTCTTTTACTTTGGCCACTCTTTTGCAGGCTATGCCCCAGCGAAAAATGACTTTCTATTTGAAAAGGTAAGAATTCAGCAAAGTTTCTTTGCTTCGTTTTGATGCTGCTATTGATTTGAGAGGCAAATTTCTAATTGGAATATTCTCAACTTCTTCTGATGCCTCGCTTTTATTGCATATCCAGCGACTACAAAATTATGTTTTCGGTAAGCATACATTTGCTAGTCGCTCTACTTCGAGGAAAAGCCCTTTTGTTTGCTTCTACATTGTTTTTACTCCTGGCTTTAGCATTCTCAATTGCTTAGATTTGCACTTACAACCTGATATACAGATCTTCTGATGCAATACTCGAGAGGGAAATCGGCTCTGGTTTTTTGTTCAACTAGAAAAGGAGCACAAGAAACAGCACGGCAACTGTCTCAGATGGCAATGAGATTTGGTTATTCAAATCCATTCATTAAAGACGGAGAACAGCAGGAAAGGCTAAGGGAAGCTTCACTATCATGCAGTGACAAACAAATGCAATCCTACATTCTTTATGGTGGTATGGAGCTAACTTGCTCTGCTAAGAAACATCAAATGCTGCTATGTCCTTAACTCGTCCCCCATGCCCATCAAAAGTGCTTTATATGGCTCGTAATGAGTGTTTTGTTTCCAGTTGGCTATCACAATGGTGGGCTTTGCCTGAAGGATCGCAATCTTGTTGAGGGTCTCTTTCTTAGGGGTGATATTCAAATTCTGTGCACCACCAATACCCTTGCACACGGAATCAACTTACCAGCTCATACACTGGTTATTAAGTCAACACAGCACTTGTACGTCAAATTGTTTCTCAGAGTCTTTCTAGCAGAAATTTGAGAGATTGAGAAGAAATATGTTGTTATTAAACCACAAAATTTAATTTTTATTCCAGCAACAAGGAAAAAGGTCTTTACATGGAATACGATCGATCCATGGTATTACAGGTTTGACTTCTCTTTTCACAATTTTAGCAACTGATTTCACTACGTTACCTTTTTTTTTCCCTTTTTTTTATTTATGTATGCCAAAGCTATAACCTGCATATTCAAGTATTCCAAGCTACCATATGCGCTAATCCGTATTTTTCCTATTTCGTAAATCCCTTTTCTATTACAATCCATTCGTGGTCTTAATTTGAATGAGAATTTTCAAGGCAGATCTCCCTTACATTTTATCATGAAGTGAGCACAAAAACTTGAATGGCTTTCTTTTCATTTTACTTCTCTATCCTTATCTACCAAGTAAGTAAACTATAAACTTTTGCAGATGTGTGGGAGGGCAGGTCGACCACCATTTGATGATACTGGGATGGTTATAATCATGACAAGAAGAGAAACAGTAATTCAATAGACTGTTCTTTCTTTACATTATGTGCATCTAGTAGTCCCCTCTTTCTGGATTTGGCTCATCCGATGTCATTACCCATCCTTTTAACTTTATCTTCCGTAAATTGATACATGGTCTCAGGTCTATCTGTATGAGAATCTCTTAAATGGATGTGAAATGGTGGAATCACAGTATGTAGCCAATCCACTTTTTTATGGATTTGTTTACCTAGACAGTTGCGTGTAATGCCCAAGAGAATTTTGCTTTACTTGTAAAGAGGTTACCAAAATTTCCTTGTTCCTTTAGGTTGCTTTCGTGTCTAACGGAGCACTTGACTGCAGAGATAGTTCAGCTTACTGTTCCTGACATTGCAAGGGCAATTGAATGAATGAAGTGCTCATACTTGTATGTGAGAATGAAAAAAGTATGTATTCCTGGGCATTTTTATAGCATACCACCTGAATTAGATGTTCTCCTCATTTTTTTTTTCTTTTTTAATCATTGATCCTCATTTGATCTCTTTGAAATTTTCACGCATAGCTAGAACCCTGAGAATTATTCAGTTGGAAAAGGAATTTCTAAAGACCGCATAGAGAAGCATGTGCAAGGTATTATTTTTGTGCACTTTCTTCGCTTTTCGTTTATTTTCCTTTCCCACTGCTCATTGATGCGATGTCATACCAGAGATCTCCGTGCGAAAAGTTAATGAGTTATCACGACACCAAATGATCTGGACTGATGCAGATGGTTTCCTCCTGAAGCCGCTAGGTATCGTAGGCTCATATGTCATAACATGTTTATGATAAATACTCCTCAAAGTCTAATTTCTACTCTGTTTATGCCATTAGAGCCTGGAAGGCTGATGACCAAATACTATCTGAAATTTGATACAATGAAGCACATCATGCAAAGCCCAGAACACTGCTCGTTGGAAGATGCACTCAATATTGTATGCCATGCAGAGGAAATTGCTTGTAAGCGTGCATGTGTAATAATAAAATGTTCAACCTCTGTTTCAGTGGTTAACCAGAAGAATGATGTATTCACTTGCTGATATACAAGGGATACAAGCTAAGACGGAATGAGAAGAAACTCCTAAATGAAATCAATGTCGATAAAGATGGTCGGCTTCGGTTTCATGTTGATGGTGATAAGGCAAAGAGGAAGAAGCGTATTCAAACTAGAGAAGAGAAGATATTTGTCTTGGCAAATGACTGCTTGACTGGGGATCCTTCAGCTCATGATTTGTCCCTAACCCAGGTTTCAGTCCCTCGTTGTTTTTGTTGCATTATGCTGTGCTTGAAGTTCTACTGATCAAATTATAAACTGTCTGTGGCTAGGACATGAACTCTATATGTTCAAATGGGTGTCGAATTGCAAAATGCATGAAAGAATATTTTACCTTCAGAAAGAATTATAAAGGAGCAGTGAACTCAGCTCTTCTGGCCAAATCATTATATCAGAAACTCTGGGATGACAGTCCATACTTGCTGAAACAATTACCAGGCATTGGGATGGTAACAGCAAAGGTTCAATTTGCTCTCCTGCTATTTGTGAAGTTTTGTGTTTTCTTTTTGGGAGAATGAAACATCAAAGTTCCTTATATTTCTTCGAGCTGGTCTTTACCTTGTGCCTCCCCATTTTTCTGTTTCCAGGCTTTACACTCAATGGGAATTAACTCGTTTGATGCACTAGCTGAGGCTGACCCAAGAAGAATAGAGATAGTCACAAGTCGAAAATTCCCATTTGGGAACCATATTAAGGAGTCTCTGCTGTCATTACCACCAAAAGTCAATATCAGAATCGAGGAAATTGATTGGCAGAGGCAAGGAAAGTCCAAGCTGGCAGTGACATTAACTAGGCTGTCACAGCCCATTCAATCGGCTAAACGACATTATGCTGATATGGTATGTTGTCTAAATGAATCCTCTGTGTTCTCTTCAATCCTTGCTCGGCTAGTGGCATATCTGATACCATATGTGTCATAGAAGACGACAATGAAGCTGCAACTTATGCTCCAGCTCAAAAGTTTTGCAATTTGAATAAATCTGAAACAGAAAACAATGCAGTGTGAGTTCTTTCTTCCAATGTCATCATTGCATCGTTTTACATTAGCTCTCATTCTCCCCCTCTCCCATCTTCACTCTTAAAGTGAACATTTTAATTACTGGGTGCAGGCCCAGTTTCAACCTGATTGAAGAAGATCTGGGAGAAGGTATACCCTCTAATTAAACATTAATGTGCATTCTATAAGATTTCCTTTACGTTCTCCCTTTCTAACAAACTATTCTGCCTTGAAATACGAAGGTGATCCTGGTGCTGAGATTAAGATAGACAATACTAATGTCTTGTCTGAACAAACAATATTTGATCACATACGTAAGAAAGCCAAGAACTTCCCCACCTTGACTACCACAAACAATGCCTTTTCTCCAGCATCAGAGGCACCTTTTCTCCCTAAAATGTTTGCTGCGGAGGACCTTGATGTTGAGCCTGAACTTTATGTAATAGAAGATATAGAGGGAAGCAAAATTCCACAGCTGCCAAATCTAAGTTCACAAACCAGGGAGGGAGAACAAACTGGGCATAATTTCAAGTACTTTCCAACTCCAAAGCATCACTGTGGTGCTGGAAAGCTGGTTACGGTCAACCTTGGAAATGATGCAGGTGAACTCTGGTCATATTATTGTACATTATTCTCTTTTTGAATTTTCAATATTCAATTTAGCCTTTTATCCGAAGGAACAATAATACTTGGTCGCCTACTGGTAAATGCAGAGAATTTTCCAGTGTTATCAAGGAACTCTCAATCTGAGTCTTTGGCCTGGACTAATGAACAATTCTTGGAAAATCAGCCTGAGTTTTCCATTGCTGCTTCTGGCACATTGAAAGAAATGAAGTCTGAAGCAGCCGTGATAGACACTCTAATATCTGCAGATATGATTCCTGGAGGGATAATCAAAGATGTGTCTGTCACAAAGGAAGTGATAAAGGTGAAAGGCGATGTGCTTTCTCGAAGCCCTTGTGGAATACATGGGAGTCTCACTGCTTCTCCAAAAGTTTCCAGCAACAATTCCGATCTATCTTCCGTTGAAATGTTATCTTTTGACATTTCCATGATGAAGGATAAGTCTCGGTTAACCGACTCGGGAATCTCCAAGGATTATAGCCGGGAGCAGCAGCATTCTCCAAACGGGTCGAAAGGGCAGCGCTGTTCATTGGCAGTGCCAGGCAAAACAAGGGAAGTTGATTCGTTTCTTGGGTTTAAAAGTGTGTTTTCGTTCCTCTGATTTCTCTTCTGCCATAACGATATCCGAGTCTGTAGATAATAGCATCACATATTCACAAGTTTCCGGCACAATATCCCGTTTCAATGAATTTGTTTGTGTACTCCATCTTTGATTTTGCTCGTTCTTGATGTCGGGAAACCCCGACTTGATTATTTTCTGTTGTCTGATGGGCACAATGTTCATCCCGCATGCAATTCTCTGTTAATCGGAAACCCAAATCTTGTAATTGATTTTGAAAATATTCCAGTTCGAGTTTAATGCATGTAGGGTTTCCTTGCGATGAATGTTGTCTTGTCCACAACCAGATTTGTTTTTGTTGGTCAGACCACAACTAGAAATTCAAGCGCCTGACAGGCTGACAGCGTAGCTAATGATTCTTGGTAATTTTCTCGGATTCGAAGGGTAAATAAATTCCTTTCTCTTTTTTTGGTTTGGTAATTCTTGGGGGGGAAAAAAAAAAAGACATAACAATAACCAGGGTTCCAAACCCAGCAGGGCAGACGCCGAGGGCCCAATCTATGAGCTCGGAGCTACTCAAGAGAGTAGGGCCCAATCTCCAACGAGGGATAAACTCCATTTTAGTTTTAAATTTTTAAAAATTTTTTAAATTTAGTCTTATGCCTTTCTTTATTTTCATTTCAATCCTATGACTACAATTTCAGTTTTAATTAAATCCTAAATTAGATAGAATTAAGTCAAAATGTTAAAAAAAAAATGAGTAATCTAATAGAATACACAAATACATTAAAAAAAAAGAATTCCACAGTTAAAAAAAAAAAAAACTCTATTAGATATACTCTTGAAAAGAGAAATACAAGAAGGTATTTTTCTTTTTTTTAACAGTATATTTCCCTTTTTTAGTTGTATTTGTGTATTTTGTTGGATCAAATTTTCTTTTTTTTTTTAAACATTTTGAGTTGATTCTGTCTAAGTTAAAACTTAATTAAAACTAAAATCGTAGTTATAGAATTGAAGTGAAAACAAAAGAAAGTATATATTACATTTAAAAAAAATTCTAAAATATTTAGCACTAAAATGAGGCTTATCACATGAAATTTGCTCACAACTGGACTTTCATGTGCCCAACAGAGGCAATGATTCTTGGTAATTTTCTCAGGATTCGAAGGGTAAAATAATTCTTTTTTCCTTTCTTTTTTTTGTAATTATTGAAAACAAAAACACAAAAATAAGGAGTTATTAACGTTACACCACTTTTCTCATTCTCCAGTTTGCCCTCCCACCACTCTGGGCACTCTGAAACGGTTTCTAAGCGTCTTCACCGTCCTTCCGTTTGCTCTATTCCGATTTCCATCGAATCTGTTAGGGAAAGATGGCTAGTGGACATATGGGTAAGCTATTGGGCTTAGTGGTCACAAGAGTTGATAGACAATATTCGCTGACGCAACAGAACATAACAAGAAATAACTTACCACAAGATCAAAAAAAAAAAATAATAATACATATATATATAAACTACCAATTCGGTTTCTCTCTCTATAAGTTTCTCTCATTCTCTCTCTGAAATTCTTCATCTCTCTCTTAAATTCTCAATCCGAAACCTAAACTCATAACAAGCCCATCCTTAATACGTCTCGAACAGAATCCATCAGTTTCGACAGTCAATCTCTTTGCACGCATCTGTAATGCTTGTCTGAGGGTTGAACTCTTGCACGTATCCACACTATCCGACTGTTTTTGCACCGCAAGATTTAACTGACATTGAGAAGCCTGCCACACGAAATTGGTGTGGACTAAACCAAAAATGTTTAAAAGGGCATGGGGTTTTTTTTGTTTTTTTTTTTTCTAGTTTTTTGGTTGGAGGGGAATGCCGTAGATCACTCATCACCATTAGACTGTATCATGCCCTTTGATGCTTAGATATTGTACAAAACATGGTAGCGCCAGGGTTTCGTCCAGAAACAAAACATACAGACACGAACCAGTTTTACAAATGTTTATGCTAGACTGATAAGAATATTTTAACCTTCTATCCAAAAAAACAAAAAAAGAATATTTTAACCTAAAGAAATGAACATGAGATCACAGGCCTTACTAACAAAAAGGACGATACTACATATTGTTTATTATAAAAGAATGAAAGTTTCGCCATAATTTCATCATCAGAATGCTCCCAATAAGATTAAGATTGTGATCCATCGGGCAAGCTTTGAGCATTAGTAACGACCCAGTCACCCAGGTAAGCAGCCGGGCCACAGCATGCTCAAGTTGAAGTTGCGTCTGCCGACAGGGTTAGTTTCAGTACACAACGGTTAATCCACAAGCATTTTCGAGCTAAACTTGTCACTGGTTTTTGACTTCTGGCCACCGGAACATGAATTCTTTCTAGTAGATTTCTGCTGGCCACCATCTGTACAGAAATTCATTCGTTGACACGGAACAATTAATATCAAATTACTCAATCATCCACCAAAGACATAACTGGAATCCCTTTGCTTGAAAAACTTGCACATTTCACTTGCAATTTATCACCTATTTCATAGTCCCTCTTGCCATTGCCCTGCATCATAAAGAAAGATGATTTCTTCAATCCAAAAGTGGACTAAGCCGACCAAATTTAACTTAGTATTAATCCCGAGATACATCCAAAAGAACAAGAAGCAAGAGGGGAAAAGGGTGGGGGAGGCGCAGAAGTTGGCATACGGATCTCAAACATAAAAAAAAAAAAAAACAAGAACAAAAACTGCTTGAGCCTGATTTATAAAACATGACCATTAAGCAGGGGCAGGCAGTGACATAAGACTTACCTCAAATAGATACATTCCACGAACTCCACCACCTAAATCAAGGACTAATCCAAGAGCACGAATTTGGCAAACCTTTGCAGTAACTTTTGTCCCAAGCTTCAAATTTTTTGCATTCACACAGTCCTGCTTCATGGAGGTTTCAGAAATATTCTTAGATTCATTTCTCAAACTATCAGGTGCTTCTTCCTTGTCACACAGCATTGGACTTCGAAATTCAACTGCTGGTGATGAGGGACTAAATGTGGGCACAGAATCGGGTTCATCATTTTCAGGCAGGCTACTTTTTCTCTTGCGAACCCTTTTTGAAGCCTGCGAGGATTTAGAAGTACTTTTCAAATCAGAGACATCCTTTTCAGGCAGGCTTGTTTTTCGTTTTCGATCCTGTTTTGAGGCACGTGGACCTTTTGAGGCACTTTTAGAAATCTCACTTGAACCAGAAGATATTTCGTCTTCTTCATGCTGCACGCCAGTTCGCATGTGAAATGTTGGTGATAAGGAGGCAGAAGTGATGACAAGATCCTCAAAAATATGAGAAGTTAAATTAGAAATAGGAACTGTTGAATCTCGATGACCATTTTCAGGTGTGTTTATTTTCTGCTTCAAAGCCCGTTTTGAAGCCTGAGAGGTTTTGGAGGTACTCTTAGAGCCCTGACTTAAACCAGCAGATTTTTCCTCCTCATCACACTCAGCCGCACTTCGAATTACAATTGCTGCTGATGAGGAAGTAGAAGGTTTTACAACACTTCTGCTTACCTGCACTTCAACCTTGGTAGGTTCTTGCATTTCTTGTCCATCATCAACATTCAAAGGCATTTTTTTTATTACAGGAATGGAGTCCCTAGCCAAATCACTTGTCTCAGACACTGGCCGGGGTAAAATTGCTTTAAGAGATAACTTAATGTGACCACGCATATCCTGCCCTATGCACATCAGAGAGAGCTGCTGGCCCACAGTTACCACATCTGAAACCTTGGACACCTGATGGAAGACAAAAACACTAGTGTAAATCAGAAACTGAAATAACCAAAGGATTGTCAAATTAATTTTATGAATATGGTTTACAAACTTTGAACACATAATAAACTAATTTAAAATAAAAATACACCAGATATACGGTGATTGTGTGGATGAGGTGTTTTGAAAAGCATTCATATTCGACAATGCAATAATTTTGGGACAATAAAAAATGCAACATACTAAATTCTAAATGAAAACGGCCAGGCGGGGAGGGCAGATCACATTCAATAAAAAAATTTGAATTGGAGAATAATAAATAAGGCTCTTGGGGATGCTTGATAGTGGCATTACGTACCGGTTCATGTGACAACTCGGAAATATGAAGCAACCCTTGCTGCCCACCATTGAACTCCACAAAAGCACCATATTCTTTTATTGAAGTTATGGTTCCTTTGTAAACTCCGCCAACTACGATTTCGCGGCCAATTATATAATCAATCTGAGGAACAGAATCAAGAAGCAAACACAATTAGCACAAGTTATGTATTACAGGACTATCCCTCCAAAAGCAGTTCAGTAACTAAAGAAGGAAAAGATGATACGTTTAAAATGCACCTGTAATAGTTATTAAAGTTATTAACCTTTTTCCTTTAATTCTCTATTTCTTTTTTTTTTCTATTATGAAAGCGTTGGGGATTGATCTCTCTTTGGGGCATTTCTTCAAGGTGTTCACTGTATGTTTCTCACAAACCCCTTAATCTTTGGTCAAAGAAGCTGCAGGTAACAGCAAGGCTGACTAGCCAAATTTTAATGACTTTAACCATCCATGGATATCCCAGCAGCGAAGATAACCTTGGAAGGCTCTAGTAAGGACCACAAGAAACAACCTCAATTATCCCAATGATCAAACCATGAAATTAGTTGGGTTGTCACAGTGGGGGCTGTGCTACCTACCAGGGGTTTGCCCACAAGGGATTCCTTGTTATATATGTAAAAAATGGCTTTGATCATACAAAAGTTGAATAAATGTTCCCTCTGGCCCCAGGCGAACAGTGTGAAACTCCATCGGTTAACATATTCCGGTGGAAACAAATTTAATTTTCTTTTTTGCCAGATAACTAGCAGTGCCAGGGGAATCAGGAGTTAAATTTGAAAGCATCATATAATTATCTAAGCAATACAGCCATACGCAGTCCACTCCTGAAGAGAACAGCTGATTACCTGAAAAAGAGAAAATAAGAACAGCTTTGCATAAATTTACCTTTTCTTGCACCTTCTCCATTGCAGCTTGGTTCTTGGCAACTATGGTAACTGTTCCATCACCAACAGACATCCGTGCACCTAAATCACATAGTATTGTTATGTAACGACATTGTACAAGTAAAGTAATGTAGGATCATCAAAATTTTTTCAATACTAGCATCAGATAATCCTGCATATTTTGGCTAAGATTGACCGCATCCACCGAACATGTTCATTATTGTGTGATTGGTAACTCATCTACACCCTAGACAGCAACAATGACAAGAAAAATGTAGCACAATCTGGATGTCCTCACAGTGATAATATTGTCTATAACTCCTAGTTGAAAATACCACCTTGTGGAATATTCGAGTAAATAGTAGCAAGCCAGCAGAATGCCACAGTAGGCATAGAATGGGAAATTTAGATTAACTAGATTGCTCTAAATTATGTCATAGATGGAAAATTTTCATGTAGATAAAAGGAAACAGCAAAATAAATATATCAAAAACAAACCCATTGCCAGGTCTAAATTCTACCTGTTTCCTCTTCAATTTTTCTCTTGAGGGAACCCAGAGGCCCAATCAAGCGACGAATCATGTCATTGCTGTACTTCAAAGTGGCTGCATCATGAATCATTAATTCCAAGTTCAAATGCAAAAGTACGTCAGCACAATAATGCCAAGTCGTCGAGAGCAGAGAAAAAGCACAGTAAATGATAATTATCCAACCTAATTGAGGGGCATATCTATCATCTTGAATGCGTGGTGCATTAATCTCTCGTTCCATGTGGTCAAGGATTTGAAGACGACCTCTCAGTGCAGGCTCTAAACACTCACAAATGATGTCTAATGGAATTCCAGCAGGTTTAATATCCAACTGAATTGCAGTGACTCCTTTACGTGTCCCAGCAATCTTGAAGTCCATGTCTCCAGAATGATCTTCCAAGCCCTGGGGAAAATGACCATATTTAAGTTCAGTTTGGTAATGTTAAGTTAAAAGTACACCTTATTTGTTCAATGTAAGTACAGACAAAAGATTCAAGTATTCATTAAGGAATATAAATAAGAAGAACAGTTTCCAAAAGTCTGAGTGACCCCCATTTTTAATTTGAATTAGGAACACACGGCATATAAAGAAAGCGTAGAAAGCAACTGAAGCAGGCAATAACTCAAAGCGACTAAAGCAGAATCTCACCAGAATATCCGTCAGTATACGATAGTCCTTGATTGTGCCTGTTGATGGGTCAACTTCACTGAGAAGACCCACTGACACAGCAGCAACATGTTCTCGTAGCGGTATTCCAGCATCCATCAAAGCCATACTACCTATTAGGAGGGCAAAAGAAAGGCATTTGCTCATTATAGGATTCATCGTGGTGTTTTAAAAAATTTGAGATAATCGAAAAAATCAAATCGAACTTAATAGATTTTTTAGTTAATGAAATTAATTTTTAATCAGTTAATCGAATTGAATAAAAATTAAAATTCTTAATTTAATTTTAATTTTTAATATTAAAAAATTATAATTAACTGAATTGGATTGAAATGCTTATATATATATATATATATATATATATATATATATATATATATATATATATCAATTATTACAAGTAAATATTAATAAAATATTATTATATTTTAATTAATTACTTACTTATTTTATATATATAATAATAGTTATAATTTTTTAAAATATATATATATCAAAAATATTTTTTTATATACGGTGCCTGTGATATCTTTGAACACTTTTGAGTTAAAAACATAACTTTGTCTTAGCTGGGAAAGAAATTGATGATTTCCTTTCTTCTTTTTGGCGTTTTCTAGTATATTATAATTTTAAATTTTTAGTTATTAAATTCAATTAACTGAACCGTTAATCAGAATTAAATTAAAATTTTTAATTAACTGAATTTGATTTAACAAAATTTTCAATTTGAAAACAATTTTTCATTTTACATAACCAAAAATTTTAGTTCATAAATAGTTATAAAAGTTCAGTTAACTGAACTGTAAATTCTTCTATTTAATTGTGAAGAGAGGAAGAAAAACGAGGAGAGAGAGTTTTAAGTGAGAGGGGAATTTTTTTCATTATCTATTTTTTTTTATTAAATAGATTAAAAATAAAATTTTTATTTTTTTTCAAAAAATTATTTAAATTTTTAAAAATACCACATTAGCATCTTAGTTGATATGTTAAAAAATCAATGACATGACTTGCGTTATCACAGCACATGTAATATTATTATAGACCAAAAAAAATCAATTTAAATCTATAGACGTAACGTTAGAAACTAATTTAAAAAAAAAAAAGTTATGAATGAAATACAAAAGAGTGAAATTAATATTTTATGTCTAAATATTTTAATCCATTAATGTCAGTTTACCTCTTATGTTAAAGAAGGACTCCATTAGAATTTAGGAGTCAGAGCCCCAACCCATATGAGGGCTAGAGGCCCCTTTGCTTGGAGAAAGCATAATAAATTGCCCCTCTTTCCTCAAAATAAGAGGCCTCTGGCCTGTGACATCCCTTTGGGCTTGGCACTGTTAAGGGCCCATGCAATTGGACCTCTGCATGGAGCAATAAACTGAGCAACAGGTGCACGCTTAGTGTTTGCCTATGCCTTCACATTCAGCAACCAATATTTCTTGATTTATGCTTGCACCTGATACCTGATACCAAAAGAATGTCACATGAATCCTTACCTTTCTTTTTTTCTCAGTGGCAGGCGATGAACAACCTTTTCGTCATCCCCATCACGAGCTACAGCCTACAGTCCATGTGTTTTACACTATCACAGGACCCTCGGAAATCTTATTTCCATAGAGCTTAACATTGTAATGCAAAACGATGGGTGGATCAGGCTCCCTTGGAAGTGCTTCCAGGACTGTTGAGTCAATTCAAAAGTTACCAAGGAGACCATTTAGCACTCCGATAATTGTAATGGAAGAGCCCAGAGTCAGGCTGCAAGTAAGCTGCAACTTAAAAAATTTTGCTAGATCATGAGAAGATGTCAACAGTTAAGGATGATGCTGAGATTCTTCGACGTGATGTGCGGCTTCAGCAAGCACACCAAGACATTTTATTTGGCAGACTTGGACTACGTTGTTTTTGTTTTTTCTTAAGTTGGATCCCCCTGCTTAAGCAAGGACGTTTTGAGTTTGCTTTGCAATAATTTTCGAGGTCACCGTTACAACCACTTATGGATAACCTAGAGACCCAAACATATGAGACATTAAGAAAGATTCGAAGAAACACGACCAAAACCACAGAGCAAATTGTGCCTCGGATGAAACTTCTGCTTCACTCACTGAACTCATGGTTGTGGGGGCACGGCAAGGGCCTCTTGTTGCAACATTATTGCAGGCAACCAAAGAAACTGGAGCATTTACTTGGCTGAGAAAATGAGGACAATGTTTTTCTTTCCCTCTCCCCCTTGAACTTTCATTTGATGAACGAGTTTTTGAACTTTAAGAGGAGCCAGAGGGCTGTCCCATGCATTGCCAGGTAGCCTCCAATCCATTTGCCAAATATTTCCCATGTGCGAGCAGTTGTTACCCTGTCAGTTCATCATTCTACCACCAATGAGCTAAAAAAGGTGAGGGGAGGAAAAATAAACTCTTATCTGAAAATTGATGGCAGAGAAATATAAGGGAGTGAGAATGATTTAAAAACTCAAAGAAAGAGAGAAGAATTTCCAAATCAAACAAGTCAATTTCCTTCATTTGGCTCAAATCAACAACATAAAACAAAAGGAAACGGAAAGACTTGATAGGTGGTGTCAAACTTGTCATTCATTGGTAAGTGGTGATACTAATTTTCCCAAATGATTGATCGAGCACACACCAGCTTAGTTATGCATTTGCTCAAGTTGTCCTTCAAGAACAGCGAGTTAACCTGATATTGAAGCCAAGAATTCGGAGTAGGAACAGCAAACAGTAACAAATAAAATACGAGGAGTTCAAACTAAATATCATAACAAACAAGTTCACCAATAGAATCTCCTCATCATAGAAGCAATCTAGCTAAAACTAGCTAGCCAATCAACAACCAGTCTTCTCATTGGTAAACTGAGACTTTATAGCAAAACAACAACCAGTCTTCTCCACGGTACACAGCGATAGTACTACTGCGCAGAAGAATAGTTGTCATCTTCCACCATCGCCAGTAAAGCAGAGAAATCATTACCATTCAAAGCGAAGGTGAACAACGAGGAGCAACCCAGAAAGGTGGTGGTATTGTAGACCCATAACGCCAATCAAGCTTCTGATAGCGAGTAAGTTGATCATCATATCGATCAATTTTCTCATCTGCCAGGCGAAAAACACCAGAATCCTGACCACCATACTCACCAAATTTGTCGGCAGGGGCAAAATAAATGGCATCTCCCTCAAGTCCAGAATGGTCACAAGCACGAAGAGAAAAGCTCTCGCCACTCACACCCAAGAATATGGCATATCCGTTCAAACAATTTACAGCTTCCCACGTTCTTAGACCAAAATTCAGCTTGCTAACGACAAATCCATTTGTTCTATAATAGGAAATACCATTAAACCTGTCATCATTAATATAATGGTGTATGTACCTGGTGACTAACAAAAGATCCCCAGATGATTCAACCAAATAATCAAACTCTTTCTTATAATAAGTCCGACCATTCGAATCTGTTTTGATTAGATAATCATTCTTAAAAGAGATACGATGGGCCTCAGTGACCAAAGTCCGTTTTCAAGCTTCAATCTCTCCAGGAAGATTACGGGAAAAAAATAATCTATCGATTTTAGATGACGCTAGCACTTGATCGTAATGGCCTAAAGGGGCATCCAAGGCTTTCCAGCCGGAGCCTCCAATCTCAGAGTAGTGAAGAGCTGGAACAGATCCATAACAACCAAAGGCAATGCAGCGATTGTCATCATCTGGTGCTTTTGAAAAAGATCCATTGGTTGATGCCATCTCTCTGTTAGTCAGCTTAGCTCGGTGCCTGATAAATTCGAAAAGAGCAAAATCTCTGATGGTAGTCGTAGGAGAACCATTTCGCCGGACAAATCGAATGTCCACCACAATAGGGAGAGTTCCAGCAGACGGCACCTTAAGGACATCCTTATGCACGTCAGAATCAGACAAGGGATCCCACACATACAAGGCACCATCACGAGGGTTGAAAGAAGTCACCCAACCTTTCGATGATGTCATCGTTTGAGCAGTGTGAGGAAGATTGATGCGCTTCGTAACAACACTGAATTTCTTGTCAACGGGGTTCAAAAGCCGGTAGAACAAGCCACCATCTTTGCGGACGCCCATCCTAGGAAGCATCATTAGCGGTGGCGGTGCAGCGTCCGCCTGAGATGCTGCCGCTGGTGTCGGTGGTGGTGGAGGCGATGGGCTCGAATATGTGCTAATCAGCTCTTCCAATAGAGATGTGCTGCTGGTCCAAGTACAGGAGAATCGTCCAGCATCACCCAGATTCATAGTTCTAACGATTGGAGTCCTCATGATGAATCTTGCTAATAAATTAAATAATAATAATAATAATAATAAAGCGGAATTAAATGTACAGAAAGGCAAAGAATAAAGAACAGGATTACAGGAAATAAAAAAAAAGCATAATGCACAGAAAATCGAGAAGATATATTCCCGAAGCTGACGAATTAATAAAAAAATAAAACAAGAATTTTCTCAAACTCCCCTACACTTGCAAGTTCAAGAATTAAAAGAAACATTTAAGGACTCGCCACCTGCAAAGAAGAGTGTAGATTGCGACGGCGGCCAAAACGCGACTGCGATAATATCGTCCATCTGGAGGGTCTAGGTTAGTTTAATGCTTCTGCGGTATATGACAACAATATGTAGAGACAGCCTTTTTTTTTATATTAAATCATTTTTATATCTATTTTCTTATATAAGAATTAAAAATTTTTTAACAAATTAATTAATGCTTCAGAATCTGACAAAAATTATGTTAATTGATTATTTCAAGTTAGATAAGGTTATGTTTCTAAAATTTCTATTTTAGATAGTTTTTGTATTCTTTATAGCAACATTATACTTAGTTAGTTTTTTTTCTTTTTTTACCTTATCTCAATATTCAATAGATTTTATTGGCTCTTCAATTAATCTGATTTGAATACTGTTAGACATACATTAGGCAGTTCTTTTAATATTTTTTTATTTACAAGACTTAAATTCGAGACCGTATTTAAGGGAGATCAAATTTCTTATTATTTGAATTAATAGTCGTTAGTATTATACTTGACTAGTATTCCTACATCCCACTATATCATTATGGTAATTTTTTTTTTTTGTCGGATGGTAATTAATTATTTGGTATCAACATTTGAATATTAATATTAAATGATAGTAAAGAATCAGTGAACAATAATGATTAAATTAAAAAACCAGTGAAAATCAATTTTTTTTAAAAAAAATACACCTAAATTAGGATAGAATGTTACAGAATAAAAATTTATATTGATGATCATACTATATAGTAACATGAGCATAATAAATAACAAATTATTCATTTCTCAAAATAAAAGAGTTTGTTTTGACCAATAAAAGTAAAAATAATTAGGCAATTTGTCTTTGTCAAAAATAAAAATGACATTAAAAATCTATACCAATAGTAAAACTATATAATAATGGATATAATAAATTATTAATTCTTTAAAATAAAAATTTTATTCAAATCAATAAAAGTAAAAATAATTAGATAATTTATCATCGTTAAAATTAAAAATAATATTAATTAAAATAAAAATATAACAATTAAAAATAGTGAAAAAAAAAATAATCTCAGTGCAGCATAGACTGAATCCCACTAATAATATCAACAAGTGATGCGTTAAATTATGTGGCTGTGCAAGAGAGGGAAAGGAAGCAAGTGCGATGTGGCGAGTCAACTGTTACTAGTTCCCTAATTCTCCAATGTTCAAGTCACCGCAAGGTGACATTAGCAAACCCCAACTTCAAGTACACCAGCACTTTAGAGTACACCCCCACTTTGTAGAATGTTGTCTGTCCTGCTATCTCTTACACTGTTATGAAATAAGGAGAAATTGGATAGAAAAAAATAAAAAATAAAAAATAGTATAATAATAATATTATTATAATTGATAAAAAATAATAAATAGAAATTTGTAAAAAATAAAATAAATAATATTTGTAAAAAAAATAAAAATAATTATTTAAATTTAATAAAAATAAATAATAAAAAAGGTGTGTCTACTATTCTTTTTTTCCCTTTTTTTTGGTCAATTAATTGGTTCGAACTCGAACTCGACTACTCCAAACCTTCTTCAAACGTGATGCTTTCAACGAGATCGCTGAAGCACTTGAAGGTACTTTCTATTATTTTGCTTTTCCATAAAAAAATTCAGCTTTTATTATCATCAAGCCCTGAAAGTCCTTAAATTTTTTTCGGTGATTGTACTAGGACGGATTCCGACACTATTTATTTACTGTCTTTTTAGTTGATGGACTTTAGACTCTAATAAGTAATAACATATCATTCTCAGATTTTTATTGCCATAATTTTTCAGCCTTACTTATATTAATTTGTTATATCAACCATCCCCCAAGTTCATGAAAATTCCCGAGATCTAGATACTGAAGGGTCATCCTCACCCCTTTTTAGAGATAAAAAAAATTAGTACTAAACTTTTATGTATTTTTTTAATTAAATTTTAATTTTTTTAATTATGATTTCCGTTATAATGTTCAAAGTAATTTAATTTCATAAATTCCGTACCTTAAATATTTTTCCTTAATCTTATGCTCGGTACATGGAGAAGAATACTACCGCAGAGTTGACCTACTGCTGCAGAATTGTAGGTTCATGTACTGTATTAAATGGTTTGATCCAATACCTTTTATTTAATTTATCTTTTGTCTTTTTTTTTTATTAATTGACATTAATCATTGTTAGCTGTTGTCCACGAAGTTCTGTATAGACTACCACTGGTTCTTTGGTTTTTTTGATTGGTTTTTTTGATGGCTTTGTTTTGACGATGTCTTCTTCTTTAACTGACTTGTTTGAAGTGTTCAATTTTTACGTCTTATATGTTAATTAGGAGCCCAGCTTGCTTGTTAGCTGATCTAGTTTTGGTTTCAAAAGCTTGACTAAATTATTTTAAGTTAACTGTAAATCAAATTTCTCTTCTTGCAATTTTACTGTTCTTTCGTTAATTGTTATGGTCACTGCAAAATTTCTTATGCAATATGTTACCGGTGGAATTCCTAAGTTCGCTGGTGCCGCTGCTTGGGGTCTCCGATTCCATGCATCATTTAGTGCTTATATGACGAGTAGGCCTTCTCACCAGGAGAAACCTCAGTCGCAGTCGTCATCTAGGTTGCCACCACTTGTCAGTTGCGTCACCGATCAGGCTCCCCATCTGGTTCTGCCATCTGTTAACATCGAAGCCACCGGCGAGATTGTGTTTCGTTTTTTCAATCCTGTGAATAAACAAGTTTTTGGCATTAAGAAGAAAAGGAGCAGTATACTGCCAAATACTGCTCGCCATTTCTGGTCCTCTAACGGTTTTGTGGCCTTTGCTGACTTCAACGAATGCGGGCTGTACCTATGGGCTCCTCTATTCTTCCTCCTCAGATAAATCTGAGGATGTCATCGATTTCCATCCTTGTCATCACTTCCCTCTGTAGTGGGTGTGACTCGAAACTTGGATGGCTCGGTAGAAAAGTACAGATTACGATTGCGTGGATTAGAGTCTTTCCATTTCCAGGATATATAAGACATGAAGTCGACCATTGCCTTGTAAGACTGCTTGCTTTGTCATCGCTTCCGTCGTCAGCCTCAACTATAAGCAATAGTAGTTGCACAGTTATGGCTATATATGGCGGAGATATAAGATCACGCCTTGCTTTTTTGTAAGGTCGGGGATACAACTTGGGTTGATGTGCCGGCACCATATGGTGGATATGATTCCGTCACATATTGCAGCAAAGACCAACTATTCCATTAGTTCCCATGGAACAATAGAAGCTTGGGATGTCCATGAACCATCTTCTATAAAAAGAATTTCAGTCGACAGGTATGTGGATTACCCCATGCCCAAGCACAAGGGATCTGAAGTAACAATGAGAAAGCTAAGCATCAAGAAGCTCTATTTAGTAAAGTCGTCCGGAGATTTGCGACTAGTTGTTAGGCATTTTTTAATGGACGTATGCGCTAATCCTCCCTACGATTGGGACAGCTATGATACTGTTGGATTTGATGTCTACAAATTTGATCTTGCATCACCAACAAATTAGACTCGTGTAGAACACTTATAGGATCGAGCTTTATTTGTCGGTCAGACAAACCTGTTCTCTCTTTCTACCGGAGACTTCCCAGGGTTGATGGGAAATTCAATTTACTTTGCAGATGATGAGCTAAGTCTGACCTATAAAAATTATAGTTGTCGTCACGATGATCGAATCAATCATGACGTGGGTGTCTTCAACTTAGAAGATAACTGTGTGGATTATTATTATCCATATATGGGTTTGATTGTTCTGATATTAAAGATCCTCCTGCCGTGTGGTTGCTCCGAATATCTGTGGTTAGCAAGGGAGGTTGATTTATCGCATAAGTAAACTCGTTCATTATGTTTCTGTGTCTTAGAACTTGTTTCATTTTTGTTTTGGGGTCTTAATTATCAAGCAGCCCTATCCCTTATGTTTGTTATTTTTATTTTTTTGGTACATCGGAAAATCTTATGTTTGTTTTTTATTTGCCTTTTAATTTTAGTTTGATTTTCAGCCGTTGCTTCATAATATTGATCTTATTATGGATTCGTAAAATCATCTTAGCAAACGCTTATAATAGTCCAAACCAGCTAAGCGTCCGCTTTACAGGTGTATGGGCTGCTGACTAAGCGAGTATTTTCTTGTTCCTTTTTTTTATAATAAAAAAAAATTTATTGGATGTGTCAGTCATTGAATTTTTGAGATGGTACTAGAGTAATTCTCGTCTATTTAAATTTTATTAAACAATTTTTCAAAGGCACCAATCTACTTTTTGAGTATTAATGAAGCCGAACGTAATTTTGTCACTTGAGTTAATTTTTTGTTCAACAACTCTAAAAGAATTGATTAATCTTTGGAACATTAATGAGGTCGAGTATAATTCTATCATTAGAGTCTTATCAGGTGAATTTAGGTTTAATACTACGTATCACTGTTTATATTCAAAAGAGTCTTCGGCATGAGTCAATCAAGAGAAAATATATATGTAAAAATTCAAAAAAATTTTAAAATTGAAACTTATAGTATAAAAATATGTTAATTTGTCAATAAATCACTGCTTCAGGTGGTAGTATTTGCTCGTTCATATTGCCTTTTTCATGTTATTTCGCACACTGCTTGAAATAAGTGAGGATTACCTTGATGTGCCTCTATAATGTGTCCAACAGTACCCTTCTTGATGGGATAAATTTTATTTTTAGATTATAATTTTTGTTTGATTACCTAAATTGAGATCTCAAAAATTGTCTATTTAAGATTTATACTGTTAAAAAATTTATTAATAAATTAATAATTTTCAATTTTTGTAAACCAACGTTAAATTGTGATGTGCTGTGACGTGGCGTCCGACCTAGGTTATTTTTTAAGTTGAGTCGGAAAAAAAAATAAAAAGCCATGTAATACTTCTTTTTCTCTCCTAGGTGGACATATTTTCACCGTCGGAGCACCCAAAAGTATGCAAAAATGAGGAAGACCAACGAACAAAAATTGGTTCTTTTTCCAATAATTTCTTAATAACCAAACAAGAAAAAGAAAACGAAGGCTGCAAGCTTCTCCTTGGGAGAGAGATTAGTAAACAGCGAATAGGAGAGAGAAGAATTATAAGAGAAAACAGGGGTGAAAAAGTAACGAAGCCCAGTTACAGAGAGGCCGATCTGGGTCGTTAAATTAGGGGAAAAAAAAATTGATTAATTTAAAATTCCTTAGATATAGAAAAAGAAAAGAATAATCCAATAACTAGATCAAAATAAAAAATTTAAAAAATAAATTATTAAATCTGATAATTTTTATTGTTAAATATGATTTGCAAATAAAAATTAGTGAAATTAATTGAGTATAATGATTTGCAGAGCTGTAATAAGGTAAGGACAGTTTTCGAAAAGCCTGAAACAGAGTGCTGATCGTTGAAAGCGGATTCGGTGGTGGCGGCGGCCGTTGGATGAGAAGAGGAAGAGTTGGGACTTGGTGCTGGAGTTGTCGTGGTCCAATTCTTCTTCGGAGACATCAGTGGAGGCGTTGAGTAGTTCTTCTTGTCGCCTTACGCAGACGAATCCAAATTTTTTCGGCAGTAATGCACCAACCACCGACGCCATCTGAACGATAAAAATCCCAGATGGGCGACGGGAGGATTAATTGCAACCCAAAATTATACGCAAACAACAAATAAACAAAAATTCTCTCTTTCTTTCTCCCTCTGTCTCTGTCTCTCTTTCTGGATAGATAATGACGGGTGAAATCGATGGATCGCTGTTGGAAGAACAGAATTTGCTCCGCTTTTGCAAAACGGGTGGGTCAGGGTGGACGATCTGATTGGCATTAGGTTTTGTAATGGGACTCAATTTATAATGCCTTAGAAGAATAATAGTCCGAACGAACGAGGAGTTAATTAAATTTGCTTTAGAGGTCTCCGGCGATACGTTGTTTTTGTATCGTAGAGTACGAATACTTTCAATGGACACACACATAGAAATAGAGAGAGATGGCTATGAGTTTATCGTCTTCGGCGACAGTAGCGGTGGAGAAGGCGACGAGCTGAGACTGCAAATTGCAAGTTTTTTCCAAAATACAAAAGAACCAATGCTGCCAAGGAAAACAGGGAAATGAAAGTGTTGGAAGTTTCAATTCAAGATCCAGACTTTCAAACAAATGCTTCAAAAAACCGCCCACACCTTAAAAAAAAAAAAAACTAACCATCAAAAAATCACCAGCTTTTTCTTTTTTTTTTCTCCATATCAAGCCCACAAAGACAGAAATCCAGACGATGCAAAATTCCAAGGCCTCCCTTTCTTCTTCCTTTTCATAATCGGTCCCATCTTTTAACGCTTCTCTCTCTCAAAACCCACTGTTGTCTCTTTTTCGCTCTTTCTCTAGAGATCAGTTTTTTCTAGAAACCCACCCCGAATCTGAGGAACAAAATACCAAAAACACACAAAAACTCTTTGTAAGCAAGAAGGTCGATTTCTCAGCCACTACTATTTTCTCCACTATGCATACTGCCCATGCTCCATGGTCCTGGAATAGTTTACTTCACTGTCGAGAGCTTTTGAAAAAAAGCATAACATGGAGTATTGGAAACGACAAGGATATATTCATATGGGATGAACCTTGGGTCACAAGTCTTTTGGGTTTTCGCATTAAATCTCATGGCCCACCTACACTCCATATATCATTGGTCAAACATCTCATTGTTCCTAATTCAGGAATTGGGATACACACAAGCTCGATGCTCTGTTCACAGAAAAGGAGTCCAAGGCAATACGCCTTACTCCTCTTAGTATATGGCCAACCCGAGATTCCTTTGTATGGCACTATGATAAAGTAGGGTGTTACACTGTGAGGTCGGGATATCATTTGCTAACTGCTGACCAGAGGAATCATTGGAAACCAAGTCACTCCTTCTATGTTCACCCAAGAACATGATGGTCTATTTGGCATATGTGGTGCCCTCCCAAGGTTAGACTTTTTATTTGGAAAGCTATGCATAACTGTCTCCCCACATAGGAGAACTTGAATCGGAACAAAGTATACTTGAGTCTAGAATGCAAGTTATGTGGGTATGAGGTTGAATTATTGGAGCACTTAATTTTCTTTTGTTCCCACGCATCTGCTACGTGGAGGGGGGGAAACCTAGGCTACTATCCAACACAACTTGGCTTCCCCTCTTTCGCGTTATGGGGGTAGGATCCCTCGGAGTCCTTATCTTCAAATGGACACAAGGATATTATCCTAAATGTGGTTATACATTGTTGGAAAATATAGAAAGCAAGAAATGAATTTATGTTCAGCCAACAAAATTCACAACCTGTTAGAACTTTGAATAGAATCCAAGCTATGAAACAGGAGTCTATGTTTCTACAGCCTGAACCACTTGAACCACTACTACCATCAACAAGCCGCGACGCCCGATGAGTTCCTCCATCCCCTAGTCAACTCAAAGTCAACTGCGATGCCTCTTTTGATCCAGTGACTTGCAAGACTGGGATTGCTTCAATATGTAGGAACTCAGAGGGTGCGTTGATTGAGGGACTAGTAAGAACGAGAAGAACAAATTCAACTCTTTAAGCGGAAGCAACAGTGGTATTGATTGCTCTACACCTCATTGTTAAACAGGGTGCTATCCCTACTATCCTTGAGACGGATTCCAAGATGATTTTCCTAACTCTACAACGGGAAAAGACTCAGTGGCCTTGGGAGACTGCCCCTATATTAAGTGACGTTAAGAAACTCCTATCTAATCTTAGTTTGTGTGAAATAACTTATATTAGTCAAGTAGTTAATTCTCTCTCTGATTGGGTTGTAAAACAGTTCAGGGAGGGTCAGTGTCCCCAAGACTGGGTTTGCAACCCACCCACTGTACTAATGCGGCTTTTACGTCGAGACCTTTTTACATAATACAATAACTATGTACTTTCCTGTCAAAAAAAAATTAAGCACTGATTATGGGATGGGCATTAATTCGGTAGATAATCACGGCAGCTAGTCTCTCTCTGTAATCTTTGTACAAATCTTCAACATGTTACAGGGCGTTGGATTAGGCGTCTTTTGATCATCCTTCATCCTATTTTTATATTACAATCTATAGTTTGTTCCTGAAATTCTCAAGCTTTTTTAATTTGTCATTGTTTTTCTATCTTCTGGATCTCAATTATCCTATTATAAATGTTGAAACAGAAAAGAGCCTAAAATTAAAAATGAAAGAATTTACTTCAATTCATTTAATAGTGTTACTTTTTTAAGAAAAAATTTGTTCTTACATCGATGCAAGTAAGTTCAAATAAATTTTCTTATAAAATAAAATAACATATATTTAACTACAATTTACACTACTAAAATCAAGTTTTCGAAAAGGTATTAAAATATTTAAAGATTAATCTCGAAATATATATAAATATTTCTATATTCTCTATATTTATATAAATAGTAAAATTAAGTGGTAGTTATAAAGAGATTAAGGAGAGAAGATATCTTCTCTATATCTTTTATATATTTTTATAAGGAAATTAAATTAGTAATTACTTAACTAACAGATGCGTCTTTTGCACCTAATAAATACAATTCTTCAATGTATCTTTTCACCAATAAATATGACTCTTCAACATATTTTTTTATTAATAAATGCAACTCTAAAACTATCATATTAATTAAAGAACGTAACTTTTTGTTTTAAAGATTCTTTAACAATAAATCCCACAACCTTCACTAATTTAACTGTCTCTACCCTTCTTATAATTTCCACATCCTCCATGGCCTTGCCCCGAACCTTCTCTCCTCTTTTTTTTTTTTTTTTTCTCTTTGATCAGCCTGGAAAGAACAGTTACAATCCTTGCTGGTCAGAAAGCAAAACTGGACGTAGCCCGTCCGAAGGCCGTTGCAGCTAACGCAACCCAGTATTCAATGAAATGGCAATCCGCCGCAATTCGCCTCTCGGGTATACATGATGATTGATGAAAATGCACAGTCCAAGGTCGCTGCACCAATAGGCGACGCCTTCTATCCTCTTTCTCTTTTTAAAGGTTGTCGATAGGCATCTAATATCCCTCTCCTTCAGGCCTCTAGTCATGAGGCCGTCCTAAAATCAACAATCTTTTGTTATCGCTAATGAATTGCAACGGTAATATATAGATTGCGGACTAGGCCCCCTGGAAATTGCCAAATGGGTACGGTTGCGAAAATGGATTCTGCCGGAGGGGTCGGCATGCAGAAAATTAATTCTGGTTTAGTCATGTGATCATGATGATCGCAGCATCGAAACTCCAAAGGAGTAAGTTTAATTAGCAAATAATATATGGGAAAAAATCGCCTGGAAATTGCCAAATGGGTAAGTTGCAAAATGGATTCCGCAGCAGGGGCCGGCAGGTTTGATGCAGAAAATTAATCTTTGTTTGCCGTATCATGGTGATCGTGGCGTCCAAAAACAATATATAGGAGGAAGTTAAAATAACAAATTACATAAATCCCCGACTCGTTATTCTTATATGTGCCCACCTCCTCTTTCCATTCCAAATTTCCGGAGACATTGAATAGAGTGATATTTATAGCAAGAATATGACCAAATTGATACACACTATCGATCTCCCCCATCTAGCTATTTTCATCATCCTCCGGCTATTTTCCTTTGCCATAACCCGAATCTCCAGACAATACCAAGAATGTACGACAAACCCTGGACCCCAATGCCATCAAGCTAAAGTAGGAAAAGCTGACCCATTTTCATTTTTATGTCGGGTCTTACTACATGACTAAAAGAAGTGATCCGAAAAATTGTCAAAATATAATTGATTGGTTTCGTTGTGTAACTGTCTTAATTATAAATGCAATTAAACGAAAAAAAAATCACTTATCTTTTCGTTGCATAATAAATTTAATTAATTACACAATAAATTTATCTAATTATAATTTTAAATAATTTTTTAAAAATTTTTTCTCTCACCATTAAACTTTTTTCTTTTGTGTCCATGACTTTTATTCAGGCAAACATCCAAGTACAGTCCAAGTGGTGCCACGACCTTCCAACACCTCGGCTGCCCAATTCGGCTTCATAAGCATGATTGACGGCCCAGTAACCGTGGGCCCAAAATTGAGCTCAAAACTGGTAGGGTCGGCGCTGGGGTTTTATGGCTCGGCATCACAAGAAGGGTTCAGCTTCATTATCGTGATGAACTTGGTTTTCAACGATGAGAATTACAAGAATAGCACCATTACTATACTAGGAAGGGAACCCATGTCCCTCAAGGTTCGGGAGATGCCGGTGATCTGAGGCAATGGGATTTTTCGGTTTGCTTGGGGATACGCGGAGGCCAGAAATTATAGTTTTCAGGAAATAAACGCCGTAATTGATTATAATGTCCATGTTTTGCATTATTAATGATTTTTTTTTCTTTTGCGTTTATGTCGTTTGTACCTGTAAATTTTAATATATTTTCAATTCTTCAGTACTTGTGATTGCTTTGAAAAATAGTGTCTTCTTTTCTACGTATAGATATGTCGGAATTTATATTAACTCTTTGTAAAATATAGAAAAGAGATTTTTTAGAATATTTTGTGCTGAAGTTTAAATTTTGGATTTGAAAATAACAAAAGCCTTTCTAAAGATTTTGAAAGGAAGACCCCATGGAGAAGGGTAGAGGTCACGTGAGGTTTAGGCGCCAATTTGAACCCCTGCAGCTATTAACTGCATAGTTATTAAAATCGCGATCCAGATCGTAGGATCGTACGATTCTACGATCCTACACAGATCCAACGATCCGGATCGCACCAAAAATCGCTCTGAAATAGAATCGTTGTAGGATCTCGAGTCAAGTCGTAGAATCGGTGGGATCGATCCTACGCTGGGACGGACAAGAAGAATAATTGGTGTGCTGATTTTGTTAATTTGGTACGTATATTTATATATATATATTGTAAGCACAAAGCTCAAGACTCCCATTTGGCCTAGTGGTTGCTGTCCTCATTTGAGTATCTTTGGTCCCGTGTTCGAAGTGTGGCTTTGAAACTTTTAGTTTTTTTATTTGAATGGTGGGTGCCGTTTGTTTTTCTATTTCTTTTTTCTTTTTTTTTTCAAAAATCGGATTCTTTTTTTATTTTTCTTTTTTCTTTAAATTTCCTTCTGAAATAACCGGTTTCTTTTTTTTTTTTCCTTTGACAATGTAATGTATTTACTAAAATTATTTTTATTTATTTTTAAAATTATTTTAATAAATTTTTCTTATACTCATATTAACACTCTTTTCTAAAAATATTTTTATTTTTTCATAAAACAAATCATTAATAATGTTTATTATTAAAAAAGAAAAAAAATATTTTCAATTTTACCAATTTTAATAATTATAGTAAATATTTTTTTTTTAAATCAAGCATATGATGATGAAATCAAGTAGATGATGATCAAAATTAAGTTGTTAACTGTGATGATGTATTGATTTGTGTATTGTTGGATATTAACGGTGATTAAATCAACTTGGACATAAATTTATCTTGAATACGAATTGTCTTCACTGGTTTACGTGTAATTGATACTTTGATTATTGTTTAAATATATATATGAGATTGATTATGCTTGAATTTTAATATAAAAAATTTATAAAATGTTTCAAAATTTAAAATTATATTTTTACTATTATTTTTAATTTTTTTTATTAATTTTGGTAAAATCTTACGATTTTACGATTCGATTCTACGATTCAACACATTCCTTTCCCAGTTGGATTACAAGACTGCATTAAATACTTCATTTTAATCTTTTTTTTTAATAACACGCGAAGACTAGAGGTGAAGAATCTCCTACTAAAAGTGGCAACGTATCAGTTTCTTTTTATAATTTAAATACATGTATATATATTTTTTTTTTTTTTTGAAATAATGTGACTTAATTATTGCACGTTTTTTTTTTGTTTTTCAACAAAAAAAAATCGTTGCATTAATCACATAAAATTTGTATAAAAGTCGATACGAAGTGGTCGGAACAACCTATATAAAATAAGAATAAACAATTATAAAAACTTATAACTAACGTAATTAAAAGACTGCCTACTAGTTAAACTTAAAGCTCATTTAGATAAAACTCTACAATGAGAATACATACCAGACTAGCGGAGTTGAGTTGCACATATTAACAAATATCACGTTTTGACAGATTTACAACAAAAATTAACTGAATACTTTCGACAACGATTTTTCAGCGTGCTAAGCTAAGCTATGAAATAAGCAATAAAATAGAAACATACAAACAGAACACAGACTAAGTTACAGACTAAAGGTACACAACAACAGAATACCCATCGGAGCAATTAACAACACCCTTCCCAAAAAAACTCCAAAGGAGACAAAAGAAATCCAGGGTGGCGGCAGTAGCAGCAGTAACTCGTCGGAGGTGGACGACGACAGCAGAAATATGGTCTGCTATAGGGACAGTGATGAAGGACGCGACGGCGGGTACTGGGCGTCACTACGAAAATTGCAACAAAAATGGCATCTAAAAAGGCAAAAAAAGAGTTCGCCCGGAGAAAAGCTCAAATCTGAAATTGGAAGGATTGTAGATAGGCTCTGCATCGCTAGTTCTAAAGAGAAAGAAAAGGACAAAAAATAAATATACTAACTGCAATATGTGAAAAGAGAGAGATGAAGAAAGAAAGAATCTGAGGAAGAGAAGGGGAGAGAATAGGAGGGGAACCACGAGAGGGGGTGGGGGAGGAGGGAGTGGCTTGCAATAGTGGCTGAAAAGTCTCTACTACCGACCAACATAGGCGTTGATTCTCAAGAAGGGAAACTGAGAGTGTTGAGAGAAAGAGACTTCTAGAGAGATAAGTATTTTCTACCTCTAATTATTGCACGTTTTAGAGATACAAAACATCAACTTTAAAATAAAATAAGGATCACTTCTTATTAATGATTTTAGTTATTTAGTATCAAATTCAACACTTTAGATTTTATATTTAATGATTAAAAAATTTTATTTATATTATATAGTCGTAAATTTAAAAAAAAATTAAAGACATATAATTTTGTATAATTATGTAAGAAATTAATAATTTTTACTAAATATTATAAAATTTACTCATCAGTGAATTAGTATAACAACTCAATCTTAAAAGAACACTTCCTATAGAATTTATAGCGTATCACTTATATTTTCTTATTTTTTAAAAAAAAAGTATCAATCCCAGTTGCGCAAGAAGGAATGCTCGTGAACGTGCACGATATCCTCAATGGCCCTAGTCCCAGTGCCATGCAGGCCGTGCCACCAGCAAAGAACACGTCAAGAACAGCTTTTGGGTTGGCGAGAATCATTCATAACTCCTTAGTCTCAGGGTCTAAACTGAACTACAGGTGGGCTGGGGAAAAGTCACAAGGGCTCTACGCACAAGCCCACCAAGAAGGAGATTGGATTGCCCATTTTTTTCGACTCAATTTCTTTTGCCTTCTTGACTTTTTTAAAAGAAAAATTCGCTTTCTCCAGATTGATGGCTTTCAATAAGAATGTTGGCTTACCCTCCCCTTGGAATTTTCTTGGCTTTCTTGCGGTGTTATTTTGTTATACAACTTCCAATATCTGATGTTTCAAATGCAGACTTGTTTTGGGAAACGAGTAATTGATCTTTGCTTGAGTTATTTACACAATCACACACCTCCATGCTCCATGGACCTACGAAACTGTAAATAGTCATTGGCAGCACTGCAATTTTCTGGTTTGCTCGGGAAGTGTTCAGGCGTGAACTTGCAGTTTCAACCAAATCAGTGGAGATGCGGTTATTGAATAATATAATGCAAAGATTATGTTTACGAAATGAACAATTTTTCGATATAAATCCGAAAGTAATCAGCCCACGCAATAGGAAGATGTGATGAAAGCACATGGATTAGTCAACACATCCTCTGGTACCAACTTATATGATGGCACGAAAAATTGCTAAAATAGTTTGGGATGTGAACTTAGGGCGTAAAGTACCAATTAATTCAACGATTTAATTTTTTAAAAATTTAATGTACTTTTTAAAATTCAATAACTTAAATTTTACGTATTAATTATGTACCTAATATTACATATTTATATACTTTTTTCAAAAGTTTTATATGTTAGTACAAAAACAACTGGTCAACTAGCTGTACCAATTTAAAAAAAAAAAATGTATTGTATTCAATTGACACACAATAATTAATATTTAAAAATTTCATTTTAAAAATTTCAAATTTTAATTTTGAAAAAAAAAAAAGATGTACATTTTATAAGAATGATGTCAACCTTTATAATTAAAAAAAAAAAGTCAAAATGAAATCAAAGAATTAAAAATAAAATAAATAAAATAAGAAGAAGAAGAATCAAAGGGACAACTGGCGGGAATATATATAAGACTATGATAAAAGGGGACGGTTGCCTATATAAGTCTACAGAGGTTCCAAAATAACATGCCACAACACTGAATAGAGTGACATATAGCAAGAATATGGCCAAATTGCTTTACATGATCGCTTTCTCTCATATAGCGATTTTCATCATCCTCTACCTATCTTCCTTTGCCATAACTCGAATCTCCGGACATGACCAAGAATATGTGACAACCCTGAACCCCAAAGCCATCAAGCTAAAGGAGGAAAGGCTGACCCATTTTCACTTCTATTTCCACGACTTCTTTACATGCAAGCATCCAAGTGCAGTACAAGTGGTGCCACCACCTTCCAACAACTCGGCTTCGTAGCCATGATTGACGACCCATTAACCGTGGGCCCAGAATTGAGCTCAGGACTAATAGGGAAGGCACAGGGGTTTTATGTTTCGGCATCACAAGAAGATCCGAGCTCAGCTTCATTGTCGTGATCGATGAACTTCGTTTTCAACGACGTGAAGCACAAGAATAGCACCATTACCATACTAGGAAGGGACCCCATATCTTCCGAGGTTCGGGAGATGCCGGTGATTGGAGGCGGTGGCATTTTCCGGTTTGCTCGGAGATATGCGGAGGCCAGAACTTATAACGTCCAGAGGATAAACGCCGTCGTTGAATATGATGTTTATGTTTTGCATTATTAATGCATTTTTTTTTTCTTTTTTGACTTTCAGCGGTTTGTCCCCCTAAATTCTAGTATGTTTCAAGCTCCTTTGTACGTGTGATCGCTTTAAATAATGGTGGCTTCTTATCCCATGTTAAGCAATTCTGTTCATCTGTCCTTTTAGTATATTATCTGATGTTCTTTAAAAGAGTCGAAACTATTGCACGTTACAATTACCGAGTAGCCTTGAGATCAGAGAATAAGGCATTCAAATGCAAGTTCTTGACATCCTCTTTTCAGATCATATGAGTGGCAGCTACAAAATAATTATAGAAATTTTGGTCATATTTGATTCATAGATATCATATGATCAATGCAGATTACATTGAATTCAGTTGGCTAACCTGAACCTGACAATTTTTTTATCTATTAACCCACGAATGCATATATGAAAAATTTTATTCACTCTTCGTAAAACGAGTAGAAATGAGTGTTTTAAACTTTTTTTGCGGCAGAGTTTAAAATTTGCATTTGAAAATAACAAAAACCTTTCTAATTAATGATTTTGGTTGTAATTCAGTTTTTTTCTCTCTTTTTTTTTCAAAAAATGCGCGAAGACCATTGATGAATATCCAACTCAAATGTCATGGTTATCGGAACTAGTACTGTTTCTTTTTATTATTAAAATATAAATTTTTTTTTTCCCCTTTTGGAATATTATGACTTAATTATTGCACGCGTGAGAGCTACAAAACTGCAACTTTAAAATAAGAAGGGCTTCCTATCATTGAGTCCGTTTGTTTGCTGTAAAATAATTTACATTTGTAAAATATTTGTAGGAGAAAATATTTATAGTGAAAATAATGATTTTCCTTTATCACTTACTTATAACACAGTTTATTTTTTCTCTGAAAATAACTCAGCTCTGCAAAAAGAGAAGTTATTTTACCTGAAAATCTGAAAATTTTCCCCAAATTTTACCTATGTAAAATATTTTTCGTGAAACAAACGCCGGAAAATCTGTAAAATTTTTTCCTGTAAAATATTTTACGGGAAACAAACACATCCTTAATATCAATCCCACTACATGTACCAAAAAATATCTAATCTAATAACAATATTATAAATGGATAGTTGAGAAAAACTATATCTTTATTTCACTCATTAAAAAATAACTGAGAGAAAACCTCTCCTTTTTTTTTCTTTCTAAATTTAATGCCAAAAAAAAAAATTCCATTGTAAACAAAAATAATCGGTGACAATAATGACAATAATAGAAAACCAGCTTAAAAACAACAGACTACATGAGTAATCTCGCCCCTCCTTTTTTCTCTTCTACATGAGTAATATTTCCATTTTTCAATGAGTAATATGCTCCCTCAATCAATTTGTAGCAAACAATTTGATTTATTTCTTTGCCCACATTCCAATGATTTGTGAACAGAGAGGGAAGAAAACCTTTTTGAAGCTTTTGGATTCATGTGAGAGAGAGAGTTCTAAGATCCTCAAGTTCCTCTACCTCTAGCTATTTCACTCGCCAAAAATTAAGACGAGACTGCATTCTTCATTCCAACGAATTCTATTTGTAGCAAACAATTTGATTATTTCTTTGCCCCATATTCCAAAAGCTTTATCAACAGTGAGAGATGAAGTCTGAGTCTCAACAAACACCTGTATATATGAAAAAAAAAAAATCAATTAGATGCAAGATAAAGTTCTCAGACAACTGTGAAAATAGAACTTTCGGCCTGCATTATAAGGTTTTTTTATTTGAGTTGTGCATCAAAATTACATAGCATTCACCATATACACAAAAATATTCTAGCTACAAAATAGGCATATAATATGATTTTAGGTATACTATGATTCTAGCAGCATAATTCATGGGACTAAAAAGACACAAAAAGAATGGTAATGGCTGAAAATATTCTCAAATTAATGTTTTTTTAATTGGTAGTTACTATAAAATTCAAATTAACTACCATGGTTGGAATATTTGAGTGGAAACAAACTTATATATATATATATATATATATATATATATATATATATCCATCCCACTATTAATTGTTGTGATTTAATAATTAAAAATTTTCATTTGTAATCTTATAGTTATAAGTTTAAATTCTTACTAACTTTTTTGGTGGAATTAAATAAGCATCTAACTATTCATTGTTATGGAAAATGTAAAGTTATCTTTAACGAACACCATAAAGTTTGTTTTTACGTGAACTCAATGTAGTAGTTTAACTTACTTTACTATACAATACATTCAACTCAATCATTTCTACAGGATGTATAAATATCATTTATACCTTCTCATTTTCGTGAAAAAGAAAAGGGGAAAATCCGGCTGGGCTAGTAAGAAAGAACAATTATAAAGTCAAACTCCGTTCCCCACCAATTTGCAATTAGAATAAGGTTCATCGAAGTAATTATGCAATTCTTTATAAATAAGCGATCATTCCT
This sequence comes from Carallia pectinifolia, assembly GCA_037832335.1. Classification (NCBI taxonomy): domain Eukaryota; kingdom Viridiplantae; phylum Streptophyta; class Magnoliopsida; order Malpighiales; family Rhizophoraceae; genus Carallia; species Carallia pectinifolia. The sequence continues at coordinate 22,301,969 of CM075443.1, forward strand.
CGAAGTAGAAAAAAGGCCTTCAAGAAGTAGTTAAGCCAATAAAAATTGAATAGCTGTAGAACTGAAGAAAAGTTCTGAAATGATTTGCTTATTGCAGTCGTAGTGCAATAAATTTTAGTATATCGTATAAGATTTCTTAAAAAAATATATATATATCCTTGCCGATCGCAGCCACCAATGAATCTGCTAATGAGCAAAAATAATGCTCTTATTTTGTTGACGCGGTGCCTGCTAATAAGTAATAGTCATTTTTATTGTTGTTAATATTTTGTTTCCTTGTGAGGAGTAGTACTTGTTTATTTTTCTCAAACTATTTTTCATCAGATGATAAACGGACTTCGGTTCACGAGCTTTATTTTTTATCATCACTACATTTCGTGTTGATTTTAAAAGGAATTGACCAAATTAATCATTCAATATAGTAACTGTCTTTTGATGACATCCAATCTAACGCATCGATATATAAACGGCAACTAAAAATTTCTTTTTTATTTTTTGAGTAACGTTAATTAAGAATTTAAATAACTAAATTGGAGACCGAATCTATTCAGATCAAGTGGTCATGGTCTATTCTTTTTGTACGGAAAAAATTAAGTGAAAGGAGGTTACGTCAATTTAAAATTAAAAAAATTTATAAGTTATAAAGAGAGTTTATATTGAATTTATTTATTATCTTTAAAAAAATTGTCAATAAAATTTAAATTCTAAATTTTTTAAATAAAAAAATAAATATTTTATCGACTGAATCAATTTTCATTAAATCATGGCCTGTTTATAACGAAAACAAGGATAAAAAAAAAAAAAAGTTTAGATTGTATTATGGACCCACTTTTTTTGTTTTGATGTCATGGACTCACATTTAAATGGCCGTCGTTGTGTCATCCGCAAACGAATCAATGACTCGTATAGAATCCTAGCCAACCCAGTCTGATCCATTTCTCTTTGGGTATTTATTGGTCTTTTTTGGGCTTGATTTGTACCGCACGTTGAAAGCTGATTTGGGCCTTAAGTCTTCTGTTGGGATGATATCTAAATACCCAAAGAGACAACAAGGGCACGGCAAGAACGGCTTTTGGGTTAGCGACAAGATCCATAACTCCTTAACCTTAGGGCCCAAACTGAGGTCCAGGTGGGGTGGGCAAAGGCACAAGGGCACTGCACACAAGCCCACCAAGAAAGACATTAAATTGCGTTTTTCTGACCCAATTTTTTGGGCTTTTTTACTTTTTTTAAAAGGACAACAATTCTCTTTCATCAAAATAGTGACTTGCAATAAAAATGCTGGTTGGCCCAGACGCGTGTGTTATCCTTGCCAACGAGGGGCCACCCAATCACCAATGTCGGATGACTCAAGGTCTCGATTCTCGTTTTTTTTTCTTTTATGTATGTCCATGATTAAGTATTAACGGACGGTTTCCATAAGTCTACCATCTAGCACATTGCTTGAACGCAACATGAGTAGGATTCAAATTAGAGAACTGAGACCTTATCAATCCCTAAGATATAAGTTGAGGTCACTATTGATATCGAGTTGTTGCTTATTTCTTATTGTCATCGATCTATTTTCTTACGAAGAAAAGTTTGAAATAATATATTGCTACAAGTAGCAAACCTACCCAAAAAAATAATAATAATAATATAAAAACTCATAATTTTTAGGAGAGATGGGTATTTAAAAGGAATAAGTAAAAATTATTGACATGAGGACGAAAAGGAGGGGTTGGAATTATGTTTTTGATCCCATTACTCTTGAAATTACAATTTTCCCCCGGTACTGAGTAACCTTAAAAGAAATAATTTTGTTACATTTTGATTCATAAGCAGGTGTCATATGACAATTTACCTATCAGGAATATCATAAAGAGCTACCAAATAATAGATTTTAAAGAATAATTATATACATAAACAGACAAAAAATGATTTTATATTATATGAAAAATATTTTATACTACACCAATAATCTTTTATACAATAATAAAAAGAGATATTCATAATTTTATTTTACGATATAAGTTATTATTATATTTATTTTTCTTTTTCAGCGTCCTGACTACTAAATAGTTTTTATCTTTGAGCTACCACTGTAATCTGTGAACTTCAAAAGAGAGGCTCAAATCTTTGTGGGAATTCACACTACGTCGTCATTAGAGAGAACAGTAGGATGGGTGAGGCTGGCATTAGCTTGGATGAATAAAGAAAGGATTAAAACGTTGCCCAAATATTCGTTATTTTGATTACAAACTTCTTGTCCTTTTCTTCTGGTCTAGTATGCCTAAAAAATGAAAGGCAGCAATGTGAAAGCAGTTGCCTTAGCAAAAGCTCAAAACCTGCAGCAATAATTTGCAAAAAGCTCTAAAATTACAAGGTGAAGAAAATTACTACTAATAAGTATAACCAGTGACCACTTCATTTTCAATACACAAATATGCCACTCTTCAAAAATACCTAACATGAGGTTAGAGCCAAAAAAAAGAAACGCCAAAAAAGAAAAGCAAATTCAAAGCATTAGCGAAACAGTAGCAAAGAATCCTAGAGCAATCTCATATGTCTGTCGTAGAAAAAAATAAGGGTAACGTTACATCCATGCAGAATTTGCACCGAGTCTTCAACACGAACGACGCCACATCTTGTTATCACCAATGACTTAAACTCAAACAAACATAAAGAAAAAATTATCAAATCATCAGCCAAACTATCAACTGTAGTGTTGATTTACCTCTCCAACTAAAAACAGTATGCTTACTAATATTGACATTGGCCTCGTTGTTTTCTACTTAGTATTTATGGCCGTAGATGTCTTTTATCGTGTTTTACCTAAAATTGTCGGAATGGGACGTCATCGAACTGAAAATATTAGTAAGTTAAAATTCAATTAGTTGAACATTTCGAACCGATATTTGAACTAATATTTAATAATATATATATGTATGTAAAAGTAATTTAAAAAATAATACTTATATATTACTTAAATATTAATTTTTTTTATTTTTAAGGATTAAATTAAAAATTTTACTGAAATTAAGACTAAATTGAAATTTTTAATTAAATTTAGAATTTAAATAAAATTTAAAATTAAATTATAATTTATGAATTTTTTATTTAATTTAGACCGATTGGACGAATCTGATTTTTTAATCATTTTTGATTAGTTTCACCGATCCAAATCTTGTATAAATTTTGTCTTAAATCGAACTAGACCCCTAATTTATTACTAATTAAATCAATCAAATCGATCGGTGCGATCTAAATTTTACGACCACAGTTTTACCGTGGTGACATCCGTCATTGTTTGTCGCTAAGCTAAGAACAGGCTACCGTACGCATCAGGCACTTCACATGAGATGACTGATGCGGGTAACAGGAAAAAATTGGGAAAATTGTTTTTTTTATCATATTATTAATATGACATCATGAATTGCTTAGCCTTATGGGACAGGGGAAGGACGTGTCCTCCGTTCCATTCAAAGGTGATGCCCAATTACCGGAATCGGCGGGCGACGTTAGACGCTTCGTAGGCCCAACCCCATTCCCTGTTGGATCCCCTTGGACTATCTCAATCTCATATGGGTTTGGTTTTGGACAAAATTATGACCCATCTCAAAACATCGAATTCACGACTGTATTTTTGTTTGCGTTGCAGATGGCAAGTGATGTTGGACCATCCTCCTGATCATGTAAGACTGCAATTGGCCCAAGATGGCGTTGAGGTACAATAATCTTGGTCGAAATCACCTTTGTCTCGTTAATGTAAAAGCTGTAACCTTCCAAACCAAACCGAAAAAAAAAATATATGTTGTAACGCCAGTATCTATTGTTGCAAGAGCGCCATTGCATTATTAAAATTTTTATTACACTTTCAGAATTTTAATTGCTCAATTTTTAGTCTAAATATAATGAGTCTTCGAATTTTTCAAGGACGTGATATTTTCTATAACAAAAAAAAAAAATGTATTACTTATTTTTATTTCTTGTTATAGAAAATACTATTGTCGTTACAAAAAGTCATAGATTAATTACATTCATGCAAAAAATCAGACAACCCAAATTTTAAAAGAGTAATTTTTTTCCTCGTTACAAATGCAATCATATTTTGGCTTCTATGTAAAATCCTTCAGCAGTTTGCACCATGTTAATCAAAAAATAAATCCAGCATTGCCAGGCCTATCCCGGATTGAATTTCCCCACTCACCCAGAGAGGGGAGTCGCAACACCCTGGGGTTAGCTTTAATGATCCGAAGCACTGACAATTTAAAATGTAAATTAACCAGTGCCAATGATCTCTGCTTCTGGGAAATGGGTCAGAAGACTGAAGAGTGGCAATGTTGGTTTTGTTTATCTTTTCAAACAGGTAGGTACATGAGGTTAAGCAAAACTTGCATCGAAAAAAAAAAAAAACTGAACTGTGATCTAACTTGCAAAATTGCAGACTTGAAAATGAACAATAAACAAGACATTGATCCCAACTTCAAGAATCCAAAGGAAAGAAAAAAATGAGAAAGCATTAAACCGTTGAAAGCGTCAATAAAAGATCATAATGCAGTTTGGTTCGCCACATCCATCCCAAAAACCAGTAAGCGTAGTTTTTACACGGAAAGGAAGCTTTCCAATCACTGACCAAGTCTAAAATCCAGAAAACAAAATAAGTTCCGAATGCTTGCACAGAAGATAGCTATGATAACTAGAAAAAACTAAAACCTCTAACGCCACATCTTGTAACAACCGACGAAGTTCGAGTCATTGCCGTGTCTTCCCTTGACATACTTTACTCCCACCGCATTGATATGCCACCCATTCTGCAAAAATAAGAATTAATTTTCGAACAGGAACAGCACAACCAAAGAAAAATAAGGAACAAAAAAAACAGAGCATACCCAGCATTTCTTGGCGTGAATCCCCATCAATGCGTCAGTGCAAAAGAAATTGCCACACTTGGGGCATGGCACTTTCATCTCCATCTCGTAATCTACCGTGCAGTCATGCGCCACCACTTTATCATCAAAAAGCCTCCCACAGTATATGCAAACTTTCTTGCTCTTTTCCCTGGCGGCACGGTCAGCTTCCCTGGCTTGCTCAGGTGCCTCCTTGGCCAGCTTAGCAGCCAAAAAATCCTGATTTGGACCTTTTGGCTGGTTGCTGGCCTTTTTTGGCTTACGCAACACGATGTCGGAAAAGTTCATCGCAGCAGCAGGAACAGCGACGGCCGGCGAACGCACGCGGATGAGGCGAAGATGCTGGAGAATTAGTGATAATCTGCGAAACATTTTTGTGAGAATGAGGCTTGGAGAATGAGAGAGGGAGAGACACAAGAGAGAGAGGTTGAGAATGCTATTGATTTTGGAGGCCGTGGGTAGGGAGAGGGCTGAGAATCTGTGAGAGAGGCGGAGGGGAGGGTTTCCTTCGTTCAAAAGTATCATCAAAACAAAAATGGTATTTTTTTTTTTGTTTATATATATATATTATGGTTTTAAAACAAAAATCTGAAAGAATTTTTTAAAGAAAAATTTAGATTGTATTTTTATTTTATATTTTAAAATAATATTTATTTAAATTTTAATTTTAATTTTATAAAAATTTGTATTTTATTGTTACCAAATGATAAATAAGCAAAAATCAGTCATCATGGTGGCGGCTGCCTGTCCTCTGCTCCCTGCGATATTTTTATGATTTGGTACGCCCAGAGAATTTGTTGCAGTGCATTTTCAGTAGAATTGATTGTTTTTTCCCCTTTTGTTTTGACCCATTTTTTCACGATTTGGAACATGGAAGTGCGGAAGAAGGAATGAGAGAGAGAGACAGGTGAGGAGAGAGGAGGGAGGAGAGAGAGGAAAGGGGAGGAGAGAGAAAGAGAGAGGGAGGAGGGAGGAAAGAGGGATAAATTTTTTTTATTTTTTTAATTGTTCAAAAATATAAAAAAAAAATTAATTTTCACAATACCAATATTTTTCATTTTTTTTCTTTTTTTTTTCTAATATATAATAAATATTATTAGACTGATGGACATAATGTATTGATTATTTTGGGGACAACTATATTTTTAAAAGTAGTACTGGAAACGAGTTAAATTATATCTTTGGAGCGTAATCGAAATAGAAAAAGAAAAAACACAAAAGGAGAAAAAAGAAAATAGAAAAAAAAATACAAAGCCTCCAGCATGTGATGAATATACCAGAGCTCCAGTAATGTCACCCACTTTTGTCAACCCATGGTCCGAAACTTGATACTTGATGCAGGATGAAGACATGTCAATAAATTATGGGACATTGAAGCCTTATAGCTTCATTTACAACAAATTGGAAAATCTATAGAAAAAAAAAAACTTAATGCAATAAATTTTAATTAGAAAAAGTTGTGAAAATGGAGGTAGCCTCCTTGGAACTGTCAAATTAGAACTCAAATCAGAGTTTGAAAAACATGTTGCCAAACAAAAAAGAGGACAAGGTGATCAAGATGCACAGAGGTGGAAGTTGTAGCGAAAGAGAAAGAGGCCCGAATTCATACATGAAGAAAGAGTGGAAGAGGCGCCAATTTAGTTGCAAGCCTCCGGTTATTAGTGTAGAGTATTCATCAATCATATGGATTCTCGCCAACAAAGGCACTTCATTTAATTATAAAATTAAATTCTATATAAAAAAGACACCCCCACCCCACATCTTTTGACCACCTTCTCTATAGGGTTTGATTTACCTTGCCAACTGAACAAATAAAATTAGCAAACAGGGATAAAAGAAGAGCCAAAAAAGAAGAAAAAAGGACAGATAAGAAAATTTGGAAACAAAATGCTTCAAATCAACGTAACAGAAAGTTTAAAAATGGGGGCGTGGATATCGATTGGTTTTATTTAGTTAATCAAACGAACGCACAATTATGCCACGTCAGACTGGATTAGCTGCTCAACTTTCGTCCCTTGCTGACGTGTCAAGTAATAAAACCGTTACTACTTTTGTTGAAACAACATTTTCTTTAGACTACATTACCTTTTATCCCTTTAAAAAAAAATTTGGGGCTAAAGACCCCTGATCAAAGAGTCTATAGCCCCCAGAGGAGAGAGAAGGGGGCCTATGGACCCCTATTGCTAGGGGTCAGAGCCCCCTAGTCCCCCTTTGTTTTTTATTTTTGTTGTGGATCCCAAAAGTTTTTTTTGTTACACTCTTTTTTTTTCTCCAGCTGTTAATTGTTATTTTTTTATTTTATTTTATTAAAATCAAAGTTCTGTGGGTTGTTATTTTTTGCAAAATATTAACAAGATATATGCCAAAATTAATCTTTGCTTTTAAATTTCCGTTTTATGACTAAGGAATTGATTTTTTTTTCTTCAATCTCTATATTTTTTTATTGCTCTTAATTCTTATTATGTGAAAGAGAAGAAATTCTGACCCATCTCTTCTGTCAGAGGAAAAAAATTAATCAAGTCGAAAAACTTCAATAAAAGAAAATTTTTTTTGAAATGTAATTAATGGATACGTAGTAGACAAGTAGAAATTTGAATTATTAAATAGTAAAAGATATATTAAATAAATAAAAATATATTGTAAATATGATTAAATTGAGTACATAATTAATGCATGTTTTACTAAATTTGTCAAAATAGTTTTGATCAGACATTGCATCCCCTTTATATTTGAACACTGCAGCGTTAATTTTTAAGGACTAATCTTAATTCATGGAGAACATGTTATTTTTTCAACTGGTAATAGAATATGAATTTAAAAAGATTGGCACCTTTTTTTAACTGAACAAGTAAAAAGGTAGTACTGGTAACATGACTTGTTGGAAACATTAGTGACTTAAGTTGCTTTTCTTATAACATTTTGCTAGTAAAATAAATTGGATTGAAAACAGCAATCCCCATGTAAAACTCTTAGATATTTAGATATGCCTTTGTTTTGATTTGGCTTTCCAATGTCCATCGCTCTAATTACAATCCTTGTAGATTTGGAAGACATAAATCGTGCATCATATTTGCTGCAAAGGTTTTAAATCTATTTAATTTTGTTTAATATCTTTCCCTTGTCTAAATGATATAAATTGAAGACAACTTACGGGCGGCTGTGCATTGCAAAGCTGCACACATTGCAGTTGCAAAAAATGCGTGACACCTGGCTATTGATGGTGCTATGCCCATTACCCAGGAAAATGGGGCTGCACAGGTAACATCACAATCATTAATACAAGCATTTTTCAGCTCTAAAAAAAAATATAGAATTTTTATCCCATTTAATAAAAATAAACAAAAATATACCTATTATTAAATTTCAATAAATAGTATATGGTAAATGGTAGAGCTGCTCCTGCTTCAACGACCAGTTGATCTAAAAATATATTTATGGATCAGCAAATCAGTTTGGCAAGTAAATTTCCATGGTCAAATATCAGTATATCACATGTACCAAAAACAACCAATAGTAAGAATTAGGCTAACAAAAAATTGGTTGGTCCCGTTGGTTACTAGTGGTTAAATATAGGTAATTAAATTTGTCACGGGACTGGCTGACCGCTTCTTTTCAAAAACACAGATTTAATGGTAATTTCACCCATTTCCTTTTTTTCGGGACTAAATAAGTACGGTTCACATAGCCTCTTTCTCTATATGCATAAGGCTCTATGGTTTAGATTTTTTGTTCTAAACTTCAGTATCTGAAAAGTTTATTAGATTTTAATTAATTCGGTTTAAGTTAAAAATGACTCATTAAACAGTAAAGTTCTTTTAACGTTTTTTTTTATATATATAAGACTAGAACACAAAATTTTATTTAAAAAAATTAAATTGTAGTCACTGGAACTAATAAATATTATTTTATAGTTCAGATTGCTTCTTTCTCTTTCACCGTAAAAATCTAATTTGGTTGGATCAGAATGAAAAAAAGAGACACATCTCCTAATTAAACAATTCCCTACTCATTTGGATAAAAAAAACGTAATAATTTTATCTTAATGACCGTTAGTTTCGAGGATAGTTTATTGGTTTCTTAATTTGGATAATTCACCCTGAACGTCGACTTTCACGGTTTAAAGTATGTGAGTTTGCAAATGTAGTTAATCAAGTCAAGCTTTTTTTTTTTTCTCAAAAACAAAAGTCAAACCTTTTAAAGCAATACATTAAAGCAGGGACCATGGATGTCCAATAATGGGATTTGACAAAAATAATAATAATAATAATAATAAATATAAAATTAGTATATAAAAATTTAGACTATTAAATAATAAAATTATATAAAAAATTTTTAAAAATAAATCATCAAATTAGTTCCATATCTTCCAAATAATAAAAATTGTATATCTGGGTCCTTTACAAGCAACTTGCGCTATCTTGTCAGGAAAATTAATAATAATCATTAGACACTTAAATTACTTTTTAATTATCCAAAATAAAAAAATAAAAATAATTATACTATGCAGACACGTAATATATGTCAAATAAAAAATATGTAATTAATTTAATAATTTATTTTTTAAAAAATTTAATATATTTTAAATTATCTAATAATTTAAATTTTTATATATTAATTTTATAGCTATTATTTAATGCCTACGTAGCTGTATTCAAATAAAAATAACCAACTACATTGCAACGAAGTCTTAAATGCTTCGTGTCAGATAGGCAAAACCATGACCACTCTGTGTTTAGTTTTTTCATTGTTAATTTTTGATATTGTTTACTTATTATTATTATTATTATTATTGTTGATTGTTAATTATTATTATTTTTACTGTTGTTTGGGTATCAAATAAATTATAATATTTAATTAAATAAATATTATTAATTATTTATTAAATAAATAAAATAATTATTTTATTATAATAAATAATCTTTTAAATTGTCATTAATATTAACTAACCTCGTACCATATTTATAAGTAAAAATTTGTAGGACTTAAAGAACAACTATAATTTAAAATAAATATATTAAAAATCATGGTTATTATTTATACATTAAAAAATATTATTATTGTGTTTGAAAAAATAATAATATTTTTTATTACGTTAAGTTGTTGTTTGCATGGTAACTAAGAAAAAAAATCTTACTCCTTTTGGGCAAGAGAAATTGATACGTCTTAATAACATTTATGGTGTGTTTGGATTTGTGAGAAATTGTGAGAAAGAAAGTTGTGAAAAAAATAAAATTATTTAGAATAATGAATAATAATTTGTGAGAAAAAAATTATGAGAAAAACTTTGTTTGAATTAATGCAAAAGTTGTGAAAAAAAATGTGAAAAGATAATATATAATGATTATGTTTTATTTTTTGATGTTTTTATTTTTTAATGATTTTCTGACAAACCAAACAAAGTATTAAGATTGATATTTTTTATTATTAAAATAAATAAAATTTTATTTTTAATAAAAAATTATTTTTTAACAGTGAACCACCTTATTTTTTCTTCCCTCACATTCTCCTACATTTTCCCGTAGTCCTATGTATTTATTACTTTCAATGGTGGGTGAACAGTAAAAATCTTTATGCCTGTACTGAAGACAGTTTTCTCAAAAAAAAAAAAAACCCATCGATAGTTTCTAAAACGGAAAAGGTTAGTAGCCAAATAATATGGTCAAAATATGGCGAAATTAAAATAAGATCGAAAAGAAAAGTTGGAAAATTTTTTTAAAAAATAAAATTTATAAGTAATATTAAGTGTATTTAAAGTAATATTAAATATATTTAAAATATACTTTTTTGAAAAATAATATGACCAAAATATGACCATATATGTATAACCAATAATGAAGCCATTTCATGGGTTTGAGCTTGTTTCAATAGCTACTAATGAGAGAAAAACGTTAGCTCAATTGCAACAAATTTTTTTTAACTAAATACTTCAACTCTTATTTTTTAGAAAAGCAACAACGGCAACACTCATCAACAAGACTGAACATCCCCTGAGCATCTATATCTCTAATTATTCACAAAACGTTCTCCTAATTATTTGCTGTTTTTTTTTTTTCAGCTGCTAATTTTTTATTAACATATTATTTTGTGATAGAATATTCATAATCTTGACGAGAAAAATAAATCGGTATAAAGGGTGCCCAATTCAATACTCAAGTTCACAACCACATGCCATATTATTATTCATTTCCACGGAGAAATTTTCTTTTTTGTACAATTATTTACAAAAAAAAATTTAGAAACTTCAAATAAGAAATTTCAAAAAGTTTTAAAATGATATAAATCGTTAAATAATTAAATTCAGAATAATAAAAAATAGATAAATTATTAGTTATTATCAGACAAGATTGTATAATTATTTTAATTTCACTTAAATGAAATTTCTTAATGATGCTCATATATAAATATAGAACTCATTTTCAACTTGAAAGAATTTCCATCGGATTAATTAAGAAAGATTGTCCATGTTGAGGAGGAAGTTAGAGAATCCTAGAGTGGGCGGGGAGTTATGAAAATCTGACATCAAAATTTGGTGGTAATTAGAATATTTAATTAAAATTTTTTAATTTTATATTTAAATTTTAATGACTACATTATTTTTTTTGGCGTTAGGGGGAGATTTTTTTTATTTTTTATTTTTTTTTATTAATATGCTGTTAGTTTGGCCAGCTGTTTTTTATTTATTATATGATGACTATTATTTTAAACATTTTTTTGGATAGTATTCATGTCATTTATTGTATAACATCATTATATATTTTTTTCAACAAAGAGGAAAGCCTTCGATATAGAACAGGCCAAATCATATTATAAAGAGAGTCAAACTAAAAGAGTCAACATCATATTTACAAAGGAAAACAATTCAATCACATAATCCAACAAGGCACAGCCCACCACTAAAACAGACCAACCCAAGTATCCCACAGCTACAATGGGCCTAATGAAGCCCATACCCAAGCCCATAGCCAGGGTAAGAAACAGGCATGCATAAAGGAAGAAACGGGAAGCTAGAGACCAACAGTCCTGAGGTTGAGCATTTGCTCAATTGGTTGAGAGGGTTGTCTCTCAATCAGTAGGTGGGAGGTTCAAATCCCACCAAAACTCACTTCCCCCTTTCCAAATGTTCAATAGGGATCCTTATAGACAAAAAAAAAAAAAAAAAAAAAGAGACCAATAGTCCTAAGCCAGCCAATGCCACCGACCGCAAAACCCCAAGTTGGGGAAAAGACCGAGCTCCAAAGGAGCCGTTAGTAGAAAAAGCCCAACATCAATCAGGAGCACACCGAACTTGCCCAGGCTCGTGCTCAGGCCCCTAAACAAAGCTCAAACCACAAACACCCGTTGCGGAGAATAGGGTTGCCAAACAAAGGAAGGCTGAACAAAAGTTGTAACTGAGAAAGCAAAAGACCTACGGGGCTCAGGCACGTTAGACTATACAGGGGAACCCTCCAATGCCAAAAAGCCACCCCTCCCCGCTATTGGAGGTGGGAGAGACCACCGGAGATGCCAACCCGCACCAAGCTCACGAGCACAAAAGCAGTTGATCAAAGAAGATGACCCACACCTTCAGCAATAGCAACCGAAACGAAACCAAATAAGAGGACAAAGCCCCACACAAACCCACAAAGGGTAGAGAGCTCAAGAAGGAGTACAAACACTGAGGCTAACCGAGTGACTGGAATAGAAGAAGAAAGCTCTCAACACACGTTAACTAAAATGTGCACACGATAACAAACCCCTATTTAGTACATTGTATAACATCATTAAGAAGAAAAAAGGACAGATAGGAAAATTTGGAAACAAGATGCTTCAAATCAACTCAACAGAAAGCTAAAACTGGAGAGTAGGAAAAAGAAAGTGCACTTAAAATAGAGATCTTTTCTGGTACAGAAATCCAAAGTTTTTTCCAGCCAAGATCAAGGCCAAAACAAGTTTTTCTTTTTTCCACATTTCCTAAGTAGCCAAACGGTTATATGGAAAATAAAAAAAGATAAGGTGCAAAAGATTTGTTTGTTGCTAAATTGAATGATAATAAGGTAAAAAAAAGGACTGCAAACATCCATGGAGAAACATATGTCACCAGAATATAACAAAAGACATCGGTTTGAAGGGCCGTTGCTCAGATATCTCTGACTAATGATTGCTCAACTGCCTCAGCCTAACCTAAAATAGACAGTGCACGGAAGGCAATTCCAATAACTCAAAGATATGAAGGCTCACACTTCAGTTAAGCATGCATAAACTGCTCACCGCACTACATAGAACTTGTGAAAGTTATTGTATCTTCTCCACCAAAAATGTCTGCCTCAAGTCAAATTTTACATATGAATATTATAGCTGCATATCTAAATTCTATTGTAATACCTGCAGGCAATTGATAGGAGAAGAACTTGCTGGCTTGAGCATCAAAGTTCTGCAGAGTTTGGAAAGCAAACTGGAGATGAGTTTAAAAGGTATCCAAAACAGAAAGGTATGAAACCCAAGAAGGCACTGCAGCAAAATTTAACCTATATCATTATTGTGCGTGTGTTTATTGATTCAGGATTCTTCCTTTTTGCAGGAACAAATTTTATCCGAGGAAATTAAAGAACTAAACCGAAAGGTTTTCCTGAAATACTGATCTCAATACTTCCAAAACTGTCATAGAGAGATAATCATCTTGACTTATGTTCCTGGACTGTGTTGCAGGGAAATATGATTTACCTAGAAAACCTTGAACTGCACAAAAAGGTAGTACCTCATCCATCAAGAAAATGCAGAATTGCGAAAGGTATTTATCTAGAGATAATACGCATCAATATATAAATCCCTATCATCTCCTAGGCAGTGGCAATGTATTTTCACGCATAACCTGCCTAGAAATATATACCTACCAACTCCTAGATCCAGCCAATAAGACACACGGACATGAAATCAGCCTCTAGATTCGAAAAAGAAAACAATTGTTCCACAGCTAGAAGCCTAAACAGAAGTTTTCAAAACTCAGGTCTATGGAGAAAAAAGATTGACCGAAGCAACTACTAGTTCCTATCCACAATACCTTTTGAGTGACAAGTATGACTTGCAACCCCCAAGTCACCTTCAAGTAAGCCAGCTACAACTTCGTGACAATGAGCAGCCAGAAAGAGCAATAAGTCTGGGGCAAGTTGCTTCCACGCTGTCAAAAAATACAATTATCATGGCAACTTTCAATTGGATAAAGTTTTGTTCAACATATATTACAGCCTACAACTGCAATAGAGCAAATAACAGCTGGGGATGGTTATCAGTTACAAGGTCAGGAAACTGATCCATAGTTCAAAAGCCCCAAGCTTCTAGACAGCATCCAAATGCAGCCACTGCATATATGTTCAGCAACAGAATCATATTTGGTATGATATGTTCGATAAAACAGACTTCATAATTCTTGCAAAATGATTGCCAGATAATTATCTCTATGATTTAGGCAAATAATGAGCATGTGCAATATCAGCCATTTGTTTTCTTGTTCTGCGACAAAAGGACAGGGGAAGCTAGGTGTTACTTCAACTGTACCTTAGTTTGGAAAACTGAACTGCTTGTGGAATATGTAGTATCAATTTGTGTGTAGTGAAAATTCATGGGCTTTTTAAATAAGAAATGTCTCAATTCGATTTTTTCCCCTTAGATCTAGAATAACAAATTATTCAACTCTACCCTCTCTGATATGCTTACGAAATCAAAATGTAAATACAAGTACAACCCAAAATACTCAATGAACCACATTGCATCTTCAAAGGTATACACAATGCCCAGCACAACAAAACAACATAACGCAACTAGACTTTATGTTTCGAACTGCTAAGCAAAATACTATCACAGACAAACTCCCATGTTATGCCAGTTAGTCTATCACAGTATAACCTGGGACTGGAGATAAGCATGATAAGAATAGAACCGGTTCCGTATTCAACAAAACATGAGAATGTAAACCGAGCACGAAAACAGGTAAACAGCATACATTATGCAACAATATTGCACCATGAGAAAAATGAAATGTACCAAGAATGTGCAACTAAAAACGCCGAAAAAATCTGAAACCGACTGATGCGCAACAGGTAACCAAAATGAAAATAATGTAAACAATTAAAATTCTTCTTGTAGATTCTTCATCACTGACTAGCAATGATTTATAGATTTTTCATATGATTTTCATACCCAGTTGCCTTTTGCCAGGTCTCGCAACAAACTCAGTGACCGTAACTATGCAGACAAGGAACTTCAACACATGCAGGGGACAAAGGCTGATAATTGAGCTTCAGCATCGTATCGGCATTCCAAGAAGTAAGTAAACCTGGATGGCATTATAGTTGTGCTTACCGGGAAGCCAGTAACTAAAGAGAAAAATGAACGTGACATGTACCTTCTTCAAGACCTACATTACACTGATGTTTCCGAATAAAAAATGATTAGTCAAGCAAATCGCTTTCAAATGTTAAATTTGGCCCACAAAACAAATAAAAAACTACTGAACCGGAACCAAACGCATCAAATTAACTGTTGTAACTTTCATCAAAACCCAACGTGACACCATTTATACTTTAGCACGAGAATAAATACCTTAACTTAATAAGATGGTCTGCTTTTGATTGAAATGGCCATGAAAAATGAGAGAAGCTTTAGGTTCACAGAATTGGTGAATTGGAAGTGTTGACATCTCCTCCACTCCGCTAATCCGTAAACTTTTGGAGTTCCTGACTTCCGATAAATATTTTTATTAGACGAGGCAAAGATATTTTGCTCGACAAACCCATCAAAAACGTACGCTTTCCTTTAATTAGTATTTGGTACACTTACTTTCTTATTGGTATTTTTATTAAAAATATTCTTAAAGTAATATTAATGTATCCTTAAAAAAAAGACTAATATTAATGTCAATAAGGACTACGAGATCAATTGCGATCCTCCGCTTTTCACGTTATTAATTAGAATTTCATTACATTACTTTATTTTAAATTATACCAAAATAATTACATTAACATTCAAAAATTAATAATATATTTATTAATTTATATTATCTAATTTTACTTTAATATCATAAAAAAATAACATCAAATATTTTCTTATCAATTTAACATGATTTGTTTAGTGTAAAAAATTAATTTTTTTAATATTTTAAAACATATCATAAATCTTGAGAAGAAAATAGAAAAGACACAAATAAGCGCGCTTCCGCTGCAAATTCTCGTCAACTAAACCGAAGCACTTTGAATTACCTATTTCCTCGTAACTAAATGAGATTCAATGTCCTTAAAACTCTGTTGCCCTTAAACCCAGCAACGAATTTCAAAGGTTACATAGATTCATGTGTTTCTTTATTGAAAAGCCTCACCAACCAAGACTTAATTAGGGAAGGGAGTGCCCTCCACGCCCACTTAATCAAAATGGGTACATCATCAGATAGATATATAGCCGTTAAGCTCTTGATCATGTACCTGAATTCTCGTAATACAACCGAATATAAGGAGATTCTGAAGGATTTTAATGGGTTTGATCTTGTCGCTCACAACTGTTTGATTAGCGCCCATGTACAGTGGGGAAATCTGGAGGAAGCTCGAAAATTGTTTGATGAAATGCCTGAAAGAAACGAGGTTTCTTGGACTGCGTTGATCTCGGGTTTTATGAGATACGGAAGAGTGAAGGAATCAATGTTGTACTTTGAAAGAAACCCGTTTCATGACGTGATTACGTGGACCGCGGCTATTAGCGGACATGTTAGAAACGGGTTCTGTTTCGAAGCTTTGAAGCTGTTCTTGAGATTTCTTGAATCTGGCCTAAAGCCAAATGAAGTTACTTTTACCTCTGTTTCCAGAGCTTGTGCAGAGATGGGTAATTTCGAGTTTGGAATGAGCATCTTGGGTTTAATAGTTAAAGCCGGTTTTGAAGGTTATGTATCAGTTTCAAATGCTTTGATTACATTATGCTTGAGAATGGGGGAAGTAACATTGGCTAGGAGGGTGTTTGATAGGATGGAGAAGAGAGATGTTGTTTCTTGGACAGCGATCTTAGACACGCATGCAGAAATGGGTGATTTGAGAGAAGCTAGAAAGATATTTGATGAGATGCCAGAAAGGAATGAGGTTTCTTGGAGTGCAATGATTTCAAGGTACAGTCAGAGTGGTTATCCAGAGGAGTCACTGAAACTTTTTCGAAGAATGGTTAAAGAAGGGTTCAAGCTCAACATTTCCGGTTTCGCTAGCATTCTAAGCGCATTGGCTGGCATGAAGGCCTTGCAGGTAGGAATGAGCATTCATGGAAATGTTATCAAAAGTGGGATGGCAAGAGATATTTTTATCGGTAGCTCTCTTATAGATTTGTACTCCAAATGTGGACAAATAAAGGATGGACGCACAGTGTTTGACTCCGTTTTGGAGAAAAATGTGGTTTCATGGAATGCCATGATCGGTGGCTACAGCCTGAATAGCAGAATGGAAGAAGCTCAGAAGTTGTTCGATACAATGCCATTGCGTGATAAAATCTCTTGGAATACTATCATTGCTGGTTATTTAGATTGTGAACAGTTTGATGAAGTATTCGAGATATTCAATACGATGTTGTTGGTTGGGGAAACCCCAAATAAATCCACCTTATCCAGTTTGCTTTCTGGGTCTGCAAGAATGGCCTCTTTACAAAAAGGCAAGGACCTGCATGGGAAGGCAGTTAAACTTGGCATTCAATATGATGTCTTCGTGGGCACTGCTCTTGTTGATATGTATGCAAAATCTGGTGATATTAGAAGCTCTAGGCAGGTCTTTAATAGAATGCCCGAGAAGAATGAAATTTCCTGGACGGTGATGATACAAGGGCTTGCAGAAGGTGGTTTTGCCAAGCAATCGCTTAATCTGTTTGAAGAAATGAAAAAATCTTCGTCCATCTCTCCTAATGGGCTAATGCTATCGTCAGTTCTGTTTGCATGTTCTCACGCTGGATTAGTTGATAAAGGGCTCATGTATTTTAATTCTATGGAGATTGTTTATGGAGTAAAACCGAAGGGAAGACATTACACCTGCGTGGTGGATATGCTGTCTCGTGCAGGTCGCCTCTCTGAAGCTAGAGACTTCATTGAGTCCACGCCTTTTCAACTAGAAACTAATGCATGGGGAGCTTTATTAAGCGGCTGTAAGAAGTACAAAAACGAAATGTTAGCCGAGGAAACTGCTATGAAGCTGTGGGAAATGGCGGAGAAAAACTCTGCAGGATACTTACTCTTGTCAAATATGTATGCTTCAGCCGGGAGATGGAAGGACGTTTTGAAGGTTAGGAAACTGATGAACGCGAAGGGGTTGAAGAAGAGGCCCGGGTGTAGTTGGATTGAAGTCAGAAATCAAGTTCATTCTTTTTATTCCGAGGATGGAACTAATTCTCAATCAACTGATATTTATTGGATTTTGGAGCTCTTGAGATTTGTAATGTGCACAACTAAGTGTGTTGCAGTGCGAAAATAACGCACTCTGTGCTAGGCTGGCAGCAGCCCCTGGCTGATGTGGTTAGAATTGATGCTTGACGTACTCAAAAGAACTGCTCCTTTCTACCTGCAAGGTGCGGTGTTCTTCGGGGTCAGGAGATGGTTGGATGGACTTGCCTTGTGTTTCAAAGTTCAGACAGAAGCGACATTTTGGCGGTCCCACAACAGTATTAGCATGAAGCTTTAAGGCATGTTAAAATGCAGAGACAAGTGATTTTTCTCAATGCAGCTCCGGAGAAGCCAACATTATGGCTGATCTGATCCAAGTAACCATATTTGGGTAATTTCTTCAAAAAACAGTCCTAGAAAAGCCAGTATTCTGACTGATCGACTTTCCTAGCTCTTTGCGGAGTTCAGAAACTTCATGTTGCTGATGAGGTTGCTTCAAAATGATCTGTTAAAGAATCGGATTTACAAATCCCCCATCCACACCCCCACCCTACAAAAGAAAGAAAGTAAACCTAGTACAGAACAATCTTAGGAGGCGAGAGGGCGAGATATTTTACTAGTTAGTACGCCAAACAGTCTATCATGACAAAATTTAATAGATTCTCTCATCTCAAATGACACCAACATATGGCACCACTGCCCGTCAAAAAATCTTGCTTCATGCTGCTTCAATGTTACCTCTAACTCTGTAGTCTGCAGCCCTCCAAAATGGGTTGGCAGCTCCTGATTCACTTATGCACAAGTCCTTCAAATATTAGTATAATAAGGTGTCTTTTTGTGATTCTAGCTAGAAGCAGAAGCCCATGATAAGTCTCTGTTCATCAATCCAGTCCATTGATCTTGATTCAGCCAATAATCTTGTATACTCGGACTGGACTTCGCTTAGCTCACTTTGAAGCTGTTGCACCTGTAACACAACCAAAATGCCACCATAGAAAAGAGCCTACCAGATGGACTTGATGTCTCCAGTTCAGGTGCAAAAAACCAGATTTGGCATCTTGCCAACTGTTCTCATTCTTGCCCTTTAGGTGCAATTAAGTGCTAGTTTTACTGTAATGTACTTAGGCAATGGCACGTCCTTTTAGGAAAATGTGTAACTGCAGAAGGAACTACATACCTTCAGATTGTAGCATTCCACGTTCTTCTCTAGCTCTGATAGCCTGGAAGACAAGTGATAGCATAAGTAGATAAATGTTTTTGAAAGTCTACCGAGAGAGGTGCAAGTCAATGCAGTCATTTCTTTTAAAAGTAAAAAAAAAAAAAAAAAACAAAACAAAACATAGATGCCATGGCATGCTTAGGAATCACGTTTAGAATTGCTTGAGAGCAACTGTAAGAGCACAATAATGGCAAAACGGTCTTTTTGCTGGAATCCATTAGTCACAGCTCGCCAGAAGCAGAATTGAGATATAGCCAACAATGTGAATACTCACTGTAAGTGGAGCCTTTTGTTTTCTTTCATGATAATCGCTGCCTCTTGATCTTTCATGAGATTCTTAGTTCTACAATTAGGCTATAAACAAAAAATATGGAGAAGAAGGATCAGCAACGAATGCTTAAGAAAACTGAACATAGAGCGAAGCAAATATAATGAAGTTTGGTTGGTTAGATTTTAAAACTTTATAAAATAGTAATATTTTGTTCAGCACAGTCTACACATCAAGCCAACTTTGCGACTGCTTAAATCAACACAGATTTCAAACATTATATGGCAAGTGGCAACAAGATTGGCTAACCAGTGGACGATGTAGTAAAAAAAAGATTCCGCTGTTATCAGAAATCATTTTGTTGCACTTCGAATTTAAGAATGTACTCAAATCACTCAGCTACTGCTTTAACTAGGCCGATCAACGTAGGGACATTAGAAATGTAATTGTTATAAAATTATGCTTAACAGTATAACAACATTGCTAACTTGCATATCAGACCCTTACCTGTGCTTCTACATAATGCGTATTAGCAGCATAGTCCTCTGCATTTTCTAATCTCGCTGGAGCATCAAGTTCCTTTCGTTTTGTACCCACTCCTGGTTGCATCAGCCACAAAATATCAAAATTTATTAAGTCTTAACTCACACTGTCTTTTTGGAAACTAGTTGGTGTCAACGACAAAACGTTTAAGCAATTCCTAAATCATCACTAGTTTGGAATTCTAGTGACAAACCTTTCCGTATCCTGGTTTGATTTGATTCTGCCGAACTTGCCTGCATTGTTGCTGACCTACATCCTATAATGGTGACCACATCCTCCAATGCATCAACTATGGAAGCATCTCCTTGACAATCAGTCACGGTGGAAGTACAATTTGATGGCATGGGTTGTTCCAGGGAACCATGAGATCTTGAAGCAAGAGGCTCCCGATAAGGCAATGTAGCAGGAGGATGTTTTTTAATTTTATAACCAAGCAATTCACAGTGTAAACGCCTGGAAAGATATAATTGAATTATTCACTGAGCATTGAAACTAAAGAATGATTTCAACGATACACACAAGATTTAAAAGCATTAACTAAAAGGGAAAGGTTCACCTACTACAGATATTAGTAGGCATAAAGTACAATAATATTTTCATTGCTCAAGTCTTCAGCAAGTTGAAGTTTTGAAAGCAATAGATTCGTGTAAAAATGCTGTAAGATTCACTGTATCCGAAATTTACCCAGACAAACACCCTAGAAAATAAAGCAATAATGAGGCAACAGCTATTTAATAAATTAGTTTTATATTACTGTAAAGATAAAATTTGCAAACTTGCAACTAGCTTACCAATATTCAAGAGTCATTTGCTTCAGACGGTCTTCAAGTTTTTGAAAAAGAGTTGTCTTCTCAAAATCTTGCTTGTTGTGAGTGGGCTGAATGAAATTTGCTTCCAAAACACCTACAAGTAGTGTTATGTATTTGCTTCAAATATAATTTTTTCTCTTTCCAATAATAATTTCAGTCAGCAATTCTCACCTACAACTCCCCTGCCATTGCTGTTTGTCGTATTCTTAAGTACACGCCAAAATGGCTGCCCAAGGGGAAAACGCATGGATGTATGAAAATTATGAAGATAACTAATAGAAGCAATAAGTACCAAGGATCCCATAGAAGGCCTTACCAGTATTAGACGGTTTCGGTGGTAGACAGAGAAACCATGGATATTTAATTTTGGAGCCTCCTTCAGGAATCCTATTGTAGTAACGACTACAGCCTAAGCAACAAAATCATCAGCAATGGATGACAGCTTGCTAAATGCTGCTATAAATGCTCAAGCACAAAATGATATTGCAAATACAAAGACAAAGTGTCAAATTTTTATTGTAAAAGCATCCCAAAGTAATCAACAATTCTTATTAGTTCTAATCAAGCTGCAATCTCATAAAAAATTCAATCCAAATGCTGCCAAATATAGTTATTATTTGATGTTTCGTGTTAATTCAATTTTCAGATTAAGTGCTGAGGAATTTTGAATTATTAAAGCAAATTTAGCCCCACTTCTGTTCAGTCAGCTGGAATCATGTTTCCTTCAAGAGATGCAAAGTGTTGCATATACATAAAAAGAAATAATAATGACCTCACCATCTCATAAAACCTTGAGGAAAATGGTATGCTTTCTATACCTCTACTTAATCAACGTTATTTGTGCATCAGAATAGACACAAACACGAAGCCATTTATGAGATGCAGTTACTACTACATTGGCAATTCGTATCATATGTATAGAAAAAGCTAAAATCTTTTTTACTTAGACAACTTAATATGCACCTCATCACTTCCACCGGTTTGTGGTCTGTACTGGATGAATTCATGAAATTTAAGGTCGTCTGCAATATTATGCCGTTCAACAACTTGTCCTCTCAATATTATTTTAAAAGACTCAGGCAGTCGTAGATATAAGATGGATAAGTATACCTGTCATCATTAGCATGACGTGAATTAGTGGAGATAAAGTTGTATGGGAAAATTAATCAAAATATGAAGCTGCACTTACATGAAGTGAGTAACAATAAGCATGAGCCATGTGCTGGATGGCTGTTGGGCTAATTTCCCCACTGATCCTAATATCCTATATTCATTGTCTCACAAAAAGCAAATGCATCAAGGATAGTTCAAGATATGGCTCATAATAAAATGAATGCAAGGGGATGAAGACTACCTGGGCATTGGAATCAAAATCCAGTTCCATATTCCCATCATCATTTAACCAAAGATTGAAGATAATAATTTTTGTTCCCTGATGCCCTATGTCATAAAACTGATTCTTGGACTAGTAAGAACGAGAAATGAGGTAATGAAGATTGAGAATGTCAAAGAATCAAAAGCCATCACCACAACAGTAACTGCATGTCTCAATTTCAAAGTCCTAATAGCCTTTCTTCCATCAGTGCCAATTACGATCAGCGTGAACATTTTAGAAGATAACAATATATCTAATGCATTCACCTAAGCAATCAGAAATTTCACTCTTTCCATCCTCAATTTCAATAAACAAATCTCCTAGCATGTTGTTTAGGACATTAGCTGCTTACTACTGTGTGGGTAAATGATGCAACAAGTAGAAGCAAAGGATGAGCTATACCATCTTAACCCTACAAGAAAAATTACAAAACTTCTATCAACCATTTTGCTTTTCATATTTAAAAACCATCACTATTTAGTATATTATTCACATGGGATGTGCAGGCAGATGATCAGTAATAATTTTCCTCCTCCTTTCAGGGTTTCAGTGTTCCTCATTCCATACGATGATTAGCCAGCATTCCATGGTTGTGTTAATTGAGTTGATTCCTTGATATTTGACCACAAAATTGACTTCTTGAGTGTTTTTTTATACATAGCATATGAAATTCTGTTGTCATTTAATGCCCAAACACCCTAACTAGTGCAGTCTTATCAATCTTGCACTATTCCACCAAATGTGTGCAGCCAAAAGATTCTGCAGGCTTACTTGCTTCAGTAGCTCCTGTTCAGTTGAATAAGGAGACCATTGCAGCAGCATGGACAGATTTGAACGAAATGCTTCTTTTCCATGAGGTAGAATGGGACTGAGCATTTCAGTTGATATGTTAAACTCATAATCCACCTGCATTAATAAGAAAGCTGACAGTAAGATTGCAGGAGTGTACCCTTGGCCACCAAAGAAAACCTGCAGGTGAGAATCAATCCATGGGAAAAATCCACAATGACCTGAAGATCTGGGAATGGGACTTGAGAACATATTAGCTATACAAGGAATGGAAGAAGATGGAATCGCTCAATTTGGAGTAAAACATAAAAAGGAGTTTGCTCCCGCTCCCACTGAGAAGCAATAAACAAACACTCATGTGTTGTTACCAGCCCTTGTTTCCGGGTTTCTTAAACATCCATTTTGGTCAATTTCAAAAAATAAGGTACTGAGATTCCACATTAAACTGCTTATTCTTAAGCATATGAATGATGCCTAAGTTTGTATTGACACTAGCGTGTACATGCATCCTCAGCAGCTCACAATCATGTTCCGCGGAGAGTTCAAGTAACGTGTGACTACAGAGTGCAAGTACCTGATACATATATTAACTTCATGAACTAACTTGGAAAGTTGAAAACTAGCAACATAAATTAAAACTAGCAACATAAATTAAGAATGAACATTTGAAAGATCCAATGGGTAATACAATAGTGATCAAAGTTTATACCCACCATTGGTACCACAATCCTGTCATGGCCTGTTTGCCTTAAAAATGTATAAGAGAGAAGACCAACACTTTGAGTCACTAAGCTCGTCTCCACATGGCAGCTGAAGACGATAACATCAGCTCCAAGTCGCATAGTGCTCGTCTTGAAACCATTTCCATCTAAAAGAGGGGCCATGAATAAGCAAAACTAGAAAAGAATACATAATAAAGCTATAATCAACAGAATCTGGTCCATACACTGTCCAATGGAATGCTTTGTTTTCTCTGTAAAGCCAAAGCTCATACAGTTCCTTATAGCTTCTGGACCCATTCCCCTACCATTGTCTTCTTGTTGAAAATCATCAATTTTCAGACGCAAAAGCTTTAGTTGAGGATCTTGTCAGCAACTCGGCATATAATAAAGCAATTATAAACACTGAATTAAAAAGATACCTTGAATTAGCAAAGCGGGACTCCCATCTCGGGAATTTGAGACCTTGTTTATGATGATAGATGTGGCCCCATTTTGTATCTGACAAAAAAGCAGCATTAGAGGATGATCACACTAAACCTTCATCAGAACCAAACTTTAACAACAATGAGAACAGTTTTCAATTCATTCCATAGCTTTCTTTCTAACACAACATTCTGGCACAGATTATACCCTGTAGGACACAACTAAGAAAGAAATTCTGTCTTTAAGACTTCACAAAACTATACAAATTGCTGCCATACTATTTTTGAAAACGCTGTTCTTAATTGCCCAGAAGCTATTCTCTGAAGAAATAAAAAGTCGTACTACTTTGAAAACAGCGTTCTTAGATATCCAGAAGCTAATCTCTGAAAACAAAAGAAGTCCAATCATTAGACTTTACCTCATCAACTGCATTGTCAACCAGCTCTGCTATCGCTGCAAACAGAGCTCAACAAAAGGAGACAGAGGAGAGGACTACACGTTAGATTCAAAAAAACAAAAGCGCAGCACATTAAAGCAAAGCATATTAACTAATATCATCCACAAACCAAACATACCGCCAAAGACCCACTTATGTGAGGTTGCATTTGAATGAAGAAACATGGGATGCACATGCAGGTGATTTTTGTTGTCTGCAATCAACAAGAAAAATCAATATTTAGATAGATAGCGAAGGTAAAACACTCAAATTTGAGCAAAAATGGAGAACTGTAATCACGAAATCAAGTTTCGCAGGTTTTCTACTAAGTTCTGAATCCCGGTCAACAGTAAGGCTTCTTCTTGTGAAATTTTTTAATCAAGACTTGGCTACTTTCCGCGTCAATGATTATTGCAATTTTTTTTTTTTTTTGGCATACCCAGATAAAGTCAGTAAACAAAAAGAATTTTGAACCAACAAGTGTTGGTTCAGTTGGTTAGTAGGCTGATCTCAAGCGGATTCACCTGCCAATACGTAGGGTTTCAAACTTGGAAAAGGGACTTGTTGGGAGGGAAAAAAACCCGTCGTGCTCTAATCGACTGGCCACCATTTTTTGCACCAAAGTAAACAACAAGAATTTTGAAATAGCCAATTTCTTACTTAGATTTGAAGCTTTGCAATCCTGTGTCAGCCCAACTTCATAGTTCCCAGCTTTCCAGAATTTCCGACAGATTGGAGCAGTAGATAGTTGGAGTCCTGAAGCACCGCCTTTATCTGAAACATTAGAGTCCCTCAATCTAGTGCTAGAAACATTTGCATTTCCGTTGCCATTCAATTCCCGAAACTCATCATCACCACTACTGCACATTTCTAAAAAACCTGGAGGCCTCATTTTAATTGCTGCGGAAAATACAACAATCCACATCATTTTTCTTATTAAACCACAAAATAATAATAATAATAAAGTAACGCTGAGGTTGGAACATTGCAGCTAATGAATAATAATCAAAATCAAGAGCACACGAGTAGTAAGACAGCAACAGCCAACAAAGATAGTCAAAATTAGGAAGGAAAACCAGTCAAGTGCTTGGGAAACAAGTTCAAAATCACTTCAAAACAGCTCTTCACAATCAAATAATTGAAGATCAAGAGGAGATGAATTTTGTCTATACTCTGCAGGTTTTCTTGGAGATGAGCGGACGGTGGCTAAAAAGAAAAACCTGCTTCTGTAAACTTTGAAGGCAACGCAAGAAAATGAAGCTTGTTCGGCAAAACCTTTTCCTTTATATTTTTTATCGCAAAGAAAAATACGCAAAAATTTAGACACAGAAAATTTCATATAAAAAGTTACGTAGAATTTTAATAATAAGGGTTAAACATATTTATTATCTAATGATTTAGTTGTTTTACGTTTTATTTTTTTATAATTTTAATTTAAGTAATAAATTTTTTTATATTTTTAAATTTTAGTAATTAATTTATGAACAGTAATTTATTAAATTGATTAATAAAAATTGATCATAATTATATTATTTTATGATTATAGAAACTTTATTATATTTTATGTATAAATTAATTATAAAAATTATCTCAAATACTTTTATATTAATATGTGAAGTATATTGAAAATAACAAAAATTTTGAAGTAAATAATGTGAAATGTAGTTAAAATACATATCAAAATTTAATTTAAGAAATAAGTAACATATTTTTTAATAGAGATAAAAAATTACAAAATAATATAATTTTAACTAATTTATCTTAATTGATTTAACAAATTACTGTCAAAATGTTAGTTGATAAAATTAAAAAGTGTAGGGAGATTTATTATTTAAATTAAAACTATACGAGTGAAATGTAAAATAATTAAATTGTAAGGGGTTAAATATATTTAACTTTAATAATAATTATGAATTTAATATATAAAAATTTATATTAAATTTTAAAAATATATTATATTTTAAAAAATAAATAAATTATTAAATTATTTATTTATTTTAAGTGCACCGTAAATTTCGCACTGCGGTTGACGATACTGTAAGGAATCCGAAGGATTGAAACGCGTGATCCCAACAAGGACGAGCAAAGTACGCAAAAGAAGCGAGGGAATGACCACGTGTCATTTTCATTATCCCTACTCTTGACATAAAAGTGTCACTTCCATTTATAAACCTGCTTCCCTAATTTTTTTTGGTTGAATAAAAAACAATAATAATTTTTTTATTAAGATATATTTCGATCATGAGTTATATAAATTTATTTTTATAAATTTTACATCTTTATAATATTATTTTCTTTAGCTATCATGTAATGTAAATAAATGAAACAGCATATGCCCGGCCTGCATTAAATTATAGCGACTCCTTATTTGTAATTATTATTTTTGAGTATAATTATATATAAAAATTAAAAATTTACAATTAAGAATTGGGTGCATTCATTTAATCCCGTTCATTCATCTTTTTTCCCGTCCAAAGAGTTGTTTGGTGCTTACTCATGTTTTTTAATTTTTCTCGCTAAAGTCATTCAATCCTAGAATTCTCATGAAATCCGTCATTCATGGTTCAACTTGAATAAGATAAACGGAGGGGGAAAAAAAATGTAATTATTAGCAGTCATATGAATGACCACCTAATCAAAAGCTTCATCTATCTTTCCAAACTAATGCTGTGTTAGATTGAAGGAATTTGGATGAAATAAGAAAAAGAAAAGAAAATTAAAAATTAAAAATTAAAAAATATCATAATTATTGTATTATTTTTTTATAATTTTTTCATTTATTTTTTATCAATCTAAATAAATAACATGTACTTTTTCTTTTATAAATTACTGTTCATTTTCTTTCTCATAAATTCTTAATCATTTTTTTTCCCACAACTTTTTATCAATCATAATATTATTATTATCGTATTATTTTTTATTCATTTTCTTACTCTCTACTTTTTATCAATCCAAACACCTTATTAATGCCCTCATAAGACTTTAGAGAAAAAACAAAAAAGTGAATTTATAAAATTCTTTTTGTAATAACTAGCATCTCAGCCAGATATCCTGGCCTAGCTTGTGCTTGGCAATAAATCGGTGGCTTGAAGAAAACGAAATTAACGAGAAAGGCGGACAAATGACTAACACATTAATCTGATTAAAAAAAATTAAATGTTGAAATAACGGTAGGAGTGTTTTTTGGTTTGGTTTTGAAATCGGTGGTGCTCTTGTTTTTTTTTATCCAATTGAATCGAGAGTTACGTCATATAAACAAAGGAGACCCGAGCGTTGACCGGTTTTCTTAAGCCCCAAATTATAGACGTACCAGTAGATTCAGTCCCAGTCTTTGGCACCATATGGGATGGTCAAATGGTCAACGCGTTTATGCAATTACACCATAAATGTTGTCAATTCTTTTCAATTATGCATATTTTAATTTAATTGTTTGTATTTTTGTATTTTTACTCAACGATTCCCATATTTTTACTTGAAAAATGTGTGAATCTCACACAAAATCCTCTTCTTCTTCTCAGTCTCTCACGCTGGATCCGCACCATTTCCGGAGTTTGTTTAAACAAAAAATTAATAAACAACAACAACATCCAATGTGCTTTCCCGCCAAAAATGGCACTATAAATACCGCTTAGTTCATTTCATTCTCTATTTCAAACGCCGAAGTGCCTCTCCGTATCTCCACCGAGCTGATCGAAAGCTTCCATTTCTCTCTCGAAGGTCTCTCTCTCTCTCTTTCTCTGTGATTTCTTTCTCCTAACTTTTTAAGTGAATGGAGCCCCAGATTTTGCTCCGTGACGCTGCTACTTTGAGCAAAATCGCGGTTGTTTTCGCAGAAACTGAAACGAAATTTGCATTTGGAGAGAAATTGGCGCAAGAGTGAGATTGTTCTGTTTATGAAACCCTAACTTGGATTTGAACTTTGTTAGCGATTCTGCTCCAGTCACGAGTTGCTTACTGCTCTTTTCTTTAACTGATCATATCTGAAACTTATTCTGCATTATATTTGTCTTCTGTTTTCAAATTTTACCTACATGACTTCCGATCTAACGGCTATGGCTTGTGCGCACTAACTCATAGTAACTATAATGGAGAAATAGCTGTTTGGTGGCCTTCTTTTTTATTTAATTTTCTCTTTTTTTTTATATATATTTTTTAACGAAGGTATGGTGTTAAAATTAAATCGGATTCGGATATGGGCAAACAAGCCTCGGTAGGCTTATGGAATGTTTGTATTTTCTGGATGTCTAAAGGCAGTTTCTAGGTAATGGAAAATAAATTGCACTTATCTCAACTGATCGTTTCAACTACTTAAATACGTCGGCATTTTTAGGTTATTCGTCTTACTAATAGATTGTTTCCTTGTCTTGTCTTTCTTTATGTGCTTCCTCCAGTCTGTTAGGAAACAAGCTTATAATGGATTCATACACTCTAAAGCCTGTTTCAGATTTACCCCTGGCATTTCGTTCAGTTTTCAGCTTCAGGTAATATCATCTGGAAGGGTTCGTCGATACGATGTGGAAATTCGTTCGTTGGTATAACTTATAGCTTGCATGTTGGATTGGGTTCCTTTTTTATGCTGTTCTGCCAATAATTTATATCACTTCTAGTGCTATTACTGTTTGTTACTGCACTTTCTCTCCCTCAGCTGCAAATACAACTTGCTTCTGACTGAACAATTGCCTAAGCTCGATACATAGCACAAATGTTTCCCTTTTGTTAATAGGTTTAAGTGAGCAGTGATCTGAAATAATTGCTTCCCCTTATGCTCATTGCTATTAGCTTCCAGCTGAAAACTATTTGGTATCGCGTGTAGACAGTGTGTTAACATTCTTATGCTTGTAGGTACTTTAACTCACTGCAAAGTGAATGCTTTCCTGTTTGCTTCCATTCTGATGCAAACATGGTCATCTCAGCACCAACTGGAAGTGGTAAAACAGTGCTGTTTGAGCTTTGCATACTGAGGCTTCTCTCAAGGTTCATTTTTGAGGGGGGTTTTGCCCATTTTAGGGGAACACTGAAAACGGTAATTTCTTGAACTTATTACTACAACGGTAACAAGTTTGCTAATGCTTGTATTCAGTAAGTGCAACAATTAGGATGCCACCTTGGTCATGTACATCAGTGGCTTAGCCACCAATTCTTTCTTTTCCTGCTGTTTGTTTTTGTAGAAGCAATAAAGTGCACTTAACAATTTGATGATTAGTGTTTGACTCAGAAGAGAGGACATCATCTTCCTCCTGGTTCAATAAATCAGGCTAGAATTTTGCATTTCTACTTTGCAGCCATCAGTTATTGCTTCCATTTACATCCTTTTCATGTTGTTTGAAGATCTACATAGCACCTTCTAAGGCTTTAGTACAAGAAAAGCTCCGTGACTGGAATCAGAAGTTTGGACCACTGGGTGTGAATTGCCTGGAGTTGACAGGGGACAATGAATTCTACAGCATAAGGACAATACAAGAAGCAGATATTATCCTAACTACTCCTGAGGTCAGCATTCAACGTTATGAAAACTCCTTAACTTCCTATTATAGAAGACACAATTGGAAAATGAAACATGTGCAAGTACTTATTATGCAAAATCAATGACAGAGGATGTAAATTTACATGAAGAAATTTACATGTAAGCACACCTTAAACTAGCAAATGCCATCTCACAACTGTTTGTTAAGCTTACTTCTTTCAATTGCGCATCAGATTCAGCAGCTTATCTATGATTACATTGTTATTGTAGCCTTCATGTCACATTAAGACAAAATAAAGTCAACAAACACAGGCATACGTTTCTTTTTCCACTCTGTCTTTTGTCCTGTTTTACATGTGGGTTTATATCTGTCCGTTTTGACTTTTTGGAAAACTTGATTGATAGCATGAGGGAGCAACTAGACGGATACATTCTTACTTTCTGCAGAAATTTGATGCTGTGACTCGTTCTCGCATAAAGGATGGTGGCCTGAGCTTTTTCAGTGACATAGGTCTCCTACTCATTGATGAAGTTCATTTACTGAATGATCCACGTGGAGCAGCTTTGGAGGCAATAGTTAGTAGGACAAAGATGCTCGCAGCCCACCCTGAAATGAAATCGAGCTCTCTATCTTGCATCCGTTTTCTGGCAGTTTCTGCAACAATTCCCAATGTTGAGGACCTTGGTAAAGTGCATTTCTTTAATTTTGTTAGATGGTTATGGCAGATAATAGCATCATTCTAAATTATCTTCAAAAACTGTGATGATGAATGGCATGGTTAACAATTTTCTCATGGTACCCCATCAACTGCAGCCGAATGGCTTAATGTTCCAGCCCATGGAGTTAAGAGGTGCATCTAGTGCTATTTCCATGAGTGGTGTAACTCTTCAGTCCCTATGTGTGATTATTAGAATTAGCTTTCCAATGGTTTTCACAGGTTTGGAGAAGAAATGAGGCCTGTAAAGCTGACAACTAAGGTTTTCGGTATACTAATCTTCCTTAAATGTCTCATTTTCTTATCAAGTGCATTATTGTGCTAATTCCAATAGATGTAGCTGACAGAGATACATAGTACACGATGTTCTCCTTTTATCATTTTTTCATCTCACTTCACGTCATTTTGTCCGCATGGCATTTTTTGAATGGCATCAAGGAGAATGGGCTGGGCTACATGTCCCTTCAGGAGTTCATTCTTTTACTTTGGCCACTCTTTTGCAGGCTATGCCCCAGCGAAAAATGACTTCCTATTTGAAAAGGTAAGAATTCAGCAAAGTTTCTTTGCTTCGTTTTGATGCTGCTATTGATTTGAGAGGCAAATTTCTAATTGGAATATTCTCAACTTCTTCTGATGCCTCGCTTTTATTGCATATCCAGCGACTACAAAATTATGTTTTCGGTAAGCATACATTTGCTAGTCGCACTACTTCGAGGAAAAGCCCTTTTGTTTGCTTCTACATTGTTTTTACTCCTGGCTTTAGCATTGTCAATTGCTTAGATTTGCACTTACAACCTGATATACAGATCTTCTGATGCAATACTCGAGAGGGAAATCGGCTCTGGTTTTTTGTTCAACTAGAAAAGGAGCACAAGAAACAGCACAGCAACTGTCTCAGATGGCAATGAGATTTGGTTATTCAAATCCATTCATTAAAGACGGAGAACAGCAGGAAAGGCTAAGGGAAGCTTCACTATCATGCAGTGACAAACAAATGCAATCCTACATTCTTTATGGTGGTATGGAGCTAACTTGCTCTGCTAAGAAACATCAAATGCTGCTATGTCCTTAACTCGTCCCCCATGCCCATCAAAAGTGCTTTATATGGCTCGTAATGAGTGTTTTGTTTCCAGTTGGCTATCACAATGGTGGGCTTTGCCTGAAGGATCGCAATCTTGTTGAGGGTCTCTTTCTTAGGGGTGATATTCAAATTCTGTGCACCACCAATACCCTTGCACACGGAATCAACTTACCAGCTCATACAGTGGTTATTAAGTCAACACAGCACTTGTACGTCAAATTGTTTCTCAGAGTCTTTCTAGCAGAAACTTGAGAGATTGAGAAGAAATATGTTGTTATTAAACCACAAAATTTAATTTTTATTCCAGCAACAAGGAAAAAGGTCTTTACATGGAATACGATCGATCCATGGTACTACAGGTTTGACTTCTCTTTTCACAAATTTAGCAACTGATTTGACTACGTTACCTTTTTTTTTTCCTTTTTTTATTTATGTATGCCAAAGCTATAACCTGCATATTCAAGTATTCCAAGCTACCATATGCACTAATCCGTATTTTTCCTATTTCGTAAATCACTTTTCTATTACAATCCATTCGTGGTCTTAATTTGAATGAGAATTTTCAAGGCAGATCTCCCTACATTTTATCATGAAGTGAGCACAAAAACTTGAATGGCTTTCTTTTCATTTTACTTCTCTATCCTTATCTACCAAGTAAGTAAACTATAAACTTTTGCAGATGTGTGGGAGGGCAGGTCGACCACCATTTGATGATACTGGGATGGTTATAATCATGACAAGAAGAGAAACAGTAATTCAATAGACTGTTCTTTCTTTACATTATGTGCATCTAGTAGTCCCCTCTTTCTGGATTTGGCTCATCTGATGTCATTAGCCATCCTTTTAACTTTATCTTCCGTAAATTGATACATGGTCTCAGGTCTATCTGTATGAGAATCTCTTAAATGGATGTGAAATGGTGGAATCACAGTATGTAGCCAATCCACTTTTTTATGGATTTGTTTACCTAGACAGTGGCGTGTAATGCCCAAGAGAATTTTGCTTTACTTGTAAAGAGGTTACCAAAATTTCCTTGTTCCTTTAGGTTGCTTTCGTGTCTAATGGAGCACTTGACCGCAGAGATAGTTCAGCTTACTGTTCCTGACATTGCAAGGGCAATTGAATGGATGAAGTGCTCATACTTGTATGTGAGAATGAAAAAAGTATGTATTCCTGGGCATTTTTATAGCATACCACCTGAATTAGATATTCTCCTCTTTTTTTTTCTTTTTTAATCATTGATCCTCATTTGATCTCTTTGAAATTTTCACGCATAGCTAGAACCCTGAGAATTATTCAGTTGGAAAAGGAATTTCTAAAGACCGCATAGAGAAGCATGTGCAAGGTATTATTTTTGTGCACTTTCTTCGCTTTTCGTTTATTTTCCTTTCCCACTGCTCATTGATGCGATGTCATACCAGAGATCTCCGTGCGAAAAGTTAATGAGTTATCACGACACCAAATGATCTGGACTGATGCAGATGGTTTCCTCCTAAAGCCGCTAGGTATCGTAGGCTCATATGTCATAACATGTTTATGATAAATACTCCTCAAAGTCTAATTTCTACTCTGTTTATGCCATTAGAGCCTGGAAGGCTGATGACCAAATACTATCTGAAATTTGATACAATGAAGCACATCATGCAAAGCCCAGAACACTGCTCGTTGGAAGATGCACTCAATATTGTATGCCATGCAGAGGAAATTGCTTGTAAGCGTGCGTGTGTAATAATAAAATGTTCAACCTCTGTTTCAGTGGTTAACCAGAAGAATGATGTATTCACTTGCTGATATAAAAGGGATACAGCTAAGACGGAATGAGAAGAAACTCCTAAATGAAATCAATGTCGATAAAGATGGTCGGCTTCGGTTTCATGTTGATGGTGATAAGGCAAAGAGGAAGAAGCGTATTCAAACTAGAGAAGAGAAGATATTTGTCTTGGCAAATGACTGCTTGACTGGGGATCCTTCAGCTCATGATTTGTCCCTAACCCAGGTTTCAGTCCCTCGTTGTTTTTGTTGCATTATGCTGTGCTTGAAGTTCTACTGATCAAATTATAAACTGTCTGTGGCTAGGACATGAACTCTATATGTTCAAATGGGTGTAGAATTGCAAAATGCATGAAAGAATATTTTACCTTCAGAAAGAATTATAAAGGAGCAGTGAACTCAGCTCTTCTGGCCAAATCATTATATCAGAAACTCTGGGATGACAGTCCATACTTGCTGAAACAATTACCAGGCATTGGGATGGTAACAGCAAAGGTTCAATTTGCTCTCCTGCTATTTGTGAAGTTTTATGTTTTCTTTTTGGGAGAATGAAACATCAAAGTTCCTTATATTTCTTCGAGCTGGTCTTTACCTTGTGCCTCCCCATTTTTCTGTTTCCAGGCTTTACACTCAATGGGAATTAACTCGTTTGATGCACTAGCTGAGGCTGACCCAAGAAGAATAGAGATAGTCACAAGTCGAAAATTCCCATTTGGGAACCATATTAAGGAGTCTCTGCTGTCATTACCACCAAAAGTCAATATCAGAATCGAGGAAATTGATTGGCAGAGGCAAGGAAAGTCCAAGCTGGCAGTGACATTAACTAGGCTGTCACAGCCCATTCAATCGGCTAAACGACATTATGCTGATATGGTATGTTGTCTAAATGAATCCTCTGTGTTCTCTTCAATCCTTGCTCGGCTAGTGGCATATCTGATACCATATGGCACCTGAATTTTTTCCCTTACAGATTGTTGGCACAGAAGAAGATAACCTGATTCATTTTCATGAGAAAATAAGGTGATGGATGGTCATTAGATTTGCTAGTGGGACATAAATTCAGTAAATAAATCCCAATTATGGAAAACAATCCAAAACAGATCTTTTGCACGCTTATATTCTAGTAAAAAATTTCTTAGCATCATTATAAGGGATGTTTTTCGCTCATCACTTACTGTTCTTTTTCATTTAAATTTGTTGCAGCAGAGTAGATGACTTCTCCAGGTATGCCATAAATCCAATAATGTGTTGAAGCAGTTGTATACTGTTCCGTGTTTTGATCATTGCATCAATTGAACAAAATCTTCTTCCTTTAATGACTCTTAGGAAGAGAGTTTATTTCTTGCACCAAACTAGGTTCTGGTGGTTGGTTTTTCTTGCAGTCCCTATAGCACAACAATTCTCCTCTCGGTCCCACAACAGCAGAAACTCATGGTCAAGGCTGATCTTATTTTTGATGAATACAGTAAAGATCCTATCACATTATGTATAATATGTAACAACTTGAATTTTTTTATTATGCTATTAACTGCTAAAACATTGATGCAGTCGGTGTTGATATCCACCAAAAACTTGCATTAATGAAGGACAGCAACTTGGGCAAGAAGAGTAAACGTGGATACAAGGGACCTTCCTTTTTACCCCCACCGGAAGAAATCTGTGTCATAGAAGACGACAATGAAGCTGCAACTTATGCTCCAGCTCAAAAGTTTTGCAATTTGAATAAATCTGAAACAGAAAACAATGCAGCGTGAGTTCTTTCTTCCAATGTCATCATTGCATCGTTTTACATTAGCTCTCATTCTCCCCCTCTCCCATCTTCACTCTTAAAGTGAACATTTTAATTACTGGGTGCAGGCCCAGTTTCAACCTGATTGAAGAAGATCTGGGAGAAGGTATACCCTCTAATTAAACATTAATGTGCATTCTATGAGATTTCCTTTACCTTCTCCCCTTCTAACAAACTATTCTGCCTTGAAATACGAAGGTGATCCTGGTGCTGAGATTAAGATAGACAATACTAATGTCTTGTCTGAACAAACAATATTTGATCACATACGTAAGAAAGCCAAGAACTTCCCCACCTTGACTACCACAAACAATGCCTTTTCTCTGGCATCAGAGGCACCTTTTCTCCCTAAAAAGTTTGCTGCGGAGGACCTTGATGTTGAGCCTGAACTTTATGTAATAGAAGAGGGAAGCAAAATTCCACAGCTGCCAAATCTAAGTTCACAAACCAGGGAGGGAGAACAAACTGGGCATAATTTCAAGTACTTTCCAACTCCAAAGCATCACTGTGGTGCTGGAAAGCTGGTTACGGTCAACCTTGGAAATGATGCAGGTGAACTCTGGTCATATTATTGTACATTATTCTCTTTTTGAATTTTCAATATTCAATTTAGCCTTTTATCCGAAAGAACAATAATACTTGGTCGCCTACTGGTAAATGCAGAGAATTTTCCAGTGTTATCAAGGAACTCTCAATCTGAGTCTTTGGCCTGGACTAATGAACAATTCTTGGAAAATCAGCCTGAGTTTTCCATTGCTGCTTCTGGCACATTGAAAGAAATGAAGTCTGAAGCAGCCGTCATAGACACTCTAATATCTGCAGATATGATTCCTGGAGGGATAATCAAAGATGTGTCTGTCACAAAGGAAGTGATAAAGGTTAAAGGCGATGTGCTTTCTCGAAGCCCTTGTGGAATACATGGGAGTCTCACTGCTTCTCCAAAAGTTTCCAGCAACAATTCCGATCTATCTTCCGTTGAAATGTTATCTTTTGACATTTCCATGATGAAGGATAAGTCTCGGTTAACCGACTCGGGAATCTCCAAGGATTATAGCCGGGAGCAGCAGCATTCTCCAAACGGGTCGAAAGGGCAGCGCTGTTCATTGGCAGTGCCAGGCAAAACAAGGGAAGTTGATTCGTTTCTTGGGTTTAAAAGTGTGTTTTCGTTCCTCTGATTTCTCTTCTGCCATAACGATATCCGAGTCTGTAGATAATAGCATCACATATTCACAAGTTTCCGGCACAATATCCCGTTTCAATGAATTTGTTTGTGTACTCCATCTTTGATTTTGCTCGTTCTTGATGTCGGGAAACCCCGACTTGATTATTTTCTGTTGTCTGATGGGCACCATGTTCATCCCGCATGCAATTCTCTGTTAATTGGAAACCCAAATCTTGTAATTGATTTTGAAAATATTCCAGTTCGAGTTTCATGCATGTAGGGTTTCCTTGCGATGAATGTTGTGTTGTCCACAACCAGATTTGTTTTTGTTGGTCAGACCACAACTAGAAATTCAAGCGCCTGACAGGCTGACAGCGTAGCTAATGATTCTTGGTAATTTTCTCGGATTCGAAGGGTAACTAAATTCCTTTCTCTTTTTTTTGTTTGGTAATTCTTGGGGGAAAAAAAAAAAAAAATAACAATAACCAGGGTTTCGAAACCCAGCAAGGCAGACGCCGAGGGCCCAATCTATGAGCTCGGAGCTACTCTAGAGAGAAGGGCCCAATCTCCAACGAGGGATAAACTCCATTTTAGTTTTAAATTTTTTAAGATTTTTTAAATTTAGTCCTATACCTTTCTTTATTTTCATTTCAATCCTATAACTACAATTTCAGTTTTAATTAAATCCTAAGTTGGATAGAATATGTCAAAATGTTAAAAAAAAAAAAGCGTGGGTAATCCAATAGAATACACAAATACATTAAAAAAAAAGAATTCCACAGCTAAAAAAAAAAAAAACTCTGTTAGATATACTCTTAAAAAGAGAAATACATGTTATGAAGGTATTTTTCTTTTTTTTAACAGTATATTTCCCTTTTTTTAGTTGTATTTGTATATTTTGTTGGATCAAATTCTCTTTTTTTTTTAAACATTTTGAGTTGATTCTGTCTAAGTTAGAACTTAATTAAAACTAAAATCGTAGCTATAGAACTGAAGTGAAAACAAAAGAAAGTATATATTACATTTAAAAAAAATCCTAAAATATTTAGCACTAAAATGAGGCTTATCACGTGAAATTTGCTCACAACTGGACTTTCATGTGCCCAACAGAGGCAATGATTCTTGGTAATTTTCTCAGGATTCGAACGGTAAAATAATTCTTTTTTCCTTTCCTTTTTTTTGTAATTATTGAAAACAAAAACACAAAAATAAGGAGTTATTAACGTTACACCACTTTTCTCATTCTCCAGTTTGCCCTCCCACCGCTCCGGGCACTCTGAAACGGTTTCTAAGCGTCTTCACCGTCCTTGCGTTTGCTCTATTCCGATTTCCATTGAATCTGTTAGGGAAAGATGGGCTAGTGGACATATGGGTAAGCTATTGGGCTTAGTGGTCACAAGAGTTGATATACAATGTTCGTTGACGCAACAGAACATAACAAGAAATAAACTACCACAAGACCAAAAAAAAAAAAAAAATTATATATATATATAAAAACTACCAATTCGGTTTCTCTCTCTAAAAGTTTCTCTCATTCTCTCTCTGAAATTCTTCTTCTCTCTCTTAAATTCTCAATCCGAAACCTGGACTCATAACAAGCCCATCCTTAATACGTCACGAACAGAATCCATCCGTTTCGACAGTAAAGCTCTTTGCACACATCCGTAATGCTTGTCTGAGGGTTGAACTCTTGCACGTATCCGCACTATCCGACTGTTTTTGCACCGCAAGATTTAACTCACATTGAGAAGCCTGCCACACGAAATTGGTGTGGACTAAACCAAAAATGTTTAAAAGGGCATTTGGTTTTTTTTGTATTTTTTTTTCTAGTTTTTTGGTTGGAGGGGAATGCCGTAGATCACTCATCACCATTAGACTGTATCATGCCCTTTGATGCTTAGATATTGTACAAAACATGGTAGCGCCAGGGTTTCGTCCAGAAACAAAACATACAGACACGAACCAGTTTTACAAATGTTTATGCTAGACTGATAAGAATATTTTAACCTTCTATCCAAAAAAAAAAAAAAAAGAATATTTTAACCTAAAGAAATGAACATGAGATCACAGGCCTTACTAACAAAAAGGACGATACTACATATTGTTTATTATAAAAGAATGCAAGTTTCGCCATAATTTCATCATCAGAATGCTCCCAATAAGATTAAGATTGTGATCCATCGGGCAAGCTTTGAACATTAGTAACGACCCAGTCACCCAGGTAAGCAGCCGGGCCACAGCATGCTCAAGTTGAAGTTGCGTCTGCCGACAGGGTTAGTTTCAGCACACAACGGTTAATCCACAAGCATTTTCGAGCTAAACTTGTCACTGGTTTTTGACTTCTGGCCACCGGAACATGAATTCTTTCTAGTAGATTTCTGCTGGCCACCATCTGTACAGAAATTCATTCGTTGACATGGAACAATTAATATCAAATTACTCATCATCTACCAAAGAC
This sequence comes from Carallia pectinifolia, assembly GCA_037832335.1. Lineage (NCBI taxonomy): Eukaryota > Viridiplantae > Streptophyta > Magnoliopsida > Malpighiales > Rhizophoraceae > Carallia > Carallia pectinifolia. The sequence goes on from CM075443.1 coordinate 22,341,251, forward strand.
ATAACTGGAATCCCTTTGCTTGAAAAACTTGCACATTTCACTTGCAATTTATCACCTATTTCATAGTCCCTCTTGCCATTGCCCTGCATCATAAAGAAAGATGATTTCTTCAATCCAAAAGTGGACTAAGCCGACCAAATTTAACTTAGTATTAATCCCGAGATACATCCAAAAGAACAAGAAGCAAGAGGGGAAAAGGGTGGGGGAGGCGCAGAAGTTGGCATACGGATCTCAAACATCAAAAAAAAAAAAAACAAGAACAAAAACTGCTTAAGCCTGATTTATAAAACATGACCATTACGCAGGGGCAGGCAGTGACATAAGACTTACCTCAAATCGATACATTCCACGAACTCCACCACCTAAATCAAGGACTAATCCAAGAGCACGAATTTGGCAAACCTTTGCAGTAACTTTTGTCCCAAGCTTCAAATTTTTTGCATTCACACAGTCCTGCTTCATGGAGGTTTCAGAAATATTCTTAGATTCATTTCTCAAACTATCAGGTGCTTCTTCCTTGTCACACAGCATTGCACTTCGAAATTCAACTGCTGGTGATGAGGGACTAAATGTGGGCACAGAATCGGGTTCATCATTTTCAGGCAGGCTACTTTTTCTCTTGCGAACCCTTTTTGAAGCCTGCGAGGTTTTAGAAGTACTTTTCAAATCAGAGACATCCTTTTCAGGCAGGCTTGTTTTTCGTTTTCGATCCTGTTTTGAGGCACGTGGGCCTTTTGAGGCACTTTTAGAAATCTCACTTGAACCAGAAGATATTTCGTCTTCTTCATGCTGCACACCAGTTCGCATGTGAAATGTTGGTGATAAGGAGGCAGAAGTGATGACAAGATCCTCAAAAATATGAGAAGTTAAATTAGAAATAGGAACTGTTGAATCTCGATCACCATTTTCAGGTGTGTTTATTTTCTGCTTCAAAGCCCGTTTTGAAGCCTGAGAGGTTTTGGAGGTACTCTTAGAGCCCTGACTTAAACCAGCAGATTTTTCCTCCTCATCACACTCAGCCGCACTTCGAATTACAATTGCTGCTGATGAGGAAGTAGAAGGTTTTACAACACTTCTGCTTACCTGCACTTCAACCTTGGTAGGTTCTTGCATTTCTTGTCCATCATCAACATTCAAAGGCATTTTTTTTATTACAGGAACGGAGTCCCTAGCCAAATCACTTGTCTCAGACACTGGCCGGGGTAAAATTGCTTTAAGAGATAACTTAATGTGACCACGCATATCCTGCCCTATGCACATCAGAGAGAGCTGCTGGCCCACAGTTACCACATCTGAAACCTTGGACACCTGATGGAAAACAAAAACACTAGTGTAAATCAGAAACTGAAATAACCAAAGGATTGTCAAATTAATTTTATGAATGTGGTTTACAAACTTTGAACACATAATAAACTAATTTAAAATAAAAATACACCAGATATACGGTGATTGTGTGGATGAGGTGTTTTGAAAAGCATTCATATTCGACAATGCAATAATTTTGGGACAATAAAAAAGGCAACATACTAAATTCTAAATGAAAACGGCCAGGCGGGGAGGGCAGATCACATTCAATAAAAAAATTTGAATTGGAGAATAATAAATAAGGCTCTTGGGGATGCTTGATAGTGGCATTACGTACCGGTTCATGTGACAACTCGGAAATATGAAGCAACCCTTGCTGCCCACCATTGAACTCCACAAAAGCACCATATTCTTTTATTGAAGTTATGGTTCCTTTGTAAACTCCGCCAACTACGATTTCGCGGCCAATTATATAATCAATCTGAGGAACAGAATCAAGAAGCAAACACAATTAGCACAAGTTATGTATTACAGGACTATCCCCCCAAAAGCAGTTCAGTAACTAAAGAAGGAAAAGATGATACGTTTAAAATGCACCTGTAATAGTTATTAAAGTTATTAACCTTTTTCCTATAATTCTCTATTTCTTTTTTTTTCTATTATGCAGGCGTTGGGGATTGATCTCTCTTTGGGGCATTTCTTCAAGGTGTTCACTGTATGTTTCTCACAAACCCCTTAATCTTTGGTCAAAGAAGCTGCAGGTAACAGCAAGGCTGACTAGCAAAATTTTAATGACTTTAACCATCCATGGATATCCCAGCAGCGAAGATAACCTTGGAAGGGCTCTAGTAAGGACCACAAGAAACAACCTCAATTATCCCAATGATCAAACCATGAAATTAGTTGGGCTGTCACAGTGGGGGCTGTGCTACCTACCAGGGGTTTGCCCACAAGGGATTCCTTGTTATATATGTAAAAAAAAGGCTTTGATCATACAACAGTTGAATAAATGTTCCCTCTGGCCCCAGGCGAACAGTGTGAAACTCCATCAGTTAACATATTCCGGTGGAAACAAATTTAATTTTCTTTTTTGCCAGATTACTAGCAGTGCCAGGGGAATCAGAAGGTAAATTTGAAAGCATCATATAATTATCTAAGCAATACAGCCATACGCAGTCCACTCCTGAAGAGAACAGCTGATTACCTGAAAAAGAGAAAATAAGAACAGCTTTGCATAAATTTACCTTTTCTTGCACCTTCTCCATTGCAGCTTGATTCTTAGCAACTATGGTAACTGTTCCATCACCAACAGACATCCGTGCACCTAAATCACATAGTATTGTTATGTAACGACATTGTACAAGTAAAGTAATGTAGGATCATCAAAATTTTTTCAATACTAGCATCAGATAATCCTGCATATTTTGGCTAAGATTGACCGTATCCACCGAACATGTTCATTATTGTGTGGTTGGTAACTCATCTACACCCTAGACAGCAACAATGACAAGAAAAATGTAGCACAATCTGGATGTCCTCACGGTGATAATATTGTCTATAACTCCTAGTTGAAAATACCACCTTGTGGAATATTCGAGTAAATAGTAGCAAGCCAGCAGAATGCCACAGTAGGCATAGAATGGGAAATTTAGAATAACTAGATTGCTCTAAATTATGTCATAGATGGAAAATTTTCATGTAGATAAAAGGAAAGAGCAAAATAAATATACCAAAAACAAACCCATAAGAAAAAGCATTGCCAGGTCTAATTCTACCTGTTTCCTCTTCAATTTTTCTCTTGAGGGAACCCAGAGGCCCAATCAAGCGACGAATCATGTCATTGCTGTACTTCAAAGTGGCTGCATCATGAATCATTAATTCCAAGTTCAAATGCAAAAGTACGTCAGCACAATAATGCCAAGTCGTCGAGAGCAGAGAAAAAGCACAGTAAATGATAATTATCCAACCTAATTGAGGGGCATATCTATCATCTTGAATGCGTGGTGCATTAATCTCTCGTTCCATGTGGTCAAGGATTTGAAGACGACCTCTCAGTGCAGGCTCTAAACACTCACAAATGATGTCTAATGGAATTCCAGCAGGTTTAATATCCAACTGAATTGCAGTGACTCCTTTACGTGTCCCAGCAATCTTGAAGTCCATGTCTCCAGAGTGATCTTCCAAGCCCTGGGGAAAATGACCATATTAAAGTTCAGTTTGGTAATGTTAAGTTAAAAGTACACCTTATTTGTTCAATGTAAGTACAGACAAAAGATTCAAGTATTCATTAAGGAATATAAATAAGAAGAACAGTTTCCAAAAGTCTGAGTGACCCCCATTTTTAATTTGAATTAGGAACACACGGCATATAAAGAAAGCGTAGAAAGCAACTGAAGCAGGCAATAACTCAAAGCGACTAAAGCAGAATCTCACCAGAATATCCGTCAGTATACGATAGTCCTTGATTGTGCCTGTTGATGGGTCAACTTCACTGACAAGACCCACTGACACAGCAGCAACATGTTCTCGTAGCGGTATTCCAGCATCCATCAAAGCCATACTACCTATTAGGAGGACAAAAGAAAGGCATTTGCTCATTCTAGCCATCTAACATTAACAACATGCTCAGGATACTGCATTGCTGACAGTAAAAGAAAGGAAGTAGCTATAATATCAGCCACCGCGTGTTAACAGCATGCTGAAAATCTAGACTAAAGTAAACTAGGGTGATACATCCAGAAGCTCGAAGCTAGAAACAGGGCACCTTAAGAGCTGATGAATCAACACTCATGATGGTTCGACCCAGCTTTTCCTTTGGATAGAAGCATGCAAAAAGTAGAAGACAAAAGCCATTAATGTCGAAAAAGATACCTCCACAGACAGTTGCCATTGATGTTGAACCATCAGAGGCCATGACTTCTGAAGTGACACGAACAGTGTAGGGAAAATCATCTTCAGGAGGTAGAACAGCAAGTAGGGCTTTCTCTGCAAGAGTTCCTGGATATAATGAAGACATCCACCACACAAAAGTTAGTTCTTTTGAACACCTGGGTTGCATAGTAGGTATATTTTTAAATTCTAACTCAATTTGGCACCTTGAAGAAAGAACTATGGCTGGCTTAAGTTGCAGTTTAGAATAATAAAATTATGTGAATTTAAACCAGCTCCCAGTTTACCATAGGCAGAGAAAACACTTAAGCAGTTTCACACCCTCAACGCTTTCAGATGCAGGACTAAGAAACATAAGGTCTAGAAAAACTCCTTTAAAGCTGAAGTTGCAAAATACAAATTAAGGAAAGAGTCATGCAAGTTTGAGGTAAACTTGAAAAAAGCACATCACCAAGATGGCAGAAAATTAGTCAAGGAAAGAGCCAACCAAGATTGCAGTAAGCTTAAAGAACAAAAACATCAGAATGTAAATGTCACCATGGAAAGAAAGAATTTGATTGATATAACACGATTATTATTTTACCATGTCCCACTTCACGTCTGTTTAGGCCAACTCGTTTGCCAACTTCATTGATTGAAAATGGCGGGAAACTATAGTGAACCATGAAGCGTTTTGTAGCAGGTCCAACCAAGGACTGTAAGCGTTGAGCATCTCCAGGTGCTCCAAGCGTCACAGTGCAAAGAACCTGCATAGTAAAATAAGTGCCTAAAATCAAGCTTAAGGTAAATCAAGCAAGGTATGATGTGGAGCTTAGTTTTTCCGTTTTCAATCTTTATTGAAAAAGCAACAGAAGTATGCACACTAACCTGAGTATCACCACGAGAAAACAACGAAGATCCATGCAATGCAGGCAAATTACCAGCTTCGCAATACAAAGGCCTAACTTCATCAAGATGTCTCCCGTCAACCCTAAATCCTTCTGCAATAATCCTCTTGCGGATAACCTGATGTAGTTACAAAATTTGAGAAGCTATAAACCTTAATTTGATGCAAGAGCCAAGGGAAGCAGATATTTGTAAAGTAAGCATTAGTCATTTTAAAAAATAAAAACCAGACCCTCCATTTCCTAATTGTAAATTCTACTCCTATTTAGTACACATCATCACAGAATATCTTTTCTATATATACAACAGCCATATCAAGGATCTGAGACATGTACAGCTTCCATTGGAATCATACGGAAAATGTAGAACTTATAAACAGCTTTTATCCATTTATACTCCAAAATTAGATTCGAATAAAGAAGTACAGCAACCATTGATTCATTTGCAGTAGTACATCTAGGAAACATAGCCAAAGATATAAAGAGTTCTGGTTTGCTCTTTAAGGAGTTCTGGTTTGCTCTTTAAGGACAGTTTACCTGTTTTCTCACAGTGTCTACTGCCTTTGGAAGAACTTTTAAACTCTCTTCATCACCTTCTTCTTCAAGGGTCCTTTTAACTGCTTGCGTGATATTATCCAAGGCCTCTCCACGTTCAAACTGTATCAGTGAAACAAGGCACAACAAACATCCATGAGGGAAAAACAAGACATAAATTACTTTCATGCTTATTTTACATGCACACATATGCACAAAAGCAAGCATGCATACAAACGCACATGCCTCAAGGGAAAAAAAAACCTAATATTGACTGTTTGTCAAGTGTATGCACCTTGCCATACGAAGAATCGGTGCAAACAGCTTCAATCTCTGCTTCCGCCAAGGTTCTAATTCTTTCCAAAGTTCTGTCTGTCACCATAGACAGCTTATAATCCTTCTTACCCTTCCCAGCTTTGGCAGCCAGCCTAATTTGAGGTTCAAGATATTTAACAGCCTGGCAAATCAGCGCAAGTATCTAAGGACATCTATTAAATGCATCAAAAATGTGACCAGAAACATGAAACTCTATCACTAACCTCCGGATGAGCCAGTCTTAACCCTGCTTCTAGATCTTTCTCTGAGATCTCACGAGCTTGAACGTCAACCATTAAAGTTTTGTCCTTTGTACAGGCATATACTAAGTTCAGGTCACTTAAGTTAAGCTGCGTTAACCCACAATAAGGTGCAATCAGGATACCAAAAATGTATATAAATCACAAGAAGTTGCAAAAATCCATGTGCTTTTAGTGTTAAGAGTCATTCAAAAAAAGTTACACATAAGGTAATAGTCCTCTGAAATTCAAAAGTCAAATATGTTAAAAACAAAGTAAGTGTGGTCAAGGATTGGAGATGGATAGGAGATAAATAGAACGAAAATGCAACAAATAATATTCACTATTCACAGTAAACGTGCAGCAGAACTGCCATCAGAGTGAATATCTAATAAAGCAGAAGATATCAGGAAAAAAAAAAAAAACCATTGGTTATTTATAGAGAGACAACTCCAAGTCATAAGACACAACAAGCAGATATGTTGATGCCTGGACTGATTTACCTCATCCATGGTTGGATTAACAATAAACTTCCCACTGACTCTTCCAATGCGAATCATCCCAATAGGGCCACCCCAAGGAATATCTGATAACATAAGAGCAGCAGACGTCGCATTAGCTGCCATTACATCCGGATCATATACCCCATCGGAAGAAAGAACACTTGCCATTACCTAAATGAATCAGACAGCATCCATCAGGAGACACTAAGGAAAAAAAACAAAAAAAACCAAAAGAGACAAAGCAATGTTCCGCACAATACATACGCACTATTAGCCATTTGACTGGTATGATCATCTAATCCGACAGTGAATACGAAATGAAGCAAACACGACCACCCAAAAAATGCACACACGCACCGCCAAGAAAGTAACATAATACCTGAACCTCATGGTAAAACCCGGCAGGAAAGAGGGGTCTAATGGGTCGATCAATTAGACGGCCGCACAGAAGTTCGCGTTCTTTCGGGGCCCCTTCCCTTCTCATGTACGTATTGGGAATTACGCCTTGTGCAAATTGCTTCTCCTGATAATCAACCTTTACAAAAGAAAGAAAAAATTGAAAGCCTTACCTACTGCACGAAGAAAATGAGAAATGTCAAATGAAAAATTGAGAGAAGAAGTAGAATATACAGTGAGAGGCAAGAAATCTCGGGCTCCGTCGCCTCTGGAGGCGGTAACAGTGGACAATACTTTGGTTTCTCCAATGCCCAAAACTACCGACCCGTTAGCGAATCGGGCAATTTTACCCATTTCAAGGGAAACTAAGCGTGATCCTATCTCAAATTCTTCCTTGAACACCTCGTGGATCTTGGTCCCAGCGGTGGGTGGAGGATCGGGATCGGAGGGAGCGAAGCCGAGGCGGCCACTGCAGAAGGTACGGAACCCCAGGCCCCGCCATGTCAGGAAGTGAGGGACAGAACTGGTGAGGGGATTCGCTCTGGTTGCGAGAGAGGACATCGACCCGCTAAGACAGAGAGACACAGAGGGGCAATGGAGGTTTAGGGTTTAAGGGGTTTTAGAACGAGGAAGAAGAAGAAACCACGGTGCATTGAGGAATTATGGAGGGTTTTAGGGCGGCGATTGGGTGCGGTAAGGTGTATGTTATCCGAATCAGGTAAAAGCAACGCGACGACGTTTCCACAGGTTGGTTTTATTTATTTATTTTTTTTTTGAGCAGGGATAATTTGGTCGTTTCTGTGATCAATAATTACTATTATTTTAAATGTTAATTTTAAAATTTTTTATTATTTATAATTATTTTATTATTATTTTTATTTTTTTTTTCAAAAAAGTAAATCATATTTTGGGTAAAATAATTTTTCAAGAGTTAAGAGGGATTGGGCCTTATCTGTCCCAATTACATGTGGATTGCACTAGTGCGTAATTCTTTATTCTTGACGCACCTGTTGTATCAATCGAACGACGAGGATTTACTGTCACAAGGTCTAACATGAAAAAATCCTCTTCACACAGGGAGAGGGCCTTGAGGCCAATTCCCACAAAATAGTCGGATGAATTCTGGCCACGAAATAAACTTTTTTTTTTTTTCTGCCCACTAAATCTTAACTATCATTAAAAGAAAATGGGGATCCACTGTGTTGTGAGAAATATAATCTAGGAGGCGAGAAAAATCGATGTTTAAGACGGAAAAGTTAATTTCTTAGAACATCAAACGAAATGTAAAAATTTATTTATTTTTATTTATTTTTTAAATTTAATTATTTAATAATTTATATTATTTTATTAATTGTTACTAATTCGTTGTTATCTCAATTTTTTATTTTTTAATAAAAGGAGTTCGAATTTCTTGGAGTTCTGTCCTAAGAGATGAGAAGAGAAATAGGAGAGACTCCAGTATTGTGCAAGAAAGCTGAGGGAAGACAAATGCAACGTGACAGGTCTACGATTACTAATTTCCTTAATTCTCTAACTTCAAGTCACCGCATTATGACTCTAGTGAACTCCAACTTAAAGTACACCAATACTGTAAAGTACATTACCACTTTGAAGGTTGTCTTTTACGCATCTCTTTTAACTTTAGTCGTCTCTCTTGGCCCGTCAATGTAAATGATGTTAACGAGCGGGCTATAGTTAATAAGTCCGAAATCAGAAACTACAAAAGCATATCTCAATATTAGTTTTAAACTAGTTTCTCTTAAGTCGATCATGCTATTAATAGTTTGAAATTCATAATGTGTGGTCTACAGAAGACTAGAGAGTCAAAGAATAGCAAAGCCTCCAAACAAAGAGACTCGAACCCAAGTTAGACATGGAGAAGACACGTCAGAACACCAATCAGACAACCACAGCGAGTAGTGGGGGCATATGCTTTTCTTGGATTTCTCTACATTCGACTTACTTATTAGGTCAAATATAGAACTTGTTTGATTTAAGTTTATTTGATAATTGATATTAATAAGGAAAAAGTGAGATGGACGGGATCAAATAACTGAATCAAAAATGAGAAGAGAGAAGAGATACGACTAACTCTAACATAGAACAGGTAGCTTAAGATTTCATGAACAGCTAAAAGTTCATCCAGAGTGTTCCAAACATATTTGAAGACTATTCTAAGCATACTCATGTAAATGTTTTGGATTACAATATATTCCAAGAATTATATAATACTAATTTATTTTTCGTTTTGGTTTTGTTATTAAAGTATTTTTTTTCCAAGTACTAGACTTTAGCGTAAGCCTAAGGCAATTGTTATATCACTTCAAATAAAAGAAAATAAAATAATTATCTTTGTTATTTTTTTCTCTTTGAAAAAAACTTAAAGTTTAATTGTGCAATCTTTTTATTGCTAAAACTCCCTTCCTACTTATTTGTAGCTCCTAAAGCCTCTTAATGACTCATAAATCCTTTTAATCAAGGAAATGTGCTAAATACGGCAACTTATTTTATTCTAGGTTTTGGTCTGGTCCACGCACTTCCTACTTATTTTTATTATATAGCTTATAAAACCTCCTAATCGAGGAAAGTCATCGGCGGACATAATGTGCTAAATGCAGTAACCTCTTTTATTACGAGGAGTGCATGGACATGCACCAAGATAAATGTTGAGTATCATTTTATTTTATTTTTATTTTTTTAGTTCTTTTGCAAAAAATTGGTTACCGGTGCTTGTGTTATAAGAAGCACCATTATTTTTAGTATTGACTCATATTTTAGTTAATTTGATAAATCAATATGTGTCGATTTAATTATCTCTATATTACTCTTATCATGTCTACAGTCATATTAATCAACTAGTTTGTAATAATCTCATCAATCAACTAAACTGCTCATGATAACCCACCATTACTATTACAAACTTTGCCAATTACACGATTAGTAATAACTAAAGTTTCTGACAATTATCTCATCCTCATCTCATTTGAAATTTTATAACATGCAAATATAAAAATCCAAAAAATTGCACTATTTTCATAATTGTTTATTTTGTTTAATCTCTAATTAGACTAACAAAAAATAACAAATATTTAGCCCTTCTCCTGTCTCACACAAATCATTTTATATTTTATTGGAAAACAAGCAAATATATTTTTTTTAAAAAAGTGTCTGGACGAAGATATCTCTATGCCCATTTTGCCCAACTGTTTTTTTTTTTTTTTTTTTTTTTTTGGTTGAAAGGGTGGCCGAGGCCTTATATTATATCAAATCTTACAGAGGGAACCATCCTTGGCCAGCTCACTCCTATGGAGTCCTGACGTAGCAGTGGAATAACTGGTTGTGGTGCACGTGAGATAATAGTAAACTCGTCACCACACGGCTGTCTTGGAGAAAGGGCTGAGTTAGCTAACCAGTCGGCAACCTTGTTCCCTTCCCGGTAAATATGTGATATTCGAACCTCCCATTGACGTTCCAACAATTCCTTGCAGTTCTCTACCAAGCCTGCATACGGATGAGTATCTGTAACTCCGCATAAAACTGCCTCCATAGCTGCTTTTGAGTCAACCTCAAGCCATATTTTGGGAACCTGAAATTGCCATGCTAACTGAAGACCCCTGTACAGGCCCCACAGCTCAGCAGAGAAAGCTGTGCTGGTGCCTATCCTCTGTACGAAGCCTCCTAGCCATGTACCATTGTGATCCCTCAAAACACCAGCTGCTGCCGCAGGTCCTGGGTTCCCCTTCGAAGCCCCATCAGTATTAACTTTAACCCATCCAACTGCAGGAGGCTTCCATCCCACCAACTCTTCTGTTCTCGGCTTTTGACCATAGTCCTTTTCCTTGCTGCTCGAATCGAGCTCTTCATTTAGGTTAATAAGGAACCTAATTGGGTAGGAGTGATACGTGGTTCCTTGGAATACTTTCTCATTCCTCCAACGCCACACCCACCACACAGTAGCAGCAAATAGGGATTGCCAGTCACCCACCCTCGAATTCCCCAAGTGCTCAGTAAGGTTCAAGCTGATCCAAACAGGGAGGCTAACATGAAAGAATTTTGCTTTTGCTTCTGGTTTAACCAATGCATTCCATACCTTTGCTGGTAATCGACAGTCTCGAAGCAAGTGCAGTGTGTCCTCCACTTGTCTTTCACACACTGGACACTTATTAGAGTTGCCAAACCCCCTTCTCCAGCGTTCATAATTTGTCATTATTCTATCATGTGCCACTTGCCAGAGAAAACATCTCATCTTCTCGGGGCAATTTACCTTCCAGATGCCGTTCCATTGTGAATTCCATGAGTTGCTCGGGGTATGGGGAACATTCAAAGATTGGTAGGCAGATTTTACTGAGAAAGCTCCATCTGGTGCTAGTCCCCATGCTAATACATCCGGCTTGGACACTAAGCACAACGTGATGGGTGCTATGGCACTTAGTCTATTTAGAGGAAGCAGTGTGCATAATCTAGCCCAATCCCACCCCGAATTTTCATTCCAGTAGGCCCGCACTGGCAAGTTCAGCTCGTCCGCTGACAGGGGTCTCATTGCACTGTCATATAGATACTCAAGGTCAACCCATTTATCGACCCAAAACTTGGTCGTCCTCCCATCAGTGACTCTCCATTTCAAATTTTGGTCCATCAAGTCTTTGGTATGCACCAAGCTTCTCCACGTGTGTGAGGCTACTGGCTTATAGCTTAATTGACGAGAGCCCTTTGGACAATATTTTCCCTGTAGGACTCGATCCCACAAACTTCCTTCTTCCTTTAGAAAGCGCCAACTTAGTTTCGCTAGCATGGCCTGATTTGCCTTGTGAGAGTCCCTTATTCCAAGACCTCCTTCATTTTTTGCTCGGCACACCATTTTCCAATTCAGTAAATGCACGCGTCTGTTATTATCCTTTTCTCCCCATAAGAATCGACGACTGTGTTGATCCAGTTTGTGACACAGCGTTTTTGGTAATTCAGCAGTTTGCATTGCATATGCCGGCATAGCAGAGAATACCGAATTAAGAAGCGTTAGCCTTCCAGCAAAGGATAATTGATCAACCTTCCACCCTGCTAGTTTCGATTGTACACGCTCCAAAACTCCTCTGTACGTCTGTATATTGACCCTACCATTCAGTGTTGGCATGCCTAGATATCTCCCAAGATCTTTCGTTAGAGGGATTCCAGCAGCCTCACTTAATTGCCTAGCCATGTTGCTATCCACATTTCGAGAGACTAGCATTCTTGATTTAGCATTGCTGACCTTTTGACCTGATGCCAAGCAGAACATATCTAAACACCTTTTGATGACCCTGACCTGATTCAACGTTGCTTGACCAAATAACACCACATCATCCGCGAAAAAGAGATGAGACAGCCCTGGTCCTCCCCTTGACAGTTTTAGTTGTTGCCATTTTCCTTTGGCTACTTCAGCTTCAACTAAGTGCGCCAGCCGCTCGATGCATAGGACAAATAGGTAAGGTGAGAGGGGATCGCCTTGACGAAGTCCCCTCGATGGCTGGAAACGAGGTGTGGGCTCACCATTCCATAGTATTTGCATCGAGGTTGAGGTGACACATTCCATGATTAGTGAAATGAGAGAACTTGAGAGCTTTAGTTCCTTCAAAGTGTCCCGCAGAAACTCCCAACTGACTCGATCATATGCCTTTTCCAAATCGAGCTTATATATCATGTAACCTGTTTTGCCTCTCTTGGATCTCATAGAGTGTAGAGCCTCTTGGAGAACGACTATATTATCTGATATTTGTCTCCCACCTACAAAGCTAGATTGCGTAGGTGCAACCCATTTCGGCAAAAGGGGCTTAAGTCTGTCAACAATGGCCTTTGACACTATTTTGTATGACACATTGCAAAGGCTTATTGGTCGAAATTCCGCAATCCTTGTTGGGGAGGGGCATTTAGGAATCAGTACAATCATAGTTTCATTGATGCCTTTCGGGCTTTCTTTACCATTCAGAATGTCTACCACAAAGCTCACCACTGCTGCACCTACTATTTTCCAGAGCCTTTGGTAAAATACTGCATGAAACCCGTCGACTCCAGGCGCCTTGTATGGGTCTATTGCAAACAGTGCCGATTTCACATCCCTTTCATCAAATGGGCGGGTAAGTTGATTTAACTCCTGTGGGGTGATAGTATGGAATGCTCCTTTAACAGGGAATAAATCTGGGCACGAGCCTTCTTCTGTGTAGAGCTTTTGAAAAAAGTCCCTGGCATATGTTTTTAGTTGTAATTCATCCCACATCCACTGCCCGTTTTCGTCTTTCAACGCCTCAATTCTGTTTCTCTTTCTTCTAATGAGTGTGGTGGCGTGGAAGAATCTGGTGTTCCTGTCCCCATCATTAATCCATTGGGCTCGAGATTTTTGAAACCATAATATTTCCTCTTGCTTTAGCACTTCAGCCAACTCTTCTTGTAACTCCTGTTCCAATGCTGCCAAAGAGGGATTGAATGACTGCACTAGCCACTTCTGGCAACCCTGGATCCTGGCTAACAACCGCTTCTTCCTCCAAAAGATGTGCCCAAAAGCTTGGCGGTTCCATAGAGCTAGAACAGGTTGAAGGTTGCTAAGTGATATCGGGAGAGGATGTTCTGTCTTCCAGTTATCCTTAATAAGAGATGGGAATTCTTTATGTGTTAGCCAAGCTCCCAAAAATCGAAAGGGGGCATTCCTCCTCCCTTGCTGTACATTACCCTGCATTCTAATTAAGAGTGGGCAGTGGTCTGATTTGATTCTTGGCAAGTGGCAAACTAGAGCTTCCGGCCAAGTTATCCGCCATTGGAGGTTGCACAGTGCCCTGTCTAGACGGCTTAGGACCCTGGTCTGGGGTGTTCGCCCCCTAACCCAGGTGAATTTTGGGCCCACGAACCCGAGATCCACCAGTGCTAGATCATGTATCCATTGTGCAAATTTTAGCCAGTAAGTGTATCTACTGCCCGGTCGCGCCATTCGCTCATCCAAGGATTTTACCACATTGAAGTCCCCTGCCAGCATCCACGGTGTAACTATTGATTGCTTCATCTCCGCCAGGGCAGTCCATAGGTGCTTTCTCTCATGATTACGGGGACTTGCATAAATAGCAGTGAATAACCATTGCTGGCGACCATATTCCTCTACCCTCATGTGTATAAACTGTTTGTCACTCCTCAGCTTAGTAATCTTCACCATAGTTGGGTCCCACATCACCCAAATGCCTCCGCTTCTTCCTTGCGTTTCTTCTCGCAACACACCTTGTAAGCCAATGGCTTTACAGACTTTATCAGCTTGCGGTCCACTTATCTGTGGTTCTATAAGCACTATAATCTTGGGTTTATGTAGCTGTAGGTACATTCTCAATGTGCGTAGAAAAGCAGCACTTGCTGCTCCATAGCAGTTCCAAGTAAAAATATCCATAGACAATAAGGGGGTGTAGGGGGCTCATACCTCACCATTCCCTGGGGTGAAAAACAACACAAAGACCACAAGTTGATGATGGATTGGTTTGGGCCCAAGGTTACACCGGGGCCCAAACAGCAATGTGACTCAAGCACGAACGCCATTTATAGTCTACAAAAATGGGTCGAGCGGTTAACCATTTGACTCTTATTATGCTACATCTCAAATTTAAATCATGTTTGTTTTATTGTCGGTAAAAAACAAGTAAATTTTTAATAGTTTGTAAAACGCATCCCCCACTAATAGTTCTAGGTTTTTCTATTGTGCGCCTCCATAGTTAACGTGCGCTGAGAGAAATTCGTTGGATTGAGTGCGTTTCAGCAGCGCTTTCGTCGGTCTTGGGTGCCGATTTTAGATTTTGTTGAGTTTTCAGTAGAGTTTTAGTTCGGTAGGGTGGTGGTGTTGCAATTGGGGGTGCTTTTGTGGTGTTGCTGTTGGGTACTTGGTGGTGGGTTGCTGGTTTTGTGGTTGATGTTTCAGTGTTGCTACTTCAGTGGGTGTTCCTTTGTTGTTGGGTTTGAATTCGGGGGGTTCTTTTCTCCCCTAACATTCTTGATCGTCGTTGCGGTCGGTGTAATGGTGGATGAGGTTCTCTGCTTTTGGTCTAGTCGGGCCGTGTACAGTGGTTTCTGTATTCATGTGGCAGTTCCAACGGTCCGTGGGCTCTTGGGATTTGGTATACTGGTGGTGGGCATATCAGTGGCTTGGAGTTTCTGCTCGTCTCTTGGGTTTTCCAATCGATTGGTTGGTGGTTCGGGCGAGTTTGTTTGTCTTCAATGTAGCCTTGATAGCGTGCTGCCCCTTATAGGCTTATAGCATTGTTGGCTCTCATCGGCTTTTTTCGATGCCTGTCCTCTTTAGTAGTGAAGTGCCACAGTGGAGCTGTGTGGATGGGTGTGTGCCCTACGACTTGTGGGTCATTTCTGTTAGGCCTATGGGCTTGAGTCGTATTGCAAGCCTTGTTGTGTCCAGTGTCAGTTTTTTTCCTTGGACCTTTGATCTGTGTAGAGTTGTTGAGCTTACGTATGTATATACTGATTTTTGGGCCTGCTCGTGTACTGCTAGTTTTTCATGAAATACATTATCTTTGTTGTTTGTTAAAAAATAATAATAATAAAATAAAACGCATCCTCCTACCCTAAGGCCTAAGCTAAATTGTCGATGAAAAAAAAAAAAAAAACCCACCATTTCTTTCCGAAAAGGGAAATCGAAACAAAAACGGCAGCAGCGAAACATAGTAAGAGGGCTGAGCCTTGCTGGCTGCTAAAACGCCTTACTCTATCACGTCACTAAAAGCGCCCGATGCCAAGAATTGCCTCTAGAATCCGAGTTGGTGCCGCCATGTTGTCGTCTTCCAAATCGGTTGTACCTCTCCAAAACCCTAGCTTCCTTCCCTCCTCTAATCGTAGCCTTCACTTAGGCGGCGGTCGCGGCGGTGGACTTATGAGTAGCGTTTCTCTCTCCACTCGGCTCTCCCGCGCCGTCTCACTTCGATGTTTCACTTCTTCTGGTGGATTTGATCGGATTAAAGTTCAAAATCCCATAGTTGAAATGGACGGTAAAGAACCTCAGTAAAATCTTTGCGCTCATCGCCGTAAATGTTTGGTTTGGTTAATGAGGGGATAGAAGTAAATGAGAAAGAAAATGGTTTTGCAGATTGTCATTTATGTTGCTATGTGTTGTTGCTTTGTGATAGGAGAATTTTCTTAGCTCAAATCAATGTTTGTTATTCTTTGAGTGAATTTGTGGAGGTCAGGTTGCTTCTTTTATGATCACGAATTGAGTTTAATGCTTTGTTTATTGTTTTCCATGACTAGGCGATGAAATGGCGAGGGTTATGTGGAAAATGATAAAAGACAAGGTATGCGTGTTTCTCTAATCCACGCTCTCTGTCTCGGTTTCAGATTTTGTCTGCAGTATAATTTAATTCAGTTTGAATTTCGGCACGGGAAGTGAAGTGTGAGTTATTTGGCGATACTCTGTCCATTAGTTGTATTAAGCCGCATGTTGATGTTGATATTGATGTTTGCAGCTCATACTTCCTTACTTGGACTTGGATATTAAATATTTTGATTTGGGAATATTGAATCGTGATGCTACTGAGGATAAGGTCACGGTAGAAAGTGCCCTAGCCACTCTTAAGTAAGTTTTCCGAACCAGATAATTTTTTTTATCTATGTGATTGCTTCTGCTATTTAATTCCTACAAATGGTAAGGAGTAATGACCTTTGAAATGGTGTAGTCGAGAAGTTACTAGGAGCTTCCTGATTGCTAAAGCTGTACCGCGCTTAACATTTGTCCATACAGAGAGCAGGGGAGATAAATCAGGGGTATATTGTTACTCATCGTTTGTTACTAAGAAGTTATGTAGCTAATGCTGTGGAGAGTTTCTCTAGTTGTCAGATTTTGCATGAACAACCCATACATTATTATCTCACATCTGTAGGTTTTACATTCTGTGTATTTTTTTTACAAATAAAAAGTCTTGATATTGGGGAGAAGGGGAAAGCAAAAGGAGAAAAACAACAAACCAGTTTCCTTAGTTCTGGAGCTTATAGTCTCAAGCAAAATTTTGAACTTGATTAGCTTGTGATCCTTATCATTTCTTCCTTTATGTGCTGCAGGTATAACGTTGCGGTTAAATGCGCTACAATTACTCCTGGTCAGTTACTTTTCTTCTTTTCTGGCCATTCCCAAAAGGGTGACCTCTGGCTGGCATGTTGACTGTGCTTAATGCTCTCTTTTGTGTAACCCAAAGTGCAATGGATGTTGATTTCAAATGAGATGTTGCTACTTCAAAATAACTTTGTTTACTGCAGAATATGCAACAGCTATAAGAACTTGATTCTATGTTGTTCTTTACAGATGAGAGCAGGGTTAAAGAATTCGGCCTAAAGGCTATGTGGAGGAGTCCTAACGGCACAATAAGGAACATCTTGAATGGTTGGTCTATGCAGTTCCTATAGTTTTTGGGGAAAGCTTCTCTGTAAGAGGAGCATTTTGATTTGCATCCCATAACATATCAGGAAAGAGGAAAAACCTGTATGAAATGCAAATAGCCTGACTTCTAATAAGATTGTCACTGCTTTTGCAGGCACTGTTTTTCGTGAACCTATAATCTGTCGGAATATTCGTAGAATTGTTCCTGGTAATATTTTGTTTATGATGTGAGCCATTCTTTCTTTTTTGAGTATTGTGAAGCACAAGGTACTCAGAAACAAGTATGCAGGTTGGAAGAAACCTATTTGCATTGGTAGGCATGCTTTTGGTGATCAATATCGTGCCACAGATGCAGTCATCAATGGGCCAGGAAAGCTTAAAATGATTTTTGGTGAGCAGATTATAATGTCTCCTTTCCTATAAGCTGAAAAACTTTTCCCTCTGGGCTCACTTTTGTGCTTGTGTTCTCGTCTTCCAATTTTTCAGTCCCAGAAAGTGGCGATACCCCAGTGGAGCTCGATGTGTATGATTTTAAAGGCCCAGGTGTTGCACTCACTATGTACAATGTTGATGAGGTATGCCTGTCTAAACATTTCCGTTCCCATGTGTGCTCTAAGGTGTGTGATTATTTGCCTCAACTGAAGGTTATTTGGTCAGTCCATCAGGGCTTTTGCAGAGGCATCATTTGCATTGGCATTTGCAAAGAAGTGGCCTCTGTACTTGAGCACTAAAAACACAATTTTGAAGAAGTATGATGGCAGGTAGTTTCTTATCCTTCAAATGTACTTCTTGTGAGAATGCCTGCAGAATATTTACTTAAGGTTTGGTTTTTCAATTTGAAAAACATGCTCAAATATGATGAACTTATGGTATTTCCATAGGTTTAAAGAAATATTCCTAGAGATATATGAAGAGAAGTGGAAGCAGAAGTTTGAGGACCATTCCATATGGTATGCTCCTGTCAGTGGTGCCGTATTGCTTCTATGCCTCTGTGCTCTTGTATTAAGAGTTTGTTGATGGAAAATCTTTCTGTTGTACAGGTACGAGCATCGGCTAATTGATGACATGGTTGCTTATGCAATAAAAAGTGAAGGTGGATATGTCTGGGCATGCAAAAACTATGACGGAGATGTTCAAAGTGATTTACTTGCTCAAGGTGCTGCAATTGCTTTTTGAGACTATTTGATTCACATAAATTTCAGCATTTTATCTAGAAGCTACCAGTGTATACTTCCTTTTGATCCTGTTATTCCCAATGTGTTTGATCCTATGAACTGGTAGGAACAGGGGTTTACCACTCTTTCAATTCTTTATTCCCTTTCATCTGTTTTTCTCTTCCTTTTCTCTACTTCTGGAATACTTTCAGATTCAATCATTTGGACTTGAGATTCTTCAGTTCTAGATGTGGATAACCCTCGAGATCACTATTTATCTCTCAAATTGTATACACACGGTTTCCACTGTGAATCACTTGTTTGACAATTGTGTAGATTATAAAAAGTTAAATTGGAGCCTTACCATTTTAGGTGGCATTGGTGTTACTACTGTTTGTTGGGACGCAATTAATGAAGGTTTAACCTGCACTTGTAATTCAATATACCTGTCTAATACTTGACTTGTTTTGGGCAGGATTTGGCTCATTGGGCCTCATGACCTCTGTACTGGTTTGTACCAAGTTACTATCTATTATCATTAGTTCCGATATGATTGGTTTTTATTAAGTACATATTGTAAAATGTGCAGTTAGCATCTGATGGAAAAACGCTGGAGGCTGAGGCAGCGCATGGAACTGTAACTCGGCATTTTCGGTTATATCAGAAGGGCCAAGAAACAAGCACGAATAGTATTGCTTCAATATTTGCATGGACCCGAGGACTAGAGCATAGGTATTGCTTGCTGCTTTAAAATTGAATTCACATTTGGAAGTTATTTGTGGGTATATAGTATCGTTGCATTCCTCATAAAATTTTTTGGATTTATTTGCTTATAAAACAATTGAGGCATTAATGTCTTTTTTGGCCAGCTTGAAAGTACTATATCAGTGAAGATGAGTCATTATCATGCGAAGATAGTAAATTAGTGATTATCTTGATAAAATATCTACTTTCCATCTGAATCGATCTATGATTTTGTTTTCTTTTTCCGGTTTAACTAATATTACCATTTTCCCCACAGGGCCAAACTGGATAAGAATGAAAGGTTGCTTGATTTTGTTCACAAGGTGGAGGTTTCGTGTGTAGGGACAGTGGAAGAAGGAAAAATGACCAAGGATCTTGCCATTTTGATTCATGGGCCCAAGTGAGTGGCGATTCTTTAAGTGTGCTATGCTGCAACCTCCATTCGTTTAATAATTGCTGACGTTGCTCTCTTCTTCCTTAATCTTCGTGCGGCCGTGTGTGTGTGTGTGTGTGTGTGTTAAGTTGTGATCGCTGAATCTATGTTTAGTACCCTTTGTGGAAGTTGCCGAACATGCTGCTGATGAATGCAGGGTTTCAAGAGAGTTTTATTTAAATACGGAAGAATTTATTGATGCTGTTGCCCGGAATATCGATTCAAAGATTAGGGAACGGGCAGCTGTTTAAGCAGATTCTTGGTTCGTGAAAGAGGTGCTCATACTCGTATAAATCCCGGAGATGCAATTATTTGTTGCAGAATGCCGTGCACCGTGTTGTTGAACTTCGCGCCACCAATAACGTATGGAAATTGTCTAGTTGATACGTCTTGCGTTGTGGTCTTTCTTCTTGGGGCTTCGCAACGTTGGCAATAAGGAAGGCCTCTTTCTTCGGGAGCATTTTTTATTTTCCTTTTGTATCTTGCTTTTATACAGTAAAAATAAAATGTTAAATGCACTAAACATTGGGTA
The DNA here is from genome assembly GCA_037832335.1 of Carallia pectinifolia. Classification (NCBI taxonomy): domain Eukaryota; kingdom Viridiplantae; phylum Streptophyta; class Magnoliopsida; order Malpighiales; family Rhizophoraceae; genus Carallia; species Carallia pectinifolia. The sequence goes on from CM075443.1 coordinate 22,361,557, forward strand.
GTCAACCCTATAGCGGCTTTACCAAGATCCGTGAACCAAAACAAAAAAGTTTGGTAGTTATGTGCTGGTAGTGGTACACATATTTAATATAAATTTTTTTAAATATATATATTGTGACAGAATTAATTATTTTTATAATAAAATTAATAAAATATAATAAAAAATTAATACGTTTTTTTGTTGTTAAAATAATAAGTATGATTATAAAAATATTTAAATTTATCACAAAAAATATATTTTATATGTATGTTATCAATATATTAGTGTATGTGTATATAATTAAATCTATACCAAAAAAAATAAATAAGAGGCCCTTATGGGTCCAGCTAGGCAGACGAAGTCTTGAATCTCGATGTTAATTGGTGCGGCTCGTCTCTGATTCCTTCGCTGGACCTTATTAAAGGGAATGACCTCACGGATGATTCCATTAGGTGTCGTATCTGATACTGCAGCTAACGCGGAGTTGTTGCCAGTTTATATTTTTAATTACTGCCCACAAAGTGATTAGACTCCATTCCCATTGGTGGCATTGGCCTCTCCTTTTTGTCCGTTGTGCATGGCCAATTCTGGAATGACCTCAAACAAACACTTAGTCAATTGGAAGGAAAAAATAAAATTACAAATAAAGAACATTTTTGTTAAAATAAACACCAGGTAGGTACAAAAAGCTATTTGTGCCTCAATTGAAAAATAATCCCTCTTGGTTTCTTTAAATATGATTTAATGTGTCCCTTTCTACGTAATTATTCTAATATATGTCATTTATGTTTATCTTTTCCAAAAAAACTCTAATCAAGTGCCCAAAATGAAATGCACTGCAAAAAAGATAAATAAATGAATAAATAACTCCTTGATATTTAGAGAATTTTTAACACTATATAATAAATTGAGTCTATTTAAAATTAAAAAATAAAAAAATAAATTTTTATTATATAAAATTATAAATAAATTATATTAAAAAATATAAATAAAAATAACTAACACTCAATATTCAATTTGGATGAAAAATGTTTTCCTTCTTTGTTTGACTAAACCAAATTCACCATTAAAACGTTTGAACTTGTATATGGCCCCACAGGATCCCATTGCGGTAGTGTATTTAAACATTAAACACGGCCCCGTGCATTCTATTTGGTGGGTCCCAGATCATTTCTCCGGTGTCCTTGGAAACGCGGAAAAATAATTAATTAATTTCCCTCTCTGTCTATAAATACTAACGCACCCAGTTGGAAAGGGCACAAAGAGAACACGTTTCCACCAGAGAGAGAAAGCGAGAAAGAGAGAGAGAGAACCGCGATGGACAAAGCGAAGGAGCTCATTTCCTCAAACGCCGTCATAGTTTTCACGTCCGCTTTCTGTTCCCACTCTTCATCCCTAAAAATCTCTCTATTTGCGTTCCTCCTTTTTTTTTTTGTGGTGTTTGTTAAATTGGAATTTGACGTTGATTTTTCTTTTCTTTTTTTTTTTTTCTTGTTTAATTCTGAAAAACAATTGCAGGAAGCCGTACTGTGGGTTCTGCAGGAGAGTGAAGCAGCTATTGAAGGAATTGGGAGCCGAGTTCAAAACTTACGATTTGGAATGGGAGCGTGAGTGTTTAAATTTAACCCTTTCTTTCTTTCTTTCTTTCTTTCTAAAATTTCTTCCCCCTTTTTTTGTAGTTTCTTGCCCTTTTTGCGTGTTTTATTTGTTTGTTGTCTACAATCCTATTTTGATTCCCGAGAAAAAAAATGATGAACAAATTTGGGTCTAGGGTTTATCCCGTCACACCCAACAAAGCCAAAAAGAAAGGCGGAATTCGTTTGGAATTTAATGTACCTCTTTATATCTCAAGATTCTTCCATGGTGTTTCGTATGATTCTCTTCATAGCTTTTTTTTTTATTTTTTTTTCATGTGTTTGAAGAAGTGCTTGTTTGTTTGGATTTTAGGATTTGGGATAACGGTTCATTGTCACCTCACATCTGAGTTGTGGTTCTAATATGGCTATGTAGCTCAAGGTGTTTGCCATGTTTTTGCAAATTCAGTTTTTTTTTTCTGTAAAATGCTTTGAGAAGGGAAGAAAGTATAATGGCACAATGGCACGTTTTGTTGCTTTGTTTGATGTGCGGAGAAAGAGTAAGAGGGATTAATCTGCCTCGAGTTCTAAGACTGTGAAAGCACAATTGGATAACCCAAGTGAGCCTTTTGTTTCATCCCAGTAAACTAAAATAACATTGGTGGAATTGAACCAGTTTTTGGAACGTCTCTGAGTTGTGTTCCATTAATGCATGGTTAGATGATAACACTATCGATGTGTTGAACGCGTGTTATCTCAATCTTATTGCTGAATGCACCACTTGGGTGTATTTGCCAATTCTACTGGTATTATATGGAAATGGCTTCTTCTCTAAAGTGATTGGATACCATATGTTGATAATATACAAACCTATCTTTTGTTTTCTGTGAGACTTGTACGCATTGGCTTTTTGATTGTTTTGATTGTTTAAGAGCATTAAAGGATCGGTTGCTGATTATAGATGTTTTTCTGTTGTGAAGCTGATGGAAGACAGATGCAAAAAGCATTGGCAGAGATGACTGGACGGAGAACAGTGCCAAATGTCTTCGTTGGTGGGAAAAATGTCGGTGGCTCCGATGGTAAGGCTTCAATTTTCCATACCTTAAGTTATCCCAAATCCCAATGTTGATTGTGTTTGATGGTTTCCGAACTTTGTTCATTGTGCTTGTTATTGAGTCTGTATTTGTCCTGCAGAAACAACTAGCTTGCACAGAGCGGGGAAGCTAGTCCCTCTGCTAACCGAAGCTGGAGCACTTCCTGAAGTAGCTGTTGAAGCTTAAAGATTCCTGATGTCTGCTTGGTTTATCTATCAATTTCTGATTCTTTGCTACTATGTTGGTTGCATCCAGTCTGCTTACTGAAATTGTCAATAATACATGATATCTTTCTGGGCTTAATGCTAGACCCAGATGTCTTTTTCTAATACACATCTGAATTTGCTGTAGAATCCAAGCTATATCTGCTATTCTTATTCGACGTAGCAGGTAAAATCTATCTGAAGTGTTAGTATGTTATGGCAATTCAGTTTGTTTCACTGCCTTTTGCGCCTCGGAATAATGGTTCTGTGATTGGTCGAGTCCCCAGAATGGGGGCAGTTGCTATGGTTGACGCCCCTAGACCCATTTGAGGAATGGGCCCTTCAAATTAGTTTAACCAATTAGTCAGTAGTGGAAGTGGTAGGAGCACGCTCGAGCGTGCTTAAGTGGCAACAATCCACCTGAAACTCAGCCCCTTGTCACTGTTGTCTCCCCCAATTTTGCATGACCATTCTTACTACAGGCAAAAAAAAAAAAAATGTTGTAAGCGGTAGACCAATTAAATCAAAATTTAAAATCAAACTCGAATGGAAATAATTTGATGAGTTGATAAACTTAAGAATTTCAAATGCAAGGAAGAGAGCATGAAAATTACAAGCTAGCACTGAAAAGACACGGTTTCGTTAGCTTTTATTATTGGTGGTGCTTGGACCATGCCAAGAGAAAAGGCCCCCATCATCAAATCTTGCCCCGATTTCAAATCCCTTGTTTTTCCTTTCAAACTGTATCGTTATCATATTGATCACTCTGTTTCTCAGCATACTTTCGCACCCCACTTCCCTCATTGTCTTCCCTGTCATGAACAATATGGTTACATGGCTATTCCTATTACTTCCTGCTGCGAAGATCCATTGATACTTTTCGGCCTAGATATTTTTCCGGCTTTTTTCAAACTAACGCGACCAACATCGTTATTGTGGATTATTTACAAAATTCTATGCGGATTTTTTGTCTTCGTAGTGGTGGTGTTGCTTAACACTATACTCACCTGCTAATTAAAATCGAAAAATTATGTGATGAGTAGGGGAGTAACTTGCAAGTTCTTGCTAGGCTTGGCATAATTTCAGATTTCTTTAGTCTCAACTCAACTACTTGGATGTTCGCATCGAAAAAAAAAAAAAAAAAAACTACCAAGATTTCGCCACAGAAATATAGGTTCTTAACCTGTCCCCTAAAAAAGTCCCTTATTTTTCCCTTCTTGTCATGTTCAGTTTCTTTTTTTTTTTTGGTCATGTTCAGTTTCTTTCCTGAATGTGGGTCTTGTCGTTGAGGTTAACCCATAAAAAAGGACCAAATTGTGTGTAGGAGAATTAAGGCTTGCAACGTCTAAAGAAGTAGTTGGGCCTCCGAATGTTTGGGAATCCCGGGTCCGTGTCCAAACCGTATTGGGATCGGCCCATATATTCAAAGCAAATAGCAAGGTGGAAAACAAATATGAGCAGCGTAGAAGTCAAGGTAATCCCTACAATTATGTGTGGCCCCCCCGATTGTGAATGAAAAACATTTGGTTGGAAAACGGCACACTGTATGCCACATTTTTCTTTTGTTTTTTTGGCCAGAGCAAGCCCTCTGCATATGTATGGACAATAAACTCAAGCCACCCATTTTTGCAACTCCTGTCAACCACCATCTCTCAACAAACATCCACATTACAAAATGCCTAATGTTGATAATTTCACTCCCACATTTTTCCTCTGGATTTTGGCTTTCAGTGCCCAGCAACAGCAAGCACATCACGATTAAACCGCTTTTGACAGCAACGGCCTAGAACCAATACTCTTAACATTTCAGTAAGGACATCAAATTTATTCTTTCCATTCCCGCTTGCAATTTTCATATGTTATCTCATGCATGTGTACCACGACTTTGTTCTTGATACAAGTTCAAGTAACTTAGCATCATCATCAGGCAATAAAATAGTAGTTATTAGAAGGATAAGGTTCAGTACAACAGTAATTTTTACTTTACTGTTGCTTTGTTACAAAAGTGCGTTGCACGACTCTTCCTCAATCTCTTATAATATGAGAGTCTCGTGTAGTAATATATATATATATATATATATATATATATATATAATATATATATATATTTTTTTTTTGGGGTAACAAATAGTAGTTATTAGCTAATACATGATTTATACTGCTAGAAACCAAGCATTTCCTGAAACCCAGAAAAGCTTGCTTATTACTTTATAACATCGTTGCAAATTCCATCAGATTCTATTTAATCACATGAACCACAGAAGACTTTAGAAAGCAAGCCTCCAGATAACAAATACGAGGACTTTGTTATTCATGCAACACCTAAAAAAATCTCTGTCTCCCTCTTTCTTTCTTGTTCTGCAAACATGAAAAGTACAGCATTAGCTCTGTCTCTTTCTACCCCATTCCGCAAATCAAAATCACTTGGAAATTCCAACCCTAATTCTATCCCCAGAGTTAGCTCTGTTATACTGAGGCTGACTTCTTCTCCAAAGACACCTCGCACAAGTGGTTTTTCAGACATCTTGTCCAGGAAAGCTCCTTTCTGGGGTTCTTGCTATTGCTTTAGTTCTCAAATCTCTGCTTCACTTCTTTGCTCGAATCGCGGATATGGTAGTTTCGAGGTCAGGGCAGCCTCAGTTCCTGAGAGTGTTGGTGAGAGTGAGAAATCAGGTGGTTTGGCTCGGACTTTGCGGCTTGGGGCTATGTTTGGAATTTGGTATCTCTTGAACATCTACTTCAATATTTTTAACAAACAGGTTCCTATCTTTTTATAACTGCATCTGCAACTATCTTTGCTTGTTAACCTGGTTCTTCTGGAGAAATTGATTTCTCATTCCTGAATTCTTTTATTTTATTGTAGTACTCTGTGGGGTATGATCGAATTTTGATTTTCTTTTGTTTTTTTTTTTAAAAACTATATTTACACCTTGTCCTGCAATCGTGTATCATAATTCTGACATGAAAGGCTTGTATGAATTGCATACTACAAGCAAGTGATTATCAAAAATCAAGAAACAACCATGACCCATGCAAAAAGGCCAAGAATTCAGGAAGTGAGATAGCAAAAAGAGACAGAGACAAACATGTGTGTCATGTTCTTTTTCTGAAAATGGAAATTGAAGGACTTTAGCATAAGAATTCAGTATTTTACCCTTTTTGTATAGGTTCTCAGGGTGTACCAGTTTCCAGCAACAGTTACAGCTTTCCAGTTTGGGTTTGGGACTCTAATGATCATCATAATGTGGACATTTAACCTCTACAAAAGACCTAAGCTTACCCGTTCACAGGTACTTTCTTACTTTAGGAGAAACCTGTCTTGTTTTAAATACATGGTTTCCTTTCGTTAGTAAAAATTGTTAATTGTTTCTTTGATCAATTCATTTTCCAGTTTTCAGCAATTCTACCACTGGCTGTGGCACATACATTAGGCAACCTTCTGACTAATGTTAGTATAGGAAAAGTTGCTGTCTCGTTCACTCACACAATCAAAGCCATGGAGCCATTTTTCACTGTCTTATTTGCTGCCATTTTTCTTGGCGAGGTAAGATATTGATCAACTTCTATTGCACAGAACTTGGTTTGAACTGTTTATAAGATTCATTAGCAGGAATAGCATTGCAAATTCTAAACCAACCCAATTTATCAGAGTTGTTTTCATTGCATATTAGTTTAGTTGCATCTTGGGGGTAAGATTCTACACTGCTAGAGGCCTAATTTCTTGACTTTGTGCATTCTGTATCTAGAGGCCTTCTTTCTGGGTACTGGCCTCGCTGGTACCAGTAGTAGGCGGAGTGGCACTGGCATCATTCACTGAGGCCTCTTTTAATTGGTAAGATACACTGATTCATTATCCTTAAGAAACTGGAACTCGCATTCTCCTGTTTATGAAAAATCTCATTTCCATTCCCTGCATAAAATTCACCTCTTATATGGACTGTTCTATGGAAACAGGATTGGCTTCAGCAGCGCAATGGCTTCCAATGTGACTAACCAATCAAGAAATGTACTCAGCAAAAAAGTCATGGCCAATAAAGAGGTAAAGACATAAACCATTTTCATGCTGCAACATAAATCTTCAAATTACAGGCCTGTAAATCCCTGTTTTGCATAATTTCTTCCTTTATTGCTTAACAAATTACTACATGATTTACTCAAAGTAGTTCTTTTTTTTATATATGGTCCATAACCAGCCGTGTCTCCGTGACAGGAAGCCTTGGATAACATCAATCTTTTCTCAGTAATAACCATTATCTCTTTCATCTTGTTGGTTCCTGCTGCTATTTTCCTGGAAGGATTGAAGTTTACTCCTTCATACCTACAATCTGCTGTGAGTACTATACAAAAACTACTACACAATATCATTGTGAGTATCAATTCACTTTCACCAACCATGCATTCCTGATGCTGTTATGTTTTGTACTCCAAATTGTTTCAGGCAAACCAAGGTCTGAATTTGAAAGAGCTTTGCATAAGATCTATTCTTGCTGGGTTTTGTTTCCATACTTATCAACAAGTAAGGCCTCTCATGCTTGTTTTTTTTAATGTCACACTCATTTGGTAGTCCAACTCCTCCTTTCAATTCCATAACTATTAACAAGCTTTTGACCTTTTTTTTTTTCTGGTGGTTTTAATGTTTCTGGGTAGGTCTCTTACATGATATTGCAAATGGTAAATGCTGTCACTCATTCAGTGGGAAATTGTGTGAAGCGTGTGGTGGTGATAGTCTCCTCAGTCATTTTCTTCAGGACCCCCGTCTCACCAATAAACTTTCTTGGTAAAACTTCTTTCGGCCCATCTACAGTGAAGATCGTTGCTTTGATTTCAAATTAGTTTGGTGGCCGATTATTGTATGGGCCTTGTTATTTCTTGGTTCGTGGACCTGGGAATGACTTTGACTGTTATTGCTTTCAGGAACTGCGGTTGCACTTGCTGGGGTCTTTTTGTATTCAAGAGCAAAGCGAATAAAGCCGAAGGCCAAGGCTGCATGATTTGTATCAAAATGTCTTCTGAATATTTGATCTCATAATCCCACAAAAAGAACAATTATATGTCTTTCAGAAAGCAACCATGCAATAGTTGAGTTGTATACTTTGTTTTATGGATACACTTCCGCAAGAAATTCTAGTTGTTAAACGGAGAGTTGAGGCCCAAGATTTAACTATCTTAAGTGAGCTACGAAAAGAAAAGGGAAGCCCAATTTTGCCCTTTGGACTGGGCTTCGTTTGTTTCAACAATAATGACCTATTTTCAATACTCACACTTCAATTTATAATATTTTTCTTGATCCAAAAAAAAATTTATTATATTTTTAAAAAAATAAGATTACTCAACTACACTTAAATGACAATAATTAATAATGCAATTCTATTTAATAGAATTTATGAATTCAATTATAAAACAGTTCATAACACCTTATAAGTACTTTAAAATTATTCTTATAAGGTCATGATATTTTAAAAAAAAAAAATAAAAAGGCACAGAGCATTTATAATACTAATAAAAAAAAAAAAAAAGACTAAAACATGCATAATTTTCAAGCACTTGACAAGGAACAATACCAAGTTCGCACAGAATTTGAAATAATTACAACTCTATGCATCTTCTTAATGCAACAAATTAACCACGGAAACTTTGAAACGAGAGGCTGGTCTAGATAACATTTCAAGATATGAATTGATTTTGCTTCGCTAGTCAAAATGAGTCATGAGAGGATAGCTTCCCTGGGAAATCATCTCTAGCAAATCCATCTCCTTCTTCACCTCCCCTGCCCTCACCAAGCTATCCAACTCCATAGTTATCTCCATGTTGCTCTCATCAACCACAGAACCGCAAGGCATTTCATCAAGAAAGGGCACGTACCCATAGTTATCACTGAAAAGTTGTGCCTCCATCGGAAACTTGGATGCCTGCCCATTATTATTATTATTATTATTATGGCCCTTCAAGTTCTTTGAGGAGGAGGAATTTTCTGATAAGCTCATCAGTACCTTTTGGTTTAGTGCTTCCTTATTAATGTTGTCCTGATGAGCAGCTGAAGATGATGATGAAATCAAGGTCTTGATGTAGCTTTGCAAGCGGGTGCTTTTGGGGTTAGCGCCCTTGCCTTTGTGGCGCTTAGAAAATTGCTTTCTCTTGGTTGCATTCCAGTGATTCTTTATGGTGTTTTCAGTCCTCCCAGGTAATCTCTTTGCTATTTCAGCCCATTTGTTTCCTATCTCTTTGTGTGCTTCGATCAATATTTCATCTTCTTCTTCACTCCATGCGTCTTTCTGCAACTTCCACGAACATTATATTAATGTGCATGCCTTTCAAGTGAAGAAATAATTAAGAAAAAGTGTGTTTGTGTGTGTGTGTGTGTATATATATATATATAGTCCATCTGTGGTGTGGCTTCCGAGAAAAATACAGCATTAAATTTAGTAGTTGATATAAGCTAATTTATCTAATGACACATATAAGTTGGTAAACAAGTTTGTTTAGAAAATTTTAGTGAACACATTGAATTGTATGAACTCTTTTTTTTTTTTTTTTCATATGAATGAAGATTAGGATTAAAAATTCAAAAAAGTTATATAGATGTGTACAAATGATGGAATATACAAAGAATATAGTCAAAGGCATTTGCCTTTTACAATTATATGGATATACGAAAAAACTAATACATTCTTCAAGACCATAAAAGAAAAAAACTAATACATTGTCAATATATATACACACACTAGAAAGGATGAAATTAGAATTTCACAGTTGGTTTTGTAGGTATACTACATTTTGTTTGTAATTGTAACATTCTATATCAAGATATTACACATAACCTTAGAGTAGCGATGGAGCTTATAGATAATGAGAACTATTGATCCACCTTAGTTATGGTGAAACTTTGCTAAAATCCTTACTTACATTTCTTTCTAACATGTATATATATATATATATTCTCAGCAACTACTTTAGTATAAAACAACTGTTTTAGACAGCAAATTCTACTTACCTTTCTTTCTTACATATATATTCCCTCTAGAAAAATCTGATACCCATCCTAGCAGTCACTTGTCGCCTTGCATGCTAATGCGTTGTCATGCATTTATCTAAGGTAATTACACGAATACTTGACAAGGCAGAATGTTTGATTTACATGCGGTCGACAAAGAAATGATAACAACAAAAATTTCAGCTTAATCATCTCACCATTTGTTCACCAGTACTACATGTCAACCAAAGAAATTATAACCTGGCCATTTGATTTCTGTTGAAGGTTCAAAAGAAGGTCGAAATAAACAAAATCAAATCCATACATATGATACACATTGTCACACACACAAAAAAAAATATATGACAATAGCACACATATCAACAAGAGGAAATTAAAGAAAGCGTCGGAGGAGGAGGAGAAACCCTGATATCTGGCCTCAAATGGTTATGCCATCTCTCTCTACATTGCTTTCCTACTCTTCCATCCAGCATCTTAGCCATATGAGACCATTTCTTCATTCCATACTTCTTCACAAGCTGCACTAATAGTCTGCATATTGAATTTCAAAATCCCATGAGACAAGATCAATTCTTTTTGAATCAATTATCAACCAAAAAAAAACCAAATAACTCCACAGAAAACCCTTTAAATGAAATAATGAGAAAGGGAAAATGTTATATACCAGGACGTTCTAACAAGAAATTGAAGAAAAAAACAATTGTTACCTATCTTCTTGAGGAGTCCACTGCCCTTTGATTACGTTGGCTTTCTTGTTAAATATGGAATCTTTTTTAGTCTGCAGCTTTTTGTCCGCCTTGTGAGCAACCGGCCTCTTTTGATACCCAAATCCAATATCTGCAGTTATGCAAGAAACCTGGTCATCAGGTTCCTTAAGATCACCTACCGAGACAATTTCTCCAAACTTCAGGGGCTGATGAATTTGGTTTTGTTCTAACAATCTGGCCTCAGCCTCGGCCTTCTGAGAATAAGAAGAAAAGGGTTTTCTCTGCAGGCCATGCAAGAGCTTATCCGCAAAATTTGGCAATAACAGACCAGTCGACATGGAAGAATAATTGATGAGATCACTAGAAAACTCATCACTAGCAAGTGCCTGAAGAGGATCGATGCAGGTGCCAGTAAGCCCCGGAAAAGGGTTCCTTGGGGACCCTTCAATGGTGAAACAATCAAGAATTGGATGATTGAAAGATGAACTATTATTAATGGGAGGAGGGTGATGACCAACTTGGTGAAAATTGTGAAACAAGCCCCTGGAAGAGGAAGCTTCAAGGGAAAGCCCATTGCTTGCCTCTTGTTTCAAGGGAAATTCTAAGAAAAGGCTTGAAAGGTAAGGAAATTCCTGTTTCAACTTTGTATCAAGCTCCATGCAAATAGAGAGAAATTAATCTGAAAGAAAGAAAGAAAGAAAGAGAAGATACAGAAAGGCTGAGTGAGAGGTAAGAATGGGAACAAGAAAGGAAGGGTGGTTTAATGTCAATAGTAATGGAGTTTAAATTCTATGGGCTTTATTACAGGTAAGAATAGCTAAAAGGGTATTGTACAATTGGCAAATTGCAAGCCCTTGATGATGCTAAAGGCAAGGGTCAGTATTGCTTGTTGTTAGTGACTGTTGAACTTCCATTTCTCAGCATTTTCAAAGAAAAAATAAAAAAATAAAAAAAAGACAGAATTTTCTCCTTTTAATCATTAGGGTCGTTATATAAAGGTATTGTGTTGTAGGAAAATTCTCCCTTGGGTGAAGGACAAGTGGCGGGCATGTGCAGCCCTGTCGTTACCTTTTGAGTCTAGGAAATGTTTTGTAAGAAATCCTTTTTTCTTGCAAATCTTTAAATTTTGACGTCCAAATGGATTTAACATAATATATGATAGATACTATATGAAGGGAAGAAAATTTATTTAAATTAATTGCTAAACATTTTATTTAAAAATTAGATGATCCAACATGAAGGCATATCCTAGAGAGTGGAGGACTTGCTTGAGAGGGGTTTGGTCACTGTTGGCTACACCGGCAAGCTGCTCTAATGGGTAAATTTATATGCACTTACCAGCTATGTCCACAGGAGCAAAATTCGGGGTAATTAAATAAAAGAATTGATCGCGTATGCAAACATTCATCATGACCGTCAGATTAATTGCCTGTATATTGCAAGTAGACAATCCAATGGCGTTAAAAGAATTGATGCTTGGAAAGCGATGAAACATATAAACTATACAAAATTGCATGCAGGACCCAGAAGCAGAAAATAAGGGACATTAAATTTCCATGCTTCCATGACCCGATAAAGCAGTTCAATAACAAATTACCTTCAAGTGATAATCAAGTTTTGGGATACTTTTCAGTAATCCTACAAGGTTAAATTTATTCTGTTTTTGCAAGGATATTCAAGTTGTTTACTTGATTATCCAGCTATTCCTTTTCATTTTCTTCCAGATTTTCTTCCAGATAAGACTTTCTTTGTACCAAAATTGATTTCTTTCAGTAACTATGAAATGCGTGTAGTTCGTTAGATCAAATGACTTTACAATAAGGTTATTTGATCTGACCATTGGTGAGTAATTCTTGATGCCACTTCCTCAGGTACATATTTACATTAACAAATTATTTTCCTTCTACCATCCCTCCAATTCTCTCTCTCTCTGTTGACTATCAAATCACTATTTATTTGTCCTTTGCTAGTGAGGGTGGTTATTTGTTGCCATGACTATGAGATGGGTAAATTTGAATGGGCAAAAATGTCAGAGCATTTCATTTTTTGTAACTGATTCTTTAATTCCTCCAAAGTTGGCTTGGAATTTAATGACTTTCCACTGATGGATAATTTGGATTGACCAAGAATTTAGTTTAGACTTTATAGAGGGTTCCGTTACACATTTCGCCGTTATTGTCATACTGTTAGCTAAGCTAATTTATTAGCAATTTACCATTTCTCATTTACTTCTTCCAATCTATGTTAATTCACACGTGGACGTCACTACCATCCTTCTGGGTGTGGAAGCAACTGTAGTTTGGATGTCAATGTAAATACGTCTTTATTAGCGCTGGGTTCCGAAGTAAAATTTATAGTTGAAAATATTTTTTATTATCTTCCCATTCATTTATTCGATCATTCTACAATATTACCGAATCCCATAAAATACTACTGATTCCAGTTCGTTGTTTTTTTATCTAAGATGCGAAATTGTAATCCTTTCCACTTTCTTTTTCTACACAATAGAAGACCTTTTTTATTTGTATACAGGAAGAGATTGTAATCCTTTTTCTTTTCTTTTTCTACAAAATGGAAAGACCTTTTTTTTTAAAAAAAAAAAAACAAAAGAAGATATTGCCCGCTCCATTTCTATATTAACATGACATATATAATATATATAATAACTGGATCATCCGTTTCCAATGCATATCCCATTTTTGCACTTGACTTGCTCTGTTTTTTCCACACAAATTTTTAACTTGCTACAGATCAAGCGATTTTGATTTAAAACGAAGAAAAGATCATTAGTAATCCGTACTGTCATCAATAAAGTATATATCCGTAGAGAAAATACCCCTTGACTCTCCAGTTCAAAAGTTACAGTCGCCACACTAACAAAATGATAATTTTTACTCAAGTTACCATGTACATATCATTTTCATTCTCAATATAAGAAATTGAAGATCAGAGTGAACCAAAATTTTTGGTAACATAGCGGACTAGAATGGATGCCAGCACGAAGTCCAAGAAAATGAAGGTACCAGCCATTTCCAATCAGTGGCAGTTTAGGCAGCCAAATACACCAACCGGTAATAGGCAGATAAATCAGGCAGCCAGATAATCACAGTTAAACACCTGCGACATAACTAATAATTCGTCCGTGAGTTACATAAAATTTCATGTCCTCCTTCTTCTAGTGCCGAACAAAAGGAGACAAAAATATTAAGACGAGGATGTCCCAGTTTAGTCCTTGCCAATCGAAAACAAGGGACGCATGCAACAAAAATCTTCACTCCTCTCGTTACAGCTAAGGTATTTCTACTTCTAGCTACAACATCAACAAGAAAAACTAGCAAAAAACCCATCGTCTAGGTTCGCCATCATCAACCTATATGGCCCAAGTAGTATCCTAGTCTGCTCCTTGATACATGCCATCATCATCTGGCTGTATAATGCCATCCTCAGCAGGAATCATACCTTCCTCTTCTTCCTCCCCAGAATGAGCCGGCCCATTGTCAAATGTTCTGTTTTCATGCCCACTATCGGTTGATCTCCACTCTTTCTCAGTATGGTTGTTTGTGGACCAACCTCGTTCTCGTTCCATCATAGACTTGTGAAAACTACCACCACCGCCACCGGGGGATCGTGACCTCTCACGCTGAACTTGGGCCGGTGGAGATGCCCGGCCTCGTTCCATCATTGACTGATGAAAACTGCGCACCGGAGACCGTTCGTGTGCAGGTGGAGCCCTATCCTTCTGAAAACTGCTGCCCCCACGATGTGGTGGGGATGATGCCCGTCCTCTCTCCATCATTGCCTGATGAAAACTGCGCACAGGTTCACGGGCAGATGGAGCCCTGTCATACCTTTCAGGGCTCCGACTATGACTGAGATCATTGTTCCCACTTCCATTTCGGTCAGCCCAACTCGACCCCTTGTTAGGACTTCGACTGCGACTACGACCTCTATCATGGCCATCATTGTAACTGCGCTCATGCCTGCCCACAGAAAGCAAAGCCACTTTCTACCATAAATCCCAAAACTAAAAGAAACATTATGGTAGACAAGAAAAACACAAAGCAACTGCAAAGGAATTTGACTTTGATGCTACCAGGACAAACAAATTTTTTATAATCTTGGAACAAAATATACAGAAAAAAAATTGTGAGCAAATTGTAAGGCAAAACAGGAATTCACCAAGTCGCAACAGCAGAAAAATTAAGGGCGTGCTGCAAACAGCCATATAATCCAAAAAAAGGGAACCAGACAAAACATTCTCTAATCAATGAGCAGAAAATAACAATTGCTTCAGTTTTTCTAAGTCCACATTTCAGTAAGCTTCTAAAAAACATCCAAAGTTTTTATAAACCATGTACCTGTCTCGGGACTCATGATCATATCCACGGCCTCCACTCCTTTCTGGTCTGCTGTTAGAGGAACCTGACATTCCAAAACTACCCCTTCCACCATCTCTTCCACCATGACTGAAATCACCATATCCACCACGGCCCCCATCACGACCACCAGAAGAACCCCAGCGTCTGAACCTGCCCATCCCACCACCACCACGTGAAGCCATATCACGGATTTCGGGAGGAACTCGTTGGTTTGCCCCTTCCAAAACCTTGATGAGATCTGAAGCATGCTTTGCATCCTGATCACCAAAAAATGTGTAAGCAACTCCAGTGGCTCCTGCCCTACCTGTCCTCCCAATCCTATGAACATAATCTTCCACTCCAGTAGGGAAGTCATAGTTGATGACCACTCTGAGACAACCAAATCAAAAAGGGTGTTGTAAGGAATAAGTGAAACATTGCCACTGGACATGACAGCACATAAATAGACTGATTAAGTCATCAATTAATTGTTACAAGAAACTCAAATCGCCTGAAAAATTCAGAAAATAAATTGTTCAAGGAAGAATAAGAACACAGAGGTTGCGACGACTCAAATTCAAATTAATAGATTGATGGGTAGCCTAACAACAAGGTGCATAATGAGACTCTTTTAAAGAAATTTCAGATGTCTGCTTAAACAGCACTCCTCTAACTTATAAAAAAGAGGGAAAAAAAAAAAAACCACCATTCCCTAGGCAAAATAACATATGAGCAATAGTCACATGTTACTAGATTGAAGTGATGAAGCAGCCACAATGACGTGTTTTATTGACTAAATACCAAAATGCAAGCAAAAGAGTAATCCCCAACCTAATGTCTTTGATGTCTAAACCCCGAGCTGCAACATCTGTGGCTACAAGCACAGGAGACCTCCCAGTGCGGAACTGATTCAGCACATAATCTCTGTCACTCTGGGATTTGTCTCCATGAATTGCAGCAGCTCCAAAATGGCGGCTAAGATTACGAGCAAGTTGATCACACATCTTCTTGGTTGAACAAAAGATAATAATCTTTGACCCAGGTTCTTGGGACCGCAATATCTGCTCCAACCGCCTGTGTTTTTCCATGGGTGGCAACACTTCAACATACTGCATAGCCACGTACACAAGTGACATTCACAATCACATTAGGTAATTGAATTTGTACCTTCAAATTGGGTCACAATTGCAGAAAGCGAAATGAATGCACAAACCCAAATTAGGGGTAAACTGAAAATAGAAGTGGTTCGATTCAAACCTGCATAATTGACTTGTTTGCAACAAGCTCATCGACGCTACCAATGTTAACCTGAACAGGATTGACCAACAAATCAGCTGCGATTTTCCGAACTTCCCTAGGCCAAGTTGCTGTGTACATGAGAGTTTGTCGGCGACTAGGCACCTCCTTTACAATCTTTCGTATCTGGGGTTCAAAACCCATGTCTAACATGCGATCAGCTTCATCTAGTACAAGGTAGGAAACCTGGCTCAGGCTGATTCTCCTCATCTCAAGAATGTCATTTAAGCGACCAGGAGTGGCAACCACAATATCGACTCCTCTATCTACTTCTTTTAGCTGAGGACCCTTTGGTGCTCCTCCATACAGACACTTCAACAGAATAATTGTAGAAAATCAGTTAATTCCCTACCAAATCTGGCAGGCAGAACATCAATGTTATGTCTTAAAATTCAACAGATAGGACACACATAACATGCACCTCATAAGCAATTCAATATGCTGTCAAACAGAATTTGAACCCCAGGAGTTGCAACAGTGTATGGTTGCTCTGAATTCCCAATCATACACTGCGGTTTCCTAAGAATTACTAAAATCTTTCCAAAATATTGTCCACTCTTTCAGGACGTAAAGACGGGGATTCTTGCATAGCCAGCTTAACAAAAGTGCAAACCCTTATATTGGTGGCAAAAACAAATAGAAATCACTAAAGTACTAGGCAGTAGCCCCTAAAACAAAAGCATTTTAAGTAAGAAACAATAACAGCATGTTAACAATATATCTAAAGAAGCATTGGCAGCATGCAAGCACTGGGGAAATGTTGGTACCAAGATATCAGCAAGGACCTCAACCAAAGAATCTGATGGAAAAATGACACAAACAAGAGGCACAAAATAAGAATATGGTAACATACTGTGCAAGAAATTCTTGATGACTTCCCAAACTTCACAGCTTCATCTTGTATCTGAACTGCCAACTCCCTTGTTGGTGACAAAACCAACACAGTTGGACCCATTTGAGGATTATTACGGCATCGCTTGAGATGAATAAAGCCTGGTATCAAGTAACCTAATGTTTTACCCGATCCTGTTTTAGCAATGGCCACTATATCTCTACTCTGCAAGGCAATCGGCCATGATTGTGCCTGAATTGGAGTTGGGGAAGAGAAGCCTGCACTGTGTACCTAAAAAAGCAACAAAAATCCACCAATCCCAATGAGCTGAGGCATGGCTTCAATATTGATTCTCTTTTAGACTTATAAAGGAGTGGCTGTGGCAGAAGAAGCACCATCCCCCATGTGCAGTTGGCAAATGCTTGCTGTTGCAAGCTGGAGCAGGAGGAGGCCTCTTCTTCCATTCGGACCGAGTGGCAGACTGAATTATCACCAGTGGCTTCCCAGCCACAAACTTGGGTAATTCAGAAATCCAAGCCCAAAAACATTCCACTGAATAAGGGCGCTCCAAATTAATGCAAGGCCCCCAAAGAGAGGGCAGCACAGCGTACGACATTAGCTCCTCCCAGGAGCAAATATCGCACCTGCGACAAAAAGTACAGACGGCAAAAGTGTTAATGAGTTTGAAACTCAATCATGGACCTCTAGCAATCACAGAACTTTGTCCACAAAATGTCAAGCTGATAGTTTGCTAACTTACTAGAACTCAAGGACACAAGCACTGCATACAGACAGAAAGAACAGGTAGAATTTCATACCTCTCTCAATATCTCAGGAGGAAAGCCAGTGGCTTCAAATGATGTAAGGGGTGTAGGCACTTCATTTCCCTAATAAAAGTTGAAAGAGGGATAAGAGAGTGTTTGTATCTAAGTTAAATATTTATGGACAACCATAAGAAGATTTTAGTATAAAAAATAACAGGGGTACCAAAAAACATACAGCTCTAATACAAAATAGATCCCTTAGGTAACTCATCGAAAGTAGAGGCCAGAGGGATTCAATTATGATTAAAAAAAAAAAAATCCATGCATATCCATCAGAGCTGATTACCAAAAGTAGCAAACCGTAGAAAAGAAGTGCAGCTGTAAAACATAAAACATCTGGCTTGGGCAACTCATAAAAAACAGTAAGACAACACATAAGCCACAGAGGTCTCAATATTTGCATCTCTATGCACTCACAGTAACGGTTATCTCATGCCTACGTCGATAGGCCTCCGCAGACAAGCCACTCTCTTTAGCAGATGGTCCACTGGGTCCACTGGTTGTTCCATTTGGGACATTTTGAGATTGCATGTTCCCTCCCCTAGTACCCTATTATTAGATTTTTAAAAAATAGCATTGGTCAGACCGTAATAATAAATCACAAGCTTTTTAATTATCATATATGAGCTCTCTTTCTCAGTAAAAAATGTGTCAAGAAACCATTCTGACATTTTATCACATACCTGGAAACCTCTTGTCATTGAATCAGGTTTTGATTCAAAATTGCTGCCTCTTCCATATCTTTCATCTTCTTTGACAGGACTATAGCCACGACGAGAAGACTGCTGAACTTGAACTGAAGAATTTATGGGTGCTGAAGAAGGCTTTGGCGGAGGAGCAGAGGAAGTAGGCCTCTCATACTGGGTAACATTAGTCTCTGGATTCCAAAAATAGAGGTAACCAGTTCTTCCATCAACTAGGCCCCTCCAAGGTTTGGGAAGAGTAGGATCATCAGGCGCATATCGCGGACCAGTAGAAGAGGCTGTTGCCGTAGCAGCCATTGCCACAATAATTATGGCACCCACACGACCTTGGAACAAAGTAATACGAAAAAAAATAATAATAAAATCAGGCCCTGGAACCAGGAAATGAATGAATAAGAAAGCCCAACTAAAACCTATATATAACTAAGGATGCCACAGCACAAGAAAAGCTACAAGACAATAGCTTAGCGGATGGCTATCATAAGCTTCGGAACCCTAAAAACAGCCAATCCAATGGTTGGCCCTGGAATTGAGTCTAATCTTTATTTTCAAACTTCACTCCTAACAAAAAGCAGACTCTGAACGCTTTAAATACCGTGACATTCAACCTAATTTGTAAAGACACATATGAGTCATAAAAGGTCGAAAAAAACCTACAAAACAAGATTTCACGAGAAGAAATAGAGCAATTAACCAACAAAATACAAATAGCATACGAAAAGAAAACGAGCATGCAAACACAAAATATCCCTTTTCTTCAAAGGCACAACAAACGAAGCCCTGACGCACCCAAAAAAGAAACTGAAAAACAAATAATTTGAATTTGAAACCCTAAACTATAATTTTGGCTCAGAAAAAAAAAAAAACATTTCGATCTCACCTAGATCTAATGGAACACAGAAAACGAGCATGCAAACACAAATTTACTCCTTGTTTCGCACCTTATTTTATTATATACGGACAGAACATGAAGGATCAGACTACATATGCTTCAGATCTGAGACAAACTTTGAAGGAGAACACAATATATATATATATATATATATATTTTAAAACAAAAAAAAGGGGGCAATGGAGCAGCGATAGATTTGAGAGAAAGTACCTGACGGCGTCGCTTAGAGATGTGGAGAGAGAAAATCGAGCCAAGAAATCCGCTGAAAAGGGCACGGCTCTCTTTCTCTCCCTCTCTATTCTCTCCGATTCTCCTTTTGCGGCCCAGAGGAAAGTTCGTTTCCTCTCTCAGGGTATGGAGAAAATGTGAAATAAGGAATGACGGGGAGAATGCCTTTATTTATAGAAAAGAAGAGAAATTATAAAAAAAAAAAAAAAAAAAGAGTACGGCTAGACATTTATTCGTTCTACCTGTCGGGTTGGTTGGGGCAATTGGGCTTCGATCCGATTTGGGCCTGTCATCAATTCACTTGCCAGGCTGGTGACTGATCACGGCCTAATTAAAAAAAATTAATCACATCAAAAAAAATAAATAAGCCGATTGTTACAATTTAAAGAGGTGCTAATCTTTTTGATAAATCTCTCAAAAAAACAGATCTTTTGATCAACAAAAAAATATTATTATAAGTAGCTGAGCCTATTCAGAGATATTATGTCTAAATTATTAGACTTCAAGAAAGGTATCTTAATTTTGTGATTGACTGGATCATATTTATAAACATTCAGAAAAACAAAAAATGGTACAGGAAAGAATAAGATAAAGTAATGCTAAATGTATGACTGGCCAAATAAATATCGCATACATTCGAAATTTAAGGAAGAAATGGGAAGATTTCCAATATTTGTCTCGAGAATGTTAAGCGAACATACTTCTGTTTTGCATAAACGAATAGGAAAATAATAAACTATTATGAAAGCCGTTCTAATCAATTTCTTACAACCGGCTGGGTAACTAGTGAATACCACTGTAGCCACTTGTTGCACCCACAGACTTTGCAAGAATTTATTTTCACGTTTGAATAATTAAACTAAAGAAGAATTGTTGGTTAGCAATCAATTGTCAAAGTTAAAAAAAAAAATGGAAAGGAAGAAAACAATCCCTATAAATATTCAATTACATCGAACTATCGATTTCTGCCTGCAATAGACTTCACCAGGTTTAGAATACGACAGTAATCATAAAACAGGGCCGAGTCCTTGCCATCCAGTCCATCGCGATGGTGGCGATTGCTACCTGCAAGGTTGTTGCATGGACTCCCACCAATAACAAGATCAAAT
The DNA here is from genome assembly GCA_037832335.1 of Carallia pectinifolia. Taxonomy (NCBI): domain Eukaryota; kingdom Viridiplantae; phylum Streptophyta; class Magnoliopsida; order Malpighiales; family Rhizophoraceae; genus Carallia; species Carallia pectinifolia. Next base: position 22,382,348 of record CM075443.1, read on the forward strand.
GCGCCAAACGCATTCATAAAATACTCTAATCGGTCCGCGTCCAGTTCTTGAACATCGAGAACTTCGACCAAGTTCCCTGTCTGGTTCGTCTGCTCCCACCAACATCGCAGAATACTCCTATTTACTTCTGAAATCTCGACTGATACGACATTCTTCAGGCGGACACCAAGCCTGTGGAGAGAAACCTCTGCACCACCGATGCCGGAGAATAATGACAGAAGATTTAGACCATCTGGAAACAACTCCTTCAAAACTGAGAGATGATACGCAACTGTGTCAACCTGCGAGCACAATGTCAGACGGAATTAATAATGGTATTAATGGTGCTCTGAAACTTTAACTCACAAAGTTATAGATGTGACAAAAGGGGGAATAAGCCACACCTGAAATGAGTTTCCAAGTGACTTGTATCTTTCAGTCCTGCTGATACCGCCTCCTCTTGTGTGGTTTTTGGGGAAGCCCAAGAGCATCTCTACTTCATCAGGCTCGAGTGGAGCAACCTTATTCCGTCCAACCCAAACAAGATTCCATTTCCGACATTCATCGAGAACAAATTTTTGGACACCCAATGGTGGTTCTCCATCATACTTTTCAACCGCTTTACGGATTCTTTCTGTGAGTTTTGCACTAGCAATGCACGTTTGCAAGCAGTTCAGTTGGGTTCTTGTATCCCAAGAAGGCCACCATCTCCTTGTCAAAGGCAATGCTTCATGTATTGTGCGCGCAGGAAGTGGAAGGAGGGGATACCTGTTCTCTGTGGGAAGATTGTGAACATAGCCCCTTTTCCTTGCAGCAGCACAGAAGTACTTCGAGTCAACAAATTCCGGCTGCACCTCATACAAATGTAACGAGATTGTCTGCCAAACTCCCTTTGGAGCAAGTGCAACATTCTCGTAGTAGAAGTATGGAAGCCCAAACGCACCTGGGGGAAGTGTTCTCTGACTAATTACTCCAGGTTCATTGGGGACACCAAACCCAATCATTGGATTGGGAAGCCGAAGTGGCTCATCATCACCATCGCAACACTCATTCTCCGACCTCTGTTTTTTTCTTTTCCACACGTCATGTTCCAACATGCTTCTCTTCTTAGGTTTAGAATGATCGGAGCCCACAAGTTTAGGCTTTGGCTGTACAAGTAGAGGCAAAAATGAATTATACAACATAATTATCAAACCAGAACAACATTGAGAGGGCCTTATTTCAACAATATAAACAATTTACCTTATCTACTGGAAAGGAAGCATCCGCTGCCTTGGCCATTTGAGCAGCACCGATGAAATCTGTCAGGTCAGAAATTGTGGCATCTGGTCCTGCAAACATTTGAACAAAAGAATCACAAGGAACAGTAAGAAAAAGTCAAAACACCATAATAACTCAACTCAAGAAGATTTCATGACAAACTGGTTATCCGTAGTTCCTTGGATCACCAAGCATGGTTACCGAGGGTAATATCCAAATAGACATAAAGATGATACAATCATTAAGGAAATCCATCACCTTCACCTTTCACTTAGCAACACAAATCCTCAATAAGACAAGAAATAAAAGCAGAGCAACTACATGATTCCCGTAAGTTAGAATACCCACCACATCTCTCTATGGCTATTGACACATCTTCTGCTGAGTATCCCATCCTTCTCAAGAATCGTACTGAACTGTCACTTCCGGAACCACATAATTTAGTGTCCTGACAAATATATCAGTTAACCATTAATTGCTTATATACAGCAATTTGTTGGTGCATCTGATTTATGAAATGAACAAAATGCTGATGTTCATAGCTTTTCTCATCTACAGTTCTAGAAAAGTATACATCCCTGTAATCTGCAGATTATTTGCATGTAGTAATGCATTTATCCAAGAAGATTTAAGTACCTCGCTTTCAGAACTGTCTATGTCTGAAAAATCATCCAGAAAGCTCCCATCACAGTCCGATAAGAAATTATCGGAATCAGCATTTGCCTGTTCCTGAGGAGGTTCTTCAATGGCCTGCAAAACATAATTATAAAGATGATAGCTGCTTACTGCAGATAGCTGATAGGCCACTGATCCGCACATTTGATAGGTAAAATAATTAATCAACTGACCCTCACCATAAGGCACTCTTGCATTTGTTCACAAAAGATTCTAAAACCGTCACATTGTCTTAACACATAAACAAACACATACATAAAGATGAAACAACAAAATGTAAGATGTGGTGAATGACAAATCTTAAAGAGTGCACCAAAAAAAATGGATATCTCCTTACAGAGTATGTGAGAAGAGTTTCCAAAATCGAATCCATATTTTCCTCTCCTGAAAAGTTGATAAAGCAAGGCCATTTTTCAGAGGTCTTCTCGATAAACCTAGATACTTGACAGGGGTAAAAAAGGAACTTTACCATTTTCCTGAATTGCTTTAGCAACCAGTTTCTCAGAGAACCCCATCCCCACAAAATGATCAATTACTTTGGTGCCTGAAGAGCTTGCAGAAGTCCCTTCCTGGAGGCCCAACATGGAAATTGAAGTTAGAATGAGACCAATACATCTTCTCTTTCTACCAGTATGCCATCTAATCACATGCAGCCTGAGATTCCAGAAATGAGACTTACTGAGTATTTGAGAAGTGTTTCGAGTATCAAATCTGCATTCTCCTCCCCTGTATAAACAACACGAGGCTGTAATGAAGCATTCTATGGATGGGAAATGTGCATGTTTGTGCCAGTGAAGATACATGTATACACACATGTATAAAGATACTTTTACCATGTTCTTGGATTACTTCAGCAACTATTTTTTCCGAGAATCCCATTCGAATGAAATGGTCGATCATCTTGGAACCAGATGAACCTGCTGACGAGCTTGCCTTAAGGGCAAAAGGGAAAGGAAAAGGTTAGCCATGAAATTGAAAACCTGAGTTTTTTTTTTATGCATGTAATGAACAAGCAAATACCTATAGCAATTTCCACAGACATTGATATGTTAATGAGAGGCAGCAGAGAGAAAAAATGCAAACAGATTGTGCAAGCATAGTTTAAATCAGTAGTAATTAGAGCATAAGGAAATATTCTGGAACAGCAAGTGAAATACTATTCACCTCTGCTGAGTTCACAACAGCTTCTCCATTGGGAATCGTCGAACACGAAGAAGAGGATGCAATAAAGTTCTCAATTTCTCTATCATCATCACTGTTCCAGTCAAATTGGTCATCCTCTCCATGAAAAGTATCCCCATGCTACACAAGATAAATGCACTTATGTGAGAAAAACTCAGTTTGAACGGGAAGGAGATTCAACAGAATTCCATGCAACTAATTAATATTTCTCCTGCTGTTTATCATTAAAGACATACTAAGTTAGAATTGTAAGTAAATAAAGTTATTCAATTAAGAATGAGAGAATATTACAAACATAACAATCAACAAAAAACAAGACGGAAAAAGAAAGTACCATCTCTTTGTTGGCCATGGTCGGCTTATGTCAGCAGCTTCAAACTGTTCAAGAGATAAAGAAGTGATCAGCAATTGCCAAGCCACTAATCCAACCATTACTATTACAACAATGAAGCATAACAAAGGCCACGATGATAGACAACAATCAGCCATTAGTCTTGTGTGTATGGCTCACGATGTAAGAATTCTGAACTACTGTTTCATAAATTCATCTAGGAGGAAAGAGCCCAAGGCCGAAATGCAAAAAGTGTAGTGAATTTCCTTCACACAGCAGTTTTCCATATTATTACTGTACAAACAAAGCTGCTGAAAGATTTCCCATAAATCTTTGGGAAGAGAACTTTGAGAGTAAATTGAAGAAATCAGATTAAACCCAAAAATAAAAAATAAAAATTGCACAATAAAAAAAAAACAACAACAAGGTTTAAATTAGCAAAAAGGAGCAAAAACCTAATGAAATGGAGAAAGGAGCCCTAATTCACTCATGTTTATGAAATATTACCACATCTAACCATTACCTGGGTCGGCAGGCTGCTTCAGTCCACGACCAGTTTCAAGCACACAGAGAGGATTTACAGATTCTGAAGAAAAACAGAAGTAGGTTTCAATGGCAATCCCAATTACCATCAGTTGGCCCTCCCTAAGTGTTCAGTAAAAAAAAAAAAAAAAAACCCAATAAAAGCCAAAAAAAAATTGGAACTTACCTCTAGCAGACGAGAACCCGTAAAGCTCTTCGATCTCAGAAACAATGCACCTCCTCCTCTGTGATTAGGAATTTAAAAAATTATATATAAAAATATTTGAGCCGCCAACAAAAAATCACAGAAGTGAATGTAGAAAGAAAAAATGGAGATTTTAAGCTTTGCCTACCTAACATGCAGAAGAGAAGAAACACGGATTCCTAGAGAGAGAGAGTCGCCTTTAGAGAGAGAAAGATCCGTTCTTGCAGGTGAAAATGGCCGATCCTGTGAGGTTCGATTTTATCTCGCAGATAGAGGGGAGAGGGATTCTGGTGCGGGAATCAAACTAAATGGTGCGTGACGTCGCCTCTTTTTTTTTTTTTTTTTATTCTTAAAATGTATAAAGAAAAATAAAATTAAATTTTTAATGAATTAATGCACTGGTCATTGCATCCTCGCAGCGCCAAAATGCCGTCGGAGTGGCAATTTTGTTTTAGCCAACGCCACTCTGATTTCACCTTTTAACGGCACACTGATTAAAGTTTAAAACCCACAAAAGAGATTAAAAAAACACAAAAAGAAAAAGAAAACGGTAAGGGTAAAAGGAATCTGAAATAATAAGATGACATTAAAATGAATGGAAATTTTAAAATTGAGCCCTTGCAATAGATGTGAAAAGATAAATCATCTAATAAATTATGTTTCATAAAAAAATAAATCATGTAATAAATTTTCAGTAAAATTAATTTTTAACTTAAAAAAAGAATATGATCTTGTTATTTTTTATTATTTTATTGTGTTTGTTTGAATGTGAATAAGTGTAAACATATCAATTTTAATTAGGAATAACATTGACTAGTAAAGTGGTCTAAAAGGAGAGTACAATTATTTTTTCTACTCTCAAGCATGTGGGTGGCAAAAAAAAAAATGTTATGCGTTACGAAATAAATAAAAAGAGAGAGGATCTTGATATTTGGGCCTGTTTGGTGATAGCCTCTTAGAAAATAGTAAATTTGGTTTTTACCAAATTATTTAAATAAAATTCTTTAAACAAATAAAACTTTTTTTTTTGACCTAAACAAATGGAACATTGAATAAACACAATTATAATTGCATCTGAACGACATCACTGTATTTAATTGTTTGAAATTATGACCAACTTTATGATTATTTGTAATATTTGAATTACAAAATTGTTTATAAGAGTTTACTTCTGATTATAAAACATAATAATTATAAAAAAATATATTCGATAAATATTTTTAAATATAAAAATAAGAAAAACATAACACATCATAAAAAATTAAAATAAAATAACCAAACACACCTTAAAAATTTTATATACAATCACGTGAACTTGTCAGCTGTGCCAACTCTTTTTTTTAGTCAATTCATACACTGTCACACTTTTCCACAAAAGTATGAGTAAAATTACAAAACAGCCCTTTAAAGTGACTAGATAGACACAACTTTTTCAATTTTTGAAAAAGTCATCCTATGACATATTTTTTTTTTTTGTGTGTATTAGAATAACTATGATTAAATTTTTTGACCATATATTGCCGTGCTGAATGGGAAAAGATCACATACAAAGAATTGCATCAAAATTGACTTTATCTTTGAGGTATTGGCTTTTTTTTAGGTGAAATGAGATTTTGTTTCTCATATTTTAATCGGTCTTTTGTTACTGGAAACAATTGGACCGGTTTACTCGACATGGTCATAATGTCTTTTGCTTTGCATAATTTTGATACCAAAGTTGACTGTATCTTGTAATGTTTTAAAGTGGAATTTGTATGCATCATGTCAATGAAATAACTTGTATCCTTTTTAGACACTATTTAGTATATTACGACATTTATATTAATAAGAATTTTATTATATAGATATAAAAATTAGACATATAATAATAATACAAAATTATTATTTAAAATTGAACTATTAATTGTATTAGACTCATCATTTAATTAATAATTAAGATTTAAAAAGTGGTATGTGTCATCATTTTGTTTTTAAAATTTGTGTCTATTTATTTTTTTCTATTAGTAGATTATAGTATATCATTTTATGCTTTCAGCACAAACTAATTACATTTTTTCGAAGTTTCTTATTCTTATGTTCGATAATTATATTCTCTTTATGACAAGACAAAATTAATCCTATCAGTGTACAAGTTTTAGCTTTCTAAACTATGACAGCATTCAACAGGAATTTTTTTTTTTTTTTTTTAGTCTTGAAGGTAGTTAAATTTATGCAAACATAATAAAAGAGATATGGTAAGAGTTAAACTTCCGACCATATGCTTGGTCATTAAAATTTATAACCACTTGAGCTAATGCTCTATGTCAAAAGTTAATTTTCTTTGTTTGAGAAGGAACCTGTGGGAAAGTTAAGGACAAATATGCATTCTTATCCTAATTAATTAATTGAGCAATTAATTCAATGCTATGAGATTAAATTGTTCATAAGGTGGCGGTTGAAGTTAGACCCACTTTAGTTTCAGAAATTTTGTGCCTCTTTAAACGGTATAGAGTCGTTAATAGTCACGCCTCTCTCTCAATCAACACACATTAATATGCGTTGGCATTGCGTTTGCATTGCAGGTGATCTAGCGAAGGTTAAAATCTTGGGGCTGATTGATGGGCTCGTGGACCGGCATGGCTGTGATCGGGAGGTTTGGAGAGGGGTGTCTTTCTTTTACAAATGTAACAATCCAGCCCAATAAAACAAAGTCAAGGAGGCTCCTTCTTTTTCGTCCCCACCAATTATTATTATTAAAAAAAATGTAGACCAAAAAAATGTCAAAAAATTAGAATTACTAGTTTTCATTTTTAATGTTTTAAAAAGTAAGATAGTGCTATACAATTTCATCAAAAATGATTGTGTTGACTCATTTCTAAGATGGGTCAAATATTCTACACTAAACTCAAGAAAAATCAAACCTCATGAGCCAATAAGCATAACTGAACGTAGAATAACATAAAAGAACTAATTTTGCGTACAAGATGGTGCCCTGATTCATTAAGCGAAGTTTCAGGTTATTCAAGCCATCGAACTAGCATTATCCCGGGTCCCAAGGCATGGAATATGGAATATGGGACTAACTGAATAAACGGAATTCTCAATTCTCTTTTATAAAAATAGTTAGCAGGCTCTTTTTCACAATTTGTATTCATATATGCTCTCAAACTTAACCATAAAGTGCTAATTCTTCAGTCAAACAAAAAATAATAAATAAAGTGCTAATTCTTAATTATATCAGCTCCGACATCCCAAACCTCTCTTTGTCTTGCCGGTAGTTTTAGTCATTCAGGTCGCATAATTTTACAACTCAACATTATAAAATATATTTTTTTTATTAAAAAAATATGTATCGTCAGTATGTAAGTTATTATATGTGTAGGTCAAAATCAGAAGTTATCTATTTCGTTATCATCCAATCTTTTTTAAAAGGAAAACCTTTCACCTACTGTTAAGGTCGAATATATCTTCCTCACGTCCGATCACAATATTAACGAGTTTTGACTTTAACACTGTGTTTCAGCATAATTCACATTTAATAGGACGAACAATAATAACACGAAATTCGAATTCAAATCAATACAAAAAAAATTGTATTGAGTTATCATCAAATTATCACCTTAAATAATATATTACATTATCTTATTGAAGAGATACGCTCACGTCTTATTATTTGTGGGTTACATGACCAATGGATTTTGGATATATTTTGATAGAGCAAAAAATTTAGGAAATATCGATCAAGATACCCCTCGTGAATATCATAAGTTGACAGCAAAACTAATTTGATTATTAACCAGATGTGCAACATACAACGCTAATGCAGTTGAACCTATCAATGTGAATGATGTTCTTATGAGAAAATTTTCTGTTTATTGTTTTCTCATCACAAAAATGTTTTAAAAAATTCCTTAATTTTATTATTTAATCAAGCCTTTTAGCGGCTTTAAAATGTTTTTATAAAAAAACCCATAAGTAGATATTTTGGTACGTTTGTGCCGAACAATAACCATTGTTTCAATTCCCTCCGATGGACTGAGTAAATTCTTCTCATAGAATGTTGCACAAGCACTTGAAAAACATTCATTTTATTTATTTATTTTATTTTGGTTATCCAAGGTACTCTATTAATTTACTAGAACAATTAAAAGAAAAAAAATCTTAATGTAATATGGAAATCCTACCTAGAGTAGGAAAACAAAATATTAAGAGAAGAAATCCTAATTTAATATGGAAATCCTACTAGGACTAGGAAAACAAAAAATTAAAAGAAAAATTCAAATATAATATGGAAATCCTACTGAGAGTAGGAAAACAAAAAATTAAAAGAAAAATTCAAATATAATATGGAAATCCTACTGAGAGTAGGAAAACAAAAAATTAAAAGAATAAATTCTAATATAATATGGAAATCCTACCTAGAGTATGAAACAGAATATTAAAAGAAGAAATCCTAATATAATATGGAAATCCTACTTGGAGTAGGAAAACAAAAAATTAAAAGAAGAAATTTTAATATAATATGAAATCGTACTCAGAGTAGAAAAACAAAATATTAAAAGAAGAAATTCTAATATAATATGAAAATCCTACTTGGAATGGGAAAACAGAAAATTAAAAGAAGAAATTCTAATATAATATGGAAATCTTTGTCGAAGTAGGAATAATGTGAAAATCCTAGTAGAAGTAAGAAAACAAAAAATAAAAAGGAGAAATCATAAGATAATATCATCAAGAGATATTTAAAAATGAAGAAGAAGAAAAAATTGATTGAACTAGGGAGAAAAAAATTGAAGATGGACTCAAGAGCACAACTCCTCTGCTTAAAATTGTACTATTAGCTTAGCCTTCGATGCATTGGTGGCACGTATCTCCGTCTTTGGTACAGGAAGGGGGGCTTGGATGCAGTACACGGAGTCACGTTGTCTGACATCCAAGGTTCTGGAGTCCAAATTCCAATTGTAATTGACCAATACTTCTGTGACAAAAGCACCTGCCACAATGAATCTTCAGCGGTGGCCATAACAGGGATAAACTATGTAAATATAAAAGGAACATAAACATCAGCGCCTGCATGCATGCAGTGACCACTTACCATGCACAGATCTTTGTTAGCTGGTACAGATTTAACACCAATTAAAGAAAAAGCCCAACCTTTTTGTTGGAATGCATACGGAGAACTGAGAAGTACAACTGATGAGCAAAATCATCATCAAATGATATCGAGCTCAACCAGTGTCAAATTAAATGAGAGCTCTAACAGCTGAAAAACGAAACATGACTAAAAGAAAGTCATAGTTTGTATATAACTAACCCTCTTCAATGCTTAAGTCAGTATATAATATATGAATAAGATTCTTCTAACTCTTCAATGCTTAAGTCAGTATATAATATATGAAATAAGATTCCTCTAGAGAATAAAGTTTATCTTGGGAACGACAATATAATTCTATCTATATGGATATTGATGTTAACCTATGAGACCCATTATTGTGATGGTGAGTTAATGTAGTGGCCGAATGACCCATGAATAATTAGAGTGTATTAAGGTAAGCCCATACGAGGAAAACTGGGCTTTAAGGTCTAAAATGCAGTAGATCTAATTTATTTCCTAACAACAACTGTCCGACTAATCTAACTGTTTGCAAATGGATAGAGGAAGAAACTCTGCCTTCGATCGCTAATTTGTATGGATTGTCATTATACGAATACTTCGGACCTGGATTAAAAGTGATGCCAGCCAATGGAAAATTCCTGTGGGAATCTGTCTCCTTGCAATCAATCAATTTCTGGTCCAAAAGGGTGTATACACCATTTCTTTTTTGTTTTCCTTTTCTTTTCTTTTTTTTTCACTCAATGCTGAAATACAAGAAGTTTAGACACAATGTTCTGTTGCTAGTCAGACATTCAAATAGCTGAATTTGAAATTAAATGAAATCTTTTGGGCACATTGCATTTGTGCAAGGAGTCCATTTATTTAATCATTATTTGCATCCACGAGGAATTCCCTGGAATACAAAAAATTAAGGTACATCATAACAACAAAAATCAATCTCAAAAGCTATGTTAAGACGTGGCACGACACGGAAAAGAAGAATAGTAACAGGCTAACAAGAAGCTCAAAAAAAAAATTGATGAAAGGTAAGAATTTTAGTTAGGGAAGAAAAATGATGAACTCCTAATATGGGTTTATGCCAGTGCTTAATCAGTGTTTCTGTTCAGCAAGTTCCGAACTGCTTCAATTCGGTAAATAACTTTCACACCATTTCACTAGAAAATATAAAAAAGAGAGACGCGGATGTGGGCTTGGGCAATTATGGGCCTCCGGCCCATATATTTATAGGAACTGAAATAGGTTTCAAATCTATAAGGGAGATCCAAACATAAAGTTTTTGGGCCCATCAGGATTTTGAGCTTCGGCCATCATCATTATCTTTGATATCTATTTTGGGCCTATCAAAATTTTGATATGACTTTTAATTTGTGTAGGAGCACGTTATTCGCGGTGGCAGCATTAGCTGCAATGGTTGGAAAAAGTTTCTTCCAACCATAAGGTCTGGCGTTCGAATCCCAAACTTAATGCCTCATATCTCCTTCCCCGAACCAGTTGGGCTCCAGCTCCTATAAGATTAAAAAAAAAAAAGGAGCACGTTATTCAATTTATGGTATATTTACAAAATAATTACTTGAATGAAACAAATATAAAAAAACTCAACCATATCTCAATTTTTTTCCTGATTATCTATTTATTTTATTCGTCTAAATTGTGCCACGTAAGTTTTTTTCTTGGTCTTTGTGCCACGCAAGGTTAACCTCCGGTGGAAAAATCAAACAAAAAGGGGACCAAGGATAAAAAAGGAAAATTAGCAAATTGTCCTATTATTTAAAAAAAAAAAAAAACAGAGAAAAGAAAATTAGCAGACTGCGAGAGAAGACTGAGGGTCATATTCGTCAAAACCACGCGCCAGCCTCTCCTTTTACTCTCAATCTCTCTCATCCATCTTCGATAGACAGAGGCACACGGCAGAGGAAAGAAAGACAAAGGCAAGTATAACTCAATTTTCTAATCTCTTATTATTATTTTCCTTCTCAGATCCGACCGCTAATTTTCTGAATCAATTGCCGATCTCCGGCGATCTCCTCCGCTTGATCGGTTAGATCTTCGATTTTTCGTTTCGATCTTTCGAAATTTCGTGACGCGGAGCTTGTCATGTTGGCTTTACTCGTTGAATTTATTCCTTCTATTTATGAAGTCGCATGCCTAGTAGATCTTTTTATTTTGCTTTTGGGATTTATTTTCGATGAATTTTTGTGTTGTTTTGAATTATTTTTGTTTCTGTATTGGTGTTTTTCTTTCTTTTTTTTTTTGTTTTGAAAAGAAAATTGACTTGAAATGAATGGGGCCTTCTATTCTGCTATGATAATGATACAGAGAAGCAGAGACAGAGATGGGGCTGACGTTCGCGAAACTATTTAGCCGGCTTTTCGCGAAGAAGGAGATGCGAATTCTGATGGTGGGTCTTGATGCTGCTGGTAAGACCACTATTTTGTACAAGCTCAAGCTCGGAGAAATTGTCACCACTATCCCCACCATCGGTAAGGCCGCCCACCCGCCCGCTCGCCCTCATTTCTGTGAAAAACTAGAAATGAAAATGATGATGTTGATGATGTTCAACTCTTTTCAATGGTCTTAGTAGTGTTATAAATTTGATTTTGTTCTGATGAACTAAATATTTAGTGAGCTGCAACGACTATTCATTTTGGGTTTATGTGGTGTATTGAGATATATCTTCTAGTTGTTTGATGGTTTGGAGTTGATAGATAATGATACGGCTATTCTGTTCGTTTGAGAGATTTCAACTGGAATGCTTGAAACATGATTTCTCTTGAAAGAAACTGAATCAAGTATAACAAATTTTTATATCCTGATCAGAACTCCATATGTTTGCAGTGAGGGATATTATAAAATGTCAGTAGCAGATTGTTGTTAAAATAGTAATATAGTAATTAGTGAGTATGCATGTCAAAAAATGTTGATTCTTTGCAGAATTTTGTTGCTTTGATTGGTTATTTATTGGCTGAATGCTCGGAAGCTTTTAACTCGGGCCTTTCATTCTCTAGCATATATATTTTTTCTGGTTCATGGGGATGATTCATTTGTTCTTATTTTCTTTGCAAAATGCTAATAATTTTTTTCTTTTCAGGGTTTAATGTGGAGACAGTGGAGTATAAGAACATTAGCTTCACTGTCTGGGATGTTGGTGGCCAGGACAAGGTATGTAAGATGTGCATATTGATGTTCTGAATGCATATAGCAAGTACAAAAGCACTGATCTGATGGTTGTGTCACGATATTTGAAGTTTGTCATGCTACATAAATGAAAATTCATTTGTTTCATTCATGCCAAGAGGGGACAATTAACAAGGGCAGGGTGCTTTCGGAGGCTATGGATGATATGTTTTGAAAGTTCACATTCATTTTTTCTTTCTTTTATGGAAAGTTTGCGTAGAAGTAGAATGAATGTGAATATGCCCAGGTCTGGGATTTGATGGTTGTCCATAATTATGTGCTTAATTGACCACATTGTAGTTAGTGTGAGTCATTTTTCTCAACTGCACTCACACATGGCCATATTTATGATGCAATCTAATGAAAAATGGCACTTGGTATATTATATGGCACTTAGAATATAATTTACTTTTGGAGCTTTTTGTGTTAGTTATAGGTGCTCTTGATGTTCTAGAAAAAGGGATAGTTGCTCTTGGATGTATTTAATGTTTAACTCCAACCAAGAAACTGAAATGTCATGGCATGTGGATTGCCTTTTCTCCGCACATAAGTAGGATTGCAGGCATCATGTCAAGTACACGTTGGAACGTGACAAATCTTGGGTTTCTGATGCAGTTTTCCTTTTATCTTGTTTTCCTTCCAACATACAGATCCGCCCTCTCTGGAGGCATTACTTCCAGAACACCCAGGGCCTTATCTTTGTTGTGGACAGCAATGACAGGGATCGAATTGTTGAGGCCAGGGATGAGTTGCACAGGATGTTGAATGAGGTGTGATGGGATATGATATTCACTGTCTTATCATTCCTTTTTGTGCTGTGATCATATGCATTTGTCTTTTATATCACAAGGCATCCTTTTGGATTCTTTTTATGGGACTTCCCCTTGGCCCATTCTTAAATTTTTTTTTTTAAACAACACCTCTGACCCATGTCAACCAATGTGACATTAGCGCTTGAGTTTCTTCTCTTTTACTAGCTTTCTTTCAGGTGCCCTGTTACCTGACAACCTTTCTCATGTAAACCTTCTAGTAATTCCCAAGTGTTTCTTGAACATAACATCATAATGCCTCTCGCTGGTTAGGCAATATAGGATGGGGGGGATCTATTATAAAATTTTCTGGTATATAGCTTAACATTCGATAAATTGGGTTCAGGATGAACTTAGAGATGCTGTCTTGCTGGTGTTTGCCAACAAGCAAGATCTTCCCAATGCTATGAATGCTGCTGAAATAACTGACAAGCTTGGTCTTCATTCTCTGCGCCAGCGCCACTGGTACATATTCTTTCTCAACTTTAATGTCTTGAATTTCTATCAGTTGTTTAGTTCCCTTTTTTGCCCACGTACTAGGCACTGTAATATGGATTATGACACCCTCCATTGTAGATCAAAAACCGTGGCTATTTTTTGCTGATTTGATGTTGGTCGGTCTCAGGTATATTCAGAGCACTTGTGCAACCTCGGGAGAGGGGCTTTATGAGGGTTTGGACTGGCTGTCCAACAACATTGCCACCAAGGTCAGTACAGGAATAAGTAGGAAGAATTCTTTAAAAGCTGCCTCGAATTAAAGTATTGAATCAATGTTTTAATTAAGTATATCGAATAGACTTTTGAAAGATCCTGTTTGGTGACTCCCTCCTCTTTTCTTACCTGCAGGCGTGAAGAAGTTTGAGGATTTTGGTTGTTTTCTAGACTTTTGAGACTAGCAATTCTGGAGAACCTAGTCCCCTCTTGTTCAGTAACCGTGTTGTAATAGCAAAAAGTTTCTTTAGGTTTTACTTATGACAAAAGTGTGGGTTTGCGCAATCTGCTTTGTTTAATACCTTTTTCATCTAGACAAGATTATTAATGGCTCTAAATTCTAAAGTCCTTGTTTGGGATAGTGTTAATATTGATCATGTTTCTGTTTGGTGCGTGCTCCTTCTTTAGTGGCTGAAGTATCCAACAGGCCAGTTTGATTCTTTTCATCCTAATTTGGTTTACATAACAGTTGTAGTAATGTTTTTTGAGTGATCAAAGGTCGCAGAAGCATTCTCCAGGATCACAGCAATTTTTTGGATTCTTTGGTACTGGCCTGCTGGGCCATTGCACAGTGTGCGATAATTTCCCATGTTTGGCGCAATTCTTGACTTATTGTTTTGTTGTCTGGTAGAAAAATTGCTCGTCCAAAGCCCTTGCGCGTGGAAGACTAAGCTGCTCAGAAGTATTTGTAGTATTAGGATCATGTGATTGTACAATTGTGTTTTTTTGCTTTTTTTTTTTTTTGCAAGGTATTTATTTCGATAGATGTGGCCTTCTACGAAGATTTGAGAATTCACTTAAAAGAGTTTCATCTTCATGGACCATATGCGCAAGCCACCGAAGCATGGGCACTCCAAAAATAAGGAGTAGTGCGCGTTGGACACGTGGCGGATATGAACATGTCATGGACACACACGGTGGATATACGGTGGATATATGTTCGACATAGTTAGAAGTGTTTGCAAAAAAAAGTTTTCTGAAAAAAATTTAGACGCGCATGTCGGACACGAAAAGTATAAGTATAAATATTTGATATGTTATGGATATTGCTTGAATATTTTTATAATTATTTTTCACACATAGAAAAAAATTTTAAAAGTTATAATTGAATGGTATTATTCGGTAATGACTTTTAAAGTTTTCGGACTTTAATTTATTTTTAATTTTAATAAAAAAATTTTAAATTAATTATAAAATTTTATATTTCTATATTGGTATTTCACAACAAACTTATGATATGTTCTTTAAATAAAAAATTTTTAAAATTTATAATAACTATCTAAATATATTTTTAAATGTTTTCGAATAAATAAAATTTATAAAATTACTAAAAATATATATATGTGTACAAAAATTTTATAAATTCACTTATATATATATATATATATATATATATATATAACCGTGTCTAAGTTGTGTCCGTCTCTTAATATTTTTAAGGTCAGTGTATCGTCGTATTTGTATCGTACTGTATCCGTATCTGTGCTTCATAGACACAAGCGCGGACGTCATATGCACAATTGTAAAATAAAAAACCAAGCAGATTTGGTTTCACTGATTACAAAGCAGAACTCTTAAGGAAGTTTAGATGCTCATTTATACCTATTTTCACATTTGCACACATGCCCTTTAATTCTATTGTATAAAGAAAAATGCTAATATAATAGATGTAGGTTTTTTTTTTTTTTTTTTGAGAGTAAAGAGGGAGCCATACGGACGTAAATGGAGGAAGGAGAGGGTATGACCAGGCGGGGGTCAAATTTTCGCTTGGATAGTGGGAGACACGCTCGCTCACCACTTGACTACTGTAAAGTCACGTACAACGGTACAAGTGGATTTCCACTGTAGTAAAATGAGTACACATTTAACTCACATGCTGAATCAACTAATCCCGAAAATGAGTACGGTATCAGGCGGACATACCGGGAGGTAGTAACAGTTTGGATTGGATGGACCTCTGGGACATTGGGCCCCTTTTATTTAGTCAATCTACCATCCACCCATTGGCCATGCCCTTAAAATGTAGGCTTGCTTTTGGAGTTCTGCATGAACCACCATTGTGGGTCAGTCCAACTGGATAAGAAAAGGCCATAAAGCCATCTTATTGGGTCTTTCCTTGAAGGAGGAACAAAAGAAAAGACTGAAGCGATAGCCAAGGCCACGAGGTTTAGGCCAGCAGTGAAGGACTTGAGTTGAGTGAGCTGGAAAGGCTTGGTTTGGGCTTTGCCATCACAATTAGCAAGAAGCCTCCTTCAATATGACCATCTGCCTGCCTGTACATGAATGGTTCCATTCCACCCTTGTCTTGGAAAGACCAGTGCATGGTCGGCATGCAACTAGTGCTGCTATTCTGTCTACATTTGCTTATTGGTATGGCAGGAGGCACCGGAGGCAGTGGATGAACCTTATCTTATCAATCATGTTGTTGACAGTTGTAGGCTGGGGGTGAGATTTTGTTCAATGCCAGAATTATTAGATATAAAATTGATATTTTTAACCTCAACGCAACCGGGCATTTGGTCTAGTGGTATGATTCTCGCTTTGGGTGCGAGAGGTCCCGAGTTCGATTCTCGGAATGCCCCCCAGACGCACAGGGCGGTTGAAGCTTTTGTTTTGCCCTTCGGTTATTATCATTCCCGTTATGCCCCTCCAAATTCCAAGCCCTATAAAACCCAATGATCCCAATCCCCAGACTTTGGAGGACATTTTAGGCCAATCAATTTTATATGCCCCCAATCCAGCTGCGTCAGGCCATGACCGCCTCTAAAGCCCCGCCAGCAACTTTGCCACTCCTTATCCGCTCCTTCCTTCCCTAAAATCATTCTCTCCCACTCTTTCTGTACAAAAAAAAAAAAAAAAAAAAAAGAAAAGTGGAAACGGCAATGGCAACAGCCACTCTACAGTCAAACAGGCCTCTCACGCTCTCCTTCCCAACTTCTTCCCCTTCAAACACCAAACACCTTTTCTCCCTCGAATTCCCACTCCGCCCCACATTCCCCCGCCATCGATCCTCCATCACCCGCCTCCGTCCCATCTCCGCCGTCTCTGCCCCCGAGAAAATCGAGAAGCTCGGCGCCGAAATCTCCTCCTTGACCCTCGAGGAAGCCCGCACCCTCGTCGACTACCTCCAGGAGAAGCTCGGCGTCTCCGCTGCCGCCTTCGCCCCCGCTGCCGCCGTTGCTGTCGCTCCCGGTGCTGCCGGAGCAGGCGAGGCCGCGGCGGCCGCGGTCGAGGAGAAGACGGAGTTCGACGTGGTCATCCAGGAAGTGCCGAGCAATGCGAGGATTTCAGTGATTAAGGTGGTTAGGGCATTGACGAACCTGGCCCTGAAGGAGGCCAAGGATCTAATTGAAGGATTGCCCAAGAAATTCAAAGAGGGAGTGTCGAAAGACGAGGCCGAGGAGGCCAAGAAGCAGCTTGAAGATGCTGGCGCCAAGGTTTCCATTGCTTGAATTTCTTTTTTCTTTTTCTGTTGTTTCTTCAGTGGGGGAGGGGGAAAAGGGATCTGTAGCTGCTTGTGGGTGGTGGTTTCTTAGTTGAGTACAGTGAATTGTATCCCTTTAATTTCAGCGCAATTTAAGCCAAAAAGAAATTCGCTATTTGAAATTCTTTTTTCTTCTTCTCCTCTTTTGATTTCTTCGTTGGCTCTACATGGAAATTCACATTGCAAGTTTCGAAGACAATGTAATGTTTATAATGATTTCACAGCTCTTAGAATTGCAACTGCCATTTTTTTTTTACATTTTTTTTCTCCTCCTGTCTTGAAATATTGTTCTTGCTGTGTTCTTGAACTGGAGTAAACAATGAAACGTGGAAAAAAAAAAAAAAAAAAAAAAACGTGGTCTTGAACGGTTCAGGATTTGCCATTGCAACCTCTGAAACAACATGATGTTTATTTGTTTGATTCTCGAGGATATGAATGGTATTGCGACAGTCCGAGGTAACAATAGGAAGCTTAAACTTATTTAAAAAAAAAAAAAAAAAAGCCCTACTCCAACACTATCTCCACTGCCGTAGGAGATTGCACAAGTATGCACACAATGCTTGTTTACAAACACCACCCTGAGCGCATGTCAAGCCCGCCTGCAAGGAATCATTCCGCAGATCATCTGGCCAGGGTAAAATTTCTCATCTTTTCTCCTAAAAATCCCGTTGCCTCAGGCCCCATCCTGTAAAGAGGAGAAGCGCGATTTTGGTAAGCCTTTGGACATCAAAGTAAAGCTTGTTGTTGAGGCCCTCAGGATTCTGATTGATGTCCGAGATATTAATTTCTGCTCATTCGAACTTGTTACAAACCAGTAATAAAGAGAACGACCGACGGATGCCTCTGGCTGGCGTTGATTTGGGCCACATTTTGCCCTCGCGACAGCAGCCCACCAAATCTTGGGTGGACTACGAAAATGATGCCTTTCTCCTGCAATAGATGAGCAGTGAAGATGAAATCTGGTCCCAACATAAGCTGCACCGGATCCTTAACTGACCAGCATGTTAGCAAGTTTGAGCTGCTTCTCTATTGGTAAGTGCTTTTTTAGACATACACAGGTATGATGCAGTACTTGCAAAAGGAATCCAGCCATGTCATTTTCACATTCATCAATGGAATGTGAGCTGAGTGTATCGTCAAAGAATCCCATGTGAGAAACCCAGTGGTAAATGCGTTCTGTTGATGCCCATAGTTTAGAAACAACGGATTCTGCAATGGGTTCCCAGCCTGGTTCGGTCAGAAGAGATGTAAGAGTAACAGGTAGATCACTCAACACAGTTGTTGGGTCCACAGTGAGCAGAGGCATATATTTGCAGCAGCTACTAGATAACAGACCAATGCACTGCAGTGCCTGCAGGAGAAGAAGGCGGGGGAAAAATTAATTAAGTAGTGTAAGGCAAAGGGAAAATTCGAGCTACTAGCTATACTTTGGGGCCCCTTATTCTCTTATTCAATGGACATACACAAGTAACATGCATAATCTGCAATCATTCTTGTAAATGCATCCACAAACAAATCCTAATGTACTAGACAAATGGATAAAATAGTGACCATTATGGAAGAAAACATTCTCTTTCATCCCAATTCAGTTTGGCGACAATGTCACGGCAACTATAGCACCCATACACAGATATAGTCAGCGGGGACTCAGAAGGACATAATTCTCCTCTACTCCTCAAAGAATGTATCACCTATGCATTCCACCTCATTAATATCAAGAACACTATGCTACTCAGCAAGAGTAGATATAATTCCTCTGTAGACAATAAATGAAAAATCTTTTAGAAATGGACCTATCAGCGTGTTTTGCAATAGCATAGATGTATACCGTGGAAGGATAGCTTGATATGCAACTGATTTCGACTGCATCAACAAGCCACTGACTCTTAAAACTTCTTTCTCCACATTGCAAAGCTGCCACAACTTCAACAAGTACATTCCAAGTGCCTGAAACCATGCAAGCATTACATGAAAGTAGGCTCCGCTGCAAATATATTGAATGGGGGGGGGGGGGGGGGGGAGATGGATGGGATGGCAATTCATATTAAACATACTCGTTTTATCAACCTTTGAACTTTTCATACTTTTCCAATCATGTCTACCATGTAGAGAAACTCACCGTATGCCTTTGAGTTCAATATATAGGACTTTAGTCGACCGATCTCGGTCAAAGGGAGGGAACCAACCCTAACAAGTTTTGCTTTTGCTAGAACCCTCTTTAGGACCTCCTTGGGTAGGCTATCTCCATGTGCTGGACCCACCACAGGAACCTGTGAGAAAAGTACATGGAGGTGTAAATCCTGCAAGAAAATGCTCACACAATTTTTATTAAAAACACTTTCTGACTTCGATGATGTTATCTCCGGAACTGAATGCAAGCAGCGTGCTTACCTGCAAGAAATCCAATAACCACTCCTCTTTAGCCTGTGCTAAGCATTTGACAGCCTCAAACCACTCTTGTGCAGAATTTGTCAGATCCACTCCTACAGTTGCAGCCGATTCTGACACAGGCAACAAGTAAAACAGCACCTGTATGCACTTTTCAAAATTTAACATGTACTCTAAAGAGCTGAAAGAAGCCTCATCTAGGCAATGGTAGAGACCCTTCCAGCATGACATCCTCAGTGAACTCTTCTGATCAGAATTGTACCCTTGATAAGAATTATCTGATGAAAAGAACGCGGTCACATCATCGAATAATTTATCTAGCCTAGAACCAGAGAATATTTTTAACAGGCCAGCCAGATGAATGAGCAGAAAAGACTGCAGATTTAACTCTAATGTCCTGAACCTGGACAGGTCATAGAGCTCATCAAGGAAAGTTAGGAGTGCCTCAAATTTGTTTGCATGAGTTATCGAGAATCGCAAACATTCCTCCCTCAGGGTTCCCTGCACATGTACTGGATCTGCTGACAAGATCTCAGAAATTTGAGTTTCATATTTCATACCGCGTCTAATTATTGATCCCCAATTCACGGCTGGCAATCTAGGTGATTGTAAAAGGCATCTGAGAACAGCCACTGCTGTTCCAACACACGACATGTCACCTGCCTGAATATCAGAAAGCTTTTAAATAGTAACCACTACAACATTTTTGGAAACATAAATTCTCCATTTTTTGTATGTACTGAGGAAAAAAATTATGAAAGAAAAATATAAAAAGCATTTTTGAAATTAAGTAGTATGCTGAGGAAGGAAAATCATTAGTAGCCTTTGTTTAGGGCAGCAGCTACCTTAAATATGCTTATCAACAGAGACTTCGCAGCATGAGACATACACAGTAAATTTCTTGCTGATAAATTTACCAAGTATAACATGATGTTACATAACAATATGACCTCTAATTTTAGATGCAAGGCAGAGAATATATCATAAGGATAGCCTTAGATGACACATAATATAGAAGAACAGTAAAAAAGCACCAAAATAAAAAATATTTTGGCAAGAACTTACCACAGAATAATTAAAATTCATTAGCCATGTGGACAACTGCATAACTAAACTGTCGTCAGAAAAATCATGAGAGACTGTTTTGTCATCAGCACCATCAGTCTGAACATGATTCTCAACAATTTGATGATCCCTGGACCACAACAGATTTTGAAGGAAAGAAAGAGCCCAAGTCGCATTTTGTTGCATTTGGAGGTCATCAGAATTTTGTGCAACAAGAAATATCTCTTGAACCAATGTTGTCAGATATGGTTCACAAATATGGCTCGAAAGTAACGGACCCAAGATATAGGATGACTCCTGCCAAGTAAGTGGACTTTTATTATTCAAAAGTCCAAGTTGCACAATTCATTCAAGGGGAGAAAAAGAAGATACCCACCTTTTGCTCACAACTTGTCTTAATTGAGGTTGAGAGATGGTGGCTGTCCACCAAAATCCCTGCACCAGCTCCCATGGCATTAACCACCCCAAGCATCCCACCCAAATGAATGGTGTAAGGGTAAGGATTAGAGTAGCATTTTCTAAATAAGTCTACCAAACCTTTTATGCGGTCAACTTCAATGGGGTGCACACCTTCTTTCATTATGCAGCCGATAAGGTTTCCTGCTCCAATGCAAGATGCCATTAACAAGCTCTGATGGAAGGCACCAGATTTTGTAACAGAAACCAACTCAGATATGAGCTCACTATAGCCATTCACTAAATTATCCATCTGATAGTCATTCATCATTTCCACTCTTTGGCAGAAAGCTACAATAGTGGGAAGTACAAGACAGGATCCTACTGACAAAACCTTTTCCAATCTATCCCCAAAAAAACTGGAGTCCACTGACAGAGAATCTACATGTGGAACCCATGATATAATTAAGTCTTTTATCTTAAGAATGGCATCATGTGCCCCAACTCTGTACAGTGCATCAATAGAACTCCCCAAGCCAAGGACAAGGCCTGCAACACCCCATATATCTTGCTCCAAGTCATCACTATTACCATGCAACAACTGAGAAATCATCTCCATCTCACTAAGATAGTTGCCTTGGGGGAAATATGGAGACAGACTTTCTAGTATATCATATAAAGCTTGAGTACGAGGACTTGCCATCAAGAGTAAAGTCCTAACAATCCTCCCAAGCAAGTCAACCTCTTGCATCTTGTAGCTTGCCTTCTCAAGGCGATTGCTATCAGCAGCTGTATCCCTACCAACAAGATCTTTACATGAAAAGCCTAAGCCAACACCACATGCTCCTTTCACAAGTGTGCTTTTGCTGCCAATTAAAACCTGAAAGCACAGGCTGTCAATAAATTTAACGGCTAACAAAAGGGCAATGATTTTGCAGAATTAAGTTTGTCCAACGGCTAATCCCATGAGATAAAAACAATGAACATGCAGTCACTTGTTCTGAAAAGCTTTCTCACAATGGATTCAAATGCAAATGTGATGTCTATAAACAGTAAGAAAATACAAATTTAATACCTCAATTAGTCCCGTGATAATCTTAAATTTCAAACTATGATCAGTTACATGCAGGCAACTTAAGATCAATCCAAGAGATAATGCAGCTGACCACTGGCGATGTTCGTGTTCATGCTGGAACAACCAATTCAACAAAAACTTTGCAGCAATTGCTTTTACGGCATGGGTAGACTGAGGCAAGACCTGACAAATAGCCAGCAAAGCATTCTAAGCAAGATATCTTATTTTGGGATGGCAGGAACCAATACAGAATTTTGTGATTATTTCAGATAATTTCTGACATCTATCTCAGTCAAGAAATTAGTGACAAATACAAAATTTTGCAAGGGTTTTTTCACATTGTTTAGTCTCTTGCCTTGCAGAGTGCACCAATTGCCAGTGCAAGATTCTCAGCAGATCTTGGAATAGATTCTTCAGCAAGTCTTACTATAGTCTACACGGAAAAAGGAGAAAGAATAGCACTGTGATACACAAAGAATCTGTTCAAATTGGCACAGATAAAAGACAGAAAAATGGAGAACTATCAAAGAATGGTAAACAAATCACAAACCTTCAGGATATCATTAGCAGCTTTGGTAGTCTTATCCGTTGCTATAGCTGATGCTTTAGTATCAAGGCATAATACATTAGCCCTTAACCAACGCCCCATAAATGATTTCCATGATTGCAGTGAAAGCAGGGCCACAGAAATATTTCTTGAGAGTTGAACAGAAGCAGCTATATCCAACATCGCATTCTCGTATCCAGCATGGATATCTTGTGACACCTGAAGACAATGTGAAGTTATGGTAATAAAAAATTCTCAAGAAGCAAACTTCACAGTGTTTAACATTCAATTACTCTTGGCAGTCCTTGCTTGTTAGTATCTTTAGGAGTAAAGGACAGGCAGAAGAGAGCTGCACCAGGTAACTTTCCTGCATTACTTTTTTTCCCTGCAAACCAAAAACCCATTTCACTGGCTGAAAAGTCACGCATTAGAAGATTGGCAACAAAAAATTTTAAAAAGTCAGTGATGCAGAAGGAGTCAAGATTTGGGAATTTTGATAACAGCAGAAATTTGGGAAGCAATATTCTAGGAAAATCAAATCAGAAAAAATCGAAAATAATCTTTGAAGAATCTGAAACAAATCCATCAGTTCCATCAATTTTATCCTTAAGTGTGTTTTGTTTTGTTGACTTTTGTTTAAACATGTGATTTTTACTTTTTGTCTTTTCTGGAATAGATTTCCTATAAATGTTACTCCCATTTCAGTTGTTCTGTAGAGTAGTGAATGTATTGAGATTAAAATTGAAACTCAGAGTTGAGTGTTGGTGGTGGATTCCACTGTTGTTGTTCTTGCTGTTGCCGGTGGTGGATTCCACTGTGTTATCTGTTGTTGTTGTCTGTGTGTTGTGTTGCCGTACTGTTTGACTGAAAGCTTGAATAAAATTTCAGTTTCCCTTTCAAAAAATCTTCTTCTCAATAACCGTCCTACATCAGTCAGTGCTATGAAGAGGTACCCCCCTCTGCGATTAAATGGCCATACTCATTGAATAGGGGTTAAAGAAACAGTGCTCTCCCTCTCTTTCTCTCTCTCTCACACAAACACACACACACACATATTTTAGTGGGTATTGGAAGATATTTTGTTATCTATTTTAAATAAACGGGAAAAAAGAATGAAGTCTAAACCATATGCCTTTAAGGTATTTTCCCTTATCCTCTGTCATGCCGTAGTGTAGACAGAAGTAAAAACCTCAATGCCAACTGAACTTGTCATGAAACTAATGGCAAAGAAACCATAGAAAGTAGGGGAGGATAAAAGAATTCTTTTATGGTATTGACATTTTCAAACAAGATACCACAAACTCACATGGCAAATCCATATATTGCTATGGGACAACAATCTCTCTATACCTGAGGAGAAAACAACCCCGGGAAACACATCTAGCAGTTTCTCAATCTTATTCCCTGCAACCTTTTTCTCTTTAATGAATCTTCTCCGAGTCCTGCAGAAAAATCAAATAAGAATCCATCCATAATAATTACAAAATTCTAACGAATAGCAGCAGAAATAAAATCCAATCATTACATATGCTCATGTGTTATAATCTTCACTTCAAAAATTTCCATGGCCCCAAGTACATTAATACTTGTCTCGTTCAAAAAAATTTCCATGTTCTCCCTCTTGAAATCTGGGATTCTGTTTTGTATATGTGGGATCTAGTAAAACATTACATTAAGGAAACAAATTAGTAAACTGACAAAAGGGGCATGGCAATCAAGATAGAGAAAAGATTCCAAAATTATAATATTCCAACTCACGAATTTACCTCATAGTGGGTCAATGCCTCAAAGGCAGTGACCCTTGCCTTTGCCCATTGTTCCCTGTCATTGGCAGGTTTGTAGGTAGCAACACCCCACAAAGTTTGCAAAACATTTCTTGAAGCTTCCAAATATGCTTCAGCATCCATGGCACCCCATCTCAGTAGAAGGCACAGGCTGAGCACAAAACCATGTGTGAGCCCATGTGTTTGCAGAAAAATCATGACAACTAATAAAACATAATAATATTAAAATTATCTTGCACACAAATCAAGCAGCCAGACAATTCCTTCGGAATTTTAACTTTGAGGCAAACTTAGCCTTGTATTTTCTTGCAGTGGCAGATGGCATGGATGAAATATCCAAGTGCAGCCACAATTTTAAGCATATATCAACCATCCTGACCTTTGGGCAAGAACCGGCTCTGTAGAGTAGTCCAGGACATGCTTTGAGATGACATCCCAAGCAGTATAAAAATCTGAGTGTACATCAAAAAGTGACTTATCAGGAATAAAATCACTTATAGTGAATAGGACAGAATTAGAGCCATAGCACTGCTGACACTACCAATCACATCAGCTTCACAAAGATGGGCAAGGCTTTGGAAACCAAGAGATTGGATAATGGGATCGCTGCTCTCAATGCAAGCCTGTTGCAAAACAGGGAGAATAAGGTTCTACAATAATGTAGCCGGATTCACAAGAAAGGCGAACAAATGAGCATTGTTTGTTCCATAGTTCCGTACCGAAACAGATAAGATAAGGTCCACGCCCCTATCAGGGTTTTGCTTGCAGACATCCCTAATGGAAGCAGCCAAAGTTATGCAGATAGTTCTGTCAGACTTGAACTCTGTAAACCCACTTGGAAGCAATATTGCCTAGATATTGAGAGGCAGTTATAAACAAAATAGAGGAAGAAAAAGAAGCATAATGGTGCACAGCAAAGATAATTTTGTTAAGGTTGGCATTTTAACAGTGAAGCATAATCTTTCCTTGTATATAAATGATTATATGCATGCCAAGCTGAAGCTGAGTATGCTCTTCAGAGTCCTCGATGTGACCATACATAATTCGTTACATCCAAAGATGGACTACTTATTCCTTTTTCAAGATTTTCTTTTTCCAGTTTCTTAGCAAGTCATAGTATGTTACCAGCTTAAATGTGGTGAAGCAGCACAGAAAGACTTACCTGCAGACTCCCAAAGGCACGGTCAGTAATTGCCCAAGTCTGACAAAGTAAACGAGCACCTGTGGCAAACAACACTCTGTACATAATACAGCAAGACATACAGTCAAAACCAGTAAAAGAAGAAAAGCAACAATTAAAATTCTATCATAACATAGCTTCATAGACGCAAACTCGGTGGAACACTGGCCGTTAAGGTTACACAGCTGAAAACCTCAATAAGCTCACTGAGTATAATAGGTACAGACATGGCAGCGAGCCCACTAAACAAGCATTTCTTACGTTAAAGTGCTGATTTAAACAAAATATCATTTAGACAAGGTTTGATAGGTTTTGCATCATAGTACAGCATTAAGCCATCAAGACAAAAGGATCCAGGTCCTGTTGTTCCCAAACGTAAACACCTATGCTGTGTTCCACATCAGAATGTATCAAACACCAGATTTTACAGAAAATAAAGTTCAAGCATCAAGAAGAAGAACAAAATTCAGGTGGAGAGAGACAAGAAAATGGAATTGAAAACCATAAATTTATTGTTGTAAACTAATGTCGCTTATTCCTTTTTTTTTTTTTTTTCTTGATGGGGGTTTGACGAGTGGGGTAAGAACCACGGTTATAAGATATGGAATGTGGATTAATCACAAATGCCTCACTGCAACACTACTTTGAACGAAAAGCACAGTGTAATGACCGTCAGTCAAGTTTCTTTCTATTACACTCCAGAATGATGGTTAGTACAAGATTGTAAATGTATCATTGGTGCATAGATTTCATGTCACTGAGGAAAAAGATGTGAGGTCCTGATTGCCACTGTCCCGTTCATGACATGAAGATATTAATCATGATATTCAATGTTGTATAGATTGCAATGGAAGTGGGTCGAAGTTCAAATGCATATGCTAGAAACAAGGAAAAAAGGAATGAAGCAATAAACAATTAGTTTAAGCGTACATACGGTTTTCCATCCTTTTGAATCATCGGCAGTATAGTCTGAATTATCAATGGAATCATCATGAAATGTGAAGCAAGTGACGGAAGCATTGCCAAAACTTTTGGCTGACAGGATAAAACACAGAAAAAAAGTTTAAAAATGACTGGTGCCAGTGGCTTTACATACCGTTGCATCAATTGCATGGGATGAGAGACATGGGAACTCACCAACATATTATGGTAATTAATATCTTTTCTGGTGAAAATGCCACTGTAAAATAGGACAGACAACAACAATGGAACTCCCTGTTTGGGATCTATAATGCCAAGAGCAGACAACAAATCTATTGCGGCATTTCCCAACAATGGATGCATCAATAAAACACCACTGACTGCACTCAGAAATGGAAACATTTCTACAAGGCAAAATGGTCAGGTTGATGATACTATGGTATAAAGGAATATTTTAAACAAAGGGCATACTTTGAAAAATTCTAAGAAGAAATAGAACAAAGATATGTATGAGTACCAGTTAAAAAAGTTTCTTCAGAATGAGAAAGGGGTTGTGACGATTTCCGTCTCTCAATGATCTGTAAAGAGTATTCTCTTAATTGAGCAGCCCAAGTTTCCTGCTCATTGTACATTCCTTTGACATCAGCTTTACCCCCGGAAGAAAAACTGATAAAGAAAGTGGACTGCTCCTGGAAAAAAAATGGGGAAAAAAGAAAGTCTTGTAAAAACATGGTCATGATATACATCAAAATTGCAGTTCAATGTATCACCTGAACTCAACTCATCCGAGAACCAGTCCAAAAGAGACGGTGTCCCAAATAGATGGTGTTATCAACATGAATCACCAATTAACATTCTTTGCATATTCTATATTTAGCATCCCCAGATAATTTCCTAGTTCCTTTTCTTTTCAAAACACTATGGTTAAACCAATAATGAAACAAATTCAATGTTAGAATCTCAAAATTCTCTGTTTTTGTTTTCCTTTTGTCCCTTTTGTCTGAGGGCAAGAGTGATAAATACCAAGCCCAACGAATCCAGTAAAATTTAAAGAAACAAAATATTTCAAATTTGGCATCAGGAGGATAATTAAAATTGTAGACCTGAAACCACAACTTTTGTAAAAGCCTATAAACCAGAAACCCGGGCGAGCTTATGTAAGGATTTCTCCATCCTGTTGCTAGTTCAATTCTTGGAGCTGTTGACAATTGTACCAGGAGCTTTTCTAACATGCCAAGCAAATCAGCTGCTGCTCCTTTAACAGATCCAGAGGCAGAAGACATAAGGTTGATAATAGGAAATGTGAATAAGAGCTCCTGATTCAATCCACAATTGGTTTCAGCAACCACATATTCTGCAAAATAAATAAACTAATTGTAACACTTAAAGAAAATCATGGACTACATAAATCAGAACAATTATTTCATCACTTTTTCCCACAATTAACTCACTAATCTAAATTTCAAGTACAAAAATGGTTCAAGCCTGCAAGAACAAAATGCTGAAAGTACAGGCTCTGTACTGATGCTATTAATGGCTTCTAAAATGATCGAGAAAAAAAAAAAGTTAAGCAATAAATATACGTATGCCAGATGCAATAAAGACTGCTAATGAGAATTAATTCATGAATGAATGTAAGAGGAGGTTACAGCTTATGTATCAACTCTGGCATGAGAAATTAACATAAAAATATGAGAGCTCACGATACGGTCTAGAGGAGATACCATCTTCACTTTTCCACTTCAAAAGAAATGTGAGGAGCTTTACTAGGGAGAGCTGATCATGTTCAAGCTCTGATTCAACAAGGACAATAAAAAGGGATAGCACTACTGATGACAATTTAGGTATAAATTTTAAACCAAGAGATCTCTGCATAACAAGTAACCGCTTCACTAGTTCAACAATTGGCTCAACACCGACATTGCATCCATGAAAACATGTCACGAGTGAAAGAATGTTTTCTGATAAGTCCACCCCAAGCAGTTGGGCCTCATCAACCAGCTTCTAACGCAAAGAGAAGACAAATATGAACATAAGTAGTAGAATTAAACAGTAAAACTCAAAAGTCTCTTAAAAAATCAAAAAGCCAAGATTCTAATACCAATGTTGTTCCGACCAATTGCTTCAAAACCACATTATATCCGTCAACTATGCATTCCAAGGAATAATAAGAGTTCCTAATTTCCTGCATACAATTCAAATCAAATTAACACCAAACAGGTATACGTGCATGCAAAATGAAGACAACACAACAATTAGACAATTGCCAAACAAGTATACGGACATCTGAGTTCGTGAGCGGCAGGTATTTAAGACTTCCTATCAAAAGCTTGAAAATGGGAATCGCCTCATTAGGATATGAACAACAAAATGAAGCCAGAGATGATATGAACTGTCGTGCAAATAAAGCAGACGAGTATTCCGAAAAGGGAACTCTTAGAAGCGAAAAATTCAAAAAGGGTCTCAAGAATTCGCAAATTTCCACCATCCCCAATTGTCTGTTCTGTGCCATAAACAATAAGATTTGGTGTAACAATTCAGACTGAGCCTCGCTTCTGCTTGACAAAATCTGCAATATATACAATCCACATAAAAAAAATCAGCACTCGAATTCTTCATAGGACGCATTTTACTGCACTTCAAATGTTAATTTAACTAAAAATATAAATCCTACAAATCGCAAAATTTTGAAATGTTAGTTCAAACTCAAAGCTCAGTTCCAGTTTACTGACCCTAACAAACGGGTGATTCTCGGTTCGACTAAACCGCCACGATCCATGATTCTTCTGGAACCCGACCCGAACTAGAAGTCCCAGTCCCTTGACGAATAATACAACAAACTTCGGGTCGGATCCCTCAAGCGCAGACTGAAGCTCCACCAAACCCCGGGATATGTCCAATTTGGAGTCCAAGAAGAGGCGGCAGAGCTCGCGAACAGATTGGTCGACGACTGCCGGATAAGAGGAGTGGAGGCACTGAGAAAGAGCTTCTCTACCAGGTTCGGAGTCCAGGTCAAGATAGCTCGGAGCAGACCGGAGCTTCGAGAAAATTGCAACTACGGCTAACTTTTGGAGCGAGGGTTGCGGGGCCCGAATTTTCTCCAGTAGCGGAGCATAGGAGTCCATTTCTGCGATCAGCGTGAGCCACAGCCAGCGCAGAGCAGGCGCGGTCCGGGACAGAGGAGAGGATGTGAGCGAAACGGCGGGGAAATCTTGCGTGTCGTCGTTCGAAAACGGTGCATCGTAGTACTCGTTTGGCTAAACGATGCCGTTGCGTTTCTTTGAAGCCCCCCAATCCTGATTCTGGGCTCGGCGGAATTGCATTTTAAAAAGGATAAGCGTAACTAAGTAAATTAATTTATAATTAATATAAATTACGTTTATTTTATAGGATAAAATCAGATAATATAAATTAGAAGTTTATTATCTCATTTTATTTTATATTTAGTTGTATAATAAGATAAATATAAAATAAATTAACGTAAATTTATTATCTTATGAATATGAGATAATATTATTTTTTTTATCTTTATAGGCTAGTATATCTCACCTATTAATTAGTGTTGATAAATTGTATATTTACTAATATATCTTTTAATTAAAATAAATTTCAAATATTTTTTAAAAATTAATATAAAATTAAAAAAATTATTTTTCTCTCTCTCCTTATTTTTCTCTCTCCTCTCTTCTCTCTCACTTCTCTTATCTCTCTTTCCTTTCTCTCTCCTCTCTCTCTCTCTCTCTCTCTCCTTCCTTCATTTTCTTTAATATAAAATTGACATTTATATCTTAAAATTTATGTAAATTCTTTCCTCAAAAAAATTTTAAAAAAATGTTAATATTTTTTTTTGATATCTTAAAATTTATTTATACAAAAAAATTAATATTTAATTTTAAAAAATATTTTTTATATAAAATTAAAAATTTATAAGCAATATAATATACAATAATATGTAAAATAAATATTAATTTTATTGTTTGATTTTAATTATTTTTAATAAAAATATGAAAATTAATGATAAATATAAGTCAATTATTTTTAAGGATAAAAAGTTATTTTAATTTACTATATCATTCTATTTCATTTCATCTAAACATTGAATAGAATAATTATTCTGTATTATTTAATGACATCTAAATATAATATAAATTAGTAATATAATATATTTTATATAATATTAATTTATATTATTTTATATTATATTATTTAATCTACGTACCAATATATCATAGAGAATAGATCTTAATTATTGAACTCTTCTTTTATTATTGTCTTCAGTAGGGAATCTTTGGACTTTTTTTATTATTTGACCAATTGCTCTCTTTTAAATTTATTGTTAACAAAATTTCAACGATTATTCAACTATTCTTATGTTCCGAATGAGAGAAAGTTATTTTACTTAAAAATTTTAAAATTACTTAAAAATTTTGAAATTTTTTTTATTAATTACTTATTTTATGAAAAAATAAACATTAAAAAATAAACAAAATTATATAAAATATTATACCAAAAATAAAGATTGGCTTATAAGGGTCAGATTAGGTGCGGCTAAAGCCTGGAGCTCGAAAAGCCACGCCTTTACGCAGTTGGCCACAAAGACCATTGACCGTTGCAGGTGGAACAATGTAACAGCCACGTAGGCATACGCTTGAAATGGGCTCCTCGTCGACCCATGTTTGTTGCTGCATCTACTGGATCTCACTTTCTGGATACCCGATGATTCGAAGTCATCAGACGGGGCAATCACTGTACTGATGTTGTGTGGGCTCAGCACGGGCCTCTTGTTGGAACAATATTGCAGGCAATTAAGGAAACTGGATTTATTTGGCTGAGAAAATGAAGACATTGTTTTTCCTTCTCTTGGAACTTTTATTTGATGAACGAGTTGTTACTCTTCAACAGGAGGAGCCATTAGGCTGTTCGGCTGTTCCATTGCATTGCCAAGTAGCATCCAATCCATTTGCCAAATATTTCCCATGTGCGAGCAGTTGTTACTCTTTCAGTTCATCCTTCTCCTCCCACCAATGAGTAAAAAAAAGGTGAAGAGGAGGAAACATAAAGAAACTCTTCTCTGAAAATTGATCCCAGAGAAATACAAGGAGAAAGAATGATTTAAAAAATCAAAGAAACAGAGAAGAATTTCCAAATCAAGCAAGTCAGTTTCCCTCATTTGCCTCACATCAACAACATAAACCAAAAGGCAAAAGGAAAGACTTAATAGGTGGTGTCCACCTTGTCGTTCATTGCTAATTTGCCGGAGTGATCGATCGACCACACACCGGCTTAATTATTCATTTTCTTACGTTGCCCTTCAAGAACAGATAGTTAACCTAATATCGAGACCAAGAATTCGGAGTAGGAAAGGCAAACAGTAACAAATCAAATAACGGTAGTTCAAATTAGATATCATAACAAATAAGCTCACCAATAGAAACTCCTCATCGTAGAAACAATCTAACTAAAACTAGCTAGGCAATCAACAACCAGTCTTTTCAATGATAAACAGCGATAGTATACTGCACAGAAGAATAATTGACTATCTTTCACCATCGCTTGTAGAGTAGAGAAATTATTAGCATTCAAGGCGAAGGCGAATGACGAGGGGCAACGCAGAAGGGTGGTGGTATGGTAGACCTATAACGCGCAGGCCTACCATTAGGCCCATGATAGCGAGCAAGATGATCATCATATCGATCAATTTTCTCATCTCCGAGGTGAAAAACACCTGAATCCTGACCACCATATTCACTAAATTGGTCGGCAGGGGCAAAATAAATAGCATTTTCCTCGAGTCCAGAATGGTCACAAGCACGAAGAGAAAAGCTCTCGCCACTCGCACCCAAGAATATGGCATATCCCCTCAAACAGTTTACAGATTCCCACATTCTTAGACCAAAATTCAGCTTGCGAACGACAAATCCATTTGTTCTATAATAGGGAATACCATTAAACCTGTCATCATCAATATAACAGCGTATGTACCTGGTGACTAACAAGAGATCCCCAGATGATTCAACCAAATAATCAAACTCTTTCTTAGAATAAGTCTGACCATTCGAATCTGTTTTGATTGGACAATCATCCCTAAAAAAGAAGTCCCTGAGACCAAAGTCCGTTTTATGTTAGAAAGGTCCCTGAGATCCCAAGCTTCAATGTCTCCAGGAAGATTGAGGGCAAAAAATAATTTATCCATTTTAGATGATGCTAGCACTTGAGCGTAATGGCCTAAAGGGGCATCCAAGGCTTTCCGGCGGAGCCTCCAATCTCAGAGCAGTGAAGAGCTGGATGCAATCCATAATAACCAAAGGCAATGCAGTGATTGTCATCATCCGGTGCTTTTGAAAAAGATCCATTTATTGTTTCCATCCATCTATTAGTGGGCTTAGCTCCGACCTGCAATTATGGACGACAGCAAAATCTCTGATGGTAGGGGTATGATAACCATTTCGCCGGACAAATCGAATGTCCACCACACATGGGAGCGTTCCAGCAGACGGCAGCTTATGGACATCCTTATGCACGTCAGAATCAGACAAGGGATCCCAGACATACAGGGCACCATCACGAGGGTTGAAAGAGGTCACCCAACCTTTCGATGATGTCATCGTTTGAGCACTGTGAGGAAGATTGATGTGCTTCGTAACAACACTGAATTTCTTGTCGACGGGGTTGAAAAGCCGGTAGAACAAGCCACCATCTTTGCGCACGCCCATCCTAGGAAGCATCATTAGCGGTGGCGGTGCAGCACCCGCCTGAGATGCTGCCGCTCGTGTCCGTGGTGGTGGAGGCGATGGCCTCGAATAGGTGCTAATCAGCCCTTCCAATAGAGATGTGCTGTTGGTCCAAGTACAGGAGAAACGTCCAGCATCACCCAGATTCATTGTCCTAACGATTTGAGTCCTCATGATCAATCTTCCTAATAATTAACAAAAATAATAAAATAATAATAATAAAAGTGGAATATTAAACATACAGAAAGGCAAAGAATAAGGAACAGGAACAGAAAAAAGAATAATGCACAGAAAATCGAGAAGATATCATCCCGACGCCGACGAATTAATTAAAAAAACAAAAATAAAAACAAGAAATTTCTCGTCTTTCCCTAACTCCTCTACACTTGCATATTCAAAGAATTAAAAAGAAAGATTAAGGATTCACCAGTTGCAAAGAAGAGTGTGGATTGCGACGGCCGCCAAAACGCCGCTGCGATAAGAGTCTGTAGGGTCTAGGATTTTTTTTTTCTCTTCGGTTGAGAAAGAGAACACAGCATCTAGGTTAGTTTAACAAAGCTTCTGGGGCATATTATTCCAAAAGAAAAAAATAAATAAAATTTCAACCTCATATTTTTATATTTTCAAATTTTTACTCACCTTTTTTTTTTTAATTCACCTATTATTTTCGTAATTGATTTGCATCCGTTTCAATTAAATTGCCGTTATCTTTACGTAATTTGATACGTCAGCACAGCAAGTTATGCTGACGTGATATTCTTTATTTTTTTAGTGAAAATTTTAATTTTATTTTCTTTTAGAAAAAGGAAAAAAAATCTGAAAAAGTCATCGGAACAACAACAATCGGGAACAATCACAAAAACCGTATCTGAACACGGCAATGATAGATTGGATGACCATAAATCAAATCTTGGTTTGGATTTTTGTAACCTTTTCCCCATCTTTTCCCTTTTAGTTCTCAATTTTCATTTTAAGTACGGATCTAAAATCTCAATGATCTTGGACCTTAATTGCTTAAAAATCTTCGATTTAAGGGCAAGTTGATTCTTATTTTTGGCTGTGATTTTGGGTTTGTTTTACCCTGCGATGTTGTCTGTGAATTTCGGTGTTTGAATGCAATTTTGAGATTTGGGAAGGAGGTAAAATAGAAAAGAGCAGAGGAGAGCAAAGAGGAGGAGGAAAGAGGTCCGGGGTGGCTGAGGCGGAGAAGAAGGTGGTCACCAAGGCGGCGCTCGATGGCTAGTGCTTCTGGTGCTTCCGCCGCCGTTGAAAAAGAATCAGATCCTTAGGTTCGATTTTTTCTAAAGAATCGACAAACAACAGACTTGTGAGGATAAAGGTGGCAATGCAAAGATTGCATAATTCTACCAAAAAGATCATATAATCAAAAAGAGAATCTTCAAAAAGGTGAGACGTGGTGGTGCAGAGCAAACATAATCAGAGTTTTTTTTTTTTTCGTAAAAACTAAAGTTTGGATTTAAAAAATATGAAATTGAAAAATTTTGTGACAAATGAGGTGGCAAAAATAATAATAATGTAATCGAAATGAATATAAATTACATATAGCGTATGAATTTATAAAAATAAAAAAATAAATAAATAAAAATATCATAATAATAATATTATAATTAATAAAAAATAAAAAATAATTTATAAAAAATAATATTTATTTATTTATTAAAAAATAAATTAAAAATTATTAAAAATAATATAATATTATTATTATTACTTTAATTTTTAATTTTTTTATTCAAATTAGAAACTAAAGTGAAATATGAGAAACAAAATTGAGTCCGAACCCATTATATAGATGATAGGACAGGGCTAATAAAGTATTTTGCCACATACGTCGGTTCGGTCCTCCAAAGCCTATTAGAGCTCTCTTCAACCTGCTCATGGCTAGATCGATCGGTTTCGGGCGCTAGCAGAGGCAGAAAAAAAAAATAGATCACTTGGTGGTAGCGCTTGGAAACCTGCTTAGAATTAGAACGAGCAGAAAAAGTTAGAAGAAAGAAAAAGATGATTCCCAAAAAAAAGCTTTTCTGTCAGTTCACTTGCTCAATCCTTGACTTACTTGAACTGAATCACAGTCGGTGGAGGAAATAAAAAAGAGGTAAACATCCGTGAAATAAGTTTATTTATCGTGCTTGCTGCCGGGAAAATATCGTAATTGAGTGCTTACTTATAATAAATAACATGCAAGGTGTCTTAAAAAAAAACGTAGAGATTGCGGCCAAAACGCCACCGCGATAAGAGCCTGGAGGGTCTAGGTAGGTTTGTTTTGTTTTTTGATATAAGGAAATCGATTTATTTATATTCTTCGAAATCCTCCAGACCAGACTGATATAAAAATAACAGAAATACCTGTATGAAGTAGGAGAAAAACTCTACTCCAATGATCTACGATTGATAAAGTTACAGTAACCTTTAACAAACGGGATTTACAATCTGTTAAAATGTAATTCATTGACCAAAGACTAAACTCACTTAACTACTGATAATTAATTAAATTTAATCTGGTCAGACAACTCTGCCATTGGCAGAAAATACTGCACCTTACCCGCAACAGAAATCGATCTAATAAATTTTACATTGATCTCCGACTACACAACACAACAACCTACAGAGAAGCAACAGCAACAACAACAGAAAACCCACAATACATAGGAAAATTCTTCCCAAAAGCCTCCGGAGGAGACAAAAGTGGTTCTGGCCGTCGGAGGTGGTGGTGTCCATGGCGGCGGCTCCGGCGATGACCCCATCGGCTGCGGCGACTTATGGAAGGCAGACCACTGTGGTGACGAGGACAAGGCCGATAGCACAGGAACCATGGACGGCAGAAGCTGTGGATACTTTAGTAGAATCGGCAATAGCAGCACCAGATTCACCAGCCGTAGGGACAGCTCCAGCAGGTACAGCGGCGCCGGAGGGAACAACGATGGCAGAGGCAGCATCGCCGGCAACAGTACGGTGGAGAGGATAACTGAAACGGCAAAAACGAAGCGTGGCTAGAAAGGAGAACGGAACTGTTGTTGGGAAGACCGTGGGACACCTCTACTTGACTAGATCTACCGAACAAGCGAGGGAGGTGAAAGGAAAATGGTTGTTTCAAAGAGAGAATAGAGAGAGGGGCAGAAGAAGCTATGGAGGAAAGAAGACAGGGAAGGAAGGAAGCAGCAAGGAGGATAGAGATAATGGCTTCATTTTGTTTTTTTGTTTTTTTGTTTTTTTGTTTTTTGAGAATAGGATCTAGGTTAGTTTAATGCTTCTTGGGTATAATCATACAAATGGACCCACACCGAGTGCAGCTGCGGGCATTAATAAAATATTATTTTTAAAATCCTAATAAAATTAAAATTTAAATATAAATAATTATTATTTAAAATTTAAAATATAAACGTCATATTAAATTTTATATAAAAAAATTATATTTAATTTCTTTTTTTTTTAGAGTTCAAATTAATATTATTAATTTAATGGGCTCAATTTGTGTTTGGTAGGTGAACCAAACATTACAATATGCAAATTGTATACATTTTTTTTTTTGAGGAAATTGATTAATTTAAAATATGAATTAAATTAATTTAATTTGAAATATATTTGAAAATTTAAAACTTAAGTAGAATTCATTGGAAATAATAAAATAAATTATTATTTTATGGTTATACAAAATATACTAATTATTAAAAATAACTTTTTGTATAAAAATGGATTTTAAAAAAAGGAAAGAAAATATAAAGAAAGAACATTCACTATATATTTTCTATTTCTTCATTTTTTATCATCTATTTCTTATTTATATAAACAATATTTTTTCTAGTAATTTTTTTCTTATTTTTTGTATATTTTTATCTATTTAAATAATTTTATTTTCTTTAAATATTTTTTTTACACAATTTTCTTGCCCTAAACACCTTAATTCTCCAATGTTCAAGTCACCGCATTGTGACATTAGCAAACCCCAACTTAAAGTATACCGCCACTTTAAAGTACAGCGCCGCTTTGAAGTCTGTTTTCTGGCCATCTCTCTTACCCCGGGCGGTCGTTTTCAAAGTCTTCCGTCTTTAAAAAATCTTACCGAAGGATCCAATCGATAGATCTCTTCTACATCTCTCTTTCCTCTGTGTCTATTTTTCTTTGTGTGTTTTTTTTTTTCAATTAATTGGTTCGAACTCGAGCTCGACGACTCCAAACCTTCTCCGAAGATGACGCTTCCAACGAGTGCGCTGAAGCAATTGAAGGTGCTTTCTATTGTTTTGCTTGTCCGTACAAAATTATGTTGTTATTAACATCAAGCCTTCAAAGTCCATAATTTTTTTTCGTCGATTGTAGTTGGCCGGATTCCGACACAATTTATTTGCTGTCTTTTTAGTTGATGGACTTTCATATAGAGTAGCTCAGAGGACAACGTATGCAATGTATCAGAGATCTTAGTTGGCAACAGATCTTTCTCCGGTGGCTATGGATTTTATATATTGGACTCTAATTATTAATAACATATTATTCTCAGTTTTTTTATTTTCATAATTTTTCAACCTAACTTATATTAATTTGTTATATCAACCATCGCCAAAGCTCACGAACATCCCCCGAGATCCAGATGCTGAAGGGTCATACTTGCCCTTTTTTTTTAGAGATAAAGTAAAAATTAGTCAGTTTTATAAATTTTTTCAATTAAATCTTAAAATTTTTCTTTTTTTAAAGTACTTTAATTTCATAAACTCAGTACCCTTAAATATTTATCTTCCATGTATAAGAACGATGGTGGGGAATGTGATTATTTGCTTTAGGCCAATGTATCTTTATCCTTTTTTATTAATAGACATCAATTTTGAAGATTTAGGACTCAATTATAAAATTTCATAAAAATATAAGATTAATTTTTCCTTCATTTTTTTAATTAATAGACATTAATCATCGTTAGTTGTTGTCCACAAAGTTCTGTAAAGAGTGTCACTGGTTCTTTGGTTTTTTTGGTGGCTTTGTTTTAACCATGTATTCGTTCCTGACTGACTTGTTTGCAATGTTCAATTTGCACGTCTTATATGTTAATTAGGAGCCAAGCTTGCCTGTTAACTGATCTAGTTTTGGTTTCAAAAGCATGACGAAATTATTTTAAATTAACAGAAAATCAAATTTCCCTTCTTGCACACACACACACACACACACACATATATATATATATTTGTTCTTTGATTAATATTATGGTCACTGCCTGGTTTCTTAAGCAGTATGTTACCGGTAAAATTCCCAAGCTTGTTGGTGCCGCTGTATGGGGTCTCC
Source organism: Carallia pectinifolia (assembly GCA_037832335.1). Lineage (NCBI taxonomy): Eukaryota > Viridiplantae > Streptophyta > Magnoliopsida > Malpighiales > Rhizophoraceae > Carallia > Carallia pectinifolia. The sequence continues at coordinate 22,421,145 of CM075443.1, forward strand.
AATTCCATACATCATTCAGTACTTATATGACGAGTAGGGCTTCTTACCAGGAGAACCCTCAGTCGCAGTCGTCATCCAGGTTGCCACCACTTGTCAGTTGCATCACTGATCAGGTTCCCCATCTGGTTCTGCCATCCGTCAACGACGAAGCCACCGGCCAGATTGTGTATCGTTTTTTCAATCCTATAAATAAACAAGTATTTGGCATCAGGAAGCAAAGGAGCAGTATTCTGCCAAATACTGCTCGCCATTTCTGGTCCTCTAACGGTTTGCTGGCCTTTGCTGACTTCAACGAATGCGGGTTGTACGTATGGGCTCCTCCATTCTCTTCCTTCTCAGATTTATCTGAGGATGTCATCAAACTCCCATCCATGGAATCGCTTCCCTCTGTAGTTGGTGTGACTCGAAACATGGATGGCTCAGTAGAAAAGTACAGATTACAATTACGTGGATCGCATTCTCTCACTTTCCGGGATATAACACAAGAAGTCTCTCATTGCCTTGTAAGACAGGTTGCTTTCTCATCATTTCCGTCATCAGCATCAACTATAAGCAACAGTAATTGCGCGATTATGGCTATATATGGCGGAGATACAAGTTCTCACCTTGCTTTTTGTAAGCTCGGAGATGCAACTTGGGTTGATGTGCCGGCACCATATTCAAGATATGTTTCCATCACATATTGCAGCAAAGACCAACTATTTTATGCCATTAGTGATTCTGAAACGGTAGAAGCTTGGGATGTCCACGACCGATCTTCTACAAAAAGAATTTCAGTTGACAGGTATATGGATTACCCCATGCCCAAGTACAAGGGACGTGAAGCAACTTTAGGAAAGCAACGTAAAGCAATATTGGGGATGCGACGTGACAAGAAGCTTTATTTGGTGGAGTCGTCCGGTGATTTGCTACTAGTTGTCAGACATTTTTTCCGGAACACATGCATTAATCCTCCCTACAACCACGACAGCTATTTTACTGCTGGATTCGATGTGTACAAATTTGATCTTGCATCGCCCACAAATTGGACTCATGTAGAACACTTGCAGGATCGAGCTTTGTTTGTGGGCCAGACAAACCCATTTTCCCTTTCTACTAGAGACTTCCCAGGGTTGATGGGAAATTCAATTTACTTTGCCGATGATGAGCTAAATCTTACACATAAACCATTTAGCTGTCATCGCAGTGAGCGAACCAGTCATGATGTGGGTGTCTTCAACTTGGAAGATAACCGTATGGAGTTCTATTATCCATTCATGGAGTTCTATTATCCATTTGGTATTGATGGTCTTAAGGGTATTGATGATCCACCTGCTGTATGGATTGCTCCGAACATGTGTGGTTACTAAGGGAGGTTGATCCATCACATAAGTAAGCTCATTCATTATGGTTTTTTTTTTTCCAACTTGTTTCATTTTTTTTTTTGGGATCTTAATTATCATGCACCCGGATACCTTATATGTTTGTTGTTTTTTTGGTGCATCGGAAAATCTTAGGTTTGTTTTTTATTTGCCTTTTAATTTTAATTTAATTTCCAGTCGTTGCTTCATAAAATTGACTTACCCAGCACAGCGTCCACTTTTCTGGTGCAGACTGCTAGTTAAGCAAGCGGGTATATACTTGTTCTTGATGTCTTTTTTTATGCCTACTAGTATTAGAACCGTGAGATGTCTAAATTTATTAAATTTGTTGGTTTTTTTTTTTTTGTTTACTTGAGTTTTGTATCAGTCTCTCAGTACTCGATTTCTTTGATTAGTATTTGTTTACTTAATTTTAATTTCATCGAGGGGAAAAAGGGGACAAAGATGAAGCTCAAATCCGAACGCACTTACATTTGCCCACAATATCGTCATTTTCCGTCGGCATTAACTAAGGAACCCCGAAAAAAAAAAACTCACAATTGACATTATTAATTTATTATTACATAAACTGGCATTTATACGGAGTTTTTGTGAATTCTATCACTAGATGGTTTGGATTTTTGCATTCTATTTATGTGTGTGTGTGTGTATATATATATATATATATATATATATATAGGAGTAATGATAAATATTTTAAAAATTAAAATATCTTAAAATTTGTAATTATAAAAAGATTTATTTTTTTAATTTAACAGTGTTAACAAATTAATAATTTTTTAATTATACATTCTAAAATATTTTATAACATAAATTTTAAAATATTTATTATTATTATAATATGTATATATATATAAAAGAAGAGAGCAGCCATTTTCATCGATGCTTAAGTCATGTTATGAGCTTTCGTTATTCCTTGTGCAAGATTTTCCTACTAGAAAGCCACTGCGCATTTCTTTCCTTTCGTTTTTTTCTGGTTTAATTTGGATGCTTTTCCATTGAAGTAATGTTAGCCAACCTCGTATTCATATTAAATATAAGATTATAACCATACCATATAAAGAAGGGCCAATGTTCGCTGGAGTGCTATAACAATTATGTCTCCCATACATATATAGCCAGTTATTTGAATACCTCATAATCTAGAAAACTTGGTACAAACATGTGCCGATCGATACAATTGGCTTCTCTGGATGATAAGACGTCTCTAGTGTCCAGGAAGTGGTCTCCTCCGCCTGCTGGCTGTCTCAAGATTAATTGTGATGCCTCATATGATGGCCAATCCTGCCGAGCTGGTGTAGCAGCAGTTGGAAGAGATCTAGCCAGGAAGAGCGTCAGTGCAGTGCTCCCTCAATGGCTGAAGCTATGGCACTCCGCACTGGTGTGCAACTAGCCCTTTCTGTTTTTTTTTTTTTTTCGGGGGCTTTTTGATTTTTTAAGAGACTTTTGACTTTTCCTGTTTAATTCTACTACTTATGTTCATATTTGTCTTCTCTTTGCATTAGAAGCTGGTTGATGAGGCCCAACTGCTTGGGGTGGACTTATCAGAAAACATTCTTTCACTTGTGATGTGTTTTCATGGATGCAATGTCGGTGTTGAGCCAATTGTTGATCTAGTGAAGCGGTTACTTGTTATGCAGAGATCTCTTGGTTTAAAATGTATACCTAAATTGTCATCAGTAGTGCTATCCCTTTTTATTATCCTTGTTGAATCAGAGCTTGAACATGATCAACTCTCCCTAGTAAAGGTCCTCACATTTCTTTTGGAGTGGAAAAGTGAAGATGGTATCTCCTCTAGACCATATCGTGTGCTCTCGTATTTTATATTAATTTCTTATGCCAGAGTTGATACATAAGCTGTAACCTCCTCTTACATTCGTTCATGAATTAATTCTCATTAGCAGTCTTTGTTGCATCTGGCATATGTATATTTATTGCGTAACTATTTTTTTTTTTCTCGATCATTTTAGAAACCATTAATAGAATCAGTACAGGGCCTGTACTTTCCGCATTATGTTCTTGCAGGCTTGAACCATTTTTGTATTTGAAATTTAGATTAGTGAGTTAATTGTGGGAAAAAGTAATGAAATAATTGTTCTGATTTATGTAGTCCATGACTTTCTTTAAGTGTTACAATTAGTTTATTTATTTTGCAGAATATGTGGTTGCTGAAACCAATTGTGCGTTGAATCAGGAGCTGTTATTCACATTTCCTATTATCAACCTTATGTCTTCTGCCTCTGGATCTGTTAAAGGGGCAGCAGCTGATTTGCTTGTCATGTTAGAAAAGCTCCTGGTACAATTGTCAACAGCTCCAAGAATTGAACTAGCAACAGGATGGAGAAATCCTTACATAAGCTCGCCCGGGTTCCTGGTTTATAGGCTTTTACAAAATTTGTGGTTTCAGGTCTACAATTTTAATTATCCTCCGGATGCCAAATTTGAAATATTTATTTCTTTAAATTTTACTGGATTCGTTGGGTTTGGTATTTATTACTCTTGTCCTCAGACAAAAGGGACAAAAGGAAAATAAAAACACTGAATTTTGAGATTCTAACATTGAATTTGTTTCATTATTGGTTTAACCATAGTGTTTTGAAAAGAAAAGGAACTAGGAAATTATCTGGGGATGCTAAATATAGAATATGGAAAGAATGTTAATTAGTGATTCATGTTGATAACACCATCTATTTGGGAAACCGTCTCTTTTGGACTGGTTCTTGAATGAGTTGAGTTCAGGTGATACATTGAGCTGCAATTTTGTTGTATATGATGACTGTGTTTTTACAAGACTTTCTTTTTTCCCCATTTTTTTTCCAGGAGCAGTCCACTTTCTTCATCAGTTTTTCTTCCAGGGGTAAAGCTGATGTCAAAGGAATGTACAATGAGCAGGAAACTTGGGCTGCTCAATTAAGAGAATACTCTTTACAGATCATTGTGAGAGGGAAATAGTCACAACCCCTTTCTCATTCTGAAGAAACTTTTTTAACTGGTACTGAGACATATCTTTGTTCTATTTCTTCTTAGAATTTTTCAAAGTATGCCCTTTGTTTAAATATTCCTTTATAACATAGTATCATCAACCTGACCATTTTGCCTTGTGGAAATGTTTCCATTTCTGAGTGCAGTCATTGGTGTTTTATTGATGCATCCATTGTTGGGAAATGCCGCAATAGATTTGTTGTCTGCTCTTGGCATTATGGATCCCAAACAGGGAGTTCCATTGTTGCTATCTGTCCTGTTTTACAGTGGCATTTTCACCAGAAAAGATATTAATTACCATAATATGTTGGTGAGTTCCCATGTCTCTCATCCCATGCAATTGATGCAAGGGTATGTAAAGCTACTGGCACCAGTCATTTTTAAACTTTTTTTTTCTGTGTTTCGTCCTCTCAGTCAAAAGTTCTGGCAATGCTTCCGTCACTTGCTTCACATGTCATGACGATTCCATTGATAATTCAGACTATACTGCCCTTGATTCAAAAGGATGGAAAACCGTATGTACGCTTAAACCAATTGTTTATTGCTTCATTCCTTTTTTCCTTGTTTCTAGTATGTGCATTTGAACTTCGATCCACTTCCATTGCAATCTGTACGACATCGAATATCATGATTAATATCTTCATGTCATGAAAGGGACAGTGGCAATCAGGACCTAACATACCAATAGATTTTAGTGTAAACATCAAATAAAAGGTTTGCTTACAGTTTGATGACCAGAAGCTGTGAGGATGCTGGTATCTTCTTGAAGAAATTGCAATGCATGTCAGATAAGCCTACACGAGACCGAAATTATTAGTCCCAGCAACAGATTTTTTAATGTCAATCGTCAACAATTTCCCCCCCCCCCCCCCCTTCATACTACTTAATACATATAATCACAGCGTACACTTTGTCACTGTCCCGTGGCCACAGTATTTAGTTTAACTTTCATAGTGCATTACTTGCTAGCTTGTGCTAGTGCCTCGCAATTCTCTTAAATTCTTAATCAAGAAATTGACCAGACCAGCACTGCTTCCCAAAAATCCGCAATCAGAATTGCCCTAGTAATCATAAAATTAAGAAGCGTGAGCTACCTTGATCCAGCATAAATCAAATACAGAATTCTGATTAGCCACCCATTCACTTGTTCTTGCTTTCTCTGCCAATTATCAACCCAAAAATAATTGTTAAAGTCAATTGATTAGCAAGCATAGAAAGCAATTTAGATAAGAAACCAAAACAAAAATAAATAAATAAATAAAAACCAAAGACAAAAATGTGCATTCTCTCGATGAGAATTGAACAGATGGAACTTCCTTCGAGTATCGAACAGGCTCAGGTACCCATCCTCATTGGAAACGGCAAGAATATGGCAGTTTTTGCTAGTCTAAACGCATTCAGAATAAACCAAAATTCACGTAGAATTCGCAAGTGCTGCACTAAAAACTCGAAATGGACCTTTTATTTTTAAGAATAAAAACTCAGAAGTATATGAAATTTTCATCAAAATCATATGAAATTACTCGCAAGTCACACCTTACAGAAAGAAATAGCCAGCGGCGGCGTCTCCTTGCGGCCATGCTCCACTGCCAGCACTCCAGTTTCCGTGATGTCCGACGTTGTTTCGTCCACACACAGCCGTTTTCGAACTGCAAGTAACATTAAGTGTAGCCTTATAGCCTTGTACAACATATGCATAAAGATATACAAATCCAGAGAGAGACAGAGAGAAAGACGGAGACCTCTGAATTCATTGAGCTACCTGGACAGGATGTCTTGAGAGAAGGAACGCGATTTGCAGGCCTCCATGAGATAGAGAGAGGCACTGAGCGAGCCACAAGGAGAGAGACGGTGAAAGCATTGTGGCAGTATCATTGTCTGTTCGAAATTATTATTATTATGTTGGAATCAGTTTGGCGTAACGGGCAAGATTGTCGTTTTAGGCCAGGCGGGAAAACTCAAAATTTCTCGGCAGCGGCGATGGTCTCTTTTTCTGCGAGACAGGAGAAGAGGTTTTTTTTTTTTTTTTTTTTGTTATAAAGAGGAAGAGTTTTAATTACATTCTTTCTGGACTCATGCGTCTGTCCCAGTATGCGTGTGTGGTGATGCGCATGAGTCATAACCGCTCTCCTCTCTCTCACACAGACGCGCTCCTCTGTCTCTCACACACACACGCGCTCCAGACTCTATAAAAGAACAGACCAGAAACAACAGTCGAGGTCTCACTCTCCAAGAAGAAGAACACAACAACGAATCATGAATAGGCTTCTCCGAGCATGCCGTTCTCTTGCCGCCATTGGCGCCTGCGCTCCTTTCAGATTAGCTCCAACCAACACCACTTCTGATTGTTGGTTACGGAGAAGGTTGAAGTTCAAGGATGTCGGGTCGATGAAACACATAGAAAGGTTCAGTGTGAAAAGTGTGGGAACCTGTGTCAAATTTTTTACTACATGAAAGTTAACTTTGTACTATCATTCAAGATAATAACTTAATACTAAGTTAATGTGTTTATTTTTATCATAATTCACGTTCAAGTCCTTGCCTTTACTTTTAAAAAAATTGGTGAACTATAAGTTTGAAATTCATCAATATTATAATACAATATAAAAGAGATTTATTAAACTTAATAATATTCAAATAAAAACTTTTTCTTGCAAAAATAGTTAAATAAGAAGATCAACTACAAAAAAAAGTCAATTTTAATATCTAAATATTATAACATATATATATATATATATGAGTCCCTTTATTTATTGGAAAAAAGGGAAAAAGGGTGACCTGCGTCAAATATGTGAAAATATATGGGAAGAAGGCTCCCTTCATCAGCCAACTTTATAAATCCACCATCAAAATTTGAATTACTCGATTTCCCGTTTTAACACTTCTCTAAAAATGCCGCACAGGTCTTCAATCCAAAATGACACAACTAACAAGTATAAAATTTTCACCTTACACAAAAAACTTCAAATTAAATTATAATAGAAAAAATTGAGGCCGCCATATCACACAGGTAAAATAGGAAATTAAGGGAAAATAAAAGGAAACTGAAAATGGTTGCCATTATATCACAATAATGCTCTTAATTACTGTGGATACAATGCTAAGAACGTTGCATCTTTTGCCTGCGACACATCGATCACACGGTCTTATTGGCCAGAAGAAAGCTATACATAGTATCTGAAACTGATTACTGATACAAGTCAAACTATAATTCGGCCAAAAACAGCATGTTACCCCGAGGGATATTCATGTTCAGAATGGGGGGAAATAAACGCTTCAGGATCTGGAGAAGAATTCACGAGCTTCGTGGTACTGCTGTAGGATGACATTGTACACAGAATGGATGGGTTTCCAAGAGATTGGAATAGGGACCCAAAACAGCCTTGGGCAGGGGTGGAGTATTCTCGTTCTTCAACCAGCTATACTGACAGACCGAGAGGCCGCTAAGACAATAGCATGTGTGATGATAATCTCTGGCCTTCCCAGGTTTGTCTCTGAATCCACCCTCCTGTTCCTGCAGTGACCATGTCCCAAAATCTAACAGATGTCCATTGGAGTAGAAACTAGAAACTTGATTCAAAGCAAGCTCCCCTAACACGAGTTCATACCTGTGAGCAAAGTAGTATGTACTGCTGCAATGCCATGCTTTGGAAAAGTGGTTCTGTTTCTGAACGCACAAGATTTTGAGTATGACTACTGCTATGATCAACTGAACAAGGAGTATTTGACTGGGCTGTAGAAAAGATCAAGACAAATAAGAGAGAAGAAAATAATGAACAAGAACATGATCCCTTTTTGCAAAATTACGGACAGATAAAGGGATATAAAGCTATTTTGTAGGTAGTCAGCCTACCTCCATGCTCAAAATGACAACTTTGTTCATCTCGACACAAATTTCCATCAGGAACTTCTTCTCCTTCAGATGTGCTCTCTGTTGGTGAGTCTCCTTCACCATCAGAGAATGCTAGAGCTTCACCACTAACAGCATGTAATCGTTGAAACAATAAAAACACACCGCCCTGGACCATTCCAAACTTTAAGCATACCATAAATTAAAAAGCATGCAAACAACTGACAAGGATAACTTTGGAAGATCACCTGCCAGAAGGAGTAACAGCCGTCAACTAGCTTGTTTGTTCTCCCCTGAAATCCACACTCCACTCCTTGCCGAAACACCACCCAATTCTAACATCCCATTAAATAAAAAAAGACCAGTGAAGATCCTCACAAAAAAATATTTAAATTATAGCTCGCAACCCACAAATCAAAGCCCAAGAAATCATATACTTAGCTAAATAACTTGTATGAACAAATATAAAAGCTGAAATATTGTATTACAATTAAGCCAGCCAAGTCCAAACGGTTCACTTCATTGATCAGAATCATATTAGCCAATCCACAAAATGTGTACCTGATTGGTCACATTTTCAAACTTGAGATACTTTCTTTAAGTTCTCAAAAACTTCGCAAGGTACGGAAGACTGTGGAAGAGATAAATGAATATGGGCATTGACATACCCACCATGAGCTTCAGAACCAGGCTCCCCACCTATGCCACCTTCATAAGTCTGACAGCTGCAACACATGCAAGAGAGTATGACTTTTAATTGGTAATGGATCAGAAAAAATGTAATGACATTTCACTATCAATGATCAATGTATTCGCAAGAAAACAATGAATTTTGCTAAACCTTGTTATACTGTCCCAGTTATACGTGATAGTCACATTGTTTCAAGTCATGTATTTCTTTAAACAGTACATGAAAAAGAAAATAAAGTAGACCAAAACCCATGTTGTGCAAATGCAAATTATACATCAAAGCTTGCTCCTCCTGCATGATAGCATCCTTAAAGAACAACAATAGTAATTTGAAAAAGATTAAAATATCTTAGGCAGCATCTACCACAAATTAAAACACATCATCTATCAAATGTTTCTCATGTCTGCTGTGTCATCAGAATTATACCGGACAAGAGGCTGTCAAAGGAAAACCCAGAGGCAACAGGGACTAGAAACAGGTACTGAACAATTGTGAATGCATGGATGTATAGATGCAGAAAGGCCACCTTTGAAGCAAAAGACAAATCGATTAGATTGAACCTTTGCAAATCAATTTTTGGGACAGCTAAAAGTCCTAGAAGACATGGTCACTATCAAAATGATGCAAATATTTGTGTGTGGTAAGTACCAAATGCACACAGTGCTTCTGTCATTTGCAAGTATGGACCACCAAGAAAAAAGCAAAGATATTCTGAAAATGAAAACCAAATAATCCTAATGCAAGTAGGACATAAATTCAACAGAATGGATGGTGCAACAAACTGAATCCAAAATCATCTACAACGGCCACTCGGAACCAACCTCAGTATGTAATTTCCAACGCCCATAACCATCTCATCATCCAAAATGTCGAGAACACTTGCAACCTGGGGAAAAATAAGAGAACGGACTCCAATAATTCATCACCACAAGAAACAAAACCCATCCAAGATTAATTCCTGGTTGGATTATTGAGGTAAAAGTTCATTTTACTCAGGGCAGCACAAATGCAAGTGACAATGAAATTCAGGCTAAATCCCATTAATGAAACTGAGCTGAGATTTCTTTCTTAAGCATATTTAATCAAATATAAGTCCGGATGAAAGAGAATTTGAGGCTGCAACAGACTCCGTTGTGGATGAAAAGTTACCAAGGCGAACCATACGCCATAATCAGATCTTGGAATCAGTATGTGCACAGAGAGAGAGAGAGAGTGAGAGAGAAAGAGAGATTACTGAAATGGCAGTGTAGCAAGCCCGCACATCAATTTCCCCAGCATCATGCATCCTAAGAGAAGAGATGCAAGAGATTCACAACTTATTACAAAAGGTACCATCGGTTTGTTCTACAAACATATTTAGGTGGAAAAGATAATTCCCAATAGGCACATGGTGCTAAGTATGGGGACAAAACCTGGGTGTAAGAAATATGCCGTGACACGGGGAAAATTGATCAAATAATTAACATGTTGAAGACAAAGTCACACCTGAAAGCTCCACTTGGTTGTTTCATTTGCCTCAAAAACGAGCGCAATTTACCTCTGCAACATACATTAAAATTTTTTTGTATCACTTAGAGAGGCTGCAATTGCTATTGTTGCAACAAACATTGAATACTTTAAAAGCAGCAAACACTGGTTGACTGCAGAAAAATACCTATTAATTGAAGACAAGGCCTTCTCTCCACCCAAAGTAATAAGTGAATTGACTGCGGCATAAGTTGTTGCAAGATGAGGCAGCTGGAAAGAACTACGTATGAGTTAATATGGACAAAACGAAATGCAGCAATTGCAGACGAGAGACTAATTATAGTAACCTGGAAAAATATCAAGATATCCAAAAATCACGTCAATATGCATTTAAAAATTCCAGCTCAAGGAGCCTGCTAAAAGAATATGATAGCAAATAAAAAAATCCAATGCAAGTGACTTCCTAAACATACAGCCTTTTTATATGCATTCCTTAAAGACAACAATCAAGTACTAATGACAAGCAAACAATTTGAGTCCATTTAGATTTACTTCAATAAGTCATCTTGCTAAGGAGTAAAACACTAGCCTGTCCAGGTCCTCCACCATATCCGCCATTCGGGTCCTGCCAATAAAAATAAAAGAAAGCCACAGAGTCGCCATAAATCAGTCTCCCAAGTTCAAAACAAAATTCGGGCAGCAACAATGGCTCAAATCTTCATCATCATACACACCTGACAGCGATCCAAAAAATCAACAGCATTGTCTTCTAGTTCATGATCAACAGACTCCCCAAGCAATGCAATTGAATGTAGGATCCAGTAGCAAAGCCAGGGCCGACTAAATTGTAATCCACATTAACCAATAGTAACCAAGTACTTACAAGAGTAAGTCAAAAAGAAGATCAAGATCATCAAGTAAAAATCTTTTTTTCAAAAAAAAAATAAAACCGAAAAAATTAGAGAAAATTGGAAAGATAGACGCACTTAGCATCCAAAACGACGAAGGATGGACCGAGCTGCTGGAGACCCTTAGTTAGGTACTCAATGTGCTTGTCCCGTTGAAGCTCTAACCTGTAAATAGTAGCAAAAGAAAATTACCAAATCGTCGATTATGATAGAGCTGAGGCGGCGGCGGCGGCGGCGGCGGAGGAGGAGGAGGAAGGGTTGAGTGAAAAATTATTACATTAGGGTTTGGGCGTTGCGAGGAATATTGGCGAAGAGATCATAGATCCGGAACACCTGGTCCTGGACCGTCCACTGGTCAATCTGGGACACAGTCCCTCGACGTCCTGTCGCCGACGATTCCGATTCTGACTCCATTTGTTTGATCGTTGTCGGCGAAGCCTTGGTAGATTTTGTTTACACTATCTATAGTCACTTCGTTTGGTTCCTGTTTTATTTCTTTTGCGTTTTGTTGGACGGATTAATCTTTCTTTTTTTCACCGGACAAATCTTCACCCTACCACCATGTTAGATGCAACTATTTTTCTCCGGAGAACACTGGACAGACGAGAAAGCAATAGTGTCAGAATGTGCATATGGCCGGTCCATTGAAACTCTCCTTGGGTCGGTCCATTGAAGCACTCCTTGGGCTAATCCCTTGTTTAATTTAAGCTTTTAAGAATGGGGCTAAAAACTTAACCCAACAAAGGAAATTGTTTATTTTGTTACAGTATAGGACACAGATTGACCCAACAATTATCTTAGCCAACCTTTTTCGGTGTTCGGGCCTGCCAAAGAGTTAATTAACAATTGGGTTTTTTTTTTTTTAACCAAAAAAATCAACTGTGTTTTTTTTTTTTAATATTAAATTATGCCGTGAATACTCTGTAACTGTGCATGATTAAGCGACTATCATCAGTTGACAAGCTAATTTGATTATAAACCAGTTATTTAAAACACGACACTAGAACATATATGCATTTCAATGTGAATAATGTTCTTATGAGAAAATTTTCTGTTCAGTCTTTTCCCATCACAACAATGTTTTACAAAATTCCCAAATTTTATTATTTAATCAAGCCTTTTAGCGGCTTTAAACAATTTTCGAAAAAAACCCATAAATAGATACTTTGGTGCTCTTATGCAGAAGAATAACCATTGTTTTAATGCCCTTCAGTTGGGTAAATTCTTCTGATAGAATGTTGGAGAAGCACTCGAAAAACATTCATTCTATTTTAATATGGAAATCCTAACTAGAGTAGGAAAATAAAAAAAAATGAAAAAAAAAAAGAAGAAATCCTGACAATGAAACTTCCTCCCAAGGATATCCACTTAATAGAAAATAGAAATTTTTTATATAACAGGATTTAAACTTAGCAAAATCAAAAAAGACCATTGGATCTGAATTCTAAACTGTTCGAGCAGAGCAGAGCTGTCACCTTCCTCTCAATACCAGAGTTTCTCCCCGTTGTAGTATTTCAAGTCTCCTCCGGCCAGCGGACGGTACTCCCTCCCAACAGAATGCATATGGTAGCCATTCTGCAAATGAAATGATTTAAAAAGATTAAAACAGAAAAAACAAAATTAAAAATTAAAAAAATAATGTCGAGCGCATTACCTGACACTTCTCGCCATGGATGTCCCTTGACTTCTCGTGGAAGAACATCCCACACTTTTCACACTGAACCTTCCTATGTGTTTCATCGACCCGACATCCGTGAACTTCAACCTTCTCCGTAAACAACAATCTGCAATTTATGCAGATCGACGGCCCAGCCTTCCTTGCATTCTCTGCCTCCTTCTCTCTTTCTTTCTCCCTCTTCATTTGATTGATCTACCTCCTCAGTTTCCCTCAGTTCTTTTTGGAGGTTCGGTTGATGATTGTCGGTGGCGACAGAAGCGCCGGCGCCGTCGAGACGAAGTTCGCCTGAGAGAGTAAGACAGCGCCAGTGGCCGGTGGAAAGAGGAAGGGCGCAGCAGTGGCAGGAGCACCTGGAAGCAACGGCAGCGCGCGACAGAAGGCGGCATCAGAAGTGGTGTTGGTCGGAGCTAATCTGAAAGGAGCGCAGGCGCCAATGGCGGCAAGAGAACGGCGTGCCCGGAGAAGCCTATTCATGATTCGTTGCTGTGTTCTTCTTCTTGGAGAGTGAGACCTCGACTGTTGTTTTTGGTCTGTTCTTTTATAGAGTCTGGAGCGCGTGTGTGTGAGAGAGAGAGAGGAGCGCGTCTGTGTGAGAGAGAGGAGAGCGGTTATGACTCATGCGCATCACCACGCACGCATACTGGGTATTTACGATCCTGACCTTTGCGCGCAGGACTTCTGGATCAGGTATGTTAGGCTAAAAAATAATGAGTCCAGAAAGAATGTAATTAAAACTCTTCCCCTTTATAACCAAAAAAAAAAAAAACCTCTTCCCCTGTCTCGCAGAAAAAGAGACCATTGCCGCCGCTGAGAAATTTTGAGTTTTCCCGCCTGGCCTAAAACGACAATCTTGCCCGTTACGCCAAACTGATTCCAACATAATAATAATAATTTCGAACAGACAATGATACTGCCACAATGCTTTCACCGTCTCTCTCCTTGTGGCTCGCTCAGTGCCTCTCTCTATCTCATGGAGGCCTGCAAATCGCGTTCCTTCTCTCAAGACATCCTGTCCAGGTAGCTCAATGGATACAGAGGTCTCCGTCTTTCTCTCTGTCTCTCTCTGGATTTGTATATCTTTATGCATATGTTGTACAAGGCTATAAGGCTACACTTAATGTTACTTGCAGTTCGAAAACGGCCGTGTGTGGACGAAACAACGTCGGACATCACGGAAACCGGAGTGCTGGCAGTGGAGCATGGCAGCAAGGAGACGCCGCCGCTGGCTATTTCTTTCTGTAAGGTGTGACTCGCGAGTAATTTCATATGATTTTGATGAAAATTTCATATACTTCTGAGTTTTTATTCTTAAAAATAAAAGGTCCATTTCGAGTTTTTAGTGCAGCACTTGCGAATTCTACGTGAATTTTGGTTTATTCTGAATGCGTTTAGACTAGCAAAAACTGCCATATTCTTGCCGTTTCCAATGAGGATGGGTACCTGAGCCTGTTCGATACTCGAAGGAAGTTCCATCTGTTCAATTCTCATCGAGAGAATGCACATTTTTGTCTTTGGTTTTTATTTATTTATTTATTTTTGTTTTGGTTTCTTATCTAAATTGCTTTCTATGCTTGCTAATCAATTGACTTTAACAATTATTTTTGGGTTGATAATTGGCAGAGAAAGCAAGAACAAGTGAATGGGTGGCTAATCAGAATTCTGTATTTGATTTATGCTGGATCAAGGTAGCTCACGCTTCTTAATTTTATGATTACTAGGGCAATTCTGATTGCGGATTTTTGGGAAGCAGTGCTGGTCTGGTCAATTTCTTGATTAAGAATTTAAGAGAATTGCGAGGCACTAGCACAAGCTAGCAAGTAATGCACTATGAAAGTTAAACTAAATACTGTGGCCACGGGACAGTGACAAAGTGTACGCTGTGATTATATGTATTAAGTAATATGAAGGGGGGGGGGGGGGAAAATTGTTGACGATTGACATTATAAAATCTGTTGCTGGGACTAATAATTTCGGTCTCGTGTAGGCTTATCTGACATGCATTGCAATTTCTTCAAGAAGATACCAGCATCCTCACAGCTTCTGGTCATCAAACTGTAAGCAAACCTTTTATTTGATGTTTACACTAAAATCTATTGGTATGTTAGGTCCTGATTGCCACTGTCCCTTTCATGACATGAAGATATTAATCATGATATTCGATGTCGTCCAGATTGCAATGGAAGTGGATCGAAGTTCAAATGCACAAACTAGAAACAAGGAAAAAAGGAATGAAGCAATAAACAATTGGTTTAAGCGTACATACGGTTTTCCATCCTTTTGAATCATCGGCAGTATAGTCTGAATTATCAATGGAATCGTCGTGAAATGTGAAGCAAGTGACGGAAGCATTGCCAGAACTTTTGGCTGAGAGGACGAAACACAGAAAAAAAAAAGTTTAAAAATTGGTGCCAGTAGCTTTACATACCCTTGCATCAATTGCATGGGATGAGAGACATGGGAACTCACCAACATATTATGGTAATTAATATCTTTTCTGGTGAAAATGCCACTGTAAAACAGGACAGATAGCAACAATGGAACTCCCTGTTTGGGATCCATAATGCCAAGAGCAGACAACAAATCTATTGCGGCATTTCCCAACAATGGATGCATCAATAAAACACCAATGACTGCACTCAGAAATGGAAACATTTCCACAAGGCAAAATGGTCAGGTTGATGATACTATGTTATAAAGGAATATTTAAACAAAGGGCATACTTTGAAAAATTCTAAGAAGAAATAGAACAAAGATATGTCTCAGTACCAGTTAAAAAAGTTTCTTCAGAATGAGAAAGGGGTTGTGACTATTTCCCTCTCACAATGATCTGTAAAGAGTATTCTCTTAATTGAGCAGCCCAAGTTTCCTGCTCATTGTACATTCCTTTGACATCAGCTTTACCCCTGGAAGAAAAACTGATGAAGAAAGTGGACTGCTCCTGGAAAAAAAATGGGGAAAAAAGAAAGTCTTGTAAAAACACAGTCATCATATACAACAAAATTGCAGCTCAATGTATCACCTGAACTCAACTCATTCAAGAACCAGTCCAAAAGAGACGGTTTCCCAAATAGATGGTGTTATCAACATGAATCACTAATTAACATTCTTTCCATATTCTATATTTAGCATCCCCAGATAATTTCCTAGTTCCTTTTCTTTTCAAAACACTATGGTTAAACCAATAATGAAACAAATTCAATGTTAGAATCTCAAAATTCAGTGTTTTTATTTTCCTTTTGTCCCTTTTGTCTGAGGACAAGAGTAATAAATACCAAACCCAACGAATCCAGTAAAATTTAAAGAAATAAATATTTCAAATTTGGCATCCGGAGGATAATTAAAATTGTAGACCTGAAACCACAAATTTTGTAAAAGCCTATAAACCAGGAACCCGGGCGAGCTTATGTAAGGATTTCTCCATCCTGTTGCTAGTTCAATTCTTGGAGCTGTTGACAATTGTACCAGGAGCTTTTCTAACATGACAAGCAAATCAGCTGCTGCCCCTTTAACAGATCCAGAGGCAGAAGACATAAGGTTGATAATAGGAAATGTGAATAACAGCTCCTGATTCAACGCACAATTGGTTTCAGCAACCACATATTCTGCAAAATAAATAAACTAATTGTAACACTTAAAGAAAATCATGGACTACATAAATCAGAACAATTATTTCATCACTTTTTCCCACAATTAACTCACTAATCTAAATTTCAAGTACAAAAATGGTTCAAGCCTGCATGAACAAAATGCTGAAAGTACAGGCTCTGTACTGATGCTATTAATGGCTTCTAAAATGATCGAGAAAAAAAAAAAGTTAAGCAATAAATATACGTTTGCCAGATGCAATAAAGACTGCTAATGAGAATTAATTCATGAATGAATGTAAGAGGAGGTTACAGCTTATGTATCAACTCTGGCATGAGAAATTAACATAAAAATATATGAGAGCTCACGATACGGTCTAGAGGAGATACCATCTTCACTTTTCCACTTCAAAAGAAATGTGAGGACCTTTACTAGGGAGAGCTGATCATGTTCAAGCTCTGATTCAACAAGGACAATAAAAAGGGATAGCACTACTGATGACAATTTAGGTATAAATTTTAAACCAAGAGATCTCTGCATAACAAGTAACCGCTTCACTAGTTCAACAATTGGCTCAACACCGACATTGCATCCATGAAAACATGTCACGAGTGAAAGAATGTTTTCTGATAAGTCCACCCCAAGCAGTTGGGCCTCATCAACCAGCTTCTAACGCAAAGAGAAGACAAATATGAACATAAGTAGTAGAATTAAACAGTAAAACTCAAAAGTCTCTTAAAAAATAAAAAAGCCAAGATTCTAATACCAATGTTGTTCCGACCAATTGCTTCAAAACCACATTGTATCCGTCAACTATGCATTCCAAGGAATAATAAGAGTTCCTAAATTCCTGCATACAATTCAAATCAAATTAACGGCCAATAGGTATACGTGCATGCAAAATGAAGACAACACAACAATTAGACAATTGCCAAACAGGTATACGGACATCTGAGTTCGTGAGCGGCAGGTATTTAAGACTTCCTATCAAAAGCTTGAAAATGGGAATCGCCTCATTAGGATATGAACAACAAAATGAAGCCAGAGATGATATGAACTGTCGTGCAAATAAAGCAGACGAGTATTCCGAAAAGGGAACTCTTAGAAGCGAAAAATTCAAAAAGGGTCTCAAGAATTCGCAAATTTCCACCATCCCCAATTGTCTGTTCTGTGCCATAAACAATAAGATTTGGTGTAACAATTCAGACTGAGCCTCGCTTCTGCTTGACAAAATCTGCAATATATACAATCCACATAAAAAAAATCAGCACTCGAATTCTTCATAGGACGCATTTTACTGCACTTCAAATGTTAATTTAACTAAAAATATAAATCCTACAAATCGCAAAATTTTGAAATGTTAGTTCAAACTCAAAGCTCAGTTCCAGTTTACTGACCCTAACAAACGGGTGATTCTCGGTTCGACTAAACCGCCACGATCCATGATTCTTCTGGAACCCGACCCGAACTAGAAGTCCCAGTCCCTTGACGAATAATACAACAAACTTCGGGTCGGATCCCTCAAGCGCAGACTGAAGCTCCACCAAACCCCGGCATATGTCCAATTTGGTGTCCAAGAAGAGGCGGCAGAGCTCGCGAACAGATTGGTCGACGACTGCCGGATAAGAGGAGTGGAGGCACTGAGAAAGAGCTTCTCTACCAGGTTCGGAGTCCAGGTCAAGATAGCTCGGAGCAGACCGGAGCTTCGAGAAAATTGTAACTACGGCTAACTTTTGGAGCGAGGGTTGCGGGGCCCGAATTTTCTCCAGTAACGGAGCATAGGAGTCCATTTCTGCGATCAGCGTGAGCCACAGCCAGCGCAGAGCAGGCGCGGTCCGGGACAGAGGAGAGGATGTGAGCGAAACGGCGCGGAAATCTTGCGTGTCGTCGTTCGAAAACGGTGCGTTGTAGTACTCGTTTGGCTAAACGAGGCCGTTGCGTTTCTTTGAAAACACCCAATCCTGATTCCGGGCTCGGCGCTCTTGGAATTGCAGTTTTAAAAAGAATAGGCGCAACTAAGCAAATTAATTTATAATTAATATAACGTGCGTTGGCTTTATGAAATATGATAATATAGTATAAGTTAGAGGTTTATTATTTTATTTTATCTTATGTTTAGTTGTTTAATATGATAAGTATATAATAAATTAGTATAAATTTACTATCTTATAAATATGAGATATTATTATCTCTTTTATTTTTATAAACTAGTCTATCTCACTTATTAGATTAGTATTGGTAAATTTTATATTTACTAAAATATTTTTTTAATTAAAATAAATTTTAAATATTTTTAAAAAATTAATATAAAATTAAAAAAAAATAATTTCTCTCTCTCCTCCCTTCTCTCTCTCACTCCTCTTATCTCTCTTTCCTTTCTCTCTTGTCCCTCTCTCTCTCTCTCTCTCTCTCTCTCTCTCTCTCTCTCTCTCTCTCGCTCTCTCTCTCTCTCTCTCGTTCCTTCAATTTCTTTAATATAAATTTGAAAATTCATATCTTATAATTTATTTAACTTTTTTCCTCAAACAAATTTAAAAAAAATGTTTTTTTTAATATCTTGAAATTTATTTATACAAAAAAATTAATGCTTAATTTTTAAAAATATCTTTTTATATAAAATTAAAAATTTATAAACAGTATAATATGCAATAATATGTAAAATAAATATTAATTATATTATTTAATTTTTATTATTTTTAATAAAAATATTAAAATTAATAATAAATATAAGTCAATTATTTTTAAAGGTAAAAAAGTCATTTTAATTTATTATATTATTTTATTTAATATCATCTAAATATTAAATATGATAACTATTATGTACTATTTAATGACATTCAAACAGTATAGATTATTAATCTAACTTATCCTATACAATATTAATATATATTATCATATATCATACTATTCAGTTTGCAAATTAAATGCACTCATAGTAATAGATCTTAATTACTCAACTCTTCTTTTATTATTTTCTTCGTTAGGGAATCTTTGGAATTTGTTTATTATTTGACAAATTACTCTCTTTTAAAATTGTTGTTAACAAAATTTCAACGGTTAGATTTTCAAATTGTGCTCGACTTTCATGAAAAATAAGCAATGATAATTAGATTTAGCCTCCGTTTGTTTGTTAAAAAATAATTTATTTTTGTAAAATATGTAGGAGACAATATTTTTAATAAAAATAATAATTTTTTTATCATTCATTTAAAAAATATTTTGTAGTTTTTTTGAAGAATAACTTATACTTAAAATGAGGAGAAGTTACTTTATCTAAAAATTTTAAAAAAAATTTAAAATTTTTTATTAATTACCCATTTTACGGAAAATAAATGTTGAAAGATAAGAAAACTTTTTTTTATAAAATATTTCATAGGAAATAGACACGCCATAAAAGCAGATTAGATGCGGCTAAAGCCTGGAGTTCGAAAAGCCACGCCTTTACGCAGTTGGCCACAAAGACCATTGACCGTTGCAGGTGGAACACTGTAACCGGCACGTTGGCATACGCTTGAAATGGGTTCCTCGTCGACCCATGTTTGTTGCTGCATCTACGGGATCTCACTTTCTGGATACCCGATGATTCGAAGTCATCAGATGCGGCAATCACTGCACTGATGTTGTGTGGGCTCCGCAAGGGCCTCTTGTTGGAACAATATTGCAGGCAATTAAGGAAACTAGATTTATTTGGCTGAGAAAATGAGGACATTCTTTTCCCTTCCCTTGGAACTTTTATTTGATGAACGAGTTGTTACTCTTCAACAGGAGGAGCCATAAGGCTGTTCCATTGCATTGCCAAGTAGCATCCAATCCATTTGCTAAATATTTCCCCTGTGCGAGCAGTTGTTACTCTTTCAGTTCACCCTTCTCCTCCCACCAATGAGTTAAAAAAGGTCAAGAGGAGTAAAAATAAATAAACTCTTATCTGAAAATCAATGTTATTAAACTCAGACCGGACCGGCCGGTTCAACCGGTCGGACCGGTGACCGGTCAGAGGTCCGGTCCTGGTTATACCCTTAAAGTGGCATTAGATCGGACCGGTCAAAACCCGGTCAACGGACCGGTTCAACCGGTCGGACCAGTGAACCGGTCCCGGTTTGACCGGATTGACCGAATTTAATAATTTTAAAAAATTTTACACTACTTTGTAAGAGTTGGGTTTTGAACCCCTAACCTCTAACAAGAAAGTAGAGTCTCACACCACTGGACCAACTTGTAGTTTATTGTAAACTCTTTTTTTTGATATACTTATTATTTTCTCATACTTCTCACATAATCTATACATCATCATATATAACTAATATATTAACGTTTACTATTTTCTCTTTTTGTTAAGATAATTATTAATTTTCTTAATTTATTAATTTTATCTTATAATAAATTGTTAATCATTTATTTTAAATTTACAAATATAGATATTTCAATACATACATATATATTATAATATTACATTTTATATATAAATTTTATGTGTAATGTATATAAATATTTATTTTTGATATATTTAATATTAAATATTGGTTTTACTGGTTCAATTTTCGGTTAAACCGGTTGAACCGATTGAACCTTAAACCATTAAGCTTTCCGGTTCAATGACCGGTCCGATTTTTACAACATTACTGAAAATTGATCGCAGAGAAATACAAGGAGAAATAACGATTTAAAAAGTCAAAGAAACAGAGAAGAATTTCCAAATCAAGCAAGTCAGTTTCCCTCATTTGCCTCACATCAACAGCATAAAACAAAAGGCAAAAGGAAAGACTTAATAGGTGGTGTCCAACTTGTCGTTCATTGCTAATTTGCCCAAGTGATTGATCGACCACACACCAGCTTAATGTTTAACATATCAATTTTGAGCATCACATTTTTGTCCATTACTTCAAAATTTAATGTTACGTGTTAAGTTTTGATTTGCTTAATTTTTTGTTAATTGTAATTGTGAATTTTTTTATATATAATCGTAGTCAATGATGAGACTTACGAATAGATATTAAACGTAATAATATTGTAATATGAATTTATATATAAAATGTGTAAATTTGACTTTATCTGTGTGATTAGCTCTTGTCTTTTTTTATTTTACTATATATGTACGTATGAATATTGCATTGAACCTCAAGCTTCTAGCCATCCACATGTTAATAACGATCTTTGTAAATATAAATCTTCATGAATATAAAGAAAGATTTTTTACTAATTAATAATATAAAAAAAAATTTGTTCACAGCTGATTGAAAGGTACTGTCTTAACATCACTGTTTATTAATAATTTTGGAACCACCAAAAAAAGCAACAAGTGATATATAACTGCACAATTTTCATATGTGCTTGAGTTTTTAATTGTAGCTGTCGGACCAAAGTATCTCTCAAAGAACTTTTTAGAGTAAAAAATCTAGTTCTTTGTTTAAGAAGAATTATATGTAAAAGTAATCGAACATTTTATTTAAAATTATTTACGCGTAAAACGTTTTGATAATGCGCTCCATGAAGGCGGGAAGATGTGAAAAATGAGCCGCCAAGATGGCAATTGCCACGTCAAGGGAACAAACAACTGACGCTCGGACACACGTGTGAACCGTGCCAAAGAGATATTGCGCATCATCCAATCAATTATGCAATAATAAATGGAAAATTCCAATAAATAATTTCTTGAAAAAAATAAACAAATAATATCGATTGGTGGTAACTTGTAACTCTCCAAAAAGTGTCATAAATTATTTGGCCAAAAACAAGACATTAAATATAATATAATTAAACTATTAATTCAATACTGTGAAATTAAAATATTCATTTAAGGTAACGATTCATGTTGGACCCATTTTAATTTCAGAAATTTTGTGCCTTTTAACGGTACAGACCATAGAGTCATTAATAATCACCCACCTCTCTCTCAATCACCCCACTTTTTCTTTTTGAACAAAAAAAAATCATTGTATTAATCTAACCATATAATAATATGCATTTGGATTACAGGTCATCTAGCGAAAGTTAATTATCTTGGGATTGATTGATGGGCTCATGGGCTACATGGCTGTGATCGCGAGGTTCAAAGAGGGGTATTTTTCTTTTACAAATCCAACAATTCAGCCCAATAAAACGAAAGCTCCTCCCTTTTTTTATGTTTTAAAAAGTAGAATAGTACTCTGCAATCATACCAAAGATGATTGAGTGGGATTTTTTATCCTGAACTTACAAGAAATTAATTCTCACGAACCCAACAAGGGTTATAAAATATAGAATAACTAGTTATGCAGACGAAATGGTGCGTTGGTGTTGACCAAACGAAATGATTGGTTCATTAAGCAAAATTCTAGGTTATTAGACCAAAGAACTAACAAAATCCCTGGACCAAGGCATAGAATCTCGAACTAACTGAATAAATGGAATTTTCTTGATGGCATCCTTTTCTTTTATGTACTCATGGGTTCTCATGTAACTGCCACTCTCTATATTCAATAGATTGGGCTCCCGAGCCCGTGCCTTTTGAGTTCATGTTGACACAGTGCTAGGACTCATATTTCACCGGCATTGGTTTGGCATCCGGTGAGGAGCAGGCGGTTTCAGTGTCTGTAGTTGCTTTGGACCTTTGGGCCTATTTGGGGTGGGTCTTATTGTGGGCCTCTGGTGTATTTGGTATTGTTCAACCTTCTCTGGAAACAACATTCCACAGTTTATGCAGATCGACAGTTTATGTAGATCAACAGATCTGACAGAATGTTTATCGATAATAAAGCTAATACACGATTAAGTCTTAAGAAAATGGATTTCTCAAAGAGAAAAGATAAAGGAAAGATTATTGTCTTTTTGAAATTGAGTAATATTTTTATATAATAATTTAGCCCCTAAGCTTTGAATGCTTTTATAATAATTTAGCCCCTAAGCTTTGAATGCTTTTTTAATCACGAATGAATCTTTGAATGCTTTGATAATAATTTAGCCCCTAAGCTTACATATATATTTATAAGTGAAGTTTATGATTTAAAAAGGAAATATGTTAATGATAAAAGCTAAATAAAAGAGAAAATAAGATAAGTCTAAAATATTCCGGAACATTCAAAGAATATGCTAGGAAAATGCTTGGAATATTCTGGATAAACTTGAAGGACAAGTGTTCAAGAATCTTCCTTTGACTTTGGGCCTCTGCTGACGATCCCTTTGATCCAAGAAGTCTTGGGCTACTCGTTATACATCAGTCCCCTCCACTTAGGAAAAACTCGACTTCGAGTTCAAGTTATGCTTCGGGTAGAGAGACTCATTAGCAGAGTAGAACGAGTAGATATCTGTAACGTTCAAGGTCCTTGAAGTTCCCCATTCCTCAGGTAGATTAATCACATATGCATTGTCGTTGATCTTCTTCACATGGTTTTAAAAACCGAACCGGTCATTAAACCGAAAAGTTTAGAAGTTTAAAGTTCAACTGATTTAACTGAATTAGTTGTGGTTGAATCGGTAAAACCGGTATTTAATATTAAATATATAAAATTTAAATATTTATATACTTTTATCCAATATATTAATATTTAAATGTAATATTATATATATATATTTTTATTTATAACCTTAATATATATGATTTATAATTTATTCTAAAATAAAAACTTATTAATCTTATCTTACAATTTATAAATTTATATTCTTATAATATGCTTTAATATTTGTTTCAAAAAATGATTGTTGAACATCTGTGACTCATTTAATTTATTTCTAAAAATATATCATTTATATATTTGCAAAGTAGCGAATATTTTTTAATAAAATAAAAACATGTTAATTACTTTTGAAAATGACAATGTATTAATTATTTTTAAAAAATTGAAATATATTAGCAACTTTTTGGAGAAAGTAGATATGTAAATAATTAATAAGGCAAAATATTAATTAATTTTGACTAAGATATATTTACATTTATTGATATTTATTATTATTTTTATTTTTTTAGTGCTTTTTTTCTTTTTGAACCAAACCGTCTTGATAGGAAAAATCAGGACCGGTTCTCTGGTTCCTGGTTTAACAAGCCAGTTCAACCGGTTCATAGTCAACTTTTCAATCAAACGGTTTTTTAAGGCTAACCGGACTAGTTCAAGGCCTGGTTCTCGATTTTTTCGATTGAATTGGCTGATCCAGTCCGGTTCTTTCAATAATGCTTTTTCAGGACTTGATATAGACCATACTTCTTAGGCTGCAGCTTGTTGTAGGACCCAACTAAAAATTTCCTTGCGAATGAACACCATCACCATGTCACCCCCTTTGAATAGTTGGCTCCTTCGATGTTTGTCTACAGCTTTCTTATACTTTGCGTTAGCAATCTCCAACTTCTTTTTCACCTCAGCTTGGATTGACTGCACCTGTTCTACAAGAGTCTCAACTGTAATGCTAAGGCCTGGAATGCGAGGGAGTTTGACCAAATCCAAAGCATGTTGCGGACATTTCGTGTAAATGATAGAGAAAAGAGACTTCCCTATAGCACTGTGAGTTGCATTGTTGTAAGTAAACTATGCTTGAGTTAAGGCAAAGTCCCATTGTCTTGGCTTGTCTCCACAAATGCTTCGAATAAGGTTGCTCAGGGTCTTGTTTAGTAACTCTATCTAACCATCTGTCTGGGGATAAGTTGTACTGCTGAACTTTAGGGATAAATCAAACAACCTTCACAAAGTGATCCAGAAGTGACTAAGAAATCTGGTGTCGTGGTAAGATATAATGGAGTTGGGCGGAGTTGGGCACTCCATGTAGCCGCACAATCTCCTTGAAGAATAACTGAGTTACATTAGAAGCATCAGATGTATTCTTATAAGGTATAAAATGACCCATTTTGAAAAACCTATGAACAATAACAAACACATAATCTATATCGCGTTAAGTACGGGATAAGCCCAAAATAAAATTCATAGACAGGTCTTCCCAAATATTTTCTGGAACAGGCAGAGGCATGTAAAACCTAGTGTTTTGTGATTGACCTTTAGCCGTCTGACATATGTAATATCGCTGGACAAATTTGCTTATGTCCCTCTTCAGCTATGACTAATAATATCGTTCCTCAATAGCAGCAATGGTCTTGTCTCGTCCAAGATGACCCGCAAGACCACCTCCATGTAAATCACGAATGATCTTTTCTCTCAATGATGATTGGAGAACACAAAGTTGATTCACATGCATCAGAGAGCCATCATGGATGTGAAAATCATTTGTATGTTGCTTCTGAGTACACTTTTCCCAAATGGCCAGAAAGTCTTCATCATGCTCATATAATTCGTGGAGAGTTTCAAAACCCGCTATCTCATTGCTCAATGTGATCAATAGAGATGCTCTTCGACTTAATGCATCAGGAACCTTGTTCTGTTGGCCCGCCTTATAAAACAACTTGAAGGGAAACTTTTGTAGGAAAGTGGACCACTTAGCATGCATCTCGCTGTTGATTCGCTTCTGACTGTGGAGATACTTCAAGGCCTAGTGATCTGAGTATAAGATGAACTCATGGCCCACCAAGTAATATTCTCAATACTTCAAGGCTCACACAACAGCATAAAACTCCTTGTCATAGGTAGACCACTTTCGTCAGACTTCACTAAGTTTTTCGCTGAAATAAGCAACTGACCTTTTTTTTGGGAAAGAATACCACCAACTCCAACTCCGCTGGCATCGCATTCAACTTCAAATAGCTTGTCAAAGTTAGGTAGAGCTAGCACTGGAGCAGCACAAAACTTCTCTTTGATCAGAGCAAACTGTTGTTCTTCTTCATCTCCCACTGAAATTTGCCCTTCTTAAGGCACTCGGTAATGGGTGTCATGATAGTTCTGAAGTTGCAAATGAACCTTCAGTAAAAGGTTATCAAGTCGTAGAAACTCTGCACATTGCCTACAGTTTTGGGTGTAGACCAATCTCGAATTGCCCACACCTTCTTTTCATCAATTTGAATGCCATCAGAAATGACTATGTACCGCAAAAAGATAAGTTTGTCAGTCATAAACCTACACTTCTTCAAGTTCACATATAGTTTATTACCCTGTAGCAAGTCATAAAGTTACACTTCTTCAAGTTCACATATATTTTATTCTCCTGCAGCACCATTAATACCTCCCTCAAGTGTAAAATATAATTCTCCATCGATCGACTATAAATAAGAATATCATCAAAGTACACAACAACAAATTTTCCGATGAAAGGTTTCAGCACCTAATTCATCAACCTCATAAAGGTGCTCGGAGCATTAGAGAGACCAAACAGCATAATTAGCCATTCATAAAGACCATATCGCATATTGAATACAATTTTTCACTCGTCTCTAGGCCTGAATCTGATCTGATGATAGCCACTTCAAAGATTAATCTTCGAAAACACCTTGGATCCATCGAGTTGGTCTGGCATATTATCTAGTTTAGGAATTGAAAATTTGTATCCAATGGTAATCTTATTTATTGCTTGGCTATCAACACACATCTGCCAACTATCATCTTTCTTCGGGGTTAGTAAGGCTGGTACCACACATAGGCTCATACTCTCCCAAATATGTCATTTTCACAGCAACTCTTCTACCTTTTTCTTTAAGATCTCATTCTCCTTAGGACTCATTCGGTAGTGTGGCAAATTTGGGAAACTAGCATTGGGACCAAATCAATCTGGTGTTGTATGTCACACATTAGTGGCAACCCGTCTGGCAACTCTTCTGGCACGATCTCACTGAATTCCTCCAACAACAATTTAACTATTTCTAGAACTGCTGTCTCTGGATTGCTGGTTACTTCACCTTTCATCACTAGCACATGAACTTTTTTTTGACTCTTTGATGGCGGCCTCAATCTCTTGATCTGAATGAGTGACTGTTAGAAAGGTCTTTCCCTCTACTTGAGAAGTCTTGATTTGAGACCATCCTTTTATGGGCAGTAAGGTATATTTCACCTCATCCTTCTCGAGCCTATAGACAATTTTCCTGTCTGAGTGTTGAGCATCAACATCGAATTGCTATGGCTGCCTGCGTAGTATGTAACAAGCATCTATGTTTACGACATCACTATATACTTCATCATTGTATTGGCCAATCGAAAAAGAAACCTTACATCATTCCATTACTCGAATTTCTCCAACTGCTTTGATCCATCCGATGATTTATGGACTCGGATGCTTCTCTACTGGTAGCTACAACTTTTTCATAGTTTTTTTTCCAATAATATTTTCCTGGCTACCACTATCAATAGTCAAATCAAACAATATATTATTAACTATGCACCTCGTACGAAACAGTTTATTCCGTTGAGTGTCACCTTCCTGCTTAGGAGCTAACATTAGCTTCCTCATCACGTACACAAATTTTCATTCTAATACTCACATTCTTATCCATCTGGGTAGTAATAGACTTCATCATCTTCTTTCCCAATTGCACCTTCATACTCCACTATATTCACCACCTTTCGCCTTGGGCAATCACTAGAGCGGTGGCCTACCTCGTTACACTTGAAGCACTTGCCAACTGTAAGCTTTTTATAAGGATCAAGATTTTGACCAACTGTTTTCTCAATAAGCAGCTGTTTCCCTGCAACTTTATCAGCCACTGCATTTTCTACTTAGCTTAAAGCTTTTGGTTTTTTCTTCTCTACAATGAATTTGTTAGCATTAAAATAATACTTGCTAGAAGATTCAGCTTTGTTCTTCTCTTGCAGCATCATCTCAGCCTTCAAAGCCATATTCTTGGCCTCAGATATGTCCAGCAGCATCTGAACTCCAATTTTATCCCAGATAGCTGACTTTAATCCATCTAGGTACCTTGAGACTTGTTGGCTTTCTGACTCCATCAGGCTGTTGCGTTCAGACAATCTGAAAAATTCTGCTGAGTACTCATGAACTGTCTGGTAGCCTTGATGGCAACGTTGATACTGTTGTAAAAGAATATGCTCATAATCTAGAGGAAAAAGTGCTCCCCTCAAAAGTTGTTTCATTTTGTACCAGTCTCTAACTGAGGTTTTGCTTTCTCTTCTCCTTCGGTCTTTTATTCGTTCCCACCAAGCAGATACTCCTCATTTTAGCCGGCAGGCTACCAACCTAACTTTTCTTTCCTTAGGTATCTCCATATAGTCAAAGAATCTTTCTACTTCAGCTAACCAATCCATAAAACTTTCAATATTTAATTCACTATTAAAAATAGGAATATCTACCTTTAGCCGAAATTCGCCTGGCTCCTTAGGGTATCAGGGTCGTCGACGTACATACCTGAGTTCTGCATAATCATCAAAATGTCCTTCATTATCATCTGAATATGCTGCATAAGCTTGATGCATATACGGGTTTATCTCATCATTTGAATCTACTGCTTAAGCCTGGTGCCAACGTGGATTCGCAGAGACTGGTCGGGCAATATGCTGACCGCAAGCAAAATCTTCGGCCTGATTCCTTTTGTCTCTCTAATTCCTGTTGGCACCTCCCACCTGAAGATTTCTGTGTCGATTGTTGATGGCCTCCAATCCACGTTCCAATCAATCAAATCTCTGACTAAGGTTCTATAGTGCTGCATCCTATCCACGGATGGTTGACTAGATGGCTTGCATCCCCTGTTTGTCGTCAATAGGATGGTTGCTATTGACTCCGTCACGAGTCGCCATCAGATTAGGTGAAAGCTGCTCTAATATCACTTGACGCAGCATTTAGCGATAATAAGACTAATACATGATTAAGCCTTAGCAAAAGAGATTTTTCAAACAGAAAAGATAAATGAAAGACTATTGTTTTTTTGAAATTGAGTAATATTTCCGTGGAATAATTCAACCATTAGACTTAGATAAATATTTATAACTGAAGTCTATGACTAGAAAAGGAAATACGTTAATAACAAAATTAAAATAAAAGGAAAAATAAGATAAGTTTACGATATTCAAGAACATTCAAGGAATATGTTAGGCAAATGCTTGAAATATTTTGAATAAACTTGGAGGACAAGTCTTCTAGAATCTTCCTTTGACTTTGGGCCTCGTCTCACGATCCCTCTGGTCCAAGAAGTCTTAGGCTACTTGTTCTACGTCAGAACTAGTCTTCCTTGCATTCTCATTCTTCTCTCTTTCTTTCTCTCACTTTATTTGATTGATCTGCCTCCTCGGTTTCGCTTGGTTCTTTTTTTACGTGTGGCAGATGATTGGCAGTGGCAACAGAAGCGCCGGCGTCGTTGTTGCCTGAGAGGGTAAGATAGCACCAGTGGTGGGAGGTGACGAGAAGGCAGCTGCAGCGGTGATAGTCGGAGTGAATGAGCTGAACAGAGCGGCGGTGGGGAACACTGGTAGCGTAGGGAAGGTGGCATTCGGAGTGGTGATGGTCGGAGCGAATGTAAGAGTGGCGCATCTCGCAGGGAACGGAGCAGTGCCGACAGCAGCAGCTTGCAGAAGAAAACGGCGTGCTCTATGGATAAGCATATTTATGATTTGTTCTTCTTCTTTAAAAGTGATACCTCTGCATTTCTGGTCTGTTGTTTTATAGAGCAAGGAACGCGTGTGTGTGTGAGAGAGAGAGGACCGCATGTGACAGAGATAGAGGAGAGCGATCATGCGCATCAACACGTACAGATAATGAGTTTTTACGATACTGACCTTGCAACTAGACAAAATTGATATTCTATAGGCATGACGTTTCAAAATCAACTGCACTATTTCGATTACAAACAACAAACAACTGAAACTAACTAAAATGGTATCCAAAGTAACTATCAAAAGCTCTACTCCTAACTTGGGCTCTTAGTGCTGGGCTGCAAGGTTACTTGGGCCATCAAACGGGTCAGATCTTCACAGGAGGCCATCACATTTTTGGATATATTTCTCAGAAGAAATGCCCAACGATACGTGGCATAATTAAAATATCAATTAAGTAATCTAAAATTTGAGCTAGGCTTTTTCTTAAGTTTTCAATTTGAAATTTGAGTTCAAAATTCACAATATTAGAACATAAGGGAAAAAATTAATTAAATAGCAGAGGGAAAATTTCAGCTACTAGTTTTACTTTGGGGACCTTATTCTCTTATTCAATTGACATACACAAGCAGCATAATCTGCAATAATTCTTGTAAATGCATCCATAAAAAAATGTTACACCCCTAGCCAAACTGGATAAAATAGCGATCATTATGGAAGAAGACATTCTCTTTCATCCCAATCTGGTTTGGCGACAATTCATGGCGACTATAGCAACCATATACAGATACTAGTCAGTAGGGACTTAGAAGGACACAATTCTCCTCTACTCCTCGAAGAGCGTAGCACCTGTGCATTGCTCCCTATTAATAACAAGAACATTATGCTACTCAACAAGAGTAGATATAATTCCTCTGTACAGCACTTTAGTGGACCGATCTCCATCAAAGGGAGGGAACCATCCCTAACAAGTTTTGCTTTTGCTAGTACCCTCTTTAGGACCTCCTTGGGTAGGCTATCTCCATGTGCTAGATCCATCATAGGAACCTATGAGGCAAGTTCATCGAGGAGTAAATCCAAAAAGAGTTCAGGTGCTCACACAATTTTTATTAAAAACACTTTCTGACTCGGATGATGCTATCTCCGGAACTGAATGCAAGCACAGTGCTTACTTCCCAGAAATCCAATCACCACTCCTCTTTAACCTTTGCTAAGCATTTGACAGCCTCAAACCACTCTTGCGCAGAATTTTTCAGATCCACTCCTATAGTTGCAGCAGATTCTGACACAGGCAACAAGTGAAACAGCACCTGTATGCACTTTTCAAAATTTAACATGTACTCTAAACTCTAAAGGGCTGAAAGAAGCCTCATCTAGGCAATGGTAGAAACCCTTCCAGCACGACATCCTCAGTAAGCTCTTCTGATCAGAATTGTACCCTTGATATGAACCATATGATGAAAAGAACCCAGAGACATCATCGAATAATTTATCTAGCCTAGAACCAGAGAATAGTTTTAACAGGCCAGCCTGATGAATAAGCAGAAAAGACTGCAGATTTAACTCTAATGTCCTGAACCTGGACAGGTCAGATAGCTCATCAAGGAAAGTTAGGAGTGCCTCAAATTTGTTTGCATCAGTTATCAAGAATCGCAAGCATTCCTCCCTAGGGGTTCCCTGCACATGTACTGGATCTGCCGACAAGATCTCAGAAATTGATCTCCAATTAACGGCTGGCAATCTAGGTGATTGTAAAGAGGCATCTGAGAACAGCCACTACTGTTCCAACACGTGACATGTCACCTGCATGAATATCAGAAGCTTTTCAATACATTTTTGGAAACATAAATTCTCCATTTTTCGTATGCACTAAGGAAAAAAATTATGAAAGAAAAACATAAAAAGAATTTTTGAAATTAAGTAGTATGCTGAGGAAGGAAAATCATTAGTAGCCTTTGTTTAAGGCAGCAGCTACCTTAAATATGCTTATCAACAGAGACTTCGCAGCATGAGACATACACAGTAAATTTCTTGCTGATAAATTTACCAAGTATAACATGATGTTACATAACAATATGACCTCTAATGTTGGATGCAAGGCAGAGAATATGTCATAAGGATAGCCTTAGATGACACCATAATATAGAAGAACAGTAAAAAAGCACCAAAATAAAGAATATTTTCGCAGGAACTTACCACAGAATAATTAAAATTCATTAGCCATGTGGACAACTGCATAACTAAACGGTCATCAGAAAAATCATGAGAGACTGTTTCGTGATCAGCGACATCAGTCTCAACGTGATTCTCAACAATTTGATGTTCCCTGGACCACAACAGATTTCGAAGGAAAGAAAGAGCCCAAGTAGCATTTTGTTGCATTTGGAGGTCATCAGAATTTTGTGCTAACAAACAATATCTCTTGAACCAATGTCGTCAGATATGGTTCACAAATATGGCTCGAAAGTAATGAACCCAAGATATACGATGATTCCTGCCAAGTAAATGGACTTTTATTATTCACAAGTCCAAGTTGCACAATTCATTCAAGGGGAGAAAAAGAAGATACCAACAGACCTTTTGCTCACAACCTGTCTTAATTGAGGTTGAGAGATGGTGGCCGTCAACCAAAATCACTGCACCAGCTCCCATGGCATTAACCACCCCAAGCATCCCACCCAAATGAATGGTATAAGGGTGAGGATTAGAGTAGCATTTTCTAAATAAGTCTACCAAACCTTTTATGCGGTCAACTTCAACGGGGTGCACACACCTTCTTTCATTATGGAAGTGATAAGGTTTCCTGCTCCGATGCAAGATGCCATTAACAAGCTCCGATGGAAGGCACCAGATTTTGTAACAGAAACCAACTCAGCTATGAGCTCACTATAGCCATTCACTATATAATCCATCTGATAGTCATTCATCATTTCCACTCTTTGGCAGAAAGCTACAATAGTGGGAAGTACAAGACAGGATCCTACTGACAAAACATTGTCCAATCTATCCCCAGGAAAACTGGAGTCCACTGACAGGGAATCTACATGTGGAACCCATGATATAATTAAGTCTTTTATCTTAAAAATGGCATCATGTGCCCCAACTCTGTACAGTGCATCAATAGAACTCCCCAAGCCAAGGACAAGGCCTGCAACACCCCATGTATCTTGCTCCAAGTCATCACTATTACCATGCAACAACTGAGAAATCATCTCCATCTCACAAAGATAGTTGCCTTGGGGGAAATATGGAGACAGACTTTCTAGTATATCATATTAAGCTTGAGTACGAGGACTTGCCATCAAAAGTAAGTCGTAACAATCCTCCCAAGCAAGTCAACCTCTTGCATCTTGTAGCTTGCCTTCTCAACGTGATTGCTATCAGCATTTGTATTACTACCAACAAGATCTTTGCATGAAACGCCTAAGCCAACATCACATGCTCCTTTCACAAGTGTGCTTTTGCTGCCAATTAAAACCTGCAAGCACGGGTTGTCAATAAATTTAACAGCTAACAAAAGGGCGATGATTTTGCAGAAGAGTGTATTAAGTTTGTCCAATGGCTAATCCCATGAGATAAAAACAAAGAACGTGCAGTCCCTTGTTCTGAAAAGCTTTCTCACCATGGACTCAAATGCAAATGTGATGTCTGTAAACAGTATGAAAATACATATTTCATACCTCGCTAAGTCCCGTGATAATCTTAAATTTCAAATTATGATCAGTTACATGCAGGCAACTTGAGATCAATCCAAGAGAAAATGCAGCTGACCATTGGCGATGTTTGTGTTCATGTTGGAACAACCAATTCAACAAAAACTTTGAAGCAATTGCTTTTACAGCATGGGTAGACTGAGGCAAGACCTGACAAATAGCCAGCAAAGCCTTCCAATTGCTTGTTAGTGTCTTTAGGAGTAAAGGGCAGGCAGAAGAGAGCTGCACCAGGTAACTTTCCTGCATTACTTTTTTGCCCTGCAAACGGAAAACCCATATCACTCGCTGAAAAGTCACGCATTAGAAGAACGGCAAAAAAAATTTTTAAAAAGTCAGTGCTATGAAGGGGGTCCCACCCTCTGCCATTAAATGGCCATGCTCATTGAATAGTGTTTGAAGAAACAGTGCTCTTCCTCTCACCCACACATATATTTTTTAGTGGATACTGGAAGATATTTTGTTATATATTTAAAATCAAAGGGAAATAAGAATGAAGTCTAAACCATATGTCTTTGAAGGTATTTTCCTCTATCCTCTGTCACGCCGTAGTGAAGGCAGAAGGTAAAACTCATTGCCAACTGAAGTTGTCATGAAACTAAAGGCAAAGAAGCCATAGAAAGCAGGGGAGGACAAAAGAATTCTTTTATGGAATCGATCTTTTCAAACAAGATACCACAAACTGACATGGCAAATCCATGTATTGCTATGGGAAAACAACCCCAGGAAACACATCTAGCAGTTTCTCAATCTTATTCCCAGCAACCTTTTTTCTCTTTAATGAATCTCCTCCGAGTCCTGCAGAAAAATAAAATAAGAATCCACCCACAATAATTACGAAATTGTAACAAACAGCAGCAGAAAAAAAATCCAATCATTACATATGCTCACTGGCGGACGTTGTAAGGAGGGTAGGCAAATGCCCACCCTGAAAAAAAAAAAAAAAAATATATATATATATATATATATATATATATATATATATAATTTAATATAACTTTAACTCTTTAATTTATTGAAATTATAATTTTATTATCATTAAAATTATGTAATTGTTATGTTTTTTATTTTTTCATATTTATTTTTTTTTATATATATATGTATATAAATTTTTATCCAACTTGACAAAAATTTATAGATTCGCTGCTACGTATGCTTATGTGTATAATTTTCTCCTCGAAAATTTCCATGGCCCCAAGTACATTAATACTTGTCTTTTCAAAAAAAAATTTCCATGTTCTCTGTCTTGAAATCTGGGATTCTGTTTTGTGTATGTGGGATTTAGTAAAACATTACATTGAGGAAACAAATTAGTAAACTAACCAAAGGGGTATGGCAATCAAGATAGAGAAAAGATTCCAAAATTATAATATTCCAACTCACGAATTTACCTTGCCCATTGTTCCCTGTGATTGGCAGGTTTGTAGGTAGCAACACCCCACAAAGTTTGCATAACATTTGTTGAAGCTTCCGAATATGCTTCAGCATCCATGGCACCCCATCTCAGTAGAAGGCACAGGCTGAACACAAAACCATGTGTGAGCCCATGTGTTAGCTGAAAAATCATGAGAATCAATAAAAATCTAATAATATTAAAACATATCTTGCACAGAAATCAAACAGCCTGATAATCCCTTTGGAGTTTTAACTTTGAGGCCAGCCTAGCCTTGTATTTTCTTGCAGTGGCAGATGGCATGGATGCAATGTCCAAGTGCAGCCACAATTTTAAGCATACATGAACCCTCCTTACATTTGGGCAAGAACTGGCTCTGGGAAGTAGTCCAGGGCTACTCCAGCACATGCTTGGAGATGACGTCCCAAGCAGTATAAAAATCTAAGTGTACATCAGAAAATGACTTATCGGGAATAAAATCACTTATTGTGAATAGAACAGAATTATGCCACAGCACTGCTGACACTACCAATCAC
Source organism: Carallia pectinifolia (assembly GCA_037832335.1). Lineage (NCBI taxonomy): Eukaryota > Viridiplantae > Streptophyta > Magnoliopsida > Malpighiales > Rhizophoraceae > Carallia > Carallia pectinifolia. The sequence continues at coordinate 22,456,685 of CM075443.1, forward strand.
ATCAGCTTCACACAGATGGGCAAGGCTTCGAAAACCAAGATATTGGATAATAGGATCACTGCTCTCACTGCAAGCCTGTTGAAATACAGGGAGCATAAGGTTCTACAATAATGTAGCCAGATTCACAAGAAAGTCAAACAAATGAGCATTGTTTGGAGGTTAAAGCATTACAAGTATTGTCACTTATATCAAAATAGAGAAGATAAGTCCAATTATCACCAATTTACAACTTCAGATGGTTAATTAATACAGGGGATAGATCTTAATTATTCAACTCTTCTTTTATTATTGTCTTTGCTACGGAATCTTTGAAATTTTTTTATTATTTGACAAATTACTCTCTTTAAATTTGTCGTTGACAAGATTCCAACGGTTATATATTTGTTTTCGGAAAAACTAAGCAGACGGGAAATGCTAACGCCAAAAAGACGGGATGGTAGGGTCCATGGGTTAAAAATATACGAGTAATGTCACGTGACTGGTTAAAAGAAAATTATCAGAAAAAAATTTATAATATAATTTATTAAATTTATTGTACAATTATTTTAAATTATAAATATAAGTAAAAAAATATATATATATTTTTATTACACAATAAATTTATCTATTTACAAACAATATTAAATTAATTTCATTTTAAAAATTCTTTTAAACACATTTCTTCTTACAACTAAACTTTTTCTAAAAAATATTTTTCCCCCTCCTTTACAGGTCAACAAGCCAGAAGCGAAAGAAAAAAAAAAAAAAAAAAGTGTTCCATCTTTCTTCCGCTCAATAATCCTTTCTAGTTAGATTTTGAAATTGTGCTCCGTGTGTGACTCCCATGGAAAACAAAAGCCACTCTCTTGCGGCCACAAAGACCACTGACCGCTGCAGGTGGAACAATGTAACAGCCACGTGGGCATACGCTTGAAATGGGCTCCTCGTCGACCCATGTTTGGTGCTGCATCTACTGGATCTCAGTTTCTGGATACCCGATGGTTCGAAGTCACCAGATGCCGACCCTCCGCGCCCCATGGACTGAGAGTGCAGCCCAACCAGAACGTACAACTCATTTGCCGTATAACGAGTTGTTTTATTATTTGGCAGAGAAAAAGAAAAAGGGAAGTTTGTAATAAAAGTCAAATGATCGCACCGGTGACCTCCTGAGATCATGTCTCAAGCTAATGCTCAGGTTGGCACCTCTGATTTCTGCGTCTTCATTAAACCGAAACCAAGGACAACGGGAACCAGCAGAAGAGAAGGGAGGAGGCGGACTAGGGGAAATCCCTTCGGGAAAAGAGACCTTATGCAGGAATTATGTAACGAGTAAATGTTGGTAGGCAAAATTTTGATGTCTAATTAAGATTAATATTGATAATTTTAAAATAAAAATAATAATTTTTAAAATAAAAATTAATAATTATTTTATATATATTTTAAAAATTATTAATTTTAATTTTAATTAAGACACTAAAATTAAAGACAGTGCTCCTAACGAGTAAATACACTATACATTCTTTTCTGTCAGGTAGAGGGATAAACGTGTATGGCTGCACGCAAATGGAAGATTTGCATCCAGTCCTCTCCTGCTTCAATATAATGCAATGTGAAAAAAAAAAAAAAAAATCCAAACAAACACAGAGAGAGAGAGAGAGATGGGCATAAAGTAATGCATAGAAAAAGTTCGATTCTGAAATTCAACAATCTGACAATTAAAACAAAACATTACACCAAAGGCCCACATTCTACATGTAGGTCTGGGACCTCTCTTAATTAAAAAAACTTAAGTACCTCTTAATTGACTCCCTTAACTACTACATTACAAAAACGAACCTCTAAAACAAAACCACCAAAATTTGAACGCTACAAGCCAACGCATGCAATTTCATGATTTGGATCACTTCCCTTCATATGCCTTCCTCTGGAGTTCTTGGCCAACCTCCTTGGTCTTCTGCCCAACGTAACCTGCCATGTCCTGCATGCGCTTCTTTGCCTGTTCCAGCTGCTCCGGCATGGCCTGGCCCGCCTGCAGGAGATACTGCAAGACCCAAGACAGCGAAGTGAGACCCGTGAGCCCAAAAGCCCCCGACGCCAAAATTGCGGTCACTGCCAATCCAAGAACAAGTGCAGCCGGGACAAGAACAGGGCTGCAGAGGATGAAAAGTGGGGTGGTGACAGCCAGGCCGATGAGGGTGCCGACTAGGGTTATGCCCGAAAGTGCAAGAAGACCACCGCCGACCGGAAGCATGGTGATCACGGCCAGAACTTTCGATGCCGACGGGCCTCTTCTTTGTGGACCCTTGAAGCCAGCTTCATAGGGTGGGTGAACTTGCACCAGAGGTGGCTGCGGACGCTCGGCCATTTTACTTGATGGGGCGTTGCTTACGGAGTGAAAGGCAAGGGGGAGGTGGCGGAGGATCCGGTTGGTGGTATTGGTGTTCTTAAAGTGGAGACGGTCAGTAATATGGTGACACGTAGGGTGCGAGATGTTGAGCAATGGCTTTGCATAAGCAACAGGTTTCAGTGTCTTTTTTGGGAACATAACCGTGGGGGGGAAAAGCTTTTGAAGATGCTATTATCTTTGTTGCCACATTGCACTTTTAATGCTGTAAAAATTTGTTTTGTTGTGCTTTAATTTGCACACGGAAACAAGTGGAATTTTTGGCTATTGGGTCTGAATTAAGTTGGGGCTAAGAAAGCATTAATTTTCCATTGGACATGGCACGGATTCCTTTTTTTTTTTTTTTTGAATTTTTGTCTGAATTGAAATAAGTGTTTAATTTTTTGAAATTATTGTAATACTTTTTATAATAAAAAATAATAATATATTTTTTTATTATAAAAAGTATTACTATAATTTTAAAGAATTGAAAACGTTTTAATTTGAGAAACAAGAAATTTGAGATCCCTACTTTTTTCCTCTTCGGTTTTATATAGCAGTTTTATCTAAATGGCAACTCACCATTCACAGACAGCTAGCAACTCGTGGTAGTTGGGATACATGATTCTCAATGCAATCAAATACTAGTCTTCTGGATCTACTTCCTTCGTAATTACATGGTGGAAAGCTTTCGTATTGAAGAAATCGTTTTAAGCACGTGTATTCAACAGTTTGTTTGGTCTTATGAGAGTGTTCTCAAATTTTTTAATCAGAAATAAAGTTGGAATATCTTTTTTACAGGAAAGATATTTGTAATTAGAAACACCTACAGGTATTTTATGTTTAGACATTGAGACTCCATGCTCACTTCCCTGCCACCGTTTTCACTCAGTTGATTTATATTTTGCGTTATTTTTTTAATATAATATACTTTTGTTATTTATCTGTGCCAACACTTAGAATTTAAGTTTTTATTTTATAAGTCTCATATTTTGAAAAAAAAAATACGGAATTTATCAAGATTTAGAAAATTAATGCTCAAGAGTCAATGAACCTTCTAAATAAATAAAAAATATAAGTAAATCAGGTGCTTATTAATTTGACTTTTTTTTTAATGAGTAAAACTAACTTATGATCTAATATAATTTAAATATTATTTTTAATTTTTTTATTCAAATTGACCCCACTTACTATATAATATAAAATTATGAATAAATTATACTCACTTAAAAAAAGAAATTAAAATAGAAGTCCCCAATAAATCAATATTTATAATGACGTGAAGCAAAATTTGTGTGCCATTTCCTAAAGAAATTCAACCAGTGGTTTTTAAGTCGGTAATCACGTGATTACTGTACACGTGGCACTCCTGTTGCAAGTAGGCCCCACAAAATTCATTTTTTTCCTTTTTTTTTTTTCCAAATTTTCATTTTTCACAGGTAATTTCCGTTATTATTTTTTTTGGTCAAGATTGGAGGGGATCATTTCGGTTATTATTTTTATGGGTGAATGGCAAGTTGGGCCTCCAAAAAAACAAAACAGGCCTTTAGGTGTCCAATAATGGGCTTACATGTTTCAGCTGGCCATGTATTTAAATGTGGTCTCTGGCATAACCTACAAAATTATTTGCTACAATGAGTTCAAACGAAACTAGACAGGCCCAAGTTACTTCAAGGGGGAGGGAGGCCACTCGCCCTTTATTTTGATGGACAATTTGTCCAAGCGGTGGCCGCTTGACCCCGGGGGTAGCCTAATTATTTACTGGGGATAACGCCCAAATAAGAGTTTAGAATTCAAATTTCACTCTTTATTAATTTTTTTTCTCTCGGCTGTGATCTTTTTCAAAGATTAAAAAAAATCATTTGTTTAATAATTAGAATTTATATTTTTAATCTAGAAATATTGAGGTTTAATATTTTTTTAAAAAAATAATATAAAATTCATAGAAAGAGTGAATTATTTCACTCTATAGTTAATAATTTAATGGACTGGAGAAAAGAAAAAACTTTTTTGTTGTATTGATTTTAAATTCGTTACACGCAACATAAGCATCTTATATATAAATAATATTACTAAGCATAAAAAATTTAATCATAGAAAGCTATACTTTTTTTCGCCGGAAAAAGTAAAAAAAAATTAAAAGAACATAATCGAGGAAGGTGGCCAGGTGGGGGACCGAAAGATGAAAGAAACAGCTGGACAGGTTGCGTGGCAAGCGGGAACTGTTCACAGGGCATGTGGTGAGGCCCACTGGCTTTGAGTGAACGTCCAATCAAATCAATCAATCTATCAATCTATCAAGAGTTAAGATTGCAACGTTTGTAGAATTGCATTCAAGATGTCTTCGGCCGTGGACTTTGTTGGGTCTCTGAACTTGATACGTTTGGATAGATTTTTGGGCGGTTGGGTGGATGGCGTAACCGGGGAAGAGAAAGGTGAAAGCGATAACGAATTTGCGTTGTCTAATTAGTTACAGGACAGTCATTTTAAGCGAAACTTAAGTTTAAATATTCGTTCTTACGAGTCATTCTCTCCTAAATGTATTATGAATTAATTATTTTCCATTAAAAAAAGGTGAGGGCCAAATAATAAAACCAAAAAGAGAGAGGCATCGTAAGGAAGACCCACACGAGAGCAATGCCTCCAGATTATGACCTCCTAACTCCATTTGTGGTGGGTACGCTGGCTGTGTGTGCTCGTGTACATGCTTTGTTTTTATATGCTAAAGCGAGAGACATCTATAGTATCTTTTCATGTCATTTTCTCTATCTCACTCGCTCTCTCTTTCTCTCAAAATGTGGCTCTATCACCGTCAGCTTTCATCTCTTTCACTTCCTCTGTGTCTCTCTATTTTTCTCATACGCCTTTTTTTCTTTTTTCTTAAACGAATGAACGTCCAAATATACACTATATACTACATTTTTATTTGGTTCAATTGAAGGAGCACATTCTTGGTCTTGGCTACGCACACAGCATGTGACCCTGCAGAGGGGCTACTTGTTACCGGTTGCCTGAAAAGAAGAAATACGGTCTGGAAATTATTAAAGAATTGAGCATGCGCAAGCCATACGGTTTAACCGATGTTTATGGTTTATCTGTTCTTTTTTAAAATTTAATATATTTTTTATAATTTAATAATTTATATTTATGTACTTTATTGTGTATCTCTGTTGTCAAGGAGCTATATTTTAAAGAAAAAGACGTGAAAAATCCAAATCAGATCTTCCATGCAATTTATTTTCCTGTAGGTCACATGGGAGAACAATCCCTTATGCTTCCTATAGGACTAGGCATCTGTACAACCTTACTATTACAGACAATGACACTATATATGTGGCTTCTATAATAGAGAAGAAATTTAAATTCACAAGGACAATTGTCTCAATAAAAAAAATCACAAGGACAATTGTTCCATAGGGTTAAAAAGAACTCTGATGGGTAAAGAAGTCAAAAAATTTACAGTGTCTGTTCTTTTTGTCGCTGAAAGCACACTTTGTCGAATCTAAGAATTTTTCACTTGTTCACCTGTATCTACTTATTATTATGGCATCAGCAGCATCATCTTGGCATGGGACCACAAAAAGGAAAGGGGAGAGAAAAGGGATGGCGACCTTTGCTTCTGCAAAGTATTAAATGGGCATGCATAGAACGAAAGGAAATTTACAATTTGATTTCTTATTTAGTATAAGTTATTTATAATTTAATATTATATAATAATTAATATTTATTTAAAATAAAATAATAATAAATATATTTATATAATTTATAATTATAAATAAATTACTCTTAAAAAAATAATTAAAAATAACAAATACTAATAACTGAGAGTTAAACTTTACACTGTAATAGGAAATATAGGAAAATTATATATTAGTGCTAATGGAAAACTAAAGTGAGTAATCATTTCTGGAGTGGAATAAGTCAACAACGTTTAATAGTTGTCTCGACCCCGGGGATACACTATATGTGATAATGTCTAAAAATTCTGAACTAGCTAGGTTCAGGGGTCCACAGAGGATTTTTTCGTTGAGGTAACTGCATGGGGAAAGAAGAATCACCGTTTTTTCTGTTGCTTGTCAATGTTTGGTCTAATCCAAACTAAGAGCCCAACAGTACCATCATCATAACATGCCACTGATGACATTGAAGAATGGGTATTTCATTGGCACGGAATGCGGAAATTCATATCATAAACTGAATATGAAATAATTGCATCATTAAAAGCATTTTGAAAGCTTCTCTTTAAACACAACCACATCGATGTTAGCCATAAATTTGACTACGATTAAGATTATATATGTTGATCCGATGAGCTTGATTAACTCTTCGGTAAATGGAATTGCTCTGCTCGCGTACGCACTAAAATCAAGCTAAGCGACACGGGCATGTTTTCAAATTTAGAATTGCTTGTATATGCGTCGAGTTAGTTGAAATCGAACTTCGTGACGTGCACCAAAACTATCGGTCGCATCAGCAAACAGATTAAGATTAAGTCGGCAGGTTATAACGGTGGGAGCCCCGTTCCGTAAACGGGAATCTCGGACAAGGAGAGGCGGGGTGAGGGTGGGCCCTGCGTGGGTCCTGATAACTTGCCTTTTTATTAAAAAAGAAAATGAGAGGCACTATACGTCATCACCTTATTGCCACATCAGTAAAATAATTTTTTTATTTTTTTAAAAATTAAATTTTAGATATTATTTATTATTATTTTAAATATATTTAGTTATGCCTTAAATTTTTATTTAAAAAAAATTCAAAACTTTTTTCTGCATTTTCTGCCAATTTTCGGGTGGGGGTCGGCACACTTTTGCCAGCCCCCAACCTTTTTTCACAAAAAAAAAAAAAAAAAAAAAGTGACGTGCAAATAGTTAAACTATAATGTGTAAGAGGAAAGGATTATCAAAAAAATATTTGAGTGTACATTGTATGATACCTATTTGAATATTATATTTATCTATTTGCACATTATATGCTTTTCGTTAAAAAAAAACAAAAGAAAAAGTGTGCGGGGATTTATGTGTGGGACCCACAACCAGCCGTGCCTTTTTTTTTTTCTCTCTGGTGGGGGTACCCAATGTGATTATATCTTTGGACATGCAAATAATATTGCTTAATTATCCTTCGAGTAAAGTACACGGTATTTACATAAACTACTACTATGTTGGGTCAGCAGTTCCAAAGGTGAATATGAATGATCATACGGGATGATCTATTTTATACCACAGAATAAAGTATGATTTATATATAATAGCAATGCTATTTATATGGCACATAGCACAGAAAAGGATTCCATAACCTTTGTCAACATAAAGCATAAATAAAGTATATGCTTTAGTTGATCAAGAGAAAAGAAGTACCAAACAGCGTGCATTATATTTTGACGCAGGAATTAGATCAACTTTTGCAACACCAGTGTGCAAATAAACTTGCCAATGTGAGCATAATTGCCAACTTTCGTTTCTCAAAGTTTGGAAGAGGACCAATACATGTATAGAATTATGATGTCTCAATTATTATTCTATATATAAGAAAACTAATAATTTTTACAACAAAATTAATAATTTTTGTAATAAAAATTAAAACCTGTCATTCTTTCATGGCAAATATTATTAATTTTGTTGTAAAAAGATATCTATCTTATTTTATTTAGGACACTAAAATTTAACACACAAATATTTTTTTATTTTAGAAGTTTTGCCTATTGATAGGCATGTATTGACCGACCAGTACTATAGTAGATAATAGTTTGCTCTAGCTTTCTTTTTCCAAATATATCCCAAAGAAATTTTATGTTTTAGTTCTTGGACACATGTCCGTAAGCATGTTTACATAATTATTAATTAGGGATCAAATCCAGCTTTCTGCCGCTCCTCATCTGTGCACATAATAATGGTGGCTGTTTATTGATTTAATTAACTTGCAACGTTAAGCATGATAGGATATGAGATTGTAATAATCAGATATATATATATATATATATATTGATAGGATATGAGATTATAATGATTATAATAATCAGATATATATATATATATATATAGTTCCAGTACTAATTGAAGTAAACGCAAAAAACAGAACGGATAAATTGTATATATATAATAGCTACAATCGCATTATTCTGGAGTTTTTACCTGGAATGCACAGAGTTACATTTTATCTATAGAAGGATTTCCACAAGATGGGTAATAATTTGTCAGGATAGTCGCGCAAGGAAACCTAAATGGATTTTTTTTTTTTTACACATGAAGTTCAATAGGATGGCAAAGCTTAAATATTGCTGCCATCCATATTGTGGGTATCGCTACAAGGATCATTGTTCCATGGAGAAGGGTAATACATACTTGGATTTTGCTCGTAAGAACCACCTCCATGACCCACCCTTCTTCCAAACTGGGATGACTGTTGCATCTCATTACAGGCATACCGGAAAAGATCAGCATTTGTGGCATCTAACTCTTTTTGGAGTTTGATTACTTGCCTTTGGAGGACTGAAATGGCACCAACACAGCCATAGACTGGATCTTTCATTCGGGCCTCCGCTTCATAGGCAAGGGAGTTTACTGCGTCTTCTCTCTGGTGAGGAAGGACCTCATTGAGGAGCTTGCTGACATTGCTTGCTCCAAATATCTTGTGAACATTGGCAAATTTCTGTGGCTCTTCAGGTGGGAAATATGGAGCAAAGATGCAATCCGGCAAGCACTTTCTCCTCAGGAACTTGCAAGCAGCACATGGGGAGTTGGAGTAGCTGGAGGAAGCCATATTCCACTAAGCTGCAACTGCAAAGAAGACACACTTGTGTTTTCCATGTTCTTGTAATGAAAAATGTGAACCATGCGCTCACTTTAAAATTTTCTTAGTAAATTAAGAACCTTTGTTTGCTTTTTAATTATAGTGGCTACAAAAAACGTGTGTACTTCACTCTAATGGAGGTATGGTTGGGGTACTTGAGGCGCAGTTTATCACCATGTGGACTTCTCCTGAAAGTGTGCAAAACTTGCCTATATACTTTTCAAACTTCTTTTGCTTTTTTGGCCTGCAAAGCAGCCTTTATTGAATTTTAGTGCCACTGTGTGAAACTGTGTTCATCTCCTCCTGAAGTTTACTTGAAGCCTATAGTCAAAGAAAGATACAAAATAAAGTGCCCAAATACAAAAATAAAATACTGAAAAATATCATATGCCTCAGGGACCCTGCAGGATACCCACTCCTGTGGTAGGATTCTGGGTCAACAGTTCTATAACTTCAAATAGTAGCTGTTACACATGTCTACCTCTATATCCAGATTTGGATCCCTAGGCCTACTGCAGAATTTGAATATCATTGCTACTTGAAGCGAGATGTGAGATCTAAGTGGTGCAATATCACCTTTACTGTGTTTTTCTTAGGAGAATTTGGTTCCTGATAATCTATGATCAAGTCACTTTTTTTTTTAGTAAAACCCATGACCATATCCTCTAAACAAGCATCAAGCAATACTTGGAAATGTGTTAGTAATTAAGTAAAAAAGAAATTGAAGTCAATTGGGCTTGTTGGAGCTTACCTTTACAACTAGGGTTCTTTGAACAGGAGAACTGGAATTTTACCTTTTCTCTCCCTTGTGTAGGCTACTTCAAGATCTATACTTGAATAGTCCCCCAAGCACAGTAACAATATTCACTCTTTGAAAGATAGAAAGAGTTCCTCAAAGAGGAAACCCTAGTTGCGAGGACACAGAGAGAGAAACCTGCAAAACACAGTGACAAAAGGTAAGGAAAGATTAGAGAAAAGAGGGAGGCAAAGAGCATTTTAGTGAAGAGGAATGGAAAGCAAAAGACAAGTGCTGCAATAAATGGGGCAACAAGGAAAAGGATGACTATGACATTGCTTCCTGTAATAATATCAAAACACTGTTTAAAAAACTTGAGAAATTATACTGTATAAAGAATTTAATTTGTAACACTTTGTACGTGAAAATATGACATTAGAAAGAACGGCCCAAATTCTGAAGACAATGCTTTGCTTGACCAGATGATGAGCTTGTTTTGGTTAATAACCACAACCCAGAAGACTGAAGGGGAGCAGCTTATATAGATGAAATCCACCACCACCACCACTTGAAACTGTCAAATTGCATCGAAAAGGACTGCAATGTTCTGCCAAAACCCTTTGGCTCCATCTCCTTGTTATATTAAAAGCCAAATCATCACTGAATAATTGGCCGCTCTCACCGAAATTTTTCAAAAAAGAAAACTACAAATTAAGGGCACCAAAAGAAACTGCCAGAACTACAATCCTTGACTGATTATTTATTCATCATCACAATTTTATTAACAATAATTACAAAGTGATACTATTTGTCCTAAAGTTATACGGAATTGTCAGCACCTACCTTCTTATAGATACAATTTTCTAGGATGGAGTTATAACCGTACAATTAATGCTCCTTCTCATTGGAATGTCCATAGCTACGGATGGCTAGGCCACCGTAACAGAACTAGAGAAAGCCGGAGAAATTGGATAGGAATCAAGAAAAAAGGGGGGAGAGGACGAACAAATTTAGAGAATCAAATTTATTATTATCAATAACCAAAAAAAAAGTGAAGAAGAAGAAAAGATAATGATGATGAAACATATAGCATGCCAAATCCCATCACAAAATATAGTAGCAAAATTAATTAATGTTCAAGCCCCATTCACTGGTCAAAAAAGAGAATATGGTAGCAAAAATTCATATCATTTTTTTGAAACAAAATTAATATCCTTAATTGCTTGCTATTGTACTAATCAATGCTGAATACTCTTCATCATTAATGTCTGAATTTATACGCTAATTAATACAGGGTATCCTAATAGATACGGATGAATTGAGGAGACGTTATAATTACTTCACCGCCATCAAGTCAAGTCCTTCAAAACATATATATAACCTCTCCATATTTTCTCTCATAAATCGACATCCTTCAATTAAAATTTTAGTTGAAATAATTCTATATTTTTAAAAATCTTATTATATAAATATAAAAATTAGACATAAAATAATAATACAGACCTACTATTTGAATCTAAACTATTAACTGTACTAAACTCATCGTTCAATCGATGATTTAGATTTAAATATTGAGCCTATTCCATCATTTCACGTTCATGTTTTTTTTTTTTCTATTTTCAAATACTGGAGTATCTCCAATTACAGCACATCCACACAAATTGACAAACATGCATTCCAGTAACACTAGACAAAGCAAAACATATTCTAATCATCTTCATACAAGAAGAAAATTTACTTAACCATACAGACATGCATACATATTTCTTCAACCAATGAGAGTGACCCTTTTATTGAAGCTTTTGTTCTGCGGTTCTTTTTTTTTTGGGGGTGCATGTCCTCAACCATTGGTGAATTATCCTTACAGACACGTCAGATTAGAAGGGATTTTCGTCAGCTTACGGTCGAAGTGATAGACCATCAAACGTTTATCTCTTTATATGGCGTGGTCTATCATATGCACGGGTACATTTGTGCTTATGGGTGTGGGCAATTGAGCATGCAGTACATTTCTTACTTTGAACAAAATATGAAATCGACCTCTGTTAGCTTCTATTATTGAGTTCGAATATGAAGACCAAAGCTGCCAATTCTGAAACATCTACTGTTAGCCTCAATTATTGAATCCTGTTCCCAGCTTGCACACAGTAGATTCTCGTACAAATCATTATCAAAAGTTAGGCATATAATTAAGGACTTATATTATCAAAAAGAAAAAAGAACAAAAAAATGAGATAGAAGGTAATGGTCATAATTTATTCACGATATCAGATTTAAAATTTTCATCCTTATAATAATTACAACGGTATTGCGATCCTCTTTGGGTTGATGAGATGACGAGCAATTGATAATCTTTTCAACACATATGTTCATGAAGGTACATGAATCTTCTTGTTGATAGTCATATATCATATGCAGAGGCGTGCATGCGAACAAGTATGCCTCCACTTTTTTATTTTTTTATTAAGACAAAAGTTATAGGAAAGAAAAACAATAGCCCACTTTCTCATTCCTACGTCTCTGTGTCATTTGATATTATGGGGTTGCTTAAAAAGTCATCTAGAAAAGAAATATAACGATTCCCTAACTACTATATCTGTATTACTCAAATCAAAATCTAAAACACGATATATAGTGTTGTCTTCCCCTTAGATTTATCCATAATCGACAAATTTCGAGACTAAATTTTACGATTTGTTCCAAATCCTTCTGAGATTTTGGACTAAATGGATGTCATTCATTGAATGGAACCTACTAGGGCCCCTTTTTTCAAATGCACAGATTTGGTGAAGTTTATGATTGGCCATGGAGAAGAAAGTTTGGAGGTGAAACAAAGAGGAATTGTTTCACTTGAAGCATGACCTTAATTAATGATTAGCAAAGCAATTATGTGCTTGATGTAATGTATAATGCAACATGTACATTGACTTTTTATATTAAGATTGTACATCAACGATAGTGTCACTTCCCATTTCAGTTGAACTTTCAACCTCTGAAAGATCCATTAGAGATATGGTGGTTACAGCCCCATCCCTGGCCACAGGTTGGTTTAAATCTAATTAGACTGATAACGTGTTTTAGTTCTAAATTTAAGTGCACATGACACTTTTTGACATTAATCTTTAAGTGCACATGATATATTTACAGGAAAGGTAAGTATCGTTTTTTTTTTAAATTTATGTGTCTTGTAAAAAATGACGAGATATGCAATTAATCTAACTGAATGAACGATTGTAACGTGCAACAACACACAATTTTATCGATTATACTGCTCATTCAATCAATCTTGTTGACTTATTGTACGTTCATTTCACTTAGTTTACATGTAGCCATTTACTACTAGCAGTTACTTTTTACTTTTTTTTTTTAATCATCAATTAAAAATCAACACATTAACACTTATTAATAATAAATTTATAATATATTTAATTTTTAATTTTTTAATAGTCAATTAACACATACTACATATAAAAGATTGTTAAAAAAATAAAAATAATTATCACTAACAAATTCTTTGCATGAAATAATTTTTGTTGAAAATTTATTTTTTTTTACTTAATTAATTTTTTATTATTCTCAGTTATCGATACGTCGGAAGCCTTTTTTTAAGCTCATATATTTGTTCTTTTGAAAAGTTGAACCCACGACGCTCTCAATCAAACACGAATCTTTAAAATGTTATTTTATCTAGTTTTTCTTGACCCTTGTTAGACGAGAGGAAACTGCTACGATCATGACCTATAATAAATGTATAATCAACAAATCATATTAGCGTGAACATTTTGCACATCCTCGTGCACGCACTCTTTTTTTGGTACATGGTGGCTGTCAAAGTAATTAAAAATTATAATACGATATTAAATTTTAAATTCAGTATGTGACGGATATATATTCAGTTCTACTAATACTCGGACGGTGAGTCTACGTTTTTAAGGCATGGTTAAATCAAACATTACAAATGAAAGTTATATTGTTTTCGACCGGTAGATCTCATGTGACGGAGATACATTCAATTTTACTAATACTCGGGTAGTGAATCTATTTTTTTAAGGTATGGTTAAATCAAACATTAAAAATAAAAGTTATATTGTTTTCGGCTTGTAAATCTGATAGTCAATATACTTGTGATATTTTTTTAATCAAAAATCAAAATTAAAAATAAAAAATAATAATTTTGAAAAAAAAAAAAAAAGGCAATCATATTGGTGCGATTACCATTTCGGACCTCCCCCCTTCCTCGCCTTCGCACATGCATGTCAATATGACATTTTCAGATTCCTTACTGATCCGAATCTCACGTCAAAGCAAAGAAAGACACATTATAATGTCCACAGATGCTCTGATAATCTGACATTGAGGTCAACAAAGTTGATGTGGATAAGAGGGACGGCCCAAAATGGGATGTGATATCAATAAAATTTTGGAGCCGAAGAATTTCGTTTCAAGATTTTATCTCGATAAGAACAATTTTTTCTGTTACCAATCCCCATGGTACTGAGTGTTGTTGACCATCACGAAATAGGACGTGCAGGATTGAACGAAAGTCAATAATAAGACAGTTTAGACGTCTGATTTGGAGCGAAAGCCGCTCCGGTGACGTTGATGCTCATAATGAAACTTGGAAATATTTTGTTGCCCTAGATCCAGGCCTAGCGTACAATTCCCCCTTTCCATCCTTTTTCAGGTTTTTCAACAAAAAAATTTTTTTTAGTATACACACTGTCAATTAAAAATAATCTAATTTTTAGTATACACATATGCACATATGGTATTTGAGTATTTTAAACTGTACTGAATTTTGACGTTCAATTATTTTTTTACAAATTTAGCACACTTTCAGTTAAAAATAATCGAATCTCCAGTATACACATAACATTTGAGAGTTTTAAACTGTATTAGATTTAGACGTAAATGTTTCATATGTGTATACTAAAAGATTAAATTACTTTTAACTGATTATTACTAACTGACAGTGTGCTGGATTTGTTAGAAAAATAATTAAAATGTACTAGATTTGTTCATTGTTAAAGATTGTGCTAAATTTGTAAGAAAATAATTAAACTGTATTACATTTGTTAATTTTTAAAGATGATACTAGATTTGTAAAAAAAACACAAAGGTGGTGCTATTTTTTTATAATAACCTTTTTTTTTTTTGTAGCCTATTCTTGACAAGTGTAAATAAAATTATGTCAAAAAAAACAAGTATGAATATAATTGGGCGTTGCCTATTTTATTTTACTTTTTAGTCAAATGAGCGTTGTCAATTTTTTTTCCCATGAAAGCCAGGTGATGCTCTAATTATTTTGTCAGAGAATATTAGACCTCACAACTTAGTAATATAAACGATCTATATGTTATAATTCATATCAAGGCAACGCTTAAGTTTAATTCTACTATGCATCCTGACGAACTTAAACCCAAGATTTTAAGGTTGATACATTCAACATATTATCATTACACTACCACACGTAGTGGCAGCATTGCCAATTTCAATAAGATAATTGGGCATTGGGTATAAATACAATTGGGCTAATGGTTAAAAGAAGCTTGTAAGTTTAACACTGGCATCGCCGACCTATCAAAAGTAGGCCCACATGAAGGGAAAATTTCCCTGTTTTTTTTTTGCTTTCCTCGTTGAAGTGGGAAAACTAGAAACATGCTGGCCCAAAAATAACATGGGTCTTTCTTGGGCCTACTGTTAATGCAGACAGAGAACCGGAGAAGAACCTCATGGAGTGGCGGGCATCCAGCCCGAGCACTGGGGGCGCAAGCCTGACCCCCGCCTGAGCATACCTCCAAAGCCCCAAGTGAGCTTCCCCTGGCCAGTTGAGTCAAGCAGACCAACAAAAGAAGAACTTCACGGACCCTAAATCTAGCCGCCCGAACACAACGTTATTCTGATCCGTATCTGACATTTTATTTTTTTCGTAATAATTCTTTGCTCTTTCTATTAAGTTGCTGGAGAAACATATGTTCCAGCCTTTTCTTTTCTTTTCTTTTCTTTTTTCTAAATTTCCTGGGGGATATAATTTGATTGCCATGTATGTTTTGATTCCATTTTTTTTTCCTAATTTTTTCGAGATTTTTTTTTTCTTTTGGTCCGTGCTACTTTCCCATTTAGGTAGGCTTATATTGGTCATGATCTGTTCAATCCTTCAATTCATGATCTTTTGTATTCTTGGATTGAATCAAACTATTGAAATCCGTGAACTGGCTGTGTATTCATTAACCTTTCACGTGCCCACAATTGGTGATTCGCAAGAGCAGCAGATGAAGGAAGTTCGGAGTCGTCAACAGGAAAAATCCCCGACCGGTTGTGCGGTAAAGATCGGATTCCCTCCATTTCAGACTGTAAGGTCCTTTAACTTTTTTTTTTTTTCACCCGAATTAGCCTCCGTGCTTAGTTGTTCTTGGGACAGTTAAGTTTCCTTAGTAGGGCGGGAATGTGTTACTGCCTTATACATCATCCAGTAGGTAAAAGGGGGTAAACCTTTTCCTAGCTTTAGTAGACTCAACTCTTGTTTGCTGCTTGTGATGATGGAAGTTAGTTGCCATTATATGATGATCGAATTCATTTTTGCGTACAATGATGCAAAATCTTCTAATGAGATCATTCAGTTTTGTTCTTACAGCGATGCTTGCACCATCAAGATTGCTCTCTAGCCTTGTTGGTTGCGTTGAATATAGTTCTTTAGAAAGATCATACAAGAAGCTGCCAAATAGGTGATCATGAATTCAGTGCTACTCACTGAACAATGCCAACTGGAGCATGCCCAATCAGATGTAATTTGCTAATTCTTATGAAAGAAACGTCTGTCATTTAATAACCCATTAAACAGAACCATTTGGTTTCTAAGCTAATCATGCAGCCAAGTGGTAAACAAACTCCAGTCAAAAAAAAAAAAAGAAGTGGTTAACAAAGGACACACCCGATGCTAATAACTACAAAGCTAAGGAAGTACAAACGAATGGATTAATATTATCATGAAAAGGCATCAGTTTACATGTTACAAACAAATGGATTAAGCATGGGTGTACATAATCACGTGTTTGATGTTGCAAGCAAGCATATTGATTAAGAAACTTGTATTGCCCAAAAATTTCTGCAACTCTTTTACTCAATTCTACCAACAAGCTATTTCTCAACTATAGCCATTTTGCGCAGAACAAGCACATGTTACAAAACTCTTCCTTCCACCCGATTGAACGAACTGGCATAGTAGGTCCAGCATAATGAAGAAGGAATTTTATGTGTCATTTTGTACAGTTTCGTCTTTTTTTTTTTCCAGGTGTTAAGCAGCTAAAAAGTAATCTCTAATGGTTTTTCTTTTCGTCGAAGTTGGGGGGTTCAATACTGACGATGGGCTTTTCATTACTGCTTCTGGGGTTTTATCAAAAGAATCTATTAAATCAGAACCTGATGAGCTCTTGTTCTTCTGTGCTTCAGGAGTGCTAATATTAGGCATTGTGATGGGAATGGGTGACTGAATATGATGGAATGCTGTGTTCGAATGCAAATTGTCAGAATCCTTTGTTCGGTTTGCCTGTTCCTCGTTTGTCAAAAGCTCTCTATATGCCTGGCTTGGAGCCATGACTCTCCTACGAATGGATGCTGGCGATTTTTTGCTTGAACTATATTCGCTTTGAATGTTCCAAATGCGAACCTAAAAAGCAGAGTTGCAGGAAGAAAAATGAATGTTGGGTATAACAAAGGTGCCAAAATACATTTTAGACGGCATTAAAGAGAAACTGGTCTTAGTAAAAAGGCAGAGGGCATGAAATCTCAAAAAGGTTTTAAATGCATAATTGCAAAGCTGTTTTTATGTTACCGTGAAGTCGTCTGATGATGATGCCATTTTCCCAACCTCGGATGTGCACCTGCGACAAATTTTTGTACAGAATCATCAGTGACCATGCAAGAAGACAACTGAGGAACAAAGCACATGGTTTAAAAGTAATACCAATCTACTGCAGTAACTTCTCCATCGTGACCTCGTAGTGCGATCGGATCCATCATGGGCTTGTTCACCTGGCACGCGCACTAATCAAATTACAGAGGACTAGAAAACGACAACAAAACCCAATACTAGAGGCAGAAACCGAACCTGCCACAAGTAGGCATTTCCATCACTGGAGCCACTGAGAATGTGAGCTGCATCTGGACTAATTGAGGACTGCAAATACATAATAAAGATCGACAAATTAAAAAGCATCATCTAGCGAAGAAATTAAAACAGAGAAAAAAGAAAACCTGTAAGGTGGAAAAGTGCTTCAAGATTCTGCAAAATATACCTTCACAAAGAAGGATTCTATGCGGCACCCCGTGAACGACTGTATTGGACCCTTGTCAAGCTGAAGTATATTATACAAGTATACGCTGCCATCGGAAGGAAAAAGGCAAAATTTACATCATTTTTTAATATGCCGCCTTAAATCCAGTTTTGTTTCATAAAAAATAAATCAGTTAACTGAGTTCAAAACACCTGCTGTTCATGCACGAAGCTGTAAGGAATAACCCACTTGAATCCTGCGACAAGCTAGATATACCATGCAATCTTCTTTCCTAAAAGGAGGCAATGCAAAACAACAAACACATTATCATTCATAATGGAAAATTTTCAAGCAACTTAGTTCTACTTTAGATTATTGGTCAGTAATATATCAGAGTTATGAAATGAATAATAAATGGGGTCCAGTTAATAATTCCAACTGACCTTTTCAGTTGGTGATTTGGGGTGAGGACATGCTTGAGTAACCTGAGCCTTCAAATTTCTAGTATCCCAGAACTTTACAATACTGAAAAACAGCCCGTCCGTGGGAAAGTGGAGTCAATGCCATGGTATTTCTACCAAGGACATAAAATGTAGCCCAAGGAATTATAAACATTATTTTCACAGACCTGTCTACTGCTCCAGCAGTGGCAATGGAGACTTCGTCTTTAAGATAAAGAACTGATGTTATGCTCATGGAAGCAGCCTAGAAGAATTGAATCATTAGTGATACACAAGATACTTGGATTCAGAAGAACCTAGATCAATGAACAAACCTTGGCCCGCCTAGCACGCTTTGCATGAGGTGATTGATGAGCTCTCTTGACCATCGCAGTTGAACTGGATGCAGAAGAAACATGGAAGGATGTCATGGAACAGAGAAACTAAAATGTGTTCATTTAAATCAAGAACACATTGCCGTCAATTAGATTAAAAAATTGAGACCAACCCACGTTGTGTAAGCTTCAGCACTCATACTTTTGGAAAATGTCTTGCATCTCAAGTCCCATATAGCAAAGGACCCATCTCTTGAACCAGAGACAAGCAGATCTGGTGAAGCAATTTGAAAAGTCAGTCGTATTGCTAACGAAGAATTTGGCCCTACTAGCTGAGACAAAGCAATTCAGGACACCTACCAGAATTTGTCGGATGGGAACACAGAGATTTAATACTTCCTGTATGTCCCATCAACACTCCGGTGCATTTCTTCTCATGTGCATCCCACACTTTTATCTGTAATTAGGTCAAGTAAACTATATCCAGTGAGATGTAGTAGCATACATATTTACCAAAAAGCAAGTCGTCTTAAATAAAAGCCATCGTTTTGATGTTAAATCTATAAAAAAGGAAATGTCCCTAAATATAATTAAATGAAGATGAATCCAACATTATTATCAACTTATGAAACCAGCTTTGTCACCTAATGATTATTTTGTCAACAAAAATTCTGAGAAAACCTAAGACTCCGGATGATGTAACCAGCATCTCAAACTGATAAACATTAAAACCATGCTGCAAATTGCTCTAGCATATCCACTGACTAATGTACACAACAGTTAGGTTGTTATTGCCAATTATTGTTATTGCTATTTTTCCTTGTTTAGACCAAATGGCCAAGTGAATAACCACATACCAATAGATTTAAGTGTAAATATCAAATACAAGGTTTACTTACAGTTTGATCACCAGAAGCTGTGAGGATGCTGGTATCTTCCTGAAGAAATTACAATAAATGTCAGATAAGCATCAAGAAAAAACCGGAATTCTTAATGTCAGCAACAGATTTTAAAATGTCAATCGTCAACAGTTTCCTCCCTACATAATACTGAACGCATATAATCACAACGCACTTCAACCTGCTGCAAGTATAACTTTCATAGGACATTAAGTTGCTAGCTTGTATTAGTGCCTCGCCAGTCTCTTAAATTCTTAATCAAGAAATTGACCAGACCAGCATTGCTTTCCAAAAATCTCCAGTCAGAAATACCCTATTAATCCTAAAAATAAGAAAGTGAGCTACCTTGATCCAGCATAAATCAAATATGGAATTTTGATGAGCCACCCATTCACCTATTCTTGCTTTCTCTGCCAATAATTAACCCAAAAATAATTGGTAAAAGTCAATTAATTTGCAAACATAGAAAGCAATTTAAAAAAAAAAAAAAAACCCAAAGCCAAAAACCTGCATTCTCTCGATGAGAATCGAACAAAGGGAACTTCCTTCGAGAATCGAACAGGCTCAGGTACCCATCCTCGTCGGAAACGGCAATAATATGGCAGTTTTTACTAGTCTAAAACGCAGTCAGAATAAACCAAAATTCACTTAGAATTGGCACAAGCTACAATAAAAACACGAAATGGACCTTTTATTTTAAAAATAAAAACTCAAAAGTATATGAAATTTTCATCAAATTCATATTAAATTACTCGCGAATCACACCTTACAGAAAGAAATAGCCAGCGGCGGCGTCTCCTCGCCGCTATGCTCCACTGCTAGCACTCCAGTTTCCGTGATGTCCGACGCCGTTTCGCCTGCACACGGCCGTTTTCGAACTGCAAGTACCATAAAGCATAGCCTTATAGCCTTGTTTAACATATGCATACAGAAACACAAATCCAGAGAGAGAGAGAGAGAGAGATGGAGACCTCTGAATCCATTGAGCTCCCTGGAGAGAATGTCTTGAAAGAAGGAACGCGATTTGCAGGCCTCCATGAGATAGAGAGAGAGAGAGAGAGAGAGAGAGAGAGAGAGGCACTGAGCGAGCGACCGAGCCAGAGAGAGAGAGAGACGGAGAGAGAATTGTGGCGGTATCATTCTCTGTTCGAAATTATTGTTATTATGTTGGAGAATCTGTTTGGCGCGCCGGGGAAGGTTGTCGTTTTAGGCCAGGCGGGAAAACTCAAATTTCTCCGCGGCGGCGATGGTCTATGTTTTAACGATACTGGGGGCAGATTTTTTTGTTTTTTTGGTCAAATGGGGCGAGAGTTTTAATTACATTCTTTCTGGACTCATTCTTTTTGGGCTCAACAAACCTGATCCAGAAGTTCTGCACATAAAATCCAATTACACGAATTACGTAATCTATTTAAAATGGGCCGGACATCATTGCATGAACCTATTACAAAAACAGCCCAGTTCTTGAAAACTCAACACTTTTGTTTTGCAACAGAATTACACTCAATTCAGTTCTAAATATTTATAAATTTTTTTAATTTAATTTTAAACTTTTAATTTTTTTAATCGAGTTTTAAAATTTTCAATTCCTTTGCAAACTAATCCTTTTGTTAACGGAAGCTAATCAATTTGTTAAAAATGACAGTTGACCAAACGGAGATCAATAAAAAAAAATCCTAAATACAGTTTTTTTTATATTTTGCCATTTAAATCAAGTCCTTAAACGTTCTAAAATTTTTTCAATTGAGTCCTCTAATTTCAAAAATGGTGATAATGGGATTTTTTGGGGTTTTTTATTTTTATTATTTTTGCCATTTTTAAAAAATTAATCATTTTTTAATTATTTTTCCATTTTTAAATATTTTTTAAAATATTACAACTAAAAATACAGAAGAAAATCATATATATTATTTTTTTATTCATTTTTTTTTGTCAACAGTCACTTTTAACAGTTTGACTAACTTCCATTAACATAATGACTAGTTTATAAAAAAAACTGAAAAATTTATGACTCAATATAAAATGTTGAAAGGTTTATGATTAAATTAAAAAAAATTTATAAACGTTTATGACTGAATTATGTATTATCTTTTTTGCAATGCTGGAAACGAAGTCCCAAAACAAATGATTAGACCCTAAATCCCATTCACCGCCCATATAAAGTGCGTATAGATGATAGATAGAGCCTCCTTTCTTCATTTTATTCTCTTCCCCTACCTCTAAGCTTGTCTACAACCATGCCAAGGTTAAACAAGCGCGAGGCATTATAGAATATAGATATGCCTTTTGAGTTAGGTTTTGTCCTTCTCAAAAAAAAAAAAAAAAAAAAAAGTTTTTGTCACCTCTAAATTGATGATATTAAAACAATTAAATTTTATTTTTTAAAATGAATCAAGAAGTCTAACATAAATTGGATCAAAGAGTTTGTTTTTTTTATTGGTCCATTAAATTACCTATTGAACCTTAAGTTATATAATATGATAATTCTCTTATTTTTATAAATTTTAGTCTCCTACTGAAATTATAACTTAAAATTTGTAAAATAAAAATTTATATTCTAAGCCATTAGGCCCTTTTTCAAAGGGTGTCCATGTGTTAGACAAATTTTGGGCATCCTAAACTGTGAAGAGATAGGGGTTTTTGATGGGCTCATCTAATTAAGGAATCTGTATAAGTGTACTTAAAACAAGCATAAAAATTAGCTTGTTCATAGTTTTTTTTATTTCCTAACACACACTAAAAATAACTCTATAAAAAAAACTCTGAAACATACTAAAATGTCTTTTAGAAGATATTCTAATAGTTATGACTTACAATTTTTATTTCGGATATATTAGATTCTAATTTTGAAAAATGGTATAGGATTTATGGAATGAAGAAAATTACCTTTATTATTAGTTCATGGTCTAACGAGTGTTTTATAAAACATAAAAAGAAACCATAAAAAGAAGACCTCTTCAAAAATGACAAAAAAGAAAAACAAGATGACCTATATTTACTTTGTGTTTTTTCTACATCCGCATCTAAAATTAATTGATGTAGAAAAATATAAATATTTTCATTCTTAATAATATTTTATTGGTTTTGAATGAATATATATCTAAACGGTAATGTTTAGCATAACGGCTTAAAATTTTGAAATTCAAAAATCAATTAACAGAAATAGCGTGAAAATTAAGCTATTTGCACAAGAAAAAACAAAGAAAAAGCGTGAATATGATGCTAGCGTACAGCAAAATCTCCGTTTATTTGCGATTCTTCCTCCTATAAATACCCCTTACCCCACCTCCACTATCAATTTCAAATAACAAAAACAGCACAGGCGCCATTCTTCTAAATCTGAGTCTCTCGTTCTCTACGCAGAAGGCTTCTTTTACCAATAATTCTGTTCTTTACTTTTTTTCTTTTTTCTTTTTTTTTTTTTGTTTTTCGTTTTTGCTCTGTCTTACCAATATTTCTTTTTTGTTCTTTTCCTTTCTTTAGATGTTTCCCATCCTCTCTAAATTCTCCTCAGTATAATTGGGCTCGTGGAAAGGAGAGAACTATTTTAGAGAAATCAATCAGCCATTTCTTCATATTCTTTCTTGATTTCTTGATTTGATCTGGTCTTTTGATCTTCTTGGTTCTTTTATTTTCTTGTCCAATTTTCTTTGTTATGTTAAAAATATCTTCTTAATTTCTCTTTTTTTTTTTTTTCCTGTTTTCCTTTTCTTGACCTGATCTTTTGTTAATGTTTATTTCCTGTTCATATTCTTGATCTTCCGCTTTGCCACGTTTCTTTAATGCATGTCTCTTCTTCATATCTGTGATCATCTTGATCTTTTGGATGTTAATAGGTTCTTTCTTTTGGTTTGTTTTGTCACTGATCTTCTTGAATTTTAAGGAAATGTGAATTTGCGTGCTTCTTTTCCGTTTTTGTTTGAAGCTGGTTAATTTATTTACTGTGCTCATTTATTGATATTTTCGAATCTGCTTTTTTTTTTCGGCCTCCGTTGTGTCAATCATCTCCCTTAGAGCATATGGATTTGTCTTTCTATGTTATTTTCTTTGGTGCTGATTCCATTCTGTTCTTGTTTAATCTTGTCTTTCATCTTATTGATTGTAATTTACCATCTTTTGATATTTTCTTGGTTTTCTTGTTCCAGAACAATACATCGGATTTGTGTGTTTTTTTTTTTTTTTTAAGATTTTCTTTCATCATTTGATCTAAGGTTGTTAGAACCGAACCGGTCATCGAATCAGAAATATTAATGGATTAAAATTCAATCGGTTGAACCGGTCGAACCAGTATTTGAACCAATATTTATATATATATATATATATGTATAAAAGTAATTTAAAAAATAATACTTATACAGTATGATTAAATATCAATTTTTTTATTTTTAAAGATTAAATATAAAGTTTTGATAATTTAGGACTAAAATGAAAATTTTAATTAAATTTAAAATTTAAATTATAATTTAAATAAATTTTAGGATCAAATTATAATTTATGAAACTTTTATTTAGTTTGAACCGGTTGAACCGATCTGATTTTTCATCGGTTTTTACTGGTTTTGATGGTTCTTGACCGGTTTTAACCGGTCCGAGTTAAGTGCCAAAAATTATCCTGAACCGGTCCAAATCTTTAACCGGTCATCGGTTGAACCGGTCAGACCGATCGATCCGATTCAGTTCTAACAACAATGAATTAGTCTGTAGTTGCCTTTGTTGTTTTTTTTTTTTAAGACTGTCTAATATTCAATCTATTAGATTGATTAATCTGAATTGATTCGGATAGAATCTCAAAAAATAGTAAAAATTCTCTAATAAATATTTAATATGATTGTATTTTTAGAACTCGAAATTAAGATTTCTAATTATTATCTACATCGACATCTGCTAGTGCTTTTGTTGCATTTTTTTTTTTTTTTTGTTTACAAAATGGTGGACAACTAGTTCACTACTTCGCATCGGGTAGGCCTAGTTATGGGGGTAAAGCACTCCCTCACAAGTTTTTAAAGGTGATCCATACCTACGCTCGAACCCAAGACCTAATTAAGGGAGAAGAGACCCTTTACCATCCCATCTCACCCCCTGTAGGTTGCACTTCTTAATTTTTTAGTTTTTGGTCAAATGTTGTCCCCCTTTAATTGAACTCTAATCAGAGTCAGCCAAAGTTGGACTGTTGTATCTTTGGTTGGACTTAAAACACATACGGCGTTGGGCCTACTGGAGAGCAATGGCAAAGTCCTTGCTCTTGACCACTTTAGTTGGATGTTTTCCATCAGCAGGTTAATTCTATTATTGACGTTTTTTTCTTTTTAATTTTGTTATCATCATTGGATTGCAGCTAGTAAATGAATCTGTTATAATCTTTCCTTCTTTTTTTTTTTTCTTTTTGCTCAAAAAAAAGTTATAATCTTTCTTTAGTTTTTGCTTTTTTTTTTTTGTGCATTCAAGTGCGGGATTGGGCCTTTTCTTTTTTTGGTCAAGATTGGGCTTTTTTTTTTACGGACATTAGGAACTTGTTTTATTTTCAAGCCCAAGAAGCTGAGCTGACCGGACTGAAAGAAGAGATTTTTCGTTGGCGTCTATGATCAATTTGCCTTAAAACTGAGCTGGGCCTCATTGCCGGACTTGGACCCTCTTAAAAAAACCAAGCCCAGTTCTTGATTTATAAAACAAAAAGAAAAAAAACTCAAACCCTAACCATAACCCATGTTCTGCACTTATAGATAGAGCCTCCTTTCTTCTTTGTTCTCCCCTCATCCCCTCGCTCTAAGCTTCACTGCAATTATGGCAAGGATAAAGAAGCACAAGCATTATAGGCCTCCTGTAATTTCTCAGATATTTAACTGGTGCTTTCGTTGCTGTCTTTTTTTTTTAAAAAAATTTTTACTTTAATAAATTTCATGAATTTTCCAGGGAAAGAAGAAGGAGGGCAACGCGGCTCGGTACATGACAAGGAGTCAGGCTGTCAAGCAGCTCCAAGTCAATCTCCCTCTATTCAGGTACCCTCTCTTCCTTTGGTTGGTATGGTTTATTGTTGATTTTAGTTGAATTGGCTGTTTGAATGCTCTATGGTAGCTTTCTTGTTTTGATTGGTCTTGTGGGTGTTTGAAAAACGAAGGCTATGTGATAATTGGTTTCTTCTTCTGATAATTTCAGGAGACTGTGCATTCTCAAAGGTATATTCCCAAGGGAGCCAAAGAAGAAGGTGAAAGGGAACAACCACACTTATTATCACGTCAAGGATATTGCCTTCCTTCAATCTGAACCTTTACTTGAGAAGTTCAGAGAAATTAGTGCATACCAGAAGAAGATTAAGAAAGCTTTGGCAAAGAAGAATGCTGATCTGGCTACCCGTCTCCGAAACCGTCAACCCACAGCTAAACTCGATAGGCTCATTATTGAGAGGTCTGCCTAGTCGACACCAGCCACATTTACAATGCCTATTTATTGTTCTAATGTTCACTCTTCTTTGTTCTTAGTGTTGATATTCGTGTTATTGTCTGCTTGTAGGTATCCCAAGTTTGTTGATGCACTCAGAGACTTAGATGATTGTCTCACAATGGTAAGCCTTTTTGCAGCATTGCCTGCCGAAAAGAGGTTAAAGATAGATGTGGAACGTGTCCATAATTGTCGAAGGTAATGCTCATATCTTTTACAGCTTTAGAGGGAATAGTTTATGAGATGAAGTCCTTGCTATCTGAAAATCTGTTTCCCTGTTCCTTTGCTAGGCTGACTCATGAATGGCAAGCATACATTGCTCGTACACATAAATTGCGGAAGGTTTTTGTATCTGTGAAGGGCATATATTATCAGGTGTTCATGACTGTTAGCTGTGTCTACAACTATGTTGAAATCATGGTGGTGCTTACTCTGTTTTGTTGTACTCATATTTATAGGCTGAGGTTGAGGGTCAAAAGATCACATGGCTTACGCCTCATGCGTTGCAGCAAGTTTTACCGGATGATGTCAATTTCAGTGTCATGTTGACGTTCTTGGAGTTTTATGAGGTTAGACTGATAGTTGATGGCTTTGTTCAACCTGTCTTTAATTTTGCATGAAAATGTTTTAGGCCATTTATATTCTACTTCTGTCTCAACTTTATACTAAAACTTTAAATGTGGCTAATTTACAAATTAGTGGAAATTGGGACTAACAAGAGAAGATATGTCTTTAACGTTCCTTTTGCATACCATAACTAGGAGGGATCAAAATACAGTTTGCTTGAAGCTTCTCTTAATAGGACAGCTTCCTTGGGGATGGAAATTGATGCCTATTAAATGATGACTAGATAAGTCATGCATGGATTTCATACTTGTTAACTGATTTCAATGGTTGGGTATTAAATAAGCCTAAGAGTTCATTGTCCTAGGAAGCTACTCAGCAGACTTCTTTACCTTTATCTCATTGGTCTTCCTAATCTTTATTTTTGATGCAGACACTCCTTGGATTTGTCAATTTTAGGCTTTATCATTTTATAAATGTGAAGTATCCACCCATACTTGATCCTCGATTGGAAGCTGTAGCTGCAGGTATGGTCTTATTTTTCATCTAGTTGAAATCTCCTTGTATTGTAGATTTATATGCATTTTTAAGTTGCATGCACCATTTGTGTGTTGAGTCCTATGTTTCACTTTCTTCTCTGGACTATACGTGATTTGTGCTGCCATTGAATTCTGCAGATCTTTATGCAGCAACAAGATATATTGATTGCTACTTTAGACCTAAAGCTTCTAGTTCACTTGAGTCAGACCCAATTGAGGTGCATCAAGAAGGGACACAGCTTGAGGAGTCAGAGCTCAGGCTTGCTCAACTTCAGCACCAACTTCCTTCAAATGAGCCTGGTGCATTGATGCACCTCATTGAAGGTAATACTGCTGAAGATGAAGAGGATCAAGATACAAAGGACTGCAAGAAGCTCTTTAGGAACTTGAAATTCTTTTTAAGCCGTGAGGTGAGTACAATTGTTTGTTGCTGATATTGTGCTATATTTTTCAACAAGGGGTTTCATATATAGAGATATAATCTGGCAATATCTGATGGGCATTTGTTTGTGTTAAGTGTATGTTCACGCCACCAACCTGCCACACATCTTGCTGCATTAGCAAGTTGATGGCATTGGTTATTTGTTCTAAATGAGTCTAAGTGCCATAGCTATTTGTACAGATAATAATCTTTCCATAGTATCTCAGTTATTATGTGTGTTTTGGGTGATAATTTTCATTCATACACTCAGTTCTCTATAATTTTCATTCACACACTCAGTTCTCTATCTCTTTCTTCCTTGTTATGAGGTTAAATAGTTTACTTGTGTTTTTAGGTGCCTAGAGAGTCCTTGCTTTTTGTCATCTTTTCTTTTGGTGGTGCTGTCTCCTGGGAAGGAGAGGGGGCTCCATTTAATGAAGCGGACCAAAGCATTACTCACCAGGTTTGCTGTTTACACTTCATTTCTATGCACACGGTCATGCCCACACTTATGCACTCAGAGGCACAGGTTTTATATCCGTGCCCTTTATAGAAATGCATTCTAGATGCTGATGCTTTCACTTGTGCAGATTGTTGACAGGCCAACTCAAGGCCACAGATACCTTTCAAGGGAATATGTCCAGCCACAGTGGATTTATGATTGTGTAAACACAAGGATCATATTGCCCATTGAGAATTATATGGTGGGAAGGTGAGCTTAAAAATTTCTGAGTGTTAATGCTGTGCCCTTTGGATTCCATTGTGTCGTCAACTTGCAGTTACGTTACGAGTTCGTTTAGTTCTCGGTGCTGTATCTATAATTGGATTTCCTACCTGAATTCATCCTTGAGATTTTATCTGCATTTGCTACGTAATTTTTTAACAACTCCTTGCATCTTCAAGATGACGTGATTCCATCATATGTGATGTCAACAAATAACCTGGCTCATATTTGACGTTAGTATTGTGTTGCCAACAGGCTTCCTCCTCCCCACCTTTCACCCTTTGTGGATAATGAGGCAGAGGGTTATGTTCCTGATTACGCAGAGACCATCAAACGTTTGCAGGCTGCTGCTAGAAACGAAGTCCTTCCAATGCCTGGACAAGAGGATTTGGATGATCCTCAAAATTTGTTAGCTGAAGGTTATATTGACAGAGCAGAGGCCATTGAAGCTGCTGAGAAAAAGAAAAAGGTACCTAACTCATGGCTCATGCACGGTTGAACCAACAGTGGTGTACAAGAACAAACTGTTGTGTTTTTATTGGGTTTTCCCCCATTTAATATGTTTATGAAAACCATTGTCTTCTTATTTCTAATTGCGAATATGGTACCTCATTTTGCTTGTTTACTTGACCATGTTTCTAATGGTTTCAGTTGGCTGCTCTGGAGAAGCGGTATCACGAAGAGCTAAAACTGGAACTTCAAGGTGCCCATTCTACACCAGTCATGGAGAAGACCAAACAGGCCTCACCTGAGAAGACAGATGCTCAGGATTCTGAACTTGATATTCAACAGATTGCCGCAGACACTGAAAATATGTCAACATTGCTCATGGCTCGTAAACAGAAGGGGCTTCTTGAAGCTATGAAGGTAACATCCAAGGCCCTGTCTCCTGCTCATCCGCTTTCTTGACATGATTTTATTTGCTTTTGTCCATTAACTTGGAGGCGAGTGCAACCCTGGATAACTTGTTCCTGTTTGTTCAGAAAAACAAGGAACGGAAGAGGGCTCATATCAATAAGCTCAAGGAGAGGAAGAAGAAGTACGATGCTCAGAAATCTGGGTAGGATTTAAGAGTTTCAAAGATTCATACTCCGCCCGTGAAATTTTTGTAATCGTTCAATAATTGTTAATTGCTTCTGATAGTGGGAACATTAGCTTGATATGTATTGATTTTGCCAGTTGAGCTTGTGGGTGGCTTAAATTTTGCTAATATGAGTGTAAATCATTTTACTAAATTTTCCTCGTGTATCGCCTTATCCTCTAGCCAATTAATTGGCCAAGAGAAACGATCTCCCAAATATTGCCCGAATAACAGATGAACTATCTGCTTCGTGGATGCAGCTGGTAGGAGCCAAACGGACGATTTCTCTGGTTAATAGAACAGACGATGATCAAAGAAACGGCATCATGAGGTACAACGCGCTCAAGAGCCTAAATTTTTGTGGTCAAACGTTAAAATGCGGGTCATCTGATAAGAAGAATCTGGTAGCACGCGGGACACATACATTTTTGCATTCAATTCCATCTTTACAAACAAATGAAAAATCTGAACTTGTACAAGATGCCAACGTATTTACACGCTACGTACAAACTCAAACTCAAACCTTGCTCGTATCATATGCACACGGGGCTCAAAACTGCTCATCATGCACACCACGCCAAACCTCAATAATAACACTGAAAGAAAAAAAACTAACCCCTCCGAATGCTCATAATGCACGCCACGCCAAGCCTGAATGACAAATAACCCTGAAAGAAAAAGAAACTAACTCCTGCAAACAAGCCAATTCATTTTGGCGAGCGTTGCTTTGGATGAGAAGACTTGCCAGTAATGGCTTTCTTGACCTTGGAAATTGAATGCTTAACCTTCGATCCAACGCCTGAGAGTATGTTATGATGAGACTTCTTGTGCACAGGCTTCACATCTTCCATGGTCGGCATGCCTTTTGTTGCTTCTACCATTACAGGAGCATCAGGACTTGATTCGGTCTTCTTATGCTTGTCTTCGTGCCCTCCTCCTCCTCCTCCTCCTTCTTCGTCTGATTTTGCTTCTTCTGTTTCCACAGTTTCGGCTTTCGGTTCTGCTTTGCTTGTGGCGGTTTCCTTCTCTTCTGCCAAGGCCCCTGCAGCCTCTTGCCTTTCTCTGGTGGACCTCTGCATCATCTCCAATAACGAAAACTTACTTGTGTCCTCATATACAGTCTCGGCTACTGCTTGTCGAGGCTGTGGTATTTCTATTTCAACGCTTCTTGTGGTTTCAACGGGTGAATCCTGCTGCACTTCTGGAACATCTATCTTCTGCTGTTCAGAATTCGCAACCGAGGTTTTCTCTCCCTGATCAAGCTCGGGAGCCGCTGCACTTGCTTCTGTAAAGGCCCCGGTTCCTTCTTTTCCTGATGATTCTTGACATTTTTCCTGCAAGAGAGCATGAATCTGATTAATTTGAAATCTTTCTCAAACGAATGTAGGAATGGTAAAGAAAAGAAAGGCGAGGCAACATAAAGGCAGACTGTTCTCGTCATGATTTTCCTTCTATTAGTACGTTTTTACCATTCAGAAGTATAATTGTCGTGTAAGAGAAGGTGGTCTAACCTCTTTAGCCTTCAGTTTGTATTCTTGGTTGCCCTCTTCAGTTTGTATTCTTGGCTGCTCTCTTACACTTCCACCATCCCCCTCTGATTCGAAGACAAGAGAATCAGATGTGGATACCAGTTCGGAAGCCTTTTTTGTTACTTCCTCGATCTTGTAAGGGGCCATTCCTTCTTCCTCATGTCCTTCCTTTTCACTTTCCTTTTGTACATCTTTGTTGAGTTGAACCACTATTTGGGGAACCTCGAGCTCCTTGGTCTCTTCCCTGAGCAGGGAGGTCTCTTCTGTTGCTTTTGAAGTATCTTCCTGAAATTCCAATTTATCAGCGTTCTGTTCTGTGCTAACAGCTAATGCCAATGTTCCATGCTCCTGATCCTCTGGAAGCAATTCAGAGGTCCTTGTCTGATATTGATCTTCTATGTTCTCCACATTAAGGGCTTGAATTGAAGTGGTTCCCTCTTCTTTGGCGGCGTCAATTCCTTCTGAAGATTTTGGTATGCATTCAGAACCTTCTTTCTTCTTCTGTTCAGTTGCATCTGAAGTCTGAGTTATTTCTGCATTTGCCCCATCTAGACTCTCATCTTTTCTTGTTAACATTTCTGCTGTGTTCTCTTCTACGTGTTCAATTGCGCCTTTAGCTTCATGATCTTCCTTCTGGGGTGACAGTGCTAAGGGTGCTGCTTGATGATTTTCTTTTGATATCCCTTTCGGGAATGCCTGATCAGTAGTAACTTCACTCTCCACAAGTTCTTCAATGCGTTCAGAAGCCTGCTGGCTTTCCTCAGAAGGTTGTGGCACAATGTTTTCACTTGCGAGATTGTCATGATCACCAGTTGCAAGCCGAGAAGGCAAGTGGGAGGAGCTTTCTTCAAGTGCAATGTCGTCACGATTCTTTGTCTCATATGCAAGTTCCTGGGGAATGCTCTCACCGAATGTTAAACTGGAGACATGTACTTTTTTGTCATCTATTGGAGCTTCCTCCAAGCCAATCACTGGCATTGCATCTGTTACGGTCTCGGCTATTGCTTGTTCGGGCTGCGGTATTTCTATTTCAACGCTTCTCATGGTTTCAATTAGTGAATCCTGCTGCAGTTCTGGAACATCTATTTTTTTTATTGGAGTTATGCTCTCGGCAGGTGCACAGGGTTCTGCTTCTTTGGATACCTGCTGTTCAGAATTCATGACTGAGGTTTTCTCTCCCTGATCAAGCTCGGGAACGGCAGCACTTGCTTCTGTAAAGCCCCCGGTTCCTTCTTTTCCTGATGTTTCTTGACCTTTTTCCTGTAACAGAAAGCATAAATTTGATTAATTTGAAAAGTTTTTCAAAAGAAATAAGGAATGGTAGAGAAAAGAAAATTGACAAAAACGTGTTCTCTTCGTGATTTTTCTTCTCTTAATACGTTTGCACTATTCAGAAGTATAATTGTTGTGTAAAAGAAGGTAAGATGTAGTCTAACCTCTTTGAAGGTTTCATTCTCAACAGCCGCTTGTTGAAAATTCTCAGAGGTTTTTTTTTCAGCATCTACCTCCCCCATTCCAATTTCTTTGCGTGACTGTTTTTCAAAGACAAGTTATTCAAATTTTTGGCAAATGGTCAATTCAGAAAAACCAACAAAATTACATACAAAATAGTCTGACCTCTTCATTACGAGTAGTCTCTGTTGTTGTCTCTTCTCCCGGGCTTTCTTCAGCCTTCAGTTTGTTATCTTGCTTTCCCTCTTTTGTTGCTTCTTCAGCGAGGGTTATTGATTGAGAAATATTGGCATCGTCCTTTTCCTCCACAGACTGTCATTTAGATTTCATGGTTAGCAGTTGGCCAATTATATGAATCTTTCCAGAAAGCACATGAAAAGAAGAGGGGGGATGGAAACAAAAACTAGAAACAGGAAACAAACAGAGGGAGAAAGAGAGAGATAGAATGTATAAAATGCTGAATTTGTGCCTGATTTAAATCTTACGTTTTCATTTCTGATTTCATTATGCATAGTTTCAATTGTATCAGCTGTTCTTTCAGTCAAATCTCTTGCAATGAACTCATTTGTTGCTGACTCTGAATCCTTATCTTTGTCCTCAACTTCTTCTGTTTCATCGAGAATTTCATGATCACGGAGTATTGACACGGATTCCGAAACCTCTTCACTTGTCTTGGTTCTGAGATTGGAGGTCTCTTCCAATGGTCCTGCAACCTCTTTGGTTTTGTCAATTTCTGCAGGACATTCTGAATCTGTTTTCTTGCTTTCATATTCTTGAGGATGCAATTCCACAACTTTTGGAATCCTGACCTCTTCTACACGTTCTTCTGTTGGAAAGCAAGCTTCTTCTGTCGTCTCAGGTACAAAAAAAGTTGGTGGAATTCCACTGGCTGGCTTTTTTATCATATGCTGCTTGGTGTCGTCAATTTCAATTACAGTCCCATGGTCTTGCTCTTTGGAAACCAATGAAGTTGTTGGCGTTATGTATTCATCTTCTGATTTCTGTGTTGGGAAAGCAACATTAATCTCATCCTGTTTTGTTGCTTTTGGGCCATGACTATCAGACACAAACACTGAGTCGGTAGCTTTGTTGTCTTCTTCTATAGTTTCATTAGGAGTCCCATTTTCTTTTTCACGGACTTCATTTGGATTCTCATCTTGTTTTTCCTTTTCAAGTGGAAGCTCTAAGTGGGAGATTTCAAGTTTTTTAAGCCCATCCTTTTGCAAGGATGCATCTTCTCTTTTGGGTTCATCTTGCAACAATTTTGCTTCCTTTTTCTCGATGCTCAAAACTGTGGCTAAAGTTCCATGATCCTGATCCTTTGCAGACAATGTAGAGGAAGATGTTGGATTTTGCTGTTCTAATTGCTCTGCTGTTGGAGTCTGTGCAGAAATAATCATATCGTCCTCCACTAATTCGAATTCATTAAGATGAGATTTGGATAAGAGTTCAGAAGCTATTTTGGCGTCTGGATTCTTGTCCTGCTTGTCCTTTTCAAGTGGAAGCTCTAAGTGAGAGAGTTCTAGCTCTTTAGGCTCATCTGATTGCAAGGACGCCTCTTCTGCTGTTTTGGATTCATTTGCCAACACCTCTACTTCCTTCACCTCGTCCTCCACGCTCAATATTGTGGTTGAAGTTTCATAAACCTGATCCTCCACATGCAACGCAGAGGAAGGTGTCGGGTGTTGCTCTTCTGATTGCTCTACTACTGAAGTCTGAGCAAAATTAGCTATGTCATCCCCCTCTGATTTGAATGTGTGAGAATCAGTTTTGGGTACCAGCTTAGAAGCTTCTTCAGTTTCTTCTTTGACCTTGTAAGGGGTCATTCCTTCTTCCTCATGTGCTTTCTCTTCACTTTCCTTTTGTATATCTTTGTTGAGATGAACTGCTATTTGGGGAATGTGGAGCTCCCTCGGCTCCTCCCCACACAGGGAGGTCTCTTCTGTTGTTTTTGAATTATCCTCATCCGCTTCTTTGTTGAGTTGAACCACTAGTTTTGGAACATCTGTCTTTTTGTTTGGAGTCTCGGGTGCACAGGGCTCTGCCTTTTTGGATTTCTGCTGTTCAGAATTGGCAACCAAGGTATTCTCACCCTTATCAAACTCAACAGTGGCTGCACTTTCTTCTGCAAAGGCCCCATGTCCTTCCTTTCGTGATGTCTCCTGACCTTTTTCCTGTAAGTGAAAGGATGAATCTAATTAATTTGAAATTTTTTTTAAAAGAATTAAAGAGTGGTGAGGAGGAGAAAGTTCGTAAAAACGTAAAGGTAGATGATCCTCTTTGTGATTATCCTCTTCTTAGCACGTTTTCACCATTCGGAATTATGATTGTAGGGTAATACTGCAGATACAAAGGAAGGTAATGTGTAGTCTAACCTCTTTAAAGGTCTCATTCTCAACAGCTGTTTGTTGAAAATTCTCGACGGTTTTCGTTTCAGCATCTACCTTACCCGTCTCAATTTCTTCATGTAACTGTTTTTCAGAGAAAAGTTTTTCAATTTTTTGGCAAATGGAAAATTTAGAAAAGTAAAACAAACAAAATTACATACAAAACAGTCTAACCTCTTCATTATGGATAGTCAATGCTGTTGTCTCTTCTGCTGGACTTTCTTCTGCCTTCAATATGTATTCTTGGTTGCTCTCTTTAGTTGCTTCTTCAACAGGGGTTATTGGGTGGGAAATGTAGCCATCTTTCTTTTCCTCCACAGACTATAATTTAGCCTTCTTGGTTAGCAGTTGATGAAGTATATGACGCTTTCCAAAAAGCATATTGAAAATTGAGGGGGAAAGGGGCAGAAACAGAAACAACAAACGAAAAATAGGAGGCAGAGAGAGATGGAGTAAATGAAATGCTAAATGTGTGTCTGACCTCTTCATTTGTGATATCATTATGTATAGTTTCAGCTGTATCAGTTATTCTCTCGGCTAGATTCCTTGCTGTGTACCCATTTGTTGCTGCATCTGGATCCCTTTTCTTTGTTCCAGCTTCTTCTGTTTCATCGAGGATTTTGTGATCATGGACTTGTGACACAGATTTCAAAACCTCTTCACTTGTCTTGGTTCCGAGATCGAAGGTCCCTTCTAGTGGTCTTGTTACCTCTGTGCTTTTGTCAAATTCTGCAGGATATTCTGAAATGAATTTCTTGCTTTCATATTCTTGAGGATGCAATTCCAGAATTTTTGAAATCATGACCTCTTCCACATGTGCATCTGGATTGTCCTTCTGGATATCTCCATTGGTTTCACTCTCAAATCCAGAAATTTCTCTCTCATGGACTTCAATTGGATTCTTGTCCTGTTTATCCTGTTCAAGTAGAAGCTCTAAGTGGGGGATTTCTAACTCTTTAGACTCATCCATCTGCAAGGATGCCTTTTTTGCTATTTTGGATTCATCTTCCAACACTTCCTTTACTGTGTCTTCCATGCTCACTGTTGTAGCTGAAATTTCATGAACCTGATCTTCCCCATACAATGCAGAAGAAGGTGTTGATTGCTGCCCTTCTGATTGCTCTGCTACTGGAGGCTGAGCAGAAATAATGAGACCATCCACCTTTGATTTGAAAACATGAGAATCAGATGTGGATACCAATTCGGGAGCTTTTTTAGTTTCTTCTTCGATCTTGTAAGGGGTCATTCCTTCTTCCTCATGTGCTTTCTCTTCACTTTCCTTATGTATATCTTTGTTGAGTTGAACAGTTATTTGGGAAATGTCAAGCTCCCTAGGCTCTTCCCTGCATAGGGAGGTCTCTTCTGTTGCTTTTGAATTATCCTCATCCTTTCCTTTGTCGAGTTGAACCACTATTTCCAGAACATCCGTCTTTTTAATTGGAGTTTCAGGTGCACAGGGCTCTGCTTCTTTGTATCTCTGCTGTTCAGAATTTGCAACCGAGGTATTCTCACCCTGAGCAAGCTCGAGAGTGGCTGCACTTTCTTCTGCAAAGGCCCCAGGTCCTTCCTTTCGTGATGTCTCCTGACCTTTTTCCTGTGAGAGAAAGGATGAATATGATTAATTTGAAAATTTTTTCAAAAGAATTAAAGAGTGGTGCGGAGGAGAAAGTTCGCAAAAACGTAAAGGCAGATGGTCCTCTTTGTGATTATCCTCTTCTTAGCACGTTTTCACCATTCGGAATTATGATTGTAGGGTAATACTGCAGATACAAAGGAAGGTAATGTGTAGTCTAACCTCTTTAAAGGTCTCATTCTCAACAGCTGTTTGTTGAAAATTCTCGACGGTTTTCGTTTCAGCATCTACCTTACCCGTCTCAATTTCTTCATGTAACTGTTTTTCAGAGAAAAGTTTTTCAATTTTTTGGCAAATGGAAAATTTAGAAAAGTAAAACAAACAAAATTACATACAAAACAGTCTAACCTCTTCATTATGGATAGTCAATGCTGTTGTCTCTTCTGCTGGACTTTCTTCTGCCTTCAATATGTATTCTTGGTTGCTCTCTTTAGTTGCTTCTTCAACAGGGGTTATTGGGTGGGAAATGTAGCCATCTTTCTTTTCCTCCACAGACTATAATTTAGCCTTCTTGGTTAGCAGTTGATGAAGTATATGACGCTTTCCAAAAAGCATATTGAAAATTGAGGGGGAAAGGGGCAGAAACAGAAACAACAAACGAAAAATAGGAGGCAGAGAGAGATGGAGTAAATGAAATGCTAAATGTGTGTCTGACCTCTTCATTTGTGATATCATTATGTATAGTTTCGGCTGTATCAGTTATTCTCTCGGCTAGATTCCTTGCTGTGTACCCATTTGTTGCTGCATATGGATCCCTTTTCTTTGTTCCAGCTTCTTCTGTTTCATCGAGGATTTTGTGATCATGGACTTGTGACACAGATTTCAAAACCTCTTCACTTGTCTTGGTTCCGTGATCGGAGGTCCCTTCCAATGGTCCTGTTACCTCTGTGCTTTTGTCAAATTCTACATGATGTTCTGAAATGGATTTCTTGCTTTCATCTTCTTGAGGATGCAATTCCAGAACTTTTATAATCGTGGCCTCTTCCACATGTGCATCTGGAGTGTCCTTCTGGATATCTTTGTTGGTTTCACTCTCAAATCCAGAAATTTCCCTCTCATGGACTTCGATTGGATTCTTGTCATGTTTGTCCTTTTCAAGTGGAAGCCCTAAGTGGGGGATTTCTAACTCTTTAGACTCATCCATCTGCAAGGATTCCTCTTTTGCTATTTTGGATTCATCTTCCAACACTTCATTTACTATGTCTTGCATGCTCACTGTTGTGGCTGAAGTTTTATGAACCAGATCCTCCCCATACAGTGCAGAGGAAGGTGTTGATTGTTGCCCTTCTGATTGCTCTGCTACTAGAGTCTGAGAAGAAATAATGAGACCATCCCCCTCTGATTCGAAGGCAAGAGAATCAGACGTGGATACCAGTTTGGAAGCTTTCTCAGTTTCTTCTTTCATCTTGTAAGGGGCCATTCCTTCTTCCTCATGTGCCTTCTCTTCACTTTCCTTATGTATATCTTTGTTGAGTTGAACAGCTATTTGGGGAATGCTGAGCTCCCTGGGCTCCTCCCTGCACAGGGTGGTCTCTTCTATTGTTTTTGAATTATCCTCATGCAATTCTTTGTTGAGTTGAACCACTATTTCTGGAACACCCATCTTTTTGATTAGAGTTTCAGGTGCACAGGGCTCTGCT
Organism: Carallia pectinifolia; assembly: GCA_037832335.1. Classification (NCBI taxonomy): domain Eukaryota; kingdom Viridiplantae; phylum Streptophyta; class Magnoliopsida; order Malpighiales; family Rhizophoraceae; genus Carallia; species Carallia pectinifolia. The sequence goes on from CM075443.1 coordinate 22,494,923, forward strand.
TCTTTGTGTATCTGCTGTTCAGAATTTGCAACTGAGGTGTTCTCACCCTGATCAAGCTCGAGAGTGGCTGCACTTTCTTCTGCAAAGGCCTCAGGTCCTTCCTTTTGTGATGTCTCTTGACCTTTTTCCTGTAAGAGAAAGGATGAATCTGATAAATTTAAAATTTTTTTCAAAAGAATTAGAGAGTGGTGCGGAGGAGAAGGTTCTCAAAAACGTAAAAGCAGATGGTCATCTTTGTGATTATCCTCTTCTTAGCACGTTTTTACCATTCAGAAGTGTGTAGGGTAATACCGCAGATACAAAGGAAGGGAATGTGTAGTCTAACCTCTTTAAAGGTCTCATTCTCAATAGCTGTTTGTTGAAAATTCTCGACAATTTTTGTTTCAGTATCTACCTCACCTGTCTCAATTTCTTCATATAACTGTTTTTCAAAGAAAAGTTTTTCAATTTTTTGGCAAATGGAAAATTTAGAAAAGAAAAACAAACAAAATTGCTTACAAAACAATCTGACCTCTTCCTTATGGATAGTTAATGCTGTTGTCTCTTCTACTGGACTTTCTTCTGTTTTCACTTTGTATTCTTGGTTGCTCTCTTTAGTTGCTTCTTCAACAAGGGTTATTGGGTGGGAAATGTAACCATCTTTCTTTTCTTCCACAGACTGTCATTTGGCCTTCTTGGTTAGCAGTTGATGAACTATATGACACTTTCCAAAAAGCACAATGAAAATTGAAGGGGGGGGGGGGGAGAGCAGAAACGAAAACAATAAACGAAAAAAAGGAGGCAGAGAGAGATGGAATAAATAAAATGTTAAATTTGTGTCTGACCTCTTCATTTGTGATATCATTATGTATAGTTTCGGTTGTATCAGTTGTTCTTTCGGTCAAATTCTCTACCGTGTGCCCATTTGTTGCTGCATCTGGATCCTTTTTCTTTGTTCCAGCTTTTTCTGTTTCATCAAGGATTTTGTGATCATGGACTTCTGACACAGATTTCAAAACCTCTTCACTTGTCTTGGTTCCGAGATCGGAGGTCCCTTCCAATGGTCCTGTTACCTCTGTGCTTTTGTCAACTTCTGCAGGATATTCTGAAATGGATTTCTTGCTTTCATATTCTTGAGGATGCAATTCCATAACTTTTGGAATCATGGCCTCTTCCACATGTGCATCTGGAGTGTCCTTCTGGATATCTTTGCTGGTTTCACTCTCAAATCCTAAGATTTCTCTCTCATGGACTTCGTTTAGATTCTTGTCCTGTTTGTCCTTTTCAGGTGGAAGCTCTAAGCGGGGGATTTCTAACTCTTTAGGCTCATCCATTTGCAAGGATGCCTCTCTTGCTGTTTTAGATTCATCTTCCAACACTTCTTTTACTGTGTCTTCCATGCTCACTGTTGTGGCTGAAGTTTCATGTACATGATCCTCCCCATACAATGCAGAGGAAGGTTTTGATTGTTGCCCTTCTGATTGCTCTTCCACAGGAGTCTGAGCAAAAGTAATGAGACCATCCCCCTCTGATTCGAAGACTTGAGAATCAGATGTCGATACCACTTCTTTTTCTGTTTCTTCTTCGATCTTATAAGGAGCCATTCCTTCTTCCTCATGTGCTTCCCTTTCGCTTTCCTTTTGTATATCTTTGTTGAGCTGAACCACTATTTGGGGAACCTCAAGCTCCTTGCTCTCTTCCCTCGGCAGGGAGGTCTCTTCTGTTGCTTTTGAAGTATCTTCCTGCACTTCCAATTTATCAGTGTTCTGTTCTGTGCTAACAGTTGTTGCCAATGTTCCATGCTCCTGATACTCTAGAAGCAATTCAGAGGTCCATGTCTGATATTGATCTTCTATATTCTCCACATTAAGGCCTTGAATTGAAGTGGTTCCCTCTTCTTTGGTGGTGTCAATACCTTCTGAAGATTTTGGTATGCATTCAGAACCTTCTTTCTTCTTCTGTTCAACTGCATCTGAAGTCTGAGCTATTTCTGCATTTGCCCCATCTAGGCTTTCATCTTTTCTTGTTACCATTTCTGCTGTGTTCTCCTCTACGTGCTCAATTGCGCCTTTAGCTTCATGATCTTCCTTCAGGGGTGACAGTGCTAAGGGTCCTGCATTATGATTTTCTTTTGATATCTCTTCTGGAAATTCCTGATCAGTAGTAACTTCACCCTCTGCGAGTTCTTCAATGCCTTCAGAAACCTGCTGGATTTCCACAGAAGATTGTGGCACAATTTTTTCACTCGTGAGATTGTCATGATCACCAGTTGCAAGCCGAGAAGGCAAGTGGGAGGAGCTTTCTTCAAGTGCAATGCCATCAAGATTGTTTGTCCCATATGCAAGTTCCTGTGGAATGCTCTCACCGAATGTTAAACTGGAGATATTTACTTTTTTGTCATCTATTGGAGCTTCCTCCAAGCCAATCACTGGCACTGTATCTGTTACATGCTTTGCCTTGGTCTCATCAGAACATGTAACTGCTTCCTCCATTATCTCTTTCATCATTTCTCTTGATTCTTCAGTCGGTGCAAGGCTTGTGACAGCAGGGCTCTCAATTCCTTCATCTTTTACTTTTTCTCCTTCTGCATCTTTTGAAACCAATGTCTCTTTTTCCACAGATGTTGCTGCTTGCGTGTCTAAGTTCACAATTTCTGTCTGCTCACTGGAGTCTTTTGCTTGAAGAAATTCTGTAGGAGTGGCACTGGTTTCTTTCACCTGCTCAAATTATGATGCTTCAGGCTAAGGTTCATGGCAAAAATAAAAGTAGTAATAAATTGTAAGTTTTCGGGACAATATTGTTTTTGATGACCTTATCAGCTCCTTCTTCTGCAGTGGGTATAGTGTGAATTTCCTTTAGGTCACTATCTTTCTCTTTGGTTTCTTCGGCATTTTCATCACCATCAGCTCTCTGAACTTCTTTGTTCACCTGATAAGAAGTTACACTTTAATAAAAATTGATCCGGGAGACATTCAAGAGAATCTAATTTTTGTTTGAGAATGATCTGACCTTCTCAGCTAAAATGACAGTCTTTATCATCTCCTCTGTGTTGTGCGCTTTTGTAGTGGGCCCTTCAGCACCCAATTCTTGCTCTGCTTTCTTTTCTATCTCTGCTTGAGATTCTTGGGACATCTGTGCAATGGATTTGGAACTCTGATCCAGGCCTACATTCCTACTTTCCTCCACTGTGTTGGGGATAGATTCAGGCATTGTGCTGTCAATTTGGTTTGATGTCACTCTTTCCGAGGCACAGGTTTGCTCCTCAACAGCCAATTCAAGATTCTGTAACACAATTATTGTCAATAGAAAGATCAATTCCTCTTAAATCCAAATAAAAAGTCGGTAGTTTGGGATGTAGCAGGATTGTATTATGGGTTTTTTCCAGTGCCTGACATAGCCTCTGAACAGTCACATCTGTCAAGTAAGATAGGTCTTGAATATAATTAAAATAAGAATCTGACCTCTTCCTTTAGAGTACCACAATTGTTGGTCTCCGTAGGCTCATGCTGCTGTTTGTGGTCTCCTGCTTCGTGTCCGACCGCTACTTCCTGAATTATGACAGCTTCCTCTAAGCTCACTTCAGATATCTTGGCAGTGTCCTCTTCACCAAGGATGGTCTTTTTCCTATCTGCACCTGTTGATTCCATACCCTTTAAGTCATCATCTCTTGCACTTGGCAATTCCTTGTGTTGCAAATCAAATGTCTCCGATTTGCAAATCTCTTCCTGATCAACTAGGTCTCTTGTTTTTTCCACCTTTGGCATTTCTCCATCTCTTGGACTAGAGACATTGTCTTCATAAGGCTGGACATTCACAGTTATAGTCTCTATTCCACTATCCACAGACCCCACTCCAGAAACCTCTGTTGCATTTACAGTCTCATCTTCATTCCGCACTGATCCTCTTTCCTGTAGCATTCTGATAGTTTCTGCATTTTCATGCGTTGTCTGATCTTTTTCTGGAATATCATCTATTATCTCACTTGCTTCACCAGAATTGAGTTCAAATTCTTTCGATGAAAATGTGGAAGATTCCTGCAGGTCATCTTCTTGCAAGTGGCCTGATGTTGTAACAATGGTCATCAACTCTTTTGGATTTTCATTACCTTGCATCTCAGGTTCCGTTTTTGTTTCTTGTTTTGTCTCCTCTTCAGCTTTATCTGTGGCCGCTGGAATCGTTTGGTCCACCTTCTCAACCAGGTTAGAAGCATCTTCTGGTTTGGCATCAATGACCTCTTTGTCTTGAGGAGCTTCTTCTACGTCGATTGCTCCCTTCATTAAAGAAGCCAAATCTTCTGGTTCCTTCACGGCGTAACCTTCTATGATCTGGCCTCCATCATCCCCATTCTTCACAGCAATCTGAATAATGTCAAATTCCTATGTTAATGGACAGGGTGTTATGCAAAGTGTAACACAAAATGAAAGTCTACACTATTGTAAATCCAAAATTGATGCAGAGACAAAACATTAAGACTGCCTTTTGTTTTGAAACCATTACTTTGGTGTCAGCTTCAGCCACAGCCTCTCCAATTTGTTCAGCGGATTGGTTTATCAGCCTGTTTGCCTCCTCCATAACTTTTTTGTCGGTGTTCTTATCTACAATATTCTTCTCAGGTTCTTCATGTACCTGCACCAGAGATGGAATTTGACGGGTTAAATCTGACTTAGCTAGTCAGCTGCTAGCAGAAACATGGTGCAACTGCTGTCAAACCAACCTCTTTCCTGGCTTTTTCTTCTGCCTCATCTGTGCAACTTACAGCTGTTTCTTCTCCAAAATGTTGAGGTGAGGCATCTGTATCAGTGTGCTCTTCCACTTTAATGTGTTGTATGGCATCGTTCAAGCCAGCATTATTTATATCTTCATTTCCCTGCTTTGCATGGAAGGTTTCATCTCTTTAGAATTGAAAATTGAAACTATCAAGGAAGACAAACATACTCAGATAACATAAAGATTCATGAATCAAAGTGAACCTGTTTAATATCTTCCTCTATTTTCTTTTCTACGTTCTCCCTCATTTCTTCACCCACTGGGTTCTCCCTGGAGACCGATTCATATGTCTTTTCATCTATTTCTGCTTTGGTTTCACCTACTGTTGATTTTGCAACCATATTTTCAGTCTCCACAACTTCCTTTGAATCAGATGCTACTACTTTGGTATTCTGCAGAAGGGTTATATGAAAATGTCATTGGCTGGCATCCTTGATGGATGAGCTAACCATTAACCTTAGCTTTTGTTGAAAGACAGCTTTTCCCACCGGCAATATAAATAGAGAGAGAAACATGGATTGAAATTTTTACTATTTTACCTCTTCCACCACAGCTTTTCTAACTTTTGTCTCATGAATATCTTCAGTTTCTTCTTTCTTTTCTTTCCCCTTAGTTTCTTCAACAATCTGGATGACTTCAGCATTGTTTGCACCTGTTATATCATTAGCCTTTTCATACAATTCAAGTGTCTCAGCTTCTGCAACCGTCTCTGCTGACTGTTCAAGTAGTTCTCCTGGTACACTCTTTTCCAGATCCTGTGTTGCATCTTTTTCAACTTTTAATGTTTCTTTCCCACTTTCCTGATGAGTCCCCTCTGGCCCGGTGCTGAAATTGTCTTCAACAGGTTTGACAGTAGGTTCAACATCTTCTTTTTCCTCCTCTGGCAAAGCTTCTGCTGGAGTTCTGTTCTGATTCTCTCCATGCAGGCCCTCCCTTTCTCTCACCAGTGAAGTTGTGAGCCAAGCATTAGAGTTTTCATCGTTTTCATCTTCAAAGGTCTCTTTTATATTTTTTTCAATGTTCTCACCAGTTCTAGCTGTGCCAGACTCATCGACAATCTGCGTAAGAAACCAAAAGCAGATGACAGTAAAGACTATAATCTAAAATCTGATAGGCCAAAAGGGCGAAATTAAATTCAGTTTACCTCTGGTTGTGGCACTTCTGTTTTGACATTATCTTCAATTACAATCTCTCCACTTTGTGCAATGGACTGGTCCTCCACTATGTTTGCCTCCTCTGTAGCTTGGTTATCTGCATCCTTACCTACACAGTTTTTTTCAGGTTCTTTGTGTATCTGCATAAGAAGTGGAAGTTTTATGTGTTAAATCTGATCTAGAACTTCAGGGCCAGCAGAAATATGCGTGTAATCACTTGTCGAGCCTACCTCCTCCTTGGTTTGCTCTTCTACTTCATCTTCCCTATGGCTTAACACTGTTTCTTCTCCAGAATATTGGGGTGCAATATCTGCACCAAATTGTTCTTTTGATATGATAGTTTTCACAGATATCTCACCCAAAACAGCATTCTCGTTTTCTCCATATCCCTGGTCGGCACAAAATAGAGATTATTAGGAGTGACGAAATTATGTGAGATAGAGTCAAGATTCGAGTATTAGGGCGGACCTCTTCTTTGTCTTCCTTATTTGCTTGCCCTTCTATGTTCTCCCTCACATCTTTTCCCTCCGTCGTTTCCATCAAGTCCAATTCATACGTCTTTTTTAGTTTTTCTACTTCGATTTCACTTGTTGTTGATAGGGTTTCCACAGCTTGAGCCTCTGCACCTTCATTTGCATCAGATGCCTCTTCAACTACTTTGGTGTCCTGCATCACAGAAAAGATGACAATGTCAGCCTGCATCATTGATAAGATCACCAATTTGGTTAGCTTGAGCTTTTGTTGAGAGATTTCATATCACGTCATCCGTGGAAATGAAGAGAAAGCATTCATTTCCCATCATTACCTCTTCCACGGAAACCTTTGTGTCCTTGGTCTCAACAGTCTCTTCATTTTTTTCCTCCCTTACTTTCTCTTTCATCTCTTCATCATAATGGATGGCTACAGTCTCATTAGCTGTTGTTACATTAGCAGCATTTTCATCCAAATTAAGTGGCTCAGTTTCTGCAGCCATCATGTCATCTTGATGCTGCAATCTTTCCTTCTGACTTTCCTGATTACCCTCTTCCAGCCTGGTGCTGCTGATGTTCTCTTTGACAGCAATAACTGTGGATTTATCCTCTTCTTTTTTCTCCTCGGAAGATTGTGCTGGAGTTACATTTTCACCTTCCTGAAGGCTTTCCCCTTCTTTGACCAGCAAAGTTGGAAGAGATGTGTGAAGGCCTTCATCATTCTCATTCGCTTCATGTGCAATGCTCTCACCAGTTCTAGCTGTATCAGACGTCTCAAGAACCTACATAGAAACCAAGTTATCAGCCAAAAAACTAGACAATGAATTGAAATTGATAGAGTTCAAATATTATTAAGTATCAGTGAAAGAATAACCTCTTTGTTGGAAGCTTCAACATTCTTTTCTTCATTCTTAACATTCTCAACAACATCTAGTTTGACAGATTCTTCAGGACTCTTAACCTTCACTTCTTCAGGGTTGTAGGCTATGTCACCAGATGCATCTGTTTCTGAGGACATCAACATAATTGACTTTTCAAGCTTTTCTCCAGGTTTGTCAATTTGAAAATTTTGTTCCACCTCTTTCTCACCATCCAATGTCCCCTTCTCACTGATCTTCTTAACATCTAATAGCTCACTATCATCACCATTGTTGTCATCCTCCTTGGCATCCCCAGGCATGGAAGAGAACTCATCAAGTTTCCCCTCCAGAGCCTCCCTAATTTCTGTGATTGCTTGCTTCTCGTTATCATCTGGACTTGCTTCCACTATGGAGAAGGCTTCTCCTGTTGAAGCATGCATGACGCCCTTTTTTTCAATTTCTGTTGTTTCAATGGCTTTGCTCACATTTTCCTCATTGAAGCAAGTCTTTGAGTTCTCTCCAAATTCTTCAACAATTTTTCCTTGAACGTTTTCCTTAATAATTGTAGTTTCAGTCCCCAAGACACTTTCTTTGCTCTCAGTTTTTTCACAAGCATCTGTGACTGTTTCAACACCAGTGTTTGAATTGCTGAACATTTGATCAGCAGTCTGGATTGGAGCTGCTTCATTCTGACCCAATCCAGATTCATGTACACTGACTTCTTTAGTTGTTTCAGCTATAACATTCTCTTCAATCTCACTTCCTTCTTCGTCATTTTTCTGCAAGCTGCCTTGTTTCTCATTTGCAGTTGCTTGTATTTGTTCAAAGGTTTTCTCATCCTTTATTTCTTTCTCTTTTCCAACCTCAAGGAGTGGCTTTTCAATCTTCTCCTCACGGGAAATGGTTTCTGTATCATCTACAATATTAATGTCTCTTTCACATTTTTCTACTGCTTCTTTTATCTCATCCACATCTTCATTCAGTTTACTCGCCTTTTCCTCTGCAACATCAACTTTCTCATCCTTTTCCCGCTGGCTTCCATTCTCTAACGTCTCCTTCTCTGCTCCGTATGGTATTTCATCGTCATGACCAGTTTCTTCCTTTCTAGAAGTTTCCTCACCAGCAACCTTGGCAATCGGGGTTGGGGGTGATTCCAAAAAAATCTCACCCTCTGGCAGTCCAGCAGTGGCTTTGAAGCCAATTTGTGCAGTTTCAACCTCAACATGGATTGACTCTTGCAGTTTTTCTGATTTTATCGAGTAATCACCAGTTTCAGGAGGTAAGTTGAATTCCCCTTTGTCCAGGTTTCTGTTCAATCCCTCTCTTTCCTGCATTACGAACCATGTATGTTTACTTTCCAGAAACACTGGGTATATCATAGTCAATTATAGTAAGTTAAGGTGTGGTTAGGGACCTTAAGGTAAACACACAACGGTAATAAGCTAAGGTGAATTGCTAAGGATATTAAAATCACTTTCTGATGGGTTGCTTGAAATGGATAACTGAAAACCACAGATGCAAAAGGTTCATCTCCCTATAGTAACTTCTTTTTGATTCATTAAAAGGAAAGGGAAAAACTTGAGTTCTCCATCCACTAGGAACCAGGGCTAAAGAAGACTGTGTGACACCTTTTCATGCTGGTATAGAGCTGAACAGGAGAACCACTATACATTCTTGTGGTTTCATGAATGCATAAAATAAAAGAGCCCAGCAATAGCCACTGTTTTAAACAACGTTTAGTGTATGCATGTTGAATTGAAATTTATATCACTCCTCTTTTCTTTTTTATGTCTCAAATAACCATACTCATGCTTTCTTCTGAAAAGTTTCTGATGATTCTCAAGACGAGAATTTAGCATTCATTCTATTATTAAACAAATCAGATGCGAAAAGTAAGAAAACATGCAATAAAGGACGGAAGTGAGCTTGCTTACGGTTTGAGACATTAGTTCTGAACGATCAGCTTCTGTTGCCATTTCATGCAGGGCTACTGAATCTTTGGTGAGCCTTTGATCTTAGCTTTGAGATGTAAGCATGAGATGAATTTTTATTACCTGCAATTAGAAGACTTCAAACTATGGATGTATAGATTATTAGGTACCTGTAATAATCTCATGTGATAGCTGTATAACTAAAGTAGTCTAGAAGAAGTGACAAAATGTCATATGGTATATGCTAAGGCACTGGTAAGTTGGCAAAATATGAGAGGGTCCTACAAATTGATCAGTCACATGCCCTAGTGACTGATCCAACTTTAGTGCAAATGAACAGCCTATTGGATCAATTGTTTTTTAGACCAAAATTGTTTTTGACAGGTTTCCACCACAGAATAAAGATTCTGCCACACTTTTTAACAGGCTCTTTTTGTCAGAAAGCAACACAAGTTGTCGCTTGGCGTTGTAGCTCCTTTTCTGAAGGGCACAACTTGTTGGAGATGATTTTTCTTGGGAGAGTTCTGTTGATCCAAGGCAAGTTCCAACCCCCCCCCCCCCCCTTTTCTTTGATTTTGGGAGAGACCGTATGTCCCTACGGCAGGAATACAAGTACGAATTCGCATTGTACCGAAAAATAGTAAGTATCAATTTGCATATATGTGTTGGACTCCACATTCAGAAAGGACTAACTTTGCACTATTACTATCATCCGTCGTTATATTCTTTTCATATCATATAAACCATATAGTAAATGTCAAATTGTTACAGAACTTCAGAAATAGATCAGATCATGCGCATAGAAAACCAGAACCTACAGTAATCATATTGATATATTTTTAATTATAGCAGACTTGAAAAACTGCTTCTTCCAGTCTTTGTCAATGTTAGATTGAGACAAGGATTAGATGCCATAATATGATGTGAGATTAAAGCAAGACCTGTTTATGTTTAGCTTTCACGGCATGACTTTACAATTTCAATTTACGTGGCCAATTGTATCACTAAAAATTGCCATTTTCCACTGATATTTTGAGTTGGAGGAAGATAAGGATTGAGAACAGCTCAATTTTAGGTTCAACAGCAATTGATTGGATGATAGATTTTGGTGAATGCAAGTCATTCTAATTGGTGTGTAGTTGCCTTTTTATCCCTCCTTGAGTCAGGCATGCTATTAGTCATCTGATTCAACTCAGCTAATCAGAGCCGGAGACGGAATATTTTTCACTAGCAAACAATAAGAATCATGTTTGCCCCATCATGGAGGGTCCCATTCCTTGTTGTCCCAGATTCTAATGCCAGCCTTAAATATAAGGCAAATATGTGGGCTAATATGACAGTTGCAACCAAAACATTGATTTATCAGTAATGAAAGAAGGGTATGATAAATACTTTATCATTAAAGTTTGTGGCTTGGGGTTGCTACCCCGAGATCGTGTACCAAGAATATAATATTATTTTTTTAACAAAAAAATTCAATGATTTTTTTTTGTTTGATTATTTTTTTTTGTTTAAGTATATGTTTTTTAAAATCTAAATTTTAAATTTTAGAGTAACATTCATTTATATTTAAATTTTAATTTTATAATAAAAATAATAAAATAATGTTCAGTGTGCAACTGGAACACCTTTCTCGGCATCCCCAGTCGCACCCATACTCTATTTATCACAAGGTTCTGCACTATTGATTGGATATGTGCGCGTGTTTTTCATGTACCATATGCTTGTAGTCGATTAAGAATGGAATTGCTCACCATCCTAACGACCATTATGGAGATGTAAGAGTCTCTACAGCCATATCAAAGAAGCCACAGTGCCACACCATCAGTTGTAAAATTTGGTGGCAGAGCCTTCTGACTGTGGTTTTCACAAATTAAAAGAACAAGAGCCGTCCAAGAATAAGGCAATGCAACTACTGGTCCATTTTTATATTGGGAGTCATTACATGGCCCGATATAGTGTCCAGATCCGGATCCAGATGCCACGCTGGCAATGGGGTCCATGTGTGGAAAATTAATAAGATAAAGGCAAATTAGAAAACCGGGTAAGTAGGGTTGTGTATGTTGAAAATTCAAAATCGGGAGAAGGACGGTCGGGATAGTATTGGCAAAGGTGTAATTAGTGAATTTTGTTGGGAAAAGTGAAAGAGTAAAGGAAGGAAGTAGGGAAAAAAAGGGCAGTAGCAAAATTAGGGTTATGAAATAGGAAGTGCAAAGGGTATTGGAGCTGACGGTGAGATATAGAAGTAAACAAAAATTGCAATAGGCATTACTACAAAACAGATTGCAAAGTTGTCGGGGTAACTGTTATCTGCGAAAAGGAAAGGCATCAATTTGAGGTGGTACTAGTTCCTTAATAAATGGGTGATGGGCATTATGTGGATAATAGGTAGCAAAGGGAATGGATGGGTTAATTAAGTCAGGGGTTCCAGATGTTTTGTGAATAAGCAGCTTAGTTAGATAGCGGGAAGCAAGAAGAAGCGTGGTGTTGCTGTTTCCTGGACGATTCAGATCAATCGTATAAAGGTAAGCAAGTTATGAATTAATTTTGCAAATAGAAAAGGAAAATTTGAAAGAAACTATGAGTGTAGGCACCATGTGAAAAAATTGGTATGTTGTAAAAATGCTTGTAGTGGCAATGTTAGGAGAAATGAAGAAGAGGATATGTTATGAAAAAGGTTTATATTAAGTGTTTAAAGGCATGAACAGATGTAGTAGTTGGTAAGTAGATGTTAGGTGGAAACAGAGAAATGTGCAAATGAATAAGTAACAATTCACGTGCATTTGGTTGTTTAGGTGGAAGAGGAAAATACGTGGCATAGAAGACTGGGTGAGCACAGCGAATCAAAATATTATATGGAGGTATCTGGCACAGAAACAGACAGCGAAGATGGGTATGAAGGCTCAGAAAGTGTTGATGATGCATGGGGCGAAAGTGCTGATGATGGTGGGAGGCAAAAGAAGGGAGGGAAGAAGCAATCTTCGGAAAGTTGGAAGTCTGAAAATGCATATAAAAATTTTAAGTAAGTAGAAAAAATGATGATTTAGGGAATTATGTGGAAACTGATTAAAAAAAAATGAAGCACCAAGTAGAAATGTTGGTTGATAATAACTGAAAGTGTGGCTTTGTAAATGATGTGAATAGGAAGTGGTACATGGCGAAGCGATCGCGGACTGGCAAAAGGCCGAAGAAGATGTCCAGGGTAAGTAATGTAAGATAATCAAGGACGTTAATGAAGTGGGGAAAAGGAATATGGAGTAGAGGAGAGTTCAAAAAACATAAATGATGTATACAAATGTTGTTATGAACAGGAAGAAGTTAATTGTGAAGTTGCAGCTGCGTGGAAGGAATTGGACAAAAGCGCAAGGGAAAGACATAGGAAGGAAGTAGCATGTATGAGGGGCAAAAGAGAGAATGATGGGGAAAGGAGCTCAAGAAGTGGGAAGTCAACTGGTACTAAAGCCGAAAAGGTAACATCCAAACTAATAATACCATGCAGTTAAGAGGGAAAAAACCTGAAAAATAGAGTACTGTAACTGACAATGTATATAATGCAGGTGTTGTATTATTCGAGGTGTTGCCCGCAGCAAATAATGAGGCTTGTGAGGCAACTAGGGAGGAGCTCAAAATTGAAGATGGTGATCAGTGAGATTGGATTCGAAGCATTTAGTGAGGTGAGATGTGGGAACATGCCAAAGAGGTTTATCATAAAGTTGCTGAGGCATTTTGATCCTTTTACCTGCGAGCTCGTTGTCCGCGGGCACCGTCAGGTTGTGAGGGGTGACGATGTGGCAGAGTTGATGGGGGTACCAAATGGGGAAGTTGGGTTGGTGTCTGATGAGAAAGCAGGGAAGGAGGTGGCAAAACAGTTGGTTGAAATAGTGAAGCAGATTGGTGAAGAAAAAAAGATGGATGAAGGAAACAGCCAGATTGGGAAAATGAATGCAGTAGGAAGGAATGTTGACAGAAGGGTGAATTTCAAGGCCCTTAAGCAAGTGTTGTTGAAGAGTGGGATGGAAGACACTGTGTTGAAGCAGTGTTTCTTATTGTTGGCCCTTGGAGCTGTTCTCTGTCCGACGTCTTCGCAGACTCCATCGCCTAAGATATATGGTGTGGTAGCAGATGTTAGTGATGTTAAAAGATTCAGATGGGGGGACTTTATTCTAGAGTGGTTATGTGAAGAGATTAAGGGATTCAGTTTAGGCGATAGGAAAAGATCAGACGAAGGTGGAAAGCGAAGCGTTGGAGGCTGCCTGCTATTCCTAATGGTAAGCTGAGTGATTGGTAAATAGAAAAAGTTATAGTTGGTGTAGTAAAAGTGAAGTTTATAAATTATGCAGGCAAACTTTTAACCACGAATGTTGGTGAAACAGTTATACTACTTTGAAAGATTTCCCTTTGCCAAATTTGAGAAGCGTCCAAGCGAGCAACATCCTTTGAAGTTTTGGGACATTGGAAGGGTTAGACAGAGAATAGCCATGGAAGAAGAATATGCGAATTTCAATCCAGAACAGGTGACAAATGTGCATGTGAAGTAATAGCAAAAGTTGGTATGTATGATTGTATATATATAATGCACCTAAATTTTGTTTGATAGGCGGTGGGACTGCAGCGCAGGAAGAAAAAGGGTTTAAATTCCAATAATCATAATGAGGCATTCAATGATGATGATGTGGAACAAATAACAAAGACAATAGTTTTGAAGCATATGCAAGCATTACATGCAGAACTCAGCATGAAGTTGAGCAATACAATAGGGAGAAGGAAGAAACAGAGGAGGTGGAGGCGGGCTGAGATGTATCAAACTTCTGAGGTGGATAAACAAAGTAAGGATGCAAAGTGCAACCAAAGAGATAGAATGCAAGCAGATGCTTCAAGAACAGGCAACAATGGTAAAAGAAGTAGAGGGATAGGGAGTGCAAGCAAGTTTTATACATAGTTGATTAGCAATGGATGTTGTAGGTTAGTGGTATAGGCATGGTTAAACTAATATTTATCATATTTATAATTATGGCCAATATTGCAGAGACGCCTTCATCAAATTGCAATGTGAAGAATATAGAAGAAATGTCATGTGACAGTGATGGGGGAGGTGGTAAGACAGCCAAAGGCAAAAATGAAGATGACAGTGGCAGTAGGGAGAAAGAAAGGGAGCATGATAAGAATGAGAAATCAAGTGCAGGAGAGGTAGAGTTTGTTATGGAAGATAAGAAATCAGGCATGTTACAAGTGAATTTTAGAAAATGATTTCAGTTAGGTTTTTTATGAGAAGCATGTTATTTGATAACAGTTGTTGATGTTGTTTGTCAGGGAATAGCAAATCCCAGAGTGGAAGGGAAGCAAATTCATGTGAACAGGCGCATCAAAGTCATGGGCGCGGTGGGGTGGAAAGTAACAGCAGCAAAAAAAAGACAGGTAAATGGAAGGATGAGGCAGAACCCGTAAATGAGGGTGGTGGGGCATATTATGATGGTGTTGGTAGTAGCAAGAAGCATATTGGTAAGGAGTATCATAAAAGCATAATCGTAGGCAAGTAAATGAAATAGTGACATTGTCAAAATGCATGGTTTTGGAAGTAATAAGTGATAACTGAAATTGGTTGCATTTAATGTTAGTGAATAATAACAAGCTGAAGTTTTTTGAGGAAGGTGTAGGCAGTGCTACTGGTATTAGGTGAGAATGGAGGTGACATAAAGAGGCATAGAAGTGTAGAAGGCCATAGAAGCAGTGAGGAAAGGAAAGAGGGTAGCAAGATGATGCTTGACCTTGAGGTATCCTATGCTAGTCCAATCTAGTTGCAGTCAATCAATTTAAGGGATACGCAGAGAGTAGTTGTGGAGACGTCAAGTACGAGTCCATTGTGTGCACCACAAACTCCATCGTATGTCTATATATAGGTTTTCCATAAGAACCAGTTAGCGAAATTAGACAAAGGTGTTTGATGTGATCGATAATAATTTGGAACAATTGTTAGGTTGCAAGCTGTGGTAATATAAAATGGTTGGATGCAGGGCCTACAACTCGGACATGGCGAGTAAAGAAGCATACAGGAGGGAAGCTAACATTTGAGAGTCCAAGCACAAGTGAAAGGCCGGCGTTAAGGAAAAGGAAGAGGCGTACGCATAAGAGTACCATTAGTGAGAAGGCCAAGGAGTATGAGGTTAGAACCCTTGTACCGAATGTGCGGATGGGAAAACCAGAGGCCTCGCTCTATGCTTGGGCAACCCGACCAATAAGGAAGGGAGAGGAGAACAAGTAAATTTATTTTCTGCTTAAAGATGATTTCGTATATTGCACTTTAGGAATAAAATATGTGTGATATATATGTTATTGCATTTGTTTTAAAGTGTTGTTGCAGTATCAATTGGAAAAGAAATAACCTTATACCGACATGAGTTGCGATGTTTGGGACCCAGACAATGCATATCGAACTTGGTAGGTGAAATTTATTGCATATAAAGGTCAGTAGTATGACCTATTTGGCAATTTTTCTAACAATATAGTGATATTGTTCATAGGTTGTGCATGCTCACTCAGTAATGTTGAACTTGAGGCAAAAGAAGTTGGGTCGTGTGCGGAAGCATTTTTTCAGTCCATTATTTACGGTGATGCTTAAAGATGGCATTTATTTGACAGTTTGAGTGTAGTTTTGTGTTGAGGATAATGTGTACTACACTCTTCAGGTACTTATATTTTAACGATTTACAGGTGTCAATCGTCGCATCTGCTGGTGGAGATCCAATTGCCAAAGTTCCTGCCATGGAGTGGGATGCTAATAGCCAACGTCGATATTTGGAAGAGGATAGAGTAGGCTATTCAATTGTTGGGTGTGAGATGGTAAGACATAATAATAAAAGCAATAAACAGTTACAATTGCAAAAATCAATGCTGGAGAGCTTGGAATTTGAAGGCCATATTCATTATGCAGGTTTTTCTTCCCATTCTATTCAAAGAACATTGGTTTCTTTATGTTACCAATGTGCGTGACAGGCGCATTGATGTCCTTGATTCGCAGGCAGATGCCCACAAAGATGAGCATAAACTTCTTGAAGCACATGTGGTGAGGGTCATTCTTGTTAAAGCAACAAATTATTAGCACAATTAAAATGATGTTTGTTCATAAATTATCTGAATGTTAATGCCATTGGTGTATAGGTTTCAATCATGTCGCAGGCCTTCTCTTTTGTCAGCAAACAAGATTTTAATTTTAATCAGCTTGAGATCAATAATGTTCCAGTGCCGCAACAACATAACAAGTTAAGGCTGCTGTTAACCTTACTTGCTATGGAAATGATTTGACATTAGTTTGCATAAGTGGACCTTATCTTCCGTAATTAACTTTCTATTTTTTTTACGTAGCCACGACTGTGGAATTCTTATGATGAAATATATGGAGTCATGGAATGGAACGACAGTGGCACATATTGACACAAAGGTTTGTCAGTCCTTATAAAACCCTCAAAATTTTCAGTTGAAACTACCATCATTTAGTATTTGTTAACTCACATAGTTTCATAACTTTGTCTTCAGACCCATGTCCTTGGATATCGTAAAGAATTTGTGTTGCGTTTCTTAGATGATTCGGACAATATTGTCCGCGATAAAATATGGGAGTTGGCTGGAGTGAAATAGCGTGCGCCTGAAGACGTAATTTGGACTCGTTTATCCACTTTCTCCCGCCTGTTATAAACTTCTTTCTAACTGTAATAACCGTTGCCAATTTTCAATTGTATAGGCAACGGATAGATGTGGAGTAGGCCCAAAGCCTTAGAGAAAGAGGTTCATTATTATTCTTTCGGATTGCGAAGAAAACACTCTCATATACGTGGTATTCTGTCTGGAAATGGTAGGAGTGTCATTTCTGTAGAAGTACATATTGTTTGAAATTTGGTAGCAGTTGCAGTAACCGTGAGGAAGGAAAGGACCAGAGTAAGAAACAATTTAGATGAAATTATATTCACACCCCTAATAAAATGCAAAAATGTTTGAATCAATTGAATGATATGTTATAGAAGCATTAAAAAGAACGATTTTAGTTTCTCCAATTAACATAGATTTAATTTGTGGACCGAGTTGTGGACTAAAAATTTTTAAAAAAATGAACATTGCACATACATTAAGTGGCATTGATCGTAAAGCTGAAGTTCCGTTATAGTTGTAGGGGTTTGCAACTATTGTTGCCATGTAGGAAATGAAGGTTTCTTCCATTCATTGGACACATGTAAGAAAGAAAGTAGAAAGGAAACGAGAAAGGCTGTAATTGTAAAATGGAAAAAAGTAAGTGGCCGGGAAGAGAGAGACGCGGAAGAGACAGGAAAATTTTTTTGTGCAACCAACTAATTTTTTTGTGCAACGAGATGTCAAATTTGTGCAACAAAATTTGAAAGTATTTTTCACCTATTTTTTCGTTGCACAAATTCAGCGTCTCGTTGCACAAAAAAAGCACCTGGTTGCACAAAAAAAAATTTTCGGTCTGCTCTGCGTCTTATTTTTCCTGTCCACGTAACAGTACTCTTGTAAAATTGGGTTAGTAGAAAGGCACATTAGGTTGGACTGACTCAAATTTACGTACGTGGTATATGATTTGTGCACATATGTCCCTTACACTTTCATGGTAGTAAATAAAAAACTGGAACCAGCCATAAATTATATGCAACAAGTAGTTAAAGAACAACATCAATGGGAGCTTACCTTGAAGCTTCCTTTACTCGGGTGAGCGTTGGAAGAAAAGAGATAATTTTGTGGTCATTAGTCTGGACAACAGTTGAAAAACATAAAGAGGTAAAGACAAAAAAATTAGTTTAGATCGACATTGATACGATAGTTGAAGCTGGTTTGTTCTCTATTTTAAGAAAGAGAATAGTCTTTAAATAAAAAAAAAATTGGGGGCAACAATTTAGGAAAAGAGAATAATGATGCAAAACGTGGAAAATAAGGCAACAGAAGACAACGTTTGTGGAATAGTAATAGTCATAATAAAATGGAGAACCAAAAACTACTGAATACGTTGCGTTCGCCAATTTTATTTGTGTATCAGCAATGATCAATTACGGAACCAAGAAGTACTGAATAAGTTGTGTTGCAAACTTTTTTCCCACTGTTGCACATATTAGGTAATATATAGCAAAATGTAAACTGTTCTGCAAGGTTACGTAAGAGTACGATGCAGTGGTCCTCTTCTAGGACCAGGTAAGGGTTGTTTAACAGAGGACAAATTGATATATAGGGACAACTAAGGTAAATCGAACAATGAAGCAAACTATTTCCATAAGGAAAAAAGTAAGTGGCCGGGAAGAGAGAGACGCGGAAGAGACAGGAAAATTTTTTTGTGCAACCAACTAATTTTTTTATGCAACGAGATGTCAAATTTGTGCAACAAAATTTGAAAGTATTTTTCACCTATTTTTTCGTTGCACAAATTCAGCGTCTCGTTGCACAAAAAAAGCACCTGGTTGCACAAAAAAAAATTTTCGGTCTGCTCTGCGTCTTATTTTTCCTATCCACGTAACAGTACTCTTTCCATAATGCCACATTTTTCCTAACATTTGTGCATCAGCATTGATCAAGTAGGGAACCAAAAAATAGTGTCTATTTGTGTTGCAAAATTATTGCCATTTGATGCACAATTTAGATAATTTGTTGCATATAAGAAACTTATGCAGATGGTTACGCAAGTTTGTGCTGCAGCGGTCCTCCTCTTGGACAAAATGATTGTTCTTTAATAGAGAAATAGTGTATATATAGGGAAAACAAAGGCCTATTGCAATAGCACGGAAATTGTATCCATAATGCAACAATTAATGACATTTGTGCAACAACAATGATTAATTATGAAACAATCAACTAGTGAATAAGTTTTTTGAGTTGCAATCTTTTTTCCCGTTGTTGCACAAATTAGATTAGCTGTTGCAACATTTAAACTTTTTGGCAAGGTTACGAAAGGGTAGAACGCAGTGGTCCTCTTATAACAGAAGCCTTGTCAGACCAAACATTTATTCTTAATTATTTGTTTCATTATGAAACAAAATATTCTTAAGAAGATTATAACAAAGAGATAATTTATTCAAATAATTTTGAGAATAAATGAAATGAAATTAACAAGAGAACTTATTGGACAAGATTGTTATATTTAACAAAAAGATGACGCGGATAAGACGGAAAAATTTATTTGTGCAACTACTTGGGTTATTTATGCAACGAAACGTTGAATTATTGCATAAAAATTTAAAAGTATTTTTGCATTTAATTTGTGTTGCAGAAATTAAGTGTGTTGTTGCACAAATAAGGCAGTTGGCTGCAAAAAAAATATTTCCTAATCAGTTTGCGCGTCTTCTTTTCTGCGTCCCCGTAACGAGACTCCTCAAGCAAATAGGGGTTAATTCGGTCCCAGCCTTAGGGTCCAATGACTGACTCGCTTAGTAAAATTTTTTTTTAGTCAAAACAAAATTTCCCAATGAAATTAAATTTCCGTTTTTTTCAATTGCATAGGAAAACGAAAGTTCACATTTTATTATGAGAGTGTAATGTTCATCATACAGTACACACGCACACACACCTCCACACACACACACACACACACACACTGCAATACTCTTCATTTCTATCACTTACTGCTTCATAGAGGTGTTGAAAAAATCCAACAATTTCAGTGAACCGAGAAAACCGACTCAAACCGAATCGAATATTCAGTTAATCGAGTTGATTTTATAGTCATTTAATCGAACCGAACCAAAGCAGAGTCGAAGTTAACCATCAATTTGAACTTCTTAGGTGCGCTTTAATAATCATTTTTTACAAGCCTTGTACATGATCTAGGAGGATTATGTAATGTTGGATAATGTATGGTAATGCTTTGTACGACCTTAATTGATACTTGTTATTTCGGCTTTAGTCCATGATAATGGCAAAATCCACATCGAATAATCACACTAGTTTGTATGAAACCAACAACATTTTCTGTCAATACTATAAATACAACATTTATTTTTCCTGTTTATCAACTTCTATTCACTAAACAAATTTCCAACATATATTTTCCATAACCACTTTTTTTCCAATTCAGAGACAGGTCCACCACCATACTTTGTTAGTTATTACTCAGCTACACCATAGATTTACCCACAAATTATGAACGAAAATATTATTTGGCCATACTTAGGATGTACTAAGCTGGATACTTTGCGTGTTGCACCATCGACAGTGGAAAAATGTAATAAAATTGAAAACAAAACCTAAACTATTTACTATTTTTGAATTAACTACATATTTTTTATGTATATTCCCTACTCATCCCTTGTAGGGAAAACTTGCATGGCCATAAGATTGGTGGTCAAATATTGTCCAGATTCACATTTTATGCAACAAGCAGTATATTTTAAGCAACTGTAATAATAAAAAGTGATCCGAAAAAGTATTACTATATTTTTTTGTTACATATTTTTTAACTACAGTTACACAAAATATGTATCTTGTTGCACAAACTGAATATCGTTTGGCTGAAATTTAGCCACCAATGTGTGGCAATGTAATGGTTCCCATACTAATACCTGTCTATGAAGTGGGCTTTTGTACAAACTATAATTAATTCACTTTCACTTCTGTCAAAGTAAATGCGCAATTGTCAATCACATCAGTAAATAAAGAGTCCACTAAACTAGTGTTTGAAAAAAAAAAGAGAAAGACTCCACTAATATAGTGCAAAGTTGCACAAATTCCATGCAAGCGCCTTCTTGTCGCGTCCATATATATGTATGATTAATAAAATCCCTGCACACAATCCCTCTACATTAGGAAAACTAGCTTCATAGTTGTATTACGTACACGCGCCCGAGTGGAATGGTTGACATGATAGGAGGTTCTCACATGTTGCTTCAAATGCCTGCCTGACAAAAGCCTGCATTGCAGTCATGGAGAGGATGGCATTGGGTTAGGGACTGACAATATCATAAATGCAGAGATAAAGAGAGTAAACAAAAGCTCAGACTTGGTGTCCATATGTCATTGTTCACTTATTGCACTCCAGATGGGCACCACTACTTATACGAATCTTCACCAACAATCTCATTCCTTATACCTTACGACGAGGGTCTTCAGTACAACATCTGGGTCTGAAATTCAGAACATGGGTCGTGTAGAAAGCACCCGATGCTGAGTCGACTTGGCCCTCCTTTGTGTGCGACGCTCCGTTTAGCTTGCATGCTATCAACTAGTGTGACTTCTTGAGCTGCAAATAATATTGTATAGATCCCAGGAACATAAAGCTCATAATGAAAATATAAACAGATGGATAGGTTGGCATTTGTAGTTTTTGATAGGGGTATTCATGACTGCTAAAAACAAGTACTATATCTATATGTCAGTATTTAGAACTAAAACTGAGAGAAAATTTTAATTTTTTTCTCTCGGACATGTGGCTATTTCTCATAAATTGGTAAATTACAAAAAATATTAAAATATTGTATATTTGTGAAAATTCTATTATTATGAAAAGTAGGATTCACTATTAATGTAAATCTAATTGTAAGCAAAGAAGAGTTATATTGATTTATATATTCATTCTTTGACAATATTTAAGTATCTATAACTATAAATTTCATTATAAAATAAAATAGTAACAAAGAAAAAATAAAATAATATAATAAGAAAACTAAAAATATTTCATGAATCCTCCTTTTTAGAATAGATAAACAATTGCAAAAAACTCTGAAATTTGCCTACAAATTTTTGCTGAAAAGAAAAGAATAGTGCTTCCAAATTTGTTTGTATAAAGAGAAAAAAAAAAATTTTCCTTAAAAAATTTTTAAAAAATTTTAAAAACTTCACTACTAAAAATTTAGATTGTTTTTATATAAAATAAAGCAAAATAAATTTTTTATAAAATTTGATGACATCCGCACATCGCACAGGTATATTAATAGTATCATATATATAATATAATCATAAAAATTTTAAAAATATTTACATACGTACGTAACAGTTTCTACTGCTCTTCATTTGTAAACAACTAATTGAATTTCGGTCCAAAATTTTGTCATATAAACCGTGACAAATACTTTGCGGCCAAGCATGCGGTAATTCATTTCGGAATGTTGTCCACTGACATTAGCCACCCACTGTGCACAGATATATAGCATCACTTTATTCTCCAGTTTGGTGCAATTTTGAAGTGAACAACCGCATCCCAGCACAAAAGATTCTAAACCATGGAAAGAAGACCGGTATTAAATGCACCTCATAATACCCATCCTTTCTGATTAGCAATTTCAATCAACTTGGACCACTACTCCTCTAACATGTCCAAATAGTACATGTACTATCACCATCGGCTAAGACTGCCAGAGGGCCTCTAATGACACAACAAACCATGATTTTCCCTCCAAAATTTCCCTCCTAATTACTAACCAGGTCCGTAACGCAGTGTAAAGGGAGACCGATTATAAAAAGCAACTCAGACTTTTGACCACAAACGGATGACCTAGTTGCTCACTGTCCACGTCTAGTTCCCCACTGCATTATATTACTTTTTTCCTGCCGAATAAGCACACCAATATTGTAGCTGAAAGTAGAAGATTAGCAATGGATAATGCTTCCCAAGCAGCAAAGAACTCAGATGGTGGTAAATGATTCATATACTGAAAAAATTTATGAAAGACAATATTATATCTTTAATCTACCTTGCAATGTCTACCGTCAGTTTCATTGTTTTTGTCAAGTTTAATATGAAGCTCAACATGAATGTCCACAAACTTCTCTGTTTTCCATTTACAAACAAAATTATGCTCGCACCATTTCATTCAACGTTGATTACTTTGTATAATTTTTTACTTTTCAGGTACACTCGCTCATAGTGTTGGCAATCCAAACGTGGTTGCAGTGGAGAAGGAAGGGGTGTCAACCGCCACGGCCTACGAGGTTTTTCATATCGTTATGCATGAGGCTTGGGAGCTGAGAGAAGAAATAGAGGAATTCCTAGAACTATTGATTTTGAAAGAGGGATACCCTTGGGTGCGTTGCTTGCTCTATACATGGAAGCAAACTCTGCCTCGAATTAACAAGGTTTTCCGTCTCTGTGCGAAATATAGATCTGGTATTAAAGTCCGCAAACAGGTTTATGTACCAAGTTCCCGCTATGTTAATCCTAGAAAGAAAAGAGTCCAAAGGAGTTCCCATATGAAGGAAGGCAATCATGTTGTAACCAAAGGACCCAAGAATGAGGATTTCACCCTCATTTCCTCTGACTCAGAATAGGACGTCTTCTTCCAGCGTAGAAGTATGGCCTAATGCATGTTGGCCACTTGAAATCATTTTTTGAAGTTGTTTTCTTCAAGTTCTTAGCATGGACGTGAACATGTTAAATGTTGGCCAATTTTTTTGTGCGGTTGTGCAGCCTGAAGCCCATCATAAGTGGGCCGGTCATTTTGCATGGCACACCAACTACATATAGTTACATAGTTTTCCTGAATATGTTGAATAGCACTTTCATTTTTGTAACCTTATGGGCCACTTTACTGGCCCATAACTATGTATATCATATGTCATTTGTATTTTTTGCTTTTCATGCTATGCTGCATACAATTATTGTGTCCTATACCAGTCCGCATTCGACAAGCAAAGATTGATGGGCCTATACTGCCAAACTGACCGCCCATGCTTATTAACCAGAACCCAATCATCTTTTATCACCTGAATAATTGTCTGTAATGCAACAAGCAAGAAACTTTCTGCAACCACATTTATAAAATGTGGAACAAAAACCAATCAGAAAAAAAACCTCATTTCTTTGTTGCACCTTTTACTACTATTGTTGCACAAAAGTTAACATTTGTTGCAATATAGACCATGGTCGGGACAAAACTATTCAGGCCATCAACATTTCTCCTCACTGTTAACTGTCTTATAGTGTTCCCCTTCTTTATACATATATTGTTTTTCAATCAATGGATTTACCAACTATATTAAACACTCGCCTTCTTAGTTGTTCTATGTTTTTTTTTAAATGTTTGGATCCAACCATATCTATGCGTTGGTTTTCCATTTTTCACTTAAGTCTACAAATACTACTATTTGACATGGAAATTTCATTTCGAGCGAGAGCAGCCACATTTTTCCTTCAATTTGTTAGAATTTTGTAAATTAAATTTCATTGCAAAAATCTGTAATGGAATTATGTAGTTATTTATTCTGCATTATTTTCTATTTTAAACTATTTTTGTTTTGAACGTCATTATGACATTAGTAATTTTCATTGTAGATATTTATTTATATTAAACTATTTGTTTAAAACATTATTATATATATTTTTATAATATTATAGGTTAGTGTTTTTTCGTTGGCCATTGTTACATGGCCATACGGATGTGTGGCCAAACAGTGTCCATATTGCAACCAGCGGTATATTTTTTGCAACAACAATCATAACATATGCAACAAAGAAAAAAGTCTTGTTTTTTTGTTGCACATTTTAACATGCTGGTTGCACAAAATATAGTCCCCGTTGCAATATGGACACTGTTTGGCCACATAAACGTGTTGCCATCTATCAAGGACGTTTGTGTTTCTAGCTTACAAAAAGCTTCATCTATTTTACTCTTCTAATTAACTCTCCCTCTTTTATGAAAAAAACAAAATATTCATTTGTACTTTTACATCAAATGTTACTAATTCAAATCATGTATCTGTCTAAATGTTTTTCAGTTGGATACTATGCATGCAGAAATGTTACTAATTTGAGCGTAAACATATATAAATATTGTCTTCACATAAAAAATTGAATCCTTATTAACTACTTATGACTCTTTTCCTCAAATTCTCCTAACTAATTTATTCGAATAAATTAACATCATAATTACTCATTATTTCGACTATATAATTCTTAGATAATAGCATGCATATATATATATTTGACTATCTAATTTTCAATTATACATACATATACATATATATATATATATATATATTACTTTTTTATTTTTACTTTAGTTATCTATGTAGCTAAAGTTTAATTTATTATTTTTTGTAGGTTTCAATATTGACAATTTTAATTTTTAAATTAAAAATTTCTAAAAAAAATATTTAACCCACGCTACTCGTGGAATACATCCTACTATATTTATATATTCAAGTCCCATTTTTTTCCCTATTATGTGACCCCAATCATTTTCCATCTCAGCATGTTCATATTAATTGCAATTTGCCTTTCAATTATTTACAATGCAATGTACACTAACCTTTCCAAATCATACGCAACTACTCCAACTTTGGCTGTAATTGTACCAGTCATCCCGTTCTATACTCATGCCACGGCTATGGAATAGATGCTTTAATAGTTAAAACAAGCCACTGTATTTGGTGGTACATTGTCATTAAAAAACACAAAAGACCATCAAGATTACCTCACACTTTAACTTTTGGATCCTATTTTTTCTTCTTCACATTCCTCTATTACTTTCAGAAATAAGGACTTCATCCTTCTTTTTTGAGTTACCACTATTTTCATCACCCAAACTACCAAGAACTTGTCAATTTTTACCTGCAAAAAAAAGACCCAATCAGTTGCATAACAAGCACTCTTAAACGAGAGGCCACTCATTTTCCTCTTTTTCAATTATTCACCCTCTACCTTTTTCGCAATTTAAAATGCACCATAATCCTCATTCCTTCCTCCTTAATTTTTTAATCTATTCGTGCTGAAGTAAAGCTGTAGCTACAATAAAAAACATTACTGTAATTGACCATATTACCTATGCAATTCCCTTCCATCCCACCTGCATCCCTATAGTTGGTGCGCAGGAACCAAATACAGCATTTCCATTCGGGACCCATATATTGACTGAAGGGGGTGAATGCATCCCTTCCACTGCAGGCCATACAAACTGCAAAATTATTAACAATTCATTAGTATCTTTTTCTCTGCAAATTAATTTCTCATATAAATTTGTCAGACACCCTCATACGGCATTCTGTTTTTTTCAACCTTACAGATTAACCAAACATGCAGGCCTAAGGCCTCTCTCACATGCCTTTGCAGTGTTCTTTTGTAATCCTACTCTATCCTAACTTCTTTCTTTATCTCATAGCAGCCATTACCTCACCCATTTGGTTGTTTTCACCTACACACATCGCCATGGCTGACGACGACACCCTTGACTGCAAAAGAGTACCTTCGTGTGCCTGTATTGGAGAAGCAAACAGGATTTGTTACAATCTTCTTTCCTTGTCTATTGGACATTTCTTATTAGCCGAACCTTTCACACATCAACAATAACAAATGTTAGCAACCTTTATTTTTAAAATGCCCCTCATTTCAACTTACACAGTACCATCTTAGTTTAGAGTACAATACCTGGTTAAGTAAAGCAGTAGCCGAAGTACTATGTTGCCCACTAAACCCTGCAACTGCTACATTTTTATAAGCCTTCCTCTTTTTTTGGTTCTTTTTCACACGATGTTTCTGTTCATTTCCAGCTAACATACGATTCATCTTAGGCCTTCCCCTTCGTTTAACAATAACTGGATCTTTGTATTGTCTTGTGCTTGGTCCTGTGTCCTCAACAGCCTTTACTCCTACACCATTAATTGATTTTTTCTTCCCTTTGCTCTCCCCCTCGCAGCTACCAGGCCTAGCTGCCCATTTCTCCATTACTTCAGACTCCTCTATTAGCCTCCCCATTAAATACTCATATTTTTCCTTGTCTTCAACTGCTTTAGCCAATGTTGAATAAAAAACCTTCTCCAAATCTTCAGCCCTACGCATCTCTGGCGACATACTAATGCGACCTATCTTAATGCTTGTGTGTACCCTACCAATATCCTTTCTCCACCTTCTAAGTATGTACCTCTCAGGTATCAAACTAACATCATTATAAGTAAACACTTTGAATACATGAGGACACAATATCCCTTTGAAACTGAACAAATTACAATTGCAATTTGCTTCCACATTTTCACGATCAAAACTAACTATGAACCCAACCCTCTTTGAACTGCTTCCTCCTCTACTAACAATTTGTGTCACCTCATATACTACCTTTCTTCCACAACAATAAGTTAAACTAGCATCACAATACATGATATCAGTTAGGTTCTTTTGAACATGCCTAAACATGTTATTAGTGTATGCATCTCGCATTTGCTTTTCCAACGACAATACTGTCACACACGGAATTAAAGAGTTACCTGATAAGAAATCCTCCTGCATTTCCTTCTCCACCTTCTGCCTAACAGCTAACTCATATTGCTCTGCAAATTGTGTTAGTGTAGTTCTAGAATGCACATATCCATCAAAAAATGAATGCATACTTTCACTCCTTTGTGTTGAACTCATTCCAGCCCAAAAAGATGGTTTCACATAAACAAGTGCCCAATACTGCCTATTTGCATAAAGTGACTGCAACCATTCATTATTCTGCAACTGAAATTCTTCTACCATTACAATCCATTGTTCTTCAAATTCTTCTTTACTGTTTGTGTCATATACCACTGCCATGAATGCATCTTTAATTTTTTCATAATCATTGCTTCCACCTATTTTCATCGGAAGTTTTGTTAGAATATGCCATAAACACCATCTATGTCTTGTCTTTGGAAACACTTTCTTTATGGCTTCCCCTATTTGGGCACATTGATCTGTGATTATTGCCTCGGGATGAATACCATCCATGCAAGTTAACCACGTCTCAAATAACCACGTGAAAGTCTTACACTTTTCATTATTCACAAGTGCACATCCTAATAGTATTGATTGCCCATGATGATTTACACCTACAAAAGAAGCTAAAGGCATGTCATACTTGTTCACTAAATAGGTTGTGTCGAAAGTCACAACATCACTGAACTCTTTATAGGCAGCTCTGCACCTCCCATCCGCCCAGAACACGTGTTTCAACCTGCCCTCTTTGTCTGGCTTTATCACATACACAAAATCTCTACTATCAGTCTGCATTTTGCCGAATAGTTCATGAAGTGCTTGAGCATCCCCTCCTATAACCTGTAACCTTCGAACCTTACTAACATGATTTGTTAGATCAACACCCAAGCACGGAAGCTCTCCATGCCCCCCCGCTTTATATATCACTGCTTTCACATTTTGACAAGGCCTTAAGCCCGCCTTGTCATTCACCTCTAATTGTCTTTGGCAGTGGGCATCAACCTTTCTATGCTGCCTTATGTATCTTGATTGGTCGGGCCTTACCTCATGATTGTGAACCAAGTTCACTTTACTAATCACCCATATGTCACCTTCTTTCACACAACTGAGTCGTGCTTTGCATCCTACCCTCCCACTAGGACGTCGCGACAATATATTCTTCCCCTTTGACCTGTGCTCGCGTCCTTTGTTGCAGGTAATTGTCATCCACCTGTGTTCCCCAGTCAAACAATCCTTCCTTGCCCCACGCTTTGAGATGCCAAATCCCTTTCCTTTACCATACTTCGTGTAAAAATCATACAGCTCTTCCATATTCTCAAAACACATTCCAACTCTAGGTTCTTCGACAACTACTCTTTCCTCACCACTCCCCATATCTGCCACTACATTACCCCCTTCACCACTGTGCCCATCATGTTCAGGTCCTTCCGCATATCCCCTAGCACTACCACTACTTGTCATTGATCAACTTCACCTCAATTGCCCTGCACATTCAACACACAACTTTAGAATTCCTCACTTCAATTTCCACCAATGCTCCTTTGCATTCACTTATTAGTTCCACGCATATTCCTCACCTAAATTTCCAAAAGCAACAGAAACATATACATTTATAGCCATTTACACTACCATCTATTCATTTTTTCATATATTTCTTCCTGCTTTGTCTGTATTAACATGTTCTCACTGTTCTCATCTTTTTTGCTGCAGTCCCCATGCAACTGTGTTTTCAATCAATTTTGATATCAAATTATTGTCTATCACCAACATTCAGCTAGCTGAACAAATGACTGAATAGCTCATGAAACATCATTGAGGCTCTACCAACCTCATACCCATGTTAGAGATGCCCTCTATTATCACTAACAACCTTCTCTACCCCACATTAACAACACATATTCTACTACCCTACCCTTTAACCTTCTATTTTTCATGATGCTGGAAAATATAACTCACCTTCTCTGTTGCCCAACTTTAATTTCCTCCTATTCCTCTGATTTCAGTCCTCCGTTTATTTCCATCAACCTTATGCGCAAGACTCTGCCGCCGTTGCCTTCAATTTGCTACCATATTCCTCAATTGCAGTCCTGACCCTTTCCTTTTCTTTCGCGATTTTCGGTCCTAGTTGCGAAATTTGGAGGGAACTTTATCTTTCACGACCTCCGCATCCCGCCCATTCTTTACCCATATTTTATTCTTTCACTTGCCACGTCAAATTCAATTTCTGCTATGCCACCTTGGTCTGGACGCCATTTTGGCCACCAATGTTTGGCCATCTAGTTTTTCCGTTTTATATTGAATACAATTGACAAATTTTTAGGGATCTTCTTTTGAGGCTAGGACTTTTCATGAGCAATTTAGCTCATTTAGATGATGAAAATGACACCATAAAGTGATGTGGATGGTGAGCACGGCACAATGAAGTGACGTGGATGGTGAGCATGGCACAGCACAGCTTAATAGGGAGTGATCGTATAATCTGCCAGATGGGTCCCCAACGACCACATCAAAGCCGCCCGTTGGAAGAAAAGTCTATAAATGTGGGCAGATCGAAGACACCACTCATCTATGTATAAATGATATATTTCAAATTTCTATTCGTATTTTAGGTATTATTATTCTTGTTTATCATCCCATGTATACAGATCCACTTGCTAAAAAATGTCATAATATACAAAAAAAAAAGGTTATCCTACTCAAACCGACCAAAACAGAAAATTATTGTCCTTCTTGCCCGCCCATACATGTATAATTGGCAGGATTCCAATTCGGTTTTGCTTTTTCATTACAAGGCTATGCGATGACCATTGAATCTCTGAAATAATCGATCGTGGAAGAATATTCAAGTGTTTTTTGCCTTGCGGATCAACAAATGGTCAAAACACCATTAGTATGCATGTGTTTGTCTTATATTGCGATTAGATCTATAAATTTGCTTACGAGTTTTTCTTTTCTTTTTTTTTTCTTTTTTTCCGTCTGGTCCAGTTGTCAGAAAAGCTCTGTTTGGGAAAGCGAAAAACGAAAATCGTGACCACCCTTTTCAACTTTCCTGCCACATTAAAATCTCCTTCATTTGGAATTGTAGCTTGCTGTCGCTCTCACTAAGACAATTAGGCCTGATCATGAGAACGAAAACCTAATCAAAATCAAATTGATCTCGGAAGGAAAATGGGAATTGGCCGGGATTTAAAATTTGCTAAGGCTTGAAACGAGCTATTAAACTGAACCAAAAAAAAAAAAACAAGAAGATTCACGTAAGTATTTTTAAAGGAGCTTCCATTACATGACCATATAAAAAATTATTTATATAGAATTTATATGGTAACAATTAGTATATTTTACACAATCATAATCAAAAAAATGTAAACTGAAAAAAATAGTTGATATTTTTTTGTTTTATATTTTATTATTGTGATTGTACAATATACATTGATTGTTATAATGTAGATATTGTATGAACAATTTTTTGTATGAATATAAACATTTACGGATGTTAAAGAGTATCAAAGACAAGTAAAAAAAATTAAATATTATTAAATAAAATTATATTACTATTTAAATAAAATTAAATAGTAGTATTTTAAACATAATTGCGATGAGGTCTACCCCACTTCTCTTAAGTGGATTCGGATATTATCGCGGCAATGTCACCTATAGGCGAAATGTCTCCATCTCGTAATGCGACCAGCGACTAAATTGGCTTTTTTCGGAAATGCTGAATTCAAGTGCTTTTTTGGACTTGCAGTTTTGCACCGTCCAAGCGAACGAAGAGGCCAAAAACATGAAATCAGGAAGCATACGAGTTGGAGTTGGCTACGAAATCTACGTCGGTTGGGTGGGTCCACTCGGAAAAGGAGGACCCGCCAAAAGGGACAGCCATGTGAAGCCCTCATGGACCATAGGACATATTTAAGCAAGGTGGAGCCATGTCAGCTGCTGATATCAAGCAAACGCTTATTGGATGGCTGAAGATGGCTGGTCTACGACTAGCAGCCGCCAATTGGACCCACCAAGCATTGGGGACATGCTAGAATTTTTGTCATTTTTAAGCATTAATTTGTATTGATCGTGTCCATGTCGGAGTAATTAATATTATGATCACAAGCTAAGCTCCGCGGTGGCTGCATTAAGGTTTGTTACTTTGGAAACATTGTCAACATGGTGGAATGGAATGACTTTTTCTTTTTTCCTTCTTAAATTTTCCCAGAAAAAAAAAATGGAATTATATTCCTTCTGACTTCTGAAACCACATCATCACCCGAAAGTAGGATCCGCATTCCGCAAGGTCCTATCTCAGGTCGGAGGATTAATGTTATGGGAATGCCAGCAGCTCACCTACAGACATACCATATTATGATCGCAAAGCATCACTGTTGTTTATTTCCGATGAACTTAAAAAAAAAAAAACACTGTTGACTTTTTTAAACAAGTGGAATGGAAAATTACAAGTCTAGCACGCCTATTGGGCCAGGTCTTACGTATCGCTCCATCGTGTGTCCTGGCCGGCTTCTTTTTGGCCCTAAAGAAAGTGGTTGACCATGATAACTTAGAAGCTTTAAATTAAGTTAATTAAGCAAAAAAAAAAAAGTTGAGGACTTAGCACTGGGCATCTTAATAATTTGAAGTAATAATTTTTAATTGAGAGATATGAAATTTAAATCTTATATTTTTTTATGATCATTCTTTTTCTCTAACTATTAAGTTGTCAGTTCCAAAAAATAAAAAAAGAAAAAAACCTTTAAATTAAAACCGCCCCTCCCCATCCCTACTACCTCCAGGGGAGCCCAAAAGAAAATTTTTAAGTGTCATTGTTCATTAATTAATTAATTAATTATCAATTTTTAATCAAGTTGTACTGAAAATAATGAATTCAAATTTTAGTATTATAATCCAAAATATATAAAAAAATGTAATTATTTATTTATTTTTTTGCTAAAAACCTTTGGGTTTTTAAGTAGGAATGGATGGTGTCTTACTGAAGGATCAATTGCTCTTCAAATTGACGTTGCTGGCAATCTAAGGCACAAATGACATCGTTCGAACCTTTAAGTTTCCGCCAAGAAACAGACGACTGGGATATCAGCCTGTCAACCTTAATGATGTGCCGGCGATCGTGCCCTGTCCTGACCGCATCACCAATTCACCACTCCCCCAAATTTGGACAAAGCCCGTCAAGGGCATAACCGGGAATACACATAGGCCAAAATATTCAACGCGGGAATAAGAGCCGTTGCCAGCTTTTCGCGCCAAAATTTCACTCAGGTTTTGGCTGCCCGTAATAATCCGGGCACCTGCCCCTTCCTCTGTTTTTTTTTTTTTTTGCCCTTATCTGTTCTGAGCTTCCATTCTCTTTCTTAATATTTTCCCTTGGAAAAAAAAAAGAAGAAATATCTCTATCAAAGCCATTTTTTGCCTCCCCTTCTCTCTCAAAAAAATTGGCATCCAAAGACCCCTTTTTACTTATTTCCATAACCCTCCTTTTCACCTTGTTTTGTTTTCTTGATTTGCTCTGATACTTGAATAAAAAAAAAAAAAAACTCATCTTTTCTGTTTCCCCTGTTTGTTCTGTTCTTGCTCTGTTCTTCCTGGGCTTTGGCGCTAGTTAGAGATGGGGTTTTCAAAGAAATCAGAAGCGGATTCAGGGTTCGATTCGGAAGGGAAGAAATGGGTTGTTGCTGGAATCTCAATGCGGACATCACTGAAGCCGGTGCGCACGAAACCGAGCGGGAAACAGAGCGTTGGTGCCGGTGACATTGATACTGTGGAGGGTTGCACAACCCCAACAGCTAAGGAGGCTAGAATACCAGAGAGATTGCCATGCCCGCAGGCTCCGAGGAAGCGGCGGCCTTCTACGTGTCACCACAATGGCGTTCGGGAGTTCTTTACTCCTCCTGACTTGGACACAGTGTTTAAGTGCTATGTTGAGAAGGCAAATTGAGGTCCAGATTGACATTAGTTTCGCCTTATACAAGATTTTGTTGTGTTTGTCTTTGCTTCTCCCTTCTTTTTGTTCTCCTTTTCCTTCTTATTATTAGCTAGTGTTGTTCGTTCTAGGCTGTGACTAGTAGTTGAGGATGTACAAAATAGATATTTAGGAAATGGGCAGTCTAGTTTGGTTCAGCTTATTCTTGTTTCAAAGAGAAGCTTTCCTTCATTTCTGTTTTTTTCTTTTTCTTTTTTTTTTTTGTTACAAGTTTGTCACTTTAGAATAGGTTATCCTTTCTTTGGTAATGCTTGTTGTAGTATGGAAGTTATGGCTTGCATCTGTTTTGCTGCTTGATTCCATTGAGAAACAAGGTTCATCTACTTTTTATGTTATCTACTCTTCTGTGACGTTTATTGCCAAGGCAAACCTTAGCTGGCATGAGGAGCTCAGTCCTGGTGGAATTTTTATCTCCCTATCCCTCTCTCTCTCTAAAACTCACACACACACACCTTACCCATATGGCCAGAGCAGAGACCTTTGCAGGGCTATTTTGAGCAAGCAGTCTGAGTGTTCAGTTCCATGTTCACACAACTGGCTTTAAGATAAATAAACAAAAACTTTCTTCACCATTCCCCTACTTCAAAAGATTTCATTACAAATTACACATACACTATCCAAACTCTCTCTCTCTCTTTCTTTTTTTACAAAAAAAAATTAAATCTTATATATACTTAATATTATTTTAAATATATTTAATATTACTTTAAATCCTGATTTTCCTGTTTTTCACTAGCTTAATATGGCCAATGTTTGGACTTCTTGTGTGCTGATGAACTTTTACTGTAATTTAAACTCTCTCCCCCCCCCCCCCATAGTAATATAGTATACACACGTGTACAGTATGCATAGGTTCTGGGTATGCCAGGGAAAATCAAGGAAAGTAGCCAAAAGTTGTCCAATAAATGAAAGAATAAAAAGTAAATCTTTTTGATGGCCGAGATGTTTCACACAATTTCTTTTTGACTACGACCATATATAACCAAACAGCCCCCGGGGTACCCTCCATTATGCCCTGACAAATCGTCCTCTATGACCTACTTGGTAGTAATACTAATACATGAACCGTCCCACCTCAAAGCCAAGACAAGAAACACATAATGTCACACCCCAGAATCCTATGTGGGGTTGGGATAGGGTGTCTGGATCCACTTTCAAGCACTTTGATGACGATGACATTGTTGTGAAATCTTATTTAAATGTTTGGTATGGAATATCTTATGTCACTGTGTGGATAAGATCGTAGGCACGTTTATCATTCACCAAACAATAAAATTTTCTTTTCTTTTCTTCTTTTTTTTTTTGCGAAGAAAGGACAAGTGATGTGCTTGCATGAGCAAGGGATTGTGTTAACAAGCCAAAGAAAATGAAATTGTTCTAACGCTGTCATAAATTGATTGCTAGTGGTTGATTAATTTAAACATGGGCTGGCCGGCTGGAGCAGTCCCTGCCCAAATGAGTTGTCAAAATTCGAAATTGCTGATAATTTTATACCAAAGAGATAACCAAAGCCGTACGTTTTTTGGAATTGGGTGCTGAGCAAAGCAGTCCTTTTCAAAGGGAATGGCGAATGGCTTTTTTCCTGTCTGTGATGTTTAAGGATCATTTATGAATGAACGTGAATAAATATTTTTGACCAGAGTTGAAGATCGGGCCAAACTACTTCCGTACTTCGGCTTGTCTAGTTGGAACGGTTCCAAGCTAGTTTTACTGTGTAGCTTGACCAATTTGCTTTTGAAAACAAAAAGTTTGGAAGCTAGGGTTTTTAAGAATTTTAAAATAATATAAATAAGTTAGATATATAACAAATAGATAAATTATTAAATATAATTTAATGAAATTATATTTTTATCTTAGTGTTAATTAAGCAAAAGTAGGTAACGATACTCATTTGCTTATAATACAGGGACTACAAACGAGGTCACTGTCTGAAATGATAAAAGACAACGTGGGTAATGTTGTACGGTATTCTTGGGCTTTATATATATATATATATTTGTTTTGGGTTCAGACTTTATATATATTATATACCTTTATACAAAGCGAAGCAAAGAAAGAATAATTGTCCTATAAACAGTGTGAGAATTAAAAAAAAAATTCAAATCCCGAGTTTAATGGTTACTAGACGGTCTTGTTTTCTCTACATACATACATCACACGCTTAACAAGGCATGAATAATTGGTAACATGGGGACATGGCAGGGTGTGCATAATTGGGGGCATTTTGGTCATTAATGGATAGTGGAAGAAAGAGGGGAATCCTATGCATGAAATAAAGGAGGGCTTTTTCTTTTTTCGGACAAAAAAAACAGGAGGGCATTTTGGACATGCACGACTGGGCTTCCCAAAAGGAATCCAAAGTGGGCAGGCAACAGAAAAAAAAAAAAATTCTAACGGAAAGACTGCATGACAGTCTGAATCGAGACACGTATTCCAGTTGTTGGATTATCCAATCACAATTCACAAGTGAGAATGGTTTTTTTTTTTTTTTGCGATTAACCAATTGCCATTGTTAAATTGATAATAAATATGTAGCATTTATGCCTTCTAGCTAAAAAGAGAAATAGAATTCGAATTCTGTCTCTTTCATTCTCTTCGCGTTTATATATAGGCTTTTGGTCCTTTTCAAAAACCAAAAAAAAAAAATCAACAACAGGCAGAAACAAGCAATTAGATTTATAGAATTTCGTTCCCGTTTGGTATGCGTCGGCCGCCCAATCGACCTTTGTTTCAGGCAGCATCGACCCGTTTTTAGCCCACTTTTAGGCCTTGCCCGAGCTGCCCGCAGGTTTTACTTTGGCGGGAAACCAACCATAATTGCCCACAGTTGCCTTGAAATATAATTTCGAATAAAGTTTGAATGAGCCTTAGGCGCCAAAACTTTTTTAGGTTTTAGCCTGCCAACTGCGAGCTGTGAACGGCAATTCAGTCAATGACTGAATTGCCCATAGTTTCTACTTTCTGTCTAATCCGTTAGCTTGAAGAAGGTTTGAATGAATCCTTGATAGTTCGATCAGAGAGACCCACTTGATGGGCAAAATTGGGAGTGCAAAATTTTGGATTGACCCGATATGTCAATCTGTGTGGTGGACCTTCTGCTACAAAATGTGGACGAATTTGACTCGATTTATGCCACTGCCGCATGGATACTAAGTTCATGAAGACCCAGTGGGACCACGTAATCAATTGTAGCGATGGGCTTCCATTAGTGGATTCACGTTTAAAAAGGTAACATGGGCTGCTTTTTATTTTCTATTTGGGCTCGACCCAAATGATAAGTTGGGCCAGCTTGCAGATTGCCTTAAAATTGTTTGGTCTAAAAGGCCTACTTGCTTAAGGCGCTCCACTCCAACTTACGTGAAGTACACTGATAACTTTGGACAAGTGATTAAAATTCCCGGAATTTTTTTTTTTTTTTTTTTACGTATTATGGAAAGTTAAATGTGATAGGCATAAATATATTAACATTTTTTTAAACAAAGAAAAAAATCCATTGTTGTTTAAAAACTATATTTATATATAATTGTCAAAAAATAAAGCAACACGGTCCTTTGCCTTCATTGATTATGGAAGAACGGGACTCGATTCATCGAAACCTTCAAACCAATTGAATTGGAAGAACTAGATTTTCGATCCTTAGTCCAACTAGTATGTTTATCAATTTTTTAACCGGTTTTGACCAAAATAGTTTGCCAGTAAAAACTGGACTGAAAATTTGACTAGATCTTGATTTGGTCCGTCAAACTGAATCTGGTCTCATTCTTACAATATGTAACAATGTAAGAAAGGTTAATCAAGCAAGTACAAAGACTCTATCAAGAAAATGCAAAGTGTGCTAATCGTTTTTATATGCTCATAGAGGTATATATTTATTACTCCCCTCAGATCATCATTATTTTCCTCAGAATACCATTATTAAAAAATTAAATCAAACAAGGCAGAATAAAGTGAAAAATATAACCGGATGCTAATAATAATAATAAGGCAAGAAAGCTTAGTCATTTATCTCAATATCAACGCCACAATGTTTCGAGACCAACAAAAGCGCATTATTTATTTCGCCATCGCAAGATGACTTGTTCCGAGGTTGTCTTTTTATAGTCTTATACTTGCATCTCTTCATAGCCTGCAAGACGAGGCGAAAAATATTATTTAGTGCAAATTTTAATATATAATTTGATTAATTTCATTTCACAAATAAAATCTTATATTTTTTTATGTATCATAAAATAAAGAATTGAATTGCACTCTCTTGTTTGGTATATAATTATTTTGAATAATAAAATTCCCTCATTTCAAGTGTTAGTCGTTTAAGTGATCAAATTTAATTGAATTTATGAAATCTTTTTTATTAAAAATAAGAAATATACATATGCAAACTGTATCTAAAAATGGTTTGAAACCCAAAAGAACTTATTAAAAGTGATAACTCCAGTCTCTTGCCGTCCCTCGAAGATGGATGAATTATACATGAAGTTTAACGTGGGGAAACAGAAATGAGGGCTAAGTCATATAAGAATAAAATTTTCTACTCTGCAATCAAATGTCTTGGTTATGAGAAGAGCTTTAACTGGTTATTTACTCATTATCTCTAACCACTCTTTGCATACGGGCATCTGTGCAGTATCTCTAACCACTCTTTGCATACAGGCATCAGCACATGACTTCACTTAGACTTATGTGTTTCACTTCCATTCAATCTCTTCACCAGCGTTTTAGTTCTCAGTAAACTTTCAACAGTTTATAGTAACAAAATGCTGAAATTTGATAGATAAGAAGTATCCCAACGCCAAGCATGTCAAATCATTTATGGGTTTCCTTCTCGCCTAGTATGAATAATAAATTAATGCTACGCAAGGTGATAGTCTCATCTTCCCCTTGCATTGATTCGATTTCTTACATTATTGCCTGCTCTCTAATAAACAAAGTTCTATATGTGTTGAGAGAACGGTATTTGATTCCAAACTCATTAATACTGAAACAAATATACCCAACATTGCTTAGATGGGTGAGTCGTACCTATATAAGAGATTGAATGAAAACGTTTACAGATAATTTTTTACTAATGACCAACATATATGCGATACAACTTTTTAATAGTTAAAAAAAGTAATGAATAAAAATATTGATGCAAATCGGAGTTAAATAGGTCGGGATGTCTAAAAGAATTAGTATTCTTACTTGCGCAAAATGCAACATATATGCTTGGCAACCAAAATAGCCACTGTAGTCCAACCGGTCCATCGTATGAATCTTAGCACTTTTGATTTCAACGCCCTCACGTTGCAAAAATTTTTTGACACGTTTTTCTGTCTTGAAATCCCCACCTGCTAAAAAAAAAAAAGGATAAAAGTTAGCAAAAGATAGGAAATCTTTGAATGAGTACAAAAATTATTTGATGATTAACAGAAAGAGACTTGCCTGCAATGGGAGGGCTATTAAAGAACCATCCTATTATTCCTCGACCAAATCTACCAACAAATAATCCTCTATGATTTGATTCATTTGACCCTTTTCTATATCCTGAACTTTTGGAGAGAGGAGGTAAAGTATCAAATATTGTAGGAAGATCAATTACGCGATGAAAAGGTATCCTGTTACGTTAGTTGTTGATATATAAAGATGATAGGAGGCATTCAACCCTCAAGCAACATCAAGGGATTGCAGGATTTTGTAATTACTACAACCATTGCTTAATAATGATAATAATAATAATAACAACTGTCTCAAAAATAATAATAATAATAATAATAACAACAACAAGAAGTTAAACAATAATAAACATAGCTCACAAGCAACAATGTTGCTTGGAGAAGAAGTTGGATTGTGTAAATAGACATAAAATAAAAAAAAAAACATAATGCACGAATTATTCAGATTTTCAAATATGAATTTTAAAGGTGAATTTCGAAGGCAAAGCCAGTGAAGTTATTGCAGATTGTTTTTTTTAAAAGCTAATTTGAGGATTATATAATTGGAATTATCCAAATAAAATCAAAATTTTGTTTTGTAAGTAAAGGTACAAAACGTAGGAAGAAATAATTATTTTTTTTTGGATACATCTGAGAAGAAAAAGGAAGAAACCAACTAAAACTAAAAGGTAACAGCTCCTTGATTGTCACCATCAAGAAAAAATCGTAGTCTCAAAAGTAGATGATCAATTAAATCTTCGCCATCAATAGGAATTGCCCTCCCACAATACAAGCAATAAGTGAAGCATGCTATCAGGGTAAGATAGTTAAAATAATAAACAACTATATATTATAGAGAAAGTGGACTTAATTGGTAGTTAACCTTTGTGTCGCGATGCAGAATCGTCCAAACCAGCCAAGAATTTCTTTTTGTGAGCTTGAGGAGTAGGGTATTTTGGAGAAGCAATCCAATTTGGGGATGCGGTATGTCTCTAACTTTCTATACAAATCTCATTAAGTTATTTACTCATACTAGGAGAGGAAGAATTATAATACCACTTCAATTGTAGTGTATTCTGAAGATATTGCCCTCTCTAACTCTCTCTGTTTCTCTTTAACTCTTTACCACCCTCCAAACAGCTAAGCCCACT
This sequence comes from Carallia pectinifolia, assembly GCA_037832335.1. Lineage (NCBI taxonomy): Eukaryota > Viridiplantae > Streptophyta > Magnoliopsida > Malpighiales > Rhizophoraceae > Carallia > Carallia pectinifolia. The sequence goes on from CM075443.1 coordinate 22,534,774, forward strand.
GGCTGGCGGTGGTGGCTAGCCCCATTGCTAGCCAATATCTCCTTTCCTTCTGCTTCCTTTCTCTCCTTCCCCACCAACTCTTTTCCATTCTCTCTCTCCCACTCCAACATTTCTTCATTCTCTTCAAAAATGGTGGTTTTAACTTTGTTTTTCTTTAGATTTAGCTTAAATAATGTCCTCTATAACCCTCTAAGCATCTGATCCATGCTTTTTTGGACTCTGACAGTTATTTTGCCCTCTCCATTGTCGCATCGGCAGTGGCGGCATCGACTCCACCATTGTTGTTGCTATTGGTGCCAAAGCTGTTATATTCTCTCTGCTGCTTCCTCGACCAGCGCCACTGCTGTCGTGGTTGGCTTTGCTGACTTTTTTGTCGGCCTTGCCAAATCTGTTGACTTCATCGCCGACTCTGGCTCTGCTGCTACAGCTGGCTCTATTGCCATTGGCACCGACTCTGTCGGTTCTACTAACTTCATTGCTGGCCTTGCCAGATCTACTGCCTCAGTCCTAGATTTGATAGGACTGTTTGTTGTTGCCTTATTTTGGGATGGGACACTTGTATTATTTGTGTGTATTTGTGGGTTTATAACTTAGCGTTTTGGAAAATCGTTGTTGGGTGTACTCGATCGATTTTTGCCACAGGTTCGCCGAAGTGCAGAATTTGCTGATATGTGCAGTTTTGTCTAGTTAATCTAGACTTAGCTAAAATTTTGATTTTGAGTAGTTTGATTTTGAGTAGGTTTAGTATCAATCTAGTACGTACCCTCTTTCGATATTTTATCAAAACAGACGTTATGCCCAATTAGCAAATGGTCATTTTGACTATGTCGATTGTAGACTATTATTGCTGATCTTTATTTTTATTTTGTGTAATTTTTTTCGACGTCTTCGCGTTGGACTTTTACACAATTTAATATGATTTTAATGCAACGATATTCCTTTGATTAAAAAAAAAAAACTAAGAGAAAAAGAGAATCAGAGAAGCCAAACCCTCTATCTAGTGAACAAGTTAAATTTGCTCATTATTTTTTTTTGGTTAATTAAATTTTCTCATTAATTGCAATTTAGTTTTTATATTTTTAAACTTTATATGTTGCACCTGCCATAAGCCCTAAATTTTTTTTTGTAAAAAAAAATAATAAAGTAGGGCATGTTGGACATAAATACATATGGGCACTATGGACTTTGCAGTTTGCTCACATATCACAAAATCTCGGCACTTCCTTTCCTTTGTTATGCTTTTTTTTTTTTTCTTATCTATAAGAGATTACGCCCACAATAAAGTAGATAACTCAACTAAGAGCTACTAGCTTTCCAAACAAATATAAATGATTATTATTATTATTATTGTTTTTAAATGAACTAGTTTTTTTTTTTCAATCCAGCCCTCACAATGCTTTTTTTTTTTGTGCCTGGATTTATAATAGGTTTAAGCTCGCTTTAGGGCTTGCTCGAGCTGCCGTGAATTTTGTTTGGGTTGGAAACTAGCAAGAACGTGGACTATTGCTACTGCTGTTTATTGTTTATTTGGCTCCAGCCTTACAAAACATTCGGTTTAGACTTTAAACACATTAAATTTGGAAGCAACCGTCCTGGAATCAAGGTATATTGTACAAAGATCAGAATACTATTACATGTAACGGTCAGAGGATTTTGTCGAAAAATTTGTCTAGTAACATTTTTTTATTTAAACAAAAATTAAATTTTAAATGTATTTATATAGTGTGATTCTAAATGTAGTTAACGTCATCCTAAATTTCAATTTTTTTAAATTTTTTTTTCAAAAAACTTTTTTTGTTAAGAATTACGTCATTTTGGATGGTCTTTCTAGACTATTTCTCCAGCAATGAAACTTTTTCCTAAAGATTAAAATTTTTCATTAGTTTTTTATCAATTATCAAAAACTTGATTAAAAGAAAAACAAACAAACAAAAGAACCAAAAAGTCCAATTTAGTACTATCCTACGCACTTAAGGAAAAATTTGTCGTTGCTAAAATCCTTGTTACCTAGGGAATAAGCATGACTCTTGCTCCAAAAATTTCTTTCTTCCACATGGATACGAACTTCCCACTGCAATTTGGAAAACAAGAAACTACCCTCCTACATGCCATTGTAAGATAGATCCAATTTTTTCGACTACTTCAAATTTTGTCCTAATGTTGCAAACAATCCATATTCTCTTTCGAGAACATCGCAATTCACCAGTGCCAATTCATCAAGACCCGAACTCATGGCAATCGGATGACCGTTAGCCCGTTATCAGTTATGACACAATAGCTTTGAAGCCTAAGAGTTGAGACACCTCTAAAATGGACTGCAGTTGTTGAGAGGTGAACATTTTCAAGGCCTAAAGGTAACTGAAGGTCAAGTTTTTGCAAATTACGTTAGGAGTTCTTGATAAAATAAAGCAAACCCTCTTTACTACCACCATCATAAACCAACAAGGTGTTCAAAGAATGACAATTCTCAGTCAATTTCCACAAAACCCCATCAAAATACTTCTAGTAATAGGTCCATTGTCATTGATGAGGAATTTAAACAAGCACAGAATTGCAGTTCCAAAGAATAAAAATTAGAAAAGTAGAGTTTAGAGAAAGAATTGCAAGCAGTTTAAGTAGTCTAGAATTAAAATATATTCAATATTGATATGATCCTCAAAAGAAACCTAATAGCCTAACAAGCCTTACCCACCATTCCCATCCATACCATTTCCATTCCCACCCCCAAAAGTTATTTTGAGAATTGAGAAAACCTTGGCTAAGAGACTGTGGCCATCGACTGTTTTGGAATCTACACCAATAGGCTTTTCATGACGTAAAACAAGTAGTCCAAGGCTTTTTGGACCAAAGAGAACGTTAGAAGAAGCCCAAAGTCAAAGGCGGATTCTAGAAGACTTGTCTTTCAAACATATTCAAAATATTCTGATGATCTTCCTAATGTTCTAAAATACTGAATGTTCTAGAATATTATAGACTTATTCTATTTTCCTTCTTATTTTGATTTTGTCATTAACGTATTTTTTTCCTAATCATAGATTTCAACTATAAATACTCATATAAGCCTAAGAGCTAAATCATTCCACAAAAATATTACTTCAGTTGTAATAAAACATTAGTCTTTCGTTTATCATTCTTTTTTAACAAGTTCCTTTTCTTAAGGCTTAATCGTGTATTAGTTTTATTATCGCTAAACGTTTCGTCATTTCGTCAGCCTTGTTTTCCACTCATTTCGTCAACCTTATTTTCCGTTTGAATATTCTTTGGACCTCTTCAGCTTTGATTCCCTCTCGCTCTTGAATCCTGTCCTCAGCCTTACTTTCCTCTTAGGCTTCTTCTTTTGCTTTATTCCCATCAGCCCTAGTTGAAACCTTTAGTTGTAATAAAATCTTTTGTTTATCTTTCTTTTTAACAAGTTCCTTTTCTCAAAGCTTAATCGTGTATTAGTTTTATTATCGCTAAATGTTGCGTCATTTCGTTAGCTTTGTTTTCCACTCATTTCGTCAACCTTGTTTTCCTCTTGGATATTCTTTTTACCTCTTCAGCTTTGATTCTTTCTTGAACCCTGTCCTCAATCTTACTTTCCTCTTGAACCTTTGGTTTTCTCTTGGCCTTATTCCTTTGCTTTATTTCCATCAGCCCTAACCACAACCTTGGGCTTGCTTGTTGATGAGGATGGGTTCTTTAAAATCAACAGTATTTCCTCCAACTTTCGTTTTATTATATCAAAACCTCACCTACCTTTGGCTAGCTTCCCAATCTTTGTTTTCTCACCATTAGCTTTCAACGTGCTTTCCTTTTCCACCTCTCAATTTGCCTCCTCCCCACCTGTACCGTTGCCTTCACCTTCCCCATTCGATTCACCTATAGCTCCTCGCTGCCTTCCTTACACTGGTGTGGTCTCGAATTTTATCTCCGTTTTGCACTCTCTTCTGCCATTTTGCACCTTAATAAAAGCAACTTTATATTTCACTACTTAAAGCTCAAGCACCAAAATGGAAAATAGGTTTTAAATCCCTAAAATCAACTCTAATACAATAAAATAAAACAAAATATAGAAACGAAAAAAGATGAAGAAGAGACAAATTCTTATAAAGCTCAAAGCTCACTTTCACTGTAGGAGAGAAAAAAAACTTCATCGAGAATGGGATAGAGACTTGGAAAAAAAGGGAGAAGAGTCGAGAGAGAATTTGAGAGAGAAATTTAGAATGAGAATATCATCATCATTCATAACTGTCTCCACTCTTTGCTTGTATATATTATGACCATATGACTGTAATACCAGTACTTACAATAATAGTGTGTTTGGTTAGTGTATGCGAAAAGAATTAGAAAAAGGCTCTTATTTCAAAGGTATTTTCGGTTGATTGGGAAGCGTTATGAAAGAATTAGAAAAGAAAAATTCTAAGTGTCAGAGAAAAAAAAACCAATTGGAAAATTAAAAAAAAAATTGAAGCAAAATGACTAATAGCCCCAACTAAATTGGTTAGTTTTAAAGGTATTTTGGTAATTTCAATCCATTATTTAATTATTTTTAGGGGCTTTTTTGTAATTTCATTTATAGACTTTTCCTTCTCATCATTTTCTACTACAATCCAAACACAAATTTATACTTTCTCGCAACTTTCTTTTCTTATGATTTTATTTTTTACAACTTTCTTTTTTAGAAAAAGCTTACAATCCAAATAAACTATAAGGAAAACAGAAAAAATAGAAAATGGAAATAACGCCAGCTACATCCCATGGATTACATGCTTGGGATCTTATTTACTATGCCTCACATGGCTTGTAGATTACGAATTACTGGACCCTCAAGTAGATAAGGATCCTCACAAATAATAATCTTAAAACAGATAAGTTCACTGTTAAGTCACTAATTGTCGATTTGAAGCAAATGAGATTAGTAAGAAAACATTTGTCCACGACGTTTATGCCCATTTTATAGGGCCTATCTGAGTTTCCCGCGATTGTTGTTTGGACCCAAAACTGAGCCGAGTTGCTATTTACATTTATCTTTTTTTAAGCTTTTTGCATAGAGTCTGAATGAGCCCACGACGTAGTTAGGGCATATTTCAACTGGCCCATTCGAGCACCAAAGTGGGCTACTATTTATTTCCGTTATATTCAAAATGCCTTTAAATTAGGCCCATTTTCAAGTTTCTCCCCAGGTTTCCAATTGGAACCAAGGCCCACAATCTGAAGTTAGTGTCTCTGCCCAGAGTACACGTATTAACCACCGCCTGTCCGCCTGTTCCAGCGGCACTGGGACACCGAATCTTGGGCAGCCTTGTATGGAGAATCAGTTTTTCATGTCTAGATCATTAATTCATTATAAGGTGCATAATGTGTTTAGTTCCCAACTATTGTCAGCCTATGGACCTTCACAGTATGGAATGAAAGGAAAAACATCACTTTCATTTAGATAAGAATCAATCAAATTCTTCAGATCAAAAAAAAAAAAGAATCAATCAAATTCTCGTCTTCCTACAGCCTTAATTAATTGCCCAGTCAGGGACTCAAAACTTTTTTTAATAAAATGGAAACCAAAACTCACAATCAGGGACCTGTAAGATGCATGAGTAACACCTTTCCTACAAAAAAAAAAAAAAAAAAAAGAAGCATGAGTAACACCTACCATGAAACGAATCGGAGGTAAGTACTAGTTGCTGCAGTGTCGGTATGTTAAGTAACAACAAATGCAGCAAAACTAAGATCTCTAACGCACTCTTATTTGCGAAAATGAATCTGGCTGCTATATAGGTATAAACTATTGGGGTATAAAAATTCTGACAGTGACTTTATTGCTTGACCAAGGGCAACTCTTTCTTCTGCAATATGTACAATAGAGGCATTAAAAAAAAAGAAAAAAAAAAAAAGAAAGAAACAAGTGGTGTGGTATGTACATGTTATTTTGGATGGTTAAATAACTTAAAACAGGTCTGCTTGAAGAATGAATTTAACAATCAAGCGACAACCTCAATGAGCCTATAGGATGCGCAGGACCTTGCAACTTCTGAGAGCTTGCTGCCCTCTACTTGCAGACATCTCAATCGCGGTGAGCTGAGGACAAATAACTCAATCGCTTCAGCCCCGATCCCAAAACAATGCATAACATCAACACTTTCCAATCTCTTGCAACTCTTGGACATCCAAAGCAGTGCGGCGTTGGTAAGCGATTTACAGCCTCTCAGCTTCAATTCAGTAAGATGAGTAAACGAAACTAGCATTGAAGTCAACTCCTTATCAAGCAAAAAGTCATTGAAAGACAGGTCCAATTTTTTCAACTGCTTCAAATTCTGCCCTAATGTTGCCAGCAATCCGGATTCTCTTTCGACAACATCGCAATTTACCAGTGCCAATTCTTCAAGCCCCGAACTCATGGCAATCCCGACGGCCTTCAGCCCGTCACCAGTTACAAGACAGCAGCTTTGAAGCCTAAGAGTTGAGAGACCCCTAAAATGGACTGCAGCAGCTGAGAGGTGAACATTTTCAAGGTCTAAAGGTAACCGAAGGTCGAGTTTTTGCAAATTACATCTGCAGTTGCTGATAAATTGAAGCAAACCCTCTCTACTGCCACCATCATAAACCAACAGGGAATTCAAAGAACGACAATTCTCAGCCAATTTCAACAAAACCCCATCAACAATACCTCTACAAGTCCTGAGCTCCACTTCTTGAAGGCCCTCCAAGCACCTAATGAACGAGGCGAAGGACCCTCCATCACCAATTCCTTCGCATCTCTTCAGCCGCAACTTCTTAAGCTTTTTGCAGCTCCTCCACAACCAACCGACACCAATATCATCTCTTTGTATCCCCGATAAAGAAAGACTCTCTAAGCCTAATTCTGCATCAAGCTCTTCAATCAACAACAACCCAGATTCCCTTTTGCAACAAAAACCATCCTCAACGCCCGAACTATCACACAAATAGATAGATAGCTCCTTCAAACACGAAAAGGAGGCAACCCAATTGAAAAAGAGGGGCCTTGACACAGAGATAGCCAGAGAAGTTAGGAGGGAACATGAATTAGACAGAGAGAGTAGAGACGGCAAAGACACGGGACCCGCCAAGAACCTCAGATGTTTGAGCTTGGAGCAATAACAGGAGACCACAAAGAGAAGACTATCATTGAAATTTGTGGTAGTTGAGGTTGGAGTTGTGGTGGGGTCAGAGGAAAGAAGGAGACAGAGTGAGGAAAGAAAAGGGTAGTGAGAGAGAAGAGAAGAAAGAGATGGAATTGTGGAGTTACCCGATGTGAGCCTGAGAGAGAGGGACTGTTTGGAGTTGCGGTAGAGGCGGAGCCACCGCTTGGAGACCAAACAAATCGATAGAGAAGAAGATGAAGATGAAGAAGAATATGATGATGGTGACTTTGAGATCCTGCTAAATATTTCCTGAAGCAACTCATCGCATAGCACGCTGTCCATTTCTTTCCAGGCTCTTTCGTCTGCCCTGCCGTGCTGTTCTTGTTATCCCGGTAAGAGAAAAGCCTGCTTTGCGTTTGGATGTCTTTGTGTTTTCCTGAATTCCTTAGCGTCTGACAGCTGTCTGTCAGGTTCTGGAGCTTTGGAGGAAGACACAGAATTTACAGCAGTTACAAGATTAGTGGGTCTTTGGGGCTTTCTTTAAGCTGCTTTGTAGCGCGTGGAACACACTTCGTCTGCGGTACCACCATAAAGGGAACAGTTTCTGGTATAATTATTATATTAATAATAATAAAGAGGCAATTAATTAATTTTAAACAACAATCAAGATACACTACCTAATATTTGAACTGAAAATATCCAGAGAATAACGTTTCAATAAACTAATGCAAAACAATTTGCAAGAGAGTGTCGCGTTAGAGTTAGGTGAATTTTTAATTTTAAGTTTAAAATTTTATCATTAATTTCTATAAACAAAAAAAAAAAGGAAAATAATGCAAATTTAATATTGATTCTTTAAATATAGATGATTTTTTTTTTTAATTTTACTTTCAAAGAACCTTTGCAAAAATATAAAATAAGTGCAAGTTATCATATGTATGTGTGTATAATAAATTTGATTATGTTGGCACGTTTATTAAGATATAGAAGAGTTATCCAGTTTATTTAATGATATCTAATAATTTATTTTTTTAATTTAATAAATTTTTTATAATTTAATAATTTATATCACTATTCATTACCGAAAATATTTTTTATGATAAGCATTCAGGTAACACTTTAACAGGCATAACATAAGATAACAGTCAACATTGTGATTAATCCACATCTTTATGTCAATAGCCTTCAACAAAATGCGCGTGGTCCTAATTTCTAACTCGTAACCTGTCCGCTCCTTCCCTTGGCAGGCAGTGAACCTATGATTGCTTCTAAGATTTTTCTTTGTTTTGCATTTCTTTTCCACAACTTTTTTTGTTTAATTATATTCTCTAGTTTCTGGAGTTTAATTGGGTTAGTTGAAAGAGTATAGCTTCATCTATTTTTCCATAAAATGTGTAGAATGGGATCTAGAAAGAAAAAACCCCAGAACCAAGAAAAGGCAATGGGTAGTTGGCTTTGGTTTGTTTAAGGTAAGTGAGAAATCCCATTTGAGCTGACCCTCAGGTGACTTTTCGGTAAAATTGGCTCATCCTGAGGTAATGCAACAACTGCAAGACTCGAGACTTCCAAGAGCTTCGAAGCATCGTTATTGCTGTCTGACTTGGCTAGAATATTAACCGACAGCTGGCAGCCGTCTTTTTTTGTTGTTTTGCTTGCATCATTACATGTTTCAGGTATTTCGCGTTTTAGCAGCGGCAAATGAAGTTTTATTTGGTAGGCTGCTGCCGATGAAAATTAGCTTATTGTATTCACTCAAAAATTTGACAGAAAATGACATGGCGATTCTGTTGCCTTGATGGTCCAATGCACTACACCTGGTCCCAATTATACTAATTGTATATTTGTAATTGTTTAATGTGTAATTAAAATAAAAAAAATAACTGTCACTCAATATAGTTTAGTAGTTAAAACATATTCATTATAAATTTAAATTGTTGATAAGATGTTTTGATGTGATTAAATGTAAATTTCATTTTATATAATTTTAGGAGATACTGGTATTTTTTATTAAGTATTATAAAATTTGATCATTTGTAAATTTATTGTAACGACTTAAAATATTGTGTGGTATAAAAAATACAATCTTTTTTAATGTTATTGAAAATATCACTATACTTTTCTATTTTATTTATAAAAAAAATAAAAAATAAAAATCACAAAATGTGGGTTGAAACGGTCGAGATAATATCATTTTATTTGCACATGACCAGTGCAAAAAGTTCTTAGAAAAGAAATACACCAGGCGTGGAGAACTAGATTCTTACGTGGGGCATCTTCATCTTTGGTCGAATCTCACAATCAAACAGGAAAAGTATGTTTCTTTTTATTTAATGATTCCTGCCTTTCCCTAATAAAAAATTAAAAAAAGAAAAGAAAAAGAAAACAGTTTTTCTACCCAAATTGATTTCTGGCACCAGTTGTATATCCTGTCAATATCACGTCAATTCATCCTCTTGTAACGATTGAGCAAACTAGCGAACCACCAAATTTATGAGCCCCTCGTACAATTTTATGCGGCATTTTTTTGGGACCAGAATGTTGGTGTGGCTTGGAACTTTTCTGGGTCCCCAGTTTCCATCAATTGCTAGTGATTTACTCAAGCTCTTTCTCTCCATAATTCTAAAAAATAAATCAATCATTGTTTTGTCTCTTTTATTTTTTAGGGCTGCCAATGCTGTGGCTTGGATTTGAAGTGGTGCGTGGAATCTGGTCGTTCGATGTTTTCCTCAAAGATGGGTGTTTCCACCTTTTTGCTCTTTCATTTATTCTTCTTTCACAAGCCCTCTCTCCAGCCCATCTTTAATCCTGTCTTCATTTCGCTCTAGGCCCTCTGCATCTTTTCCTCTCCTTTAAGCCTGTCCGTCAACTTCCTTTTCATTCTGGCCCGCTACTGTTTTGAGCTTATGCGTTATACCATCCCGGGCTTGGACCTTGGGTTTTTATTTATTTATTTATTTTTAAAAAATAAATAATATATAAAGACGTATTGAATATGGGTGAACTAGATACAAACTAAACTAAAGAAATAGATTTTGAAGCGTATATATTTTTTGCCTTTATTTACTATTTGTTACAGTGCAGTATGTTAACAACTATCCTCTTAAAATAAGATAGACATTTCCACTCATATATATCTTCAAATAGTTCGATCTCCTCATACATTGTCATGTCAATTGAACCTTGGTAGTACTGTTTGGAGTTTATTGTCTCCAAGGTTTTGGTTTTGCTAATCTTTCGCATAGAGATATTTCGGCCCACACTGACAATAAATCTTGGGCTATGCGAGTTAAAATCGGCCTGACAAAAGCGTTTTTATGGTCCAATTAGAAAATATCTTGATAACCAACATACGCTCGTATAAATAGTAAGAATCTATTATTATTTAATTAGAGATTTCAAATTTGATCAATGAGAATGCAGCTGTATTGAATATCTACTGAAAGATCTTTATCACTCATGTTATTCTATCTAAGTTGGTCGAGATTAATCAATTTTTAAATTAAATACCAGACGGTCCAGACTAAAAAAGAAAATATCCTGATACTGTTATCTTAGACCATATCCTCGAATAGGCCCGACACATGCTTAGTTATAATCAACTAAGCATACGATGACATACGGAACCAGTAGTTTATCTGTCAAATTACTTAAGCTAATAAGTATGGACAAAAAGTAAATCATACTGAACCAGTAGTTTATCTGTCAAATTGCTTAAGCTAACAAGTCTGGACAAAAAGTAAGTAGAAGATTTTAAACTGGTCATCTCCTCCATGGCTTTGACGATTTTCCGCCTGGGAAAACCACTCCTCAGACTTAATTATAGTTTCAAGTTGCTCTTCCTCATCCTCGTCTGATCCTAAATGTACCACTTCTTGCAATATTGGACCAAAGAAGAAATCTTCACACAAAAAATAATAATAAGACGACAGATCGAACTAGTAGTTTGTCTGTATATTTGTATAAAATAATAATGAAAGATAAAAGGTATACAATTGTTTGAACGTATTAGTGGTGAGCTCAGAAATTTTATTAATTGTTGACATGTGCTGTTGCAAATTGAAAAACACAATTCAAAAACAATCTAATTTCCAAAAGAAAAGAAAAATTATTCCATGCAATTTATAAAATTTGTTCTCAATTAAGTTACAAAATAAGGAAATATAATGTTTGACATGCTTATGTACACTTATTTCTATTTTATGTAAATGGAACTTCAAGTTCATTTAGTATATAGTCAGTAAATCATATTTGTTGTAGGTTATTATGACCGTTTATTTTTACTTTATACAGATAAATCTGATATCTTTATATTAACTTATGCGCTGAATTGGTATTATTAATGTAATGACTTTCTTTGATAACAAACAGAAAAAGACATGCATTTGTAAATGACCAAGACTCCGGGGGCTTGTTGGAGAATCATGGAACGCGCCAGGAAAATGCTAAAACGGAGGTAAGTGGGAAACAAAACTCCAGATACGCGCCAGTCCTTAGTCGTTTCGAAACTGCACGCTCTATCTCAATATAAAGCGCTTGCAAAAGTAAGTGGCAGATGTTTTTGGGGAAAAGGCATACTAATCTGACGGGGCCTCTTCCCTTTACAGCCAATCATCTCACTCTACGTGTCCACAGGTTCCATTCTTTCTCGCTCCTTTGAAAATTTGAATGAATCCTAAAACCCTACTTTCTAGCGCTTTCCATTTCCAGTCCAAAGCTCAGCTTCAACTAAGCTTGAATGTTCTTGTTCTTCGCTTAAAATTACGTAATCATAATTAATTCTCGCGCCAAAGTAACGGAAACCTCCATTGGCCACACACGCACTGGAACTTATCGTTAACTGCGGCGAGATTCATGTAGTTGGAAGATGCTTCGCGTTGCGTTTTTGATCCTCTCTCTTCTTGCGACGGTGGAGGATACGGCGTCGCATTTCAGCTCTGGCCCGCACATAGCCGACGTCAACTTACTGTTGCCGCCTAAAATGACGCATCCTGTCGAGTACCGACTCCAAGGAAGTGACGGCTGCTTTAAATGGTAATTCTCTGTTGTTGTTGCGCTTCTGGAATTTGAAGCTACTTTAGATTCATTGGAGAATGCGGGTAAAACGGTAAGAAAATGAAGTTAATCCAGAGAAACAAATTACTATTACATAAATATTGGAAACAGAACATTGGAATTGAGGAGCTTACTATTACATACCGTATCTTGATAAAAGTGGTATTGTTTTTTTGCTTAATGTGTACAGGTCATGGGATCATCATGATATTCTATCTGTTCTGCCTGAATATAATCAAAGTAGCGACTGCTCGACAAGTGCGCGGTTGAAATCGATCGCCCCTTACAGTGGTCGAAAGGAGACAGCCGTTTATGCCACTGATGTGTACTCTGGGATTGTAATTCGATGCAAAGTATTTATTGACAATATTTCCAGAATCCAGATTTTTCACAATTCTGTCAAACTTGATTTAGATGGGCTCGCTACTCTCCGCGTCCGTGCTTTTGATAGTGAAGGTATCTTGTTCTGCTTATACTTGCATATGAAGTCCTGCAAGTACTCTGCGTTTGTTATTACAGCTTCATATATCCGATTTCATATTATTAGGGTGGCTGCATTTGTTGTTTTGAAATATCATTTTCATGTATTTTAGTGGTTTGTTAATTTTTCATTATTGATTTTGTTGTAAAGATCGGTCAACCTAGGTATTCCAGTGGTTTTGAATCATTTTCATTATTTTTATTTTCATTCCAGATAATGTGTTCTCGTCATTGGTGGGCTTACAATTCATGTGGCGATTGATAACCGAGGTAGATGAATCACCTCATCACCTCGTCCATGTTCCTCTAAAGGATTCCCCCTTGAGTGATTGTGGTGGATTATGTGGCGACTTAAATATTCAGATACAACTCGAAGATAATGTAAGTATGCCTGTGGATGTCAAGCAACCAGAAAAACCAACGAGTTGGCATATACTGTTATTATTATCTCACTGCACCTGCATCTGCCGATTCATATTGCAGGGTGTATTCTCAGATTTGTATGCAGTAAAGGGAATTGGGATTGGGCATGAAGATGTTTCTGTGAATTTGCTGGAGCCACACCTGGAGAATATGGCTGATAAGATTGGTTTAACAGTGGCAGAAGCCATGTCACTTGAACCTCCGTCACCTGTTTTTGTCCTCATTGGTGCTGTTTTTCAATATCGTCTCAAAGTTATCCGTGGAAATATTCCGCAAGGTTTTCTTTCTTCAGTACTTTTACGGTGACTGCCATGCAGGAATTTTTTTTTCCGCTGAAATATCCCTTGTTATGGAACTCTGACTTATTTTTAAAAATGATAGCTTCTTATAATGTTGTTGAACTTATCAAAATTAGCATACATCGGTGGATTTCAAAGTTTTTTTTTTTTTTTCATCAAGGTTATTTTTTTAGCGAATTTTCAAATTTGCTTATTGATAGCCTCTTTTTGTTGCTTTATTTGTTTTACTCTCATTTGACCTAGTGTCATCTCTGTTTCCATTTGCAGTGGTAATTCTGCCATCTCCACATCATAGGTGGTTTGTTACCAACTCATCTGTTGCTGAAGTCGATGCAATGATGGGTCTTGCTCATGCGCTGAGCTTAGGGGTAACAGCTGCCATTGTTGAAGATACCAGAGTTGCTGGCCACATCCAAGTCTCTTCACTTAACGTGGTCATACCGGATAGTGTATATTTGTTCATAAGGCCCTTGTCCATTTCTGGTGATCCTATGGATGGAATGAAAATCCTTCCTTCTGTAGCACATTGGTACATTGTTTGTGGCCGTCAATATCTTATTTACATTAAGGTTTTCTCACGAGGACCTGATGCACAAGAAATCTATATTACAGAGGTAGCTTATGCACTAATCTTGTTTGGAATTATTATCTTTTTCTTTGTCTATTCAAGACAAAAGGTTAAGCATTTTTTTGGAACTTTTCTTTCCACTTAACATTCTTCCCTGGAATAGTGACATCACATCACAATAAGGGCTCTCATTATGCCAGAAAAATGTCTCATCATTTTTAGGTTTTGACTTGTATTTTTATGGTTGCCCTTGACGTTAAAAAATCATGAAATGAATTCCAGAGTGTTTAAATAACTTGTCTTTCAATATTTTTGCTAGTGTGGCAAATAAAATGTGGAGGCTTTTGAGGGAGAGAAAAAGCTGCCTTTTGTTCTGTATAGTCAACTTAAACGTTTTAATTTTTGGTATGCTGTTTAAGCTTTCATTGAGGTGAATGATGATGTAATTCTGTGGAATGTCAATAATTTCCCTTTCTTGCTTCTTGGTGGTGCCTTCCTAGACTTTTGTACAATTACTTAAGGTTAAAAAAAAAAAAAAAATGCAACACTTTGCAGGTGTTTCTTTTTTCCAATGCATTGCTTGAAAAACAGTTGTTAGAACTTAGATTCTGTTTTCCATGCATTCTTGATTCTCTCTGTTCCTTTGGTATTAATTTTTTTACTTCTCTTTTCTTTTCCGTCTCTTTACTCTCTTTATTGCCAGGTATTGATTATCTGTGGACCAAATTTTCTGCCAGTGGGTCTTCTCATAATTTTCTTGATTGTCTTCTGCTCAGAAGTTCCTTCCCTGCATTGCAGAATGATGATCTAAGGTTGCACGATAACAAGTCTGAGCACTGGTCAACTTTTTTGCCATCAGAGGATATTGTGGTCAAACACGGGAGGAATTCGAGAATCCTCAGAGCAATTTCACCTGGACGGGGTGAATTGATAGCTTCCTTAACTTATTTTAGTGGGCACCAAGAGGCAAAGAAGGTGAGAATTTAGGTTGCCAGTTTTGTTAAATTTAATTTTGTGCCGGTATGTTCTTTTTCTGTTGCGGTGTCCCTTGAGCCTTTGCTTGGCAGCCAATATTGTTTGCAATCTACTATGTTTTAGGTTCTGAAGACTGTGCAAGAAATAATTGTTTGTGATCAAGTAAAGTTTAGTTTGGACAAAGTAAATGGTGCATCTCAGACTATTGTCCTTCCCTGGGCCCCTGCTGTTTATCAGGAGGTGGAGCTTAAGGCTGCTGGAGGTTGGTAACTGTGTACCTGCTTAATTTAATATTGTTTTTCTGAATCTAATATTTGAACCTTCAAGTTACTGTACTCTATGATGTATATAATCATGATGTAGGGTGTGCAAAAGCATCAAATGACTTCAAATGGTTTTCTTCAGACACAGCTACTTTATCTATATCTGCTTTGGGGGTTGTTCAGGCAAAGAAGCCTGGTAAAGCAACTGTCAGAGCAGTGTCCACTTTTGATTCATTCAACTATGATGAGGTAATAATTTTGTAGTAATATAGCTTCTAGTTAACTTTTGCATCCTAATGGTGGCAAGGCATATATTTTGGATAAGCGGCACAAATCTGGGGCAGTGCATCTTAAACTTCAGGCAGTTCTAGTTTAGGAATTATGAGATTCACTGTAGTGTGAATTCTACATATATAGCTGCCAATGATAGATGACTGTACAGGAGCTGGAGTTACAATTCGTAATTGTGCCATTATGGAATCTCTACTGATATGGCTACTTTGCAGAATTTTTTGAGACCGCTTCTTGGGGTTGGTAATTCCAGAAAATTACAAATCTTGTTGCAACATTGAGGAAAAGGAAGTCAAAGGAAAAAAATAGAGAAAAGAAATATTGGAATGGCAAAATGTGGTTGCTAAAATTGTCTTCCATACCTGCTGGTATGGTCCATAAAGTTAGAAATGTGCTTGTGATTGGTATGCTCGAACAGATCATCTTTGCTTCCCCAGTGACCACTCATCCATAGAGAAGAGAGGTGGTGTGGGACTGTTCTTGTACTTGAGAGTATTTTGTGTGTGCTTTTCTTGCTTTGAGCAATATATACCTGGATAGGAATGATATCCATTTATGCACCCTCTGATATACATTGCCTTCCTTGAACTTTTTGTTTATTCTTCCAATAGGTGGTCATTGAAGTTGCTGTTCCATCATCCATGACTATGCTGCAAACTTTCCCTGTAGAGACTGTTGTAGGATCTCATCTTCAAGCTGCTGTAACAATGAAGTCATCAAATGGTGATGCCATGCTAATTATTAGAATCACGTGGAACATGCTTTTGTTTAAAGCTTGCTGATCTCACGCTCTTGTATTGAAACTAATTTGTCCGTTTCAGGTGCTTATTTTTATAGATGCAACGTTTTTCATTCATCCATAAGATGGAAGGCTGGAAGCGAGTCTTTTTTAGTTGTCAATGCAACAGATGAGTCACCTATATTGCCACAGTTTGTAAATGTTGAGCCGTATCGAGCAGTTTCTGGTCCACCATGTTCGTGGACTTATGTATATGCTTCCAGTTCTGGTCAAACCATGCTGCATGCCACGCTGTTAAAAGAGGATCATCAGATTGATCAATCTTTTCATGGGCCGAGTGTTTTGAAAGCATCAGCACGCATTGCAGCATATAAACCACTTACCGTGCATCAAGTAGTTGATGGAAATCAATTTGGTGGGTACTGGCTTAACTTGACCGATGTGGAAGGAAGTAGTCAACTAGAAAATTTGGAGAAGTTACATCTTATCCCTGGAACAAGTTTAGATCTTATGCTTCTTGGAGGACCTGAACGCTGGGTAGGTGTTGACTTCATTGAAACTGTTGAAATATTGGACGACAAGCATGCTTTGGTTAAAGATGGAGTTCATGTGCATCAAATTTCTGGTAGCGACCAAAGTCTATACAGAATTTCATGCCAAACTTTGGAAACCTTTGTAAGTGCCGCATAATATGTTTGCCATAAAGTTATAAGCATGCCCACTGTTTACCAGTCAACCTTTTTTTCCCCCTGTTTCGACTTTCTAATGCATATTAATATGCTTGTTTCAAATGATTTAGAAATTGGTTTTCAAACGTGGGAATTTGGTTGGAGATGGTCACCCTTTGCCCGCAATAGCAGAAGCTACATTGTCTCTCACCTGCAGCGTTCCTTCTTCGATTGTGCTGATGGTAGATGAACCTGGTAAATGTTATATTTGTTCATCCCATATGTCCAATAGCAAGTCATTTTAGGTCTACTTGCTTTCAACTAAAATTTGTGGGCACTTTCAGTGAACAAATATGATGCTATAAGCGCTGGAATACTTGCTGACCGTAGTTTGGACAAAATCCGTGTTGCGGCCATTACTGTGGCAAATGGACGGACTGTTCGAGTAGCTGCAGTTGGCATTGGTGCTTCTGGAGAAGTTTTTGCGAACTCATCATCTCTGTCTTTGAAGTGGGAGTTGAGCAGTTGTGAAGGGCTGGCATATTGGGATGATTCTTGTGAGTCAAAGTGGTCTAAATCCTCTTGGGAGAGGTTCTTGGTCTTGCAAAATGACTCTGGAGAGGTTCTACCCTAACTTTGATCACTTAAAGTTAGGGTGTGTTTGTTTGCATGAAAACATTTTACAGGAAAAAATTTTCCTCATTTTCCGGCGTTTGTTTCATGTAAAATATTTTACAACGGAAAATTTGGGGAAAATTATGAGGTTTTTAGGAAAAATATCTTCTCCTTTTTCTGAGCTGATGTTATTTTTCGGGAAAAACACAAAGTATGCTTTAAATATGTGATAAGGGAAAACCATTATTTTCACTGCAAATATTTTCCCCTGCAAATATTTTATAAAAGCAAGTTATTTTACAGCAAACAAACGAACCCTTAGTGTATTTCAATTTTCACTGTCTCAACTTCCAACTTCGTATTGACTGAGACAGTGGCTACAATGGCTTATTTCCTTCAATCTAAACCAACTGTTTTTTAGTTTGTCACTTAAATTGTATTGGATAATTCAGTTCTATCAAGTGATGTATTATTCTCATGAAATTGGCTTCATTTTGAGATGATTTCAATTTCCCTTTCGAACGCATATTTGTCTCTAGATGTAATTCAAAGCCGATCACATTAATTCTTCTTCTTCTTCTTGTCAATCTTGGTTGGTGATGTTATGAAAAGTTGACGTGTTGAATGTATTCCTCTCAGTGTATTGTCCGTGCCAGTGTTGCTGGTTTTGATGATAAAATGGACATTCATTTGTCCGATCAGCTGCAAAGTTCAAAGCCTGTTCTTACTGATGCTATACGGCTCCAGGTTTGCTTCTCTTTTGATGTGCTATTATGCAAGGTCTAGAAAATTCTCTGTTAATCTCATGAGGTTCACTTTTCCGTGCTTTGCCCTATCTTCCAGGATACATTTTTTCATGCGTGTATGTGTGTGTGAACGTTTGGTGGGGGGAGGAGAGGGATTGTTTATATCAAATCTTTTGGTGCCATAAATGGGGCTCCTTTGTTTTTTAACCCTATTTGTTTCAAATATGCAGCTTGTTTCTACTTTGAGGATCGATCCAGAGTTCAGTTTGTTACTTTTTAACCCTGATGCCAAGGTAAATTCTGCTGCAGGCATTGTTAATGCTCATTCAAATATTGCTTGTGCACGCCATGTAATTTCTTGTCCATTCATGATCATGCTCATGTGCAATCTATGGCCATCCGTAACTTTTGCCTAGCAGGCCAGTTATTGTAATATTCGAGCCTATTTTGCTGCTTTTGCATCAAAAGAAGAAGATACCAGTCCCGGTTCTGTTCTGTGTAGAAAAAAATTGCATTACTAATTATTGAATGAGGGCTAGTGTACGTGAGTGGATGGGTGAAGGTCAGGTTCAACAAAACAAGAGTTTAATGCTATGAAGAAGTTGAATGCTATTCCTTAATAACTATTTTGGTGCTTATTTTCTTTATAAAATTTGTGCTTTTCAAACTTTTGGCCAAAATTACTGTTGCAATTCAGGTAAATGTGTCCATTATTGGGGGAAGCTGTTTCTGGGAAGCTGCTGTGAATGATTCCCAAGTGGTAGAGGTTATTCAACCTTCACCAGGCTTACATTGCTTACAACTGACTCTCTTTCCTAAGGGGTTGGGGACTGCCCTTCTGACTGTTTATGATATTGGCCTTACTCCTCCTGTTGCAGCTTCTGCTGTGGTATTGTTCTTTCTTTCCTGTTCTTTCTTTGGTATTCTGCCTTGTCTAAGATTTATCATTTTGTCCGTGGTAATCACACTCCAACACCGAAGTACATTTGGAGTACGAGGAATTGAGGCTGATGCAGATATAATTAACCGGTGAAGTAGTTAGAAAGATAGTCATTTGCTATTGAAAATATTGTTTGCTTGTTTTGCAATTAATATATGCATTTGGAATGTCCATCGGTTATGGATGCTGTATATCTTGCTGCACTGACATACCAGATATCGTAGGTGTATCATCGGACTGATACGTGTTTCCTGACTTTGCAAGCCACTACTTCCTTTTTTTTTTTTTTTTTTTTTCATACGGTGGTTATTATAGCATCAACTTATTATGGATCTTCTCAAGGAAATGTGCTTTTTCACAGGTCCGAGTAGCTGACATAGACTGGATCAAAATTGTCTCAGGAGAAGAAATCAGCCTTATGGTGTGCACTCTTGTTGCTTTCTTGGTGATTTATTTCTATAGGGGACTAGACTTATCAAATTCTCTTGATATTTTCAGGAAGGACAGTCAGAATACATAGATCTGATGGCTGGGGTTAATGATGGAACTCCTTTTGACTCTCAACAGGTCTGAATTGATCTTGTTTTTGCCATGAAGCGAGCTATATATTAACATTCACATTGTGCGGGCACATATTTTTTGACCATTCAAGCATAGTATTGTTTCCTGGATTTTCTCAACCTGTTTGGTCTGTCCGGCTTCAATTTTTCTGGGCTCTCGCCATATCTGTGTGCATTTCTGTGCAGAGTGATGTTTGTCTAGGTCATGTTTCTTTCTACCATTTCTGAAATCCTAAGAGCTTCCATGTCTGTGAACTTCTGTCGCAGTATGCTTACATGAAGATTCAAGTGTTCATGAAAGATCAGATTGTTGAACTTGTAGACAGTGATGATATCACCTATCCTGGTGCTGGATATGTTAGTGCACAACGCTTTAAAATTGTGGCTAGAGATCTTGGAATCACAAATCTTTATGTGAGTTCCTTGACTGACCAACGCCTGTATATTTAATTGACATCCTTTGTTTTCTACTTGGAATTACAGATCATGCAGAGTTTACTGATGGATCTTGTGATCAGGTCAGTGCCAGACAGCAATCTGGACAAGAAGTGATGAGCCACCCAGTCAAGGTAGAAGTCTACGAACCATTGATGATCTACCCACATGATATTTTCTTGGGTCCAGGTGCATCTTATATGGTACGATCCTTAAATTTGCCTATATTTTGTTTGTGCTTGGATGCAATTAAGTTGTACAGAATCGAAGGAAAAACAAAGCATAATTTCCTTAGGTTGCTATATTGACTTTTTGATTTAAATTTTGTGCTTATGTAAGTTATCTATGGGTTTTGGTTTATTGTTATTTGCATTTTTCTTATTGTTGGGCTAACATAGTGTTGTATGCTTAGCTTGCTGTGAAAGGAGGTCCAACCATTGGTGCATATGTTGAATATTCTTCTTTGGATGATAAAATTGCAACTGTTGAAAGATCTTCAGGGAGATTATCTGCAATTTCACCAGGAAACACTGTAAGACATGATGCCCTAGAGATGCTTAAACTGTTGAACTTGTTAGAAGGTTGATGTTATTGTATTCGGTGTTAATGAACTAAAATATTTGTTTGAAATAAGTCCTGTAATTTGTGATGGATTAAATCGTCTTATTACTCCTGGATGGAATATCTTTAACCTTTCTTTCTTTGAAATGCAAGACTTGTCAACTTTCTCATTAGGAGCTGCTCGAATTGTCGCCTTGTGTGGGAGCATAAAACTCTATTCTTTTGGCTACAACTGCCAGGCTCTTTCGTCTCTCTTCCCCCTCCCCGTCTTTCTCCCCTCTCCTCACTATCGGTTCTCCTATCCCCTCTCCTCTTCTCATTGGAACCGATGGATGTAAGATCTGATTGGAACCCACCTGTCTGTAACTGTTAGCCTGTTATTATGTGTCTTCATAAGGAAATGGAAATAAGTGATATCGTAAACTACTGCTATTGTTATTATCGTCTAGTGACGATACTGCATTTGTTAAAACTAAAAACAGACTTCACTTTTGAACAACTGGCCACTCCTCTCCTCCCTCTCTCTCACTCTCTCTTGTGGCAGATTGAGTAATAATGGTGAATATCAGAAAAATTGGAGTTAGGTTGGACATTTTTAATTACCTTGGATTGTGCTTTCCAGTGCCAATTTGTCAATAGCAAAGTCAGAAAGTTGCAGGCTTGCTAAATGGATTTTTTTGGGAAAACAAGATATATGATCTTAATTGATATATATCTAATACATATTGTTTTCCTCAATTGTTTGCTTGTCTTTTTATGAACAGACAATCCTATCCACAGCTTATGGGAATGGAGATATTGTGATTTGTGAAGCATATGGTAATGTCATAGTGGGAGTTCCTTCTTCAGCAATATTAAATGTGCAAAGTGAACAGCTTGATGTTGGCCGTGAAATGCCAATATATCCTTTATTTCCTGAAGTAAGAACCAAAACCAGGAGTTTCTTTATTAACTTGTGAATTGCTTTCTGGAATACTGACTGGTTTACTCAATCATCAGGGTGATCTGTTTTCTTTTTATGAGATCTGTGGATGGTACAACTGGACTATTGACGATAATGAGGTTCGAATCAGCTGTTTTGTCTTATCACAGGTTTCAGATATCATTTCTTCTGGAGAAATGTATGATTGGATTGTAAGGTAATCTCTGCTAAATGATCTAGGTCTTGAGCCTCTACATGGCAGAAAGTTCACACGGAAAAAAGTGGTTCCCATTGGGTGGTGAGGACCTTGGTTTTATCAAAGTCTTGCGTGGAAGGTATGTTGTGCTTAATATTCATCTGGACATCTGTTCTTTTTCATTGGACCCTGAATACTTTCACAAAATGTCCAAAAATATAAAAGCTGAGAAAATTAAGTTGAATCCAGTGACTTGAAGAGATTAATAAATGAAATTAGTACGACTTTGAAATTCAATGAATTGAAGATAAGCTATAATGGAGCCTCAAATGCTGATTCAGTTACGGTGTAAGTAGTCTCTCAGTTACATTTTTATCATCTGTAACCTGAGGGCAGCAGATATTAGATACTGGGTTTGTCATGGTCCTATTTTTCTGCAATGCCAACTGCCTTTGCAATGATTTGTTAAAAAGTGGGGTGCCCTAGGTTTTTATTTGAGCCAATGTGTTAAATGTTTAAAGTAAAAAGAATTAATCTACTTATATTTCGTTTGTTTACTTTTTTTTTTTTGTCATCTTCTGTTTCATGTGTAATAATTGAGCAGTTTTGTCTGCCACATAAGTCTAATTTGTCTCATGAGCAAATATTAATCCATTACAGATCTGCTGGCCGAACAGATGTTGCTGTTACATTCAAATGTGATTTTGTTTCTACTTCATACTCAGAGTCAAGATTTTATGAAGCTTCAAGATCGTTGTTGGTTGTACCTGGTCTCCCTCTTGCTCTTGGAACTCCAATAACATGGCTTCTTCCTCCCCATTACATTACATCTGATCTTCTGTCACCTCTTGAATCAAAAGATCAGTGGGATGGTCGGACCCACAAAAGAACAATTATCTATTCGTTATTGAGAAGTTGTGGGGACAAGAATGAAGTTTGGCAGAAGGACGGTATTTCCATAGATGGGAATAGAATAAAAACAACAGAGAGCAACAACCTGGCATGCATACAGGCTAAAGATCGAACCACTGGAAGGATGGAGATTGCTTCCTGTGTCAAAGTTACAGAGGTTTTGATAATTTCGTCCAGCTCTATGTCCCTGACGTGGCCTTTGGACGTGCATTATAGCATTTGAAATTGCATGCCTTCAACTACTGCTATTGCTCTTGTAAAATCTTAGGTCTTAAGAGTAACTGCTAACTGGTTGTGTAGCATGGTTTTGGAGTTTGAATGCTTTCACCATTTTTAAAAAGTGGACGCATACAGAAGCCAGCAATTGAAAAATTGTGCCTGTATGTGTGGGCCTGGGTAAGGGGAGATTGGCAATTGTTTGTGATTGGGAATCTTAATCTGCTCACCATGCACCTCCAGCTTAGCTTACATAACTTTGTGGTATCTACATGTATAGTGTAGAGAACATATTGCTGTGCCTTTGCTAACTCCTTTTACTTTGGCTTTTTAATCTTTTGTTCTTTTACTTGATATTTGCTTCTATGTTATTGACTAGTTTGCAGTTAGTCTTGTAGACTTATCAGTTTGTTCTTGTATATTCTTGTCAGGTAGCACAAATAAGAATAACTAACAAGGAGTTTCCATTGCGTGTAATATATCTGCCTATTGGTGCCGAATTTGATCTCCCCATAAGCCACTTTGATGCTTTAGGTATTGACATTTTTAGTTTTCTAAATGATTAGTTTATTGAAAATTTACATGCCCTAGAGCTGAGTCCTCATCATTCTTGCGTTTTTTCATTTCACCAGGAAATCCATTTTATGAAGCACATAATGCTGTTCCGTATTATGTTGATACTAACCATCACGATATTGTTTCTGTGGGGCATACAAAAAATAGCAGTGGAAATTTCTGTTTGAAGGTCTGTTATCAAATTTAACTTTTAATTCAAGAAATGCTTCAATTATTAAGCTGCCAAGAAGTATCTGTCGCTTGACATTTGAGTTCTTCAAAATATTAGTTCCTGCATTTGATCATTTAAAGCTGCAGTGGGATAGGTTATTTCGTGTACTAACATGCAACGATTATATTCTGTTACTTGTCAACTTTTGTGTGGCTGTATGTGCTGTGATGCTGTTTATTGATTGCTGGCTGAAGGCAGTGCAACGTGGCAGAGCTCTTGTCCGAGTATCAATTAACAGTTATCCACGGAAGTCCGACTACATACTGGTAAGTAGTTGCCTCCTTTTTAACATGGACCCATCTATCTGCAGGAAACAATTGCTTGCATCAAGCTCTCATGTCTCCAAATATTGACAATCGGAGTTTATTTCTTTTCTGGGGGCCGGTGGGGACTAGTGTGGAGGAGACTGTTTAACAACTATGAGGGTGATTTTCCCATGATTGATTAGCAAGATTGTGGAGCCATTGACTTCTCTTTTCAAACTGTAATAGTTTCTATAGCCTGTTCCTGTAATGGTGTTTACGTGAGTTCCGCTACACCTTGTGTTTTTAGGTGTATAATCATTGTTTATGTTGCAATTCATCCAAATTGATATACAATCACTGAAGTAAAAGTACTTGAGGTTGGGACGACTTTGTCGGTGCATAATCCAAGTAATGAAACTTCCCCTCCCAACCCCCCTCCCCCCAGAGCAAAAAAAATATTAGTTCAGCCATTGTTGGATGTGTGTGACTTATTTTAATCTATTGTTTAATATTATTGCATACTATTTGAGTCTGGATTAAGACACCCAACCTTTCATTTTTTTAGATTTCAGTTGGTGCTGTGCGTATATATCCTCAAAACCCTATCCTTCGTCAAGGAACTTCTGTTAATTTCAGCATAGAAGGTAGGCTCATATCATTTACTTTAGTATTCCTCTTTTGTCCATTTCAGAATCCATCATTGGACATTCCCTTTCATTCGTTGCTTATGAATTGTGAGTTTTTTTTTTTTGGGTTTCCATGTGACAGTTGCTGGCGATCAAGTTTCTGGCCGTTGGCGTAGTGCCAATGAAAGTGTTATTTTCATCGACATGCAATCGGGAAGAGCTGAAGCAGTTGGAATTGGTTCAACCCAAGGTATGTCTTATCTACAGATTTGCTGAAATTAATATGATAGTTGTTTTGCTGTGCATTAAATTTTTTTATTCCATCTTTAAACAGTATTCTTCGATTGCCCAAGTATGAAGTTGCAAACAACAGTTACAGTTCTATTGGGAAATATAATTTCTGTTGATGCCCCAAAGGAGGTGCTGACAAATGTTCCTTACCCAACAGAAGGATATAAATTCTCTGTGAAGTTCAGGTCTGTAAAGAAGCCCATGTACTGATTATAACCAAATATTTGCACATGTCAAGTGATACTGGTATTAAACATTGAGTAGCACTCTGCAAAGTTCTGCTTTCCAATCAATGGATACTGAATTGATGCCTGGAATAATTGTGAAATCAAAAGTGTGAAGATTTGTGAAAGTGTAGGCCCAGTAACTTAGATGGATCACAAGAGGGAAGAAGCAAGCAACATTCAATGGGCTTATCATCTTACCTAAAACCTTAAAACTTAGGTTATGTGTCTTCTAGCTACACTTATATGTTGCTTTGCTCCTTCTTTCGTTTCCAATATGAGATTACTATATCTTATACTTCGACAAGAAGCACCTAAGTATTTAATAGATTATGATGTTTATCACATCACCAATATATCATTGAGTCTCCACAAAATTTTGGGGTGAAGTATCCTCTTTGTTCTTATTGGGTTTTGGTGATATGTATCTTTGATGGAAGTAGTGATACCTACAAAGAGATTGAAGCTGTTGGAAAAACACAAGGAGTATCATATGACTGCAAGGTTGATCCTCCATTTGTTGGGTATGTTTCTAACTTATTCCATTCAGCGTATGTCTAATCAATGTTGCATGGTTCCTATAAAAAGGTGTTTCATCATTTAATGGTGTTACCTCCTATGGACTGAAGGTATGCAAAACCATGGGTGGATCCTGACACTGGAAATTCCTACTGCCTCTTCTTTCCACACTCACCAGAGCATTTGACGTCATCAATAGTGGGATCAAAAGACATTAAGCAGTATATATTTGTCTCTGTCAATGCTTCAAGCAGAGAAGCTAGCCATGTCTCTGGATCTGCATCTGCAGTTTTTGTTGGAGGGTTTTCCATATTGGAGCTGAATCAGGTAATCTGATTTCGTGTCTCTTTCGAGAAAAAATACATGCGATGAAATAACCAACCTGCATCCTGAAATTTGTCCAGTTGCAGAGATACCAAATATAATAGTTCTTTATAATCTTAGATCTATCTATGATTATGCTGAGCTCAGTTACCAGCACGCCAACCCAATGCTTTAATTTCCTGTGATTTTCGAAGTAATTTAACATTTGCTTTCCCGAATGCCTTGTTTCAACAATGTGACCAAAAGATTTGGAGCCCTTTATATCAGTTCATATAACGGCAACCAATGCGTAGAGTGTTTGTCCTTTGCAGAGTTCAATGCAGTTGAATCTGACGCCAGACTTTAACAAGGCTGTCATTACCATCGTGGGGAGTACAGGTAAATAATAAGCTTTGATCCCCTCTCCCCTCTTTCCCTCACTTTTCTATATTGGAATTTCGTCCTCTTGACACTGGACTCCCACTTGATGCTGGTTGTTCAACTCTTTGCTGCCCCTACGGAAGTGGGTACCCATCCCAGTTTCTGTCTATGATCCCTTATAAATTGCAGCAGCGGATTATTGCGCTTCTTTGATACATTGTTTGATGTAGATGTACATGTATCAGAATTTAGAGGACGACACCTCTAGTGCCATCATTCTTTTGAAAATTGCCAATGCTGCTGTTTATACAAGTGCATTAAATAATTGCATTGATGTTGAATCTTTTCTATGCATGATGCAAACAAAAGTAATTTGTCCAAATTTATAAACTTATCTACTATTTGGTCCATCAAACCTGCGTGGTGCCACTGCATCTCCCCTTGTCACAGTAATCACAGCCATGTGACATGTCATAGTAATTACTATTGGTCCGCATTTCAAGTGTTGTAGTCGTGCTTA
This sequence comes from Carallia pectinifolia, assembly GCA_037832335.1. NCBI lineage: Eukaryota > Viridiplantae > Streptophyta > Magnoliopsida > Malpighiales > Rhizophoraceae > Carallia > Carallia pectinifolia. The sequence goes on from CM075443.1 coordinate 22,561,613, forward strand.
GTTTATGTTTACCCAATCACTTAAAATCCTGAGATGCTGATTAGCCGCAGCCTGATAATATGAACGCCATTTTGCCTTTTGTTTTCTCATTATAGATGTCAAAGTTTATGTGTTTGACCCGGATTTGATAAAGGTCAGCCTCATCCACAGAGAAGATTTTGGGATTGGTGGGCGTGCACAGTATGAGGTATCCTCTTTGTCTTTGGTAATTTTTTAAGGTGTGCATTCTGAAGTCAAAGAAACGTAATAATCCTGGCTGTTATAGGTTTACAGTACAACCATGAATTTAGGTTTGTTCTTAAAATTTCAAATGTGGCATGGAATGCCCATTATATTGTCTCACAACTTCAAATAAGGAAACTGGTTTTCCTATTCAACAAAAGGGAGGAAAAACAAGGTTAAGTAATATCAAATGATCTGTAAATAACGGACTATACACTTTCAGGGGTTTTATTTTTAATGATTGAGACCACTGCTATTGTCCATGTTTCCAGGTAAAAGCACTAAGGACTACGAGATTCAATGATTCAATGGCCATCATACTTCCATCAAATGGTGAAACCTCTGGTCCTGAATCTGGGATGATTGTTGCTTTTCAACCGCTGAAGTGAAATTCATGCTTACCATGTTTGTGTACTCGCAGGTCAGAGAGCGAACATAGATGTCAGGTATGAAACTGGTCTGAGTGCAAAAAATCTTAAAGACGTCAGACCGTTATGGCCTACTGTACTTGGTGTCCTTGCTCTAGTAGCCTTGATGGTAGCCATTTGCATATTTACTATTGAGGTATATAAAAAATCGGCCCCTTCAGTATCCCCTGCCACTCCAACAATTGCAGCACCCGTTACACCAGATCGCACTGGCACTGGCACCGTTTTATCCGAGCTGTCTCCACGGACACCTCCTCAGCCGTTTGTAGATTATGTGAGAAGGACAATTGATGAAACTCCATACTACCGACGAGAGGCTAGGAGAAGGTTTAATCCACAACATACTTACTAGATTGCCCGGGAGCACCCCCGGACCTCGCTCCCTGCCTCAAGTGGGGATACATGTATAAGTTGCCAGGGGAGTCATATCCGGCGATTTTCTCCCTTTTTGTTGTATAACTAAAAAATCAAATATTCCCTATTATCATGTTTTGGAGGACTGCAATTTCGATAGTAGGATCATACGAGATGTAGATGGTACCGACTACTGAGACCATGTCCTCAATGCATTCTTTACCCTTACCCGCAATGCATTCTCTTAAATTTGTCAAATTTATCTACATTTTCCCACGCCTGTGCGATGGTACAATTCGTTAATTGTGGCCTATGACCTGTGCCAAATATAATGATTTGGCTAATTTCATGTAGCTTGTCTATTGCAACTCTCAAGCTCGAGATCAGCAATAACGCAACGCAAGAAGTGTTTTCATTTGTGCACCAAATGTTCAATTAATTATTTAATGAAGTATTGAATATATTACACAAGATGAATCAACTTCGCTGTAAATCCTTGTGCAATTAATTAAATTAAAAGGGCACAAGATGATAGCTTTGCATCATTTTCTTGAAGGAACTTAAAGTGTATATTTTTAATTTTCTTTTTCATTAAAAATTAAAATTTTATTTAAGTAATATCAAAATATTAATATATTTTTATTTAATGATATGTAATAATTTATTTATTTTTTATTTTTTAAAATTTAATTTTTTAATAAATTATATCATCATAAAATTTTTTGATGCTCTTTTTGTAAAACTACAAACTTTTTTTAACAAAAGAAAAAAAATTTAATTATCATACAAGGTAGCGTTCACCTAGGAAGTGGGGGTAATAAGCCTTTTTTAGGCTTTTTAAATCCAACTCAACGACCAATGAGGATACACGATACATAGAAAAATAAAAGAACAAATACTAATAATCCAAAGCCCTAGGGCTTACTTTTCTGTTTCCCCTTCATCTTCTTCGTTGTTCTTCGTCTGCTTCTTGCTTGCTCCTGTAAACGTCCGTTAAATATTAGAATCAATGGACCCCAACGACAACGAACCGATCCATGACGGAGAGCCTAACGACGTAAGGTCCGACGACAGGTCTCAGTCTTTCACCGGCGATGGAGCGAGTCCCGGGTAAAAGTTTTCTCTTTTCTTGTGTTTGTTTCCCGAGAAAGAAAAGGGGATTTTCTTGTAGATGGAAAAAAAAAAAAAACAATAGAAAAGAGACTAGGGTTTCTCGTTGATTTTATTCCTCAAGTTGAATTTGGGATAATGGGAGAATAAAGGGAGGAAAGTTGGGTGCTTTATTGTAGGATTTTTTGAAAATTGGTGATGTATTTTCTATTAATGCCTTTAATTTGAGTTGGGTTTACCCTTAAAGATATAAACTCCATTATGGATTCCAATTTTTTCAACTAAGGTTTGTAGACCAGTGTTTGTTTTGCGGGTAGGTGCATGTCTGTTCATATTGGTTTATCTTGTAAGTGCTATGGTTTCCTATTTTCTTGAGCTCTTTTTGATGGTTTTCTTGGGTTTTACTCAACATGTTGCAGGAAGATATTCATTGGGGGTCTAGCAAGAGAGACTACTACTGGTTAGCTTGTTTATTATGTCACTTCAGTGATTATATCATGTATTTCTTGATGTTTTTGGCGTCTTGTTATAATCGTTTAAGGTCGTTTATGCAGCACAATTTATCAAACATTTTGGTAAATATGGTGAGATCACTGATTCGGTGATAATGAAGGACCGGAAGACAGGGCAACCGCGCGGGTTTGGGTTCATAACTTATGCTGATCCTGCAGTTGTTGATCAAGTCATTCAGGACACACACATCATTAACGGGAAACAAGTAGGGTTTGTTTTTGGAGTCAGCAGTGGATTATGGCTGTTCATTCTTTCTGAATTGAGTATTCTGAACTTTGTACTTTGTTGCAGCGTCTGATATTTGTTCTGGTTATTGACTTTCTAGGTGGAAATCAAGAGAACCATACCAAAGGGAACCATGGGGTCCAGAGATTTTAAGACCAGGAAAATTTTTGTAGGAGGAATTCCTGCTTCCGTGACCGAAGGTAATTTGTTGTTTAAATGACTTTACTGCTTTGATTTCAATCACATTGGGGATGGCAGTCATTTGACTGAAAGGGGCTGACCTGTCAATTGCATTACCAGATGAGTTCAAGGAGTTCTTTTCACAATTTGGAGAAGTCATAGAACACCAGATCATGCGGGATCATGCCACCAATAGATCTCGTGGCTTTGGATTTATTACATTTGATGTGGAGCTGGTGGTTGACAATCTTTTGGATAAGGGAAACAAGCTTGAATTTGCTGGAAGTCAGGTGAGCATCCAGTCTCTCACTGGCAACCTCATTATGCTGTTCCCTGTGTTTTAGGTTCTCTATAATTTTTGCTGTCTCTGATGATTTCCTTACAGTTTCTTGGGAGAAAGCACTGTAGTAATTAGCTCTGATATGTTGCTGACTTGATTATTAGTAGATATTGCTTTGCCCAAGAATTTATTATGTCTTGAATAACTCAACCTGTTCTAACAGCATCCAAGAAATTGTGTAATTTCTGGTGACATCCGCCTTGAATACCTGTCATTATTATATGCATCTAATAACTGTTTCACCATACCATAGTCTGCTTGTCGTATGCCAAATTAATTGACTTGCATCTTGTTCTTGTGCATGGCTATGTACTCTTTTTACTTGTAACAACTAAGTGAATATTCTATTTGGAATTCTCCTTTACAATAATTTTCTCTTAGTATATTGTTTCTTGATGGGCAATACTGCCATTACATAATATGCAGATGACTAGATCAGTGGGGAAAATTTTCAAATTAGAGAAATAGGCTATTCCTTTGTGTAAATTTTAATAATTCGTATAGGTTGCAGTAGTTGAGAAATATGACTATCTTTTGCATCTTCATGTAGGTGGAAATCAAGAAGGCAGAGCCGAAGAAGCCTAACCCACCACCACCCTCATCCAAGCGTTATAGTGATTCGAGGCCTGCATTCGGAGGCGGTTTTGGTGATTCTTACGGTGGATTTGGAGGCAACAGTTTTGGTGGTGGTGGTGGAGGCTATAGGTCTAGTGGGGTCTATGGAGGTAGAGCCGGTGGCTATGGAGCCTATGGTGGGGGAGAATTTGGTGGTTATGGAGGATATGGGGGTGGTGGCATAGGCCCTTTTAGGGGAGAGCCGTCTGTAGGATATTCTGGTCGTTATGGTGGAGGAGGTTTTAGCAGAGGTTACGATTTTGGAGGTGGTGCTTATGGTGGCCCTAGTGAGAGTTACGGTGGATATGGGGGTGGTTATGGGGGTGGCTATGGAAGTGGCTACGATGCTGGCCTTGGGGGTGGATATGGAGCTGGCAGTGGAGGTTCCTTCTATGGAAGTAGAGGCGGATATGGTGGTGCAGGGAGCGGTAGATATCATCCTTATGGGAGGTAGAATTGTCGTTGGAAGGGAAGGTTGTTGAGGTGTACCAGCTCTGTGGGCTGTCTTAATTGTGCTGTTGAGCTCTAATTTCTTTTTTTATTTTTATTTTTGGGTTGTCCCTAGGTTTTTCAGTCTACTATTCTCTTTCCTTAGCCAGGACTAGGAGATGTAAGAGACCTTATTTCCAAACGTGTATTTTTGTTTTCTCAACTGTCATTCATGAATTGCAAATTGCTAAAACAGTGTATCCTCCCCCACTATTAGAAGTACAATTGCGATACGCATTGCAATAACTTGAAGGTATTCTTAATAATAAAAAAAGTCTTATAAGCGAATTGTATTGAAGTCAACTTATACGACTTTACAGAAATTGACGGGGGTTTTGATTGTATGTTTTGCGTATAAGATTTGTGCGTATATGAATTATTTTTTAGTGAAATTATATGTTAATCCTTAACTAATGTTGCTGTATTGTTTTTTGAGAAGAAGGTTGCTTATATTGTTAATTAAAATGAAAAGTAATCTCCATTAGACTGAAATGTTTCAATATATATATGTATGTATGTATAAATTTTCGGGACACCGTCTTATGGTTGGGATGGGAAGCCTTCCACTTTGACAAACTAACTTAAAAGAAGAGTAAACTTATATAAAATTATACTTAAATAATAAATAAATAGTAATTCAATTTTAATTAACAGGCAGTTGTAAGTCAGTTATACTTAACGGGCAGGGTTTTTTTTAGTATTATTTTTTTTTTTTTATGACTATAGACATATGTTGCATTAAAACTATTCTCGTAAACAAAACAAATTAAAGAGAAAGCACAAGCGAAAATATCTGCCATTTTTCTGGCTTTCCTTGATCCTCTCTGTGCGTCTTTCATAGGCCCAGTTACGCACAACCACAAAGTTACAACTGCGTAGATCGACGCACACGTGCACGGAAGGGAGACAGGAAGGGAGAGTCAGAGAGAGAGAGAGAGAGAGAGAGGAAAATGGCAATGGTGGCGTGGAGCATGGGAGCACACAGGAAGGTGAGAACTTTGAACATTTCACCAGAGGTTTTTGACAATTGTTTGTTTGATTGCCAATTCATTCCAACTGGAAAATTAAAAAAAGGAGATTTTCATGATGATTTCATTTATGTTGACGCGTAAAATTTCGGCAGACAGCGATTCTTGATGTTCTTTGCAGAAAGAAGGAGAGAGACAGAGATCATATCCACCCCTACAAAGTTATTGAAATTACACCGCCACCCAAGAATCTTGGCATCCGTTGCTTTCCCCCTGTAAGTTTCATGGGAAATTCTGGTAACCCCCATCTTTGTTTAACTTTGGAGGTTGTTATTCTCTGTTGAGAGTCGAGCTGTTTGTTGCTTCTTTGGTGAATTGGGTCAAAGGCTAGAATTTAATTGGATCTCTTTTGAAATGTGACGTTTGTAGCTGTTAATTTGGTGAGTAGCATCAAGTTCTATGTGGGTTTTGGGTGGTCGGACGTGGATTGCCTTGTTAGTTGTTGTGATCATAGTCAGAAAAGCACAAAGATCGAAATTTTACTATACCTCCTTCATTGTAGAAAATCTCTAGTTGTTAATTTGGTTACCAGTGGTTGGGCATGATTTGCATTGTTGGACATTGTTAACGCTTAGAGTCGGAAAAGAACCCTTTAGGAGAAAATGGGTTCACAAGGGGAGGGCCGAAGTGCTGTTCTACGTTTGCTCAACTGTGGTGTATTCTAAATGTCAAACACTTTCCTTTTCATTTTTTTTATGTGACGTTACTGATGTCTGGCATACGATGCTCTTGGATTCAAGTCAAAGGCTTTTCTAAAAGAAAATTTTCTTTTTGTGGAACTTCCTTGAGGATAGAGTTGCCAACTTATATTAGAGCTTCAGTTCACGCAGGGAAAAGCTGTGAGAAAAGATTGCCCTCCATGCCATCTTTGTAGGGTTCATGTGCATGAAGTCATGGCCTAAGTTAACAGTCCTTTTTGACCTGATTTTAGTTGTAATGATGTTAATTTCAGAAATATGAAAACAAATTAATTGGTGGTAAGCAAAATAATCAGGTTTAAATTATATGGTTAAGGCTAACAAGATGCATAGAATTAGACATAGTTTAGACGCAACTTTAAATGGACATACAAGTGGTAAAGGGGAGCGTCGTGGCACTTGGATCTGCTAAGTAGGCATAATGGAGAGAAAGCATAGTGGTCATCTGTTGCAGAGGTTTTCTTGTGTCATCTTGGGGTCACACCATTGACTGGTCATAAGAACATCTCTTACAAAGGTTCCCTATACAATTTTCATTTTATGGGGAAGATGATAAAAGGCCTTCTCAAAAGGAAAATAAGAGAACCTGTTATAAAGTTCGAATGGCTATAGCCAGGTGGAAGGCAAGAGGGAAGTTGGAATTGGTAACATAGCAAAATTCCAGTTACCTAGCATACTGTTTATCCAAATATAAGAGGTATCCCTGAAGACAAAGCGACAGGAGCAGGTAGAAAAATTTGACAAATACTCCTATTGTCTAGGCAATCCCCATTTGGGGCGAACCAATGAGTAATATGTTCTCACATACATGGATGCATCATCATATGAGATCATTTGTATGTCACTGTAAAGTTTGAAGAATAGGTCTGCAATCACGACATTTATCCTTTGTTCATCTTTTTGTTTTGCTGAATTCCTTGTTGGTTTGTGTATGTGAATTTGTTTAGCTTAGAACAACATGTTTTTAATGTAAGACTCTCAATTTCAAATGACACGCCTATGAAGAAGGGAAGACTAATGTGATTATACTTCAACAATAGGCTACTGTTGATTTTGGTTCAATGTTCTGTAGATCTCTATAGACATGCTTCCTTTTTTTAAAAAAAAAAAAAATTTATAAATAATGCAAGAAACAGAAATATTGGCCCTTCCCTCAAATTTATGGTTGCGATGCCAGTGTCCACAAACAAAAACTTTATGAATCCATTATCCTTTTGTTGTTTTCATGTTGTGTTGCTTCCGTCATTCATGCTGAGGAGATAGGTTAGCCAAAGGTAATTTCCAAGTTCGGTAACGCAACATTTGTGATGTGTTTAAGCTCTTCTGCTTACATATCTGTACGTGATTAGCAGAATTTGCAGTGTGGGGAAAGTGTGACCATCGAAGGGCAAGCATATACCATCTCAGCTGTAACCCATCGATACCAGCTCCGGAAGGGGAAGTACGAACCGAGTGAGAAGAGACTTGATGTGTTGTCCACAGGAAGATACATCTTGAACTTGTACCTAGAAAATTTGCTAGAACAATCTTGACCTCTGCATTTCTTATCTACTGCTTTTGGTCAGAGTATACAGTGATGAATATTTTCATTATTTCTCCAGAATATCCAATGACCCCTAGTATTTTTATATAGAGGCAATAACATGGTTAGGTTTTTTTCTTTTTTTTTTTGTCTGAAACTGTCAAGTATCCAGCTTATTGGGCTTATTAATTTGAACTGACTCAGGTAAAACTCTGAAGGACGGTAAAGGTTTTCGAACAAGTTTTTAACGTGCCTACATTTATAAGGCTCAAACTCGAGACATCTGATTAAGTAACAATGAATTTTTATCATTTATGTCAACACATGCTAGTGCATAGTTAGGTTTTTTATTGCTATTTGGTAGATTATGTGGAGAACTTGGCTCCACAAATCATCTTGTTTGTCCATTTTTTTTTTAAAATACGAAGGACAAGGAGTCAACCCCACCTCTCTCTTATGTTAACCTGGGGATCGGTAAAGTAATAAAAATGTGAGATGAATTCTGAGATGTCTTGGATTTAAATTTCACTATTTCACCACTTGAATTAATCTTGGAGTTGTGCCCATCATTGGTGCATCACCAAAAGTTAGTCGGTGTAGGCAACGCGGCGGTTTCCTTGGATCTCGGAGGGACTACGCTACGGGTCAAAAATATGGAATCTACTGCTATAAAAAAACGTCTATTTCTTGTTTTTTTTTTTTTTTTGAGTTTTGTTATATGGTTATTTTAAGTAATACTAAGTATATCTTCGACGATATATAATAATTTATTTATTTTTTAAAATTTTAATTATTTAATGATATATGTTATTTTAATTTTAATTTAATTTTATTTAAAAAATTCATAAATATTTATTTTTTACTATAAATTTCTATGTTTATGTCATTTATTTTAAAAAAAATTGTAGGGTCTATAAATTTCTATGTTTATGTCATTTATTTTTATGTCGCCTCCTCTCCCCATTGGTCATTGAAAAAAAAGAAAGAAAAAAAAAAAAAGAAGAACAAGAAAGAGAACAAGGCATTCCTGCCAAAAGAGGAGAAATGAGACGGTGCGTTGCTCATTTGAAATGATTGTAATTTAGTACTGGCAAATGTTGGTCCCACAAGGCCGCCGCAACAATATTGCCTGCAGTGAAGGGAGCAACTGAATCTCCTTGCTATTCTGAATTTCTGACTTTGTAGGTGAAGTCTTCTCATTCGTGATCCAACGTGTCAAAGCCTGAACCCCTCTACCAAGAGGGGCCCCCCAAGAGCCGCCCGCCCACCAAGAAACTCATAATAGTGAAGAGAAAATATTTGTTTGGCTATTTTCTATGCATTGATTAGTATGTTGAATGTTTGGTTAAAAAAAAAATAGTATGTTGAATATGATGAAATTAATAATTATTAAAATAAAAAATAATAATTTTAATTTTTGTTATAAAAATTATTTATTCTTGTTATAAAAAATTCATTCTTAGCACACTAATAGATATGCAAAAATCAGCAATAATCAACGGTTAGGGAGTTTCTCAAAATAAAAAAAAGGGGGTAGGCAAGGATGCGACAACACTCGCTCAAGATGGCGCCCGCTCGCTGCCGTCTCATTTTCTTTGATGAGAACGCCAACATCCATTTGGAAAAGGTTGGGAAGAGAATACAACGTATTACCATAAATTATGAGCGTCCAAATATCTTGCATCTCTTATTTTATTTTTAAGGATTGCATCTGTCATATGAATTTGACAAACAGCAATGGAAAGGGAAGGACACCCCCATGATTTTTAGCTGAAAAAGCACCAAATTGGCGGAAAAAGGCGTGAAGAA